>OY720444.1:53210162-53880162 GCA_963082915.1 Dolichopus griseipennis | reverse complement strand
TTCATTTTAAATTCGTTTTTTCTTGGCTTTTACTATGTTGTACTGCAGGCTGCAGCTAACATCACTTTAACATACAACAAATTTTTAACTAATTTATTTGTTATTTAAGAATAAATAAATTATTTTTCATTTTCTTTAATTACATTTTTATTTACAAAATAAAACGGAAGTTATTAAGGAAGTTTTCAAAGGGGGTTAAAATAAAAGAAAAATCACCATAAAAAAGGAAAAGTGTTTTGCTTCAAGAGAAAATTTAATTGTTTTAAAAACTTTTATATTTTGTTGTTGTATTCGTATATAATTTACATGGAAAATAATTGTAAGTTTTTTATCCAACAGAATATTAAATTTCAATATATATAATTTTGTTTATAATAGCTTTTAGATGAATTTTAAGAATTTAACTGTTTAACTTTTTACAGAAACCGTATACCTAAACATTATTTGGAATCTATAGTTATTATAAATAACTTAATGGTATATTAAATGAAATTTTAATATAACAATTATAGATTTAGGATTTAATTACTCTAGGGGAATGATTTTTTACCGTTATTATAGAAATTAGAAGGGACTACAATCAGAGCCACTTAAAAACTGTAATATCAAGGTTTCGGAACCAAATGATATCATAGATATTAAATTCAATCGTTGTTTAAAATGTGGTTCTCTTCGGATAATCTCAAAAATCCGAATCCCTAAGCTGTTTTATAATAGCACGAATGTAAGCTGGAATTTGAATACTCTTTAGAGACTTTCACTGGTAATAGATTAGAAATTTTTTTGTCCTTGCTTATAGATTCGAAATAGGAAGGATTTTGAAACATTTGGGTGCTAATGTTAATCTGGGAGGACCAAAAATGTTGGTTATATAGAAAAACAATATCAAAATTAAAGTATTGCAGTTTTAAAATAAATATATTACAGTTTTTAAGTAAAGCTGCTAAGGCTTACTTACCAAACAAATAGTAACCTGCAATTTTTCTAACACATATTTGAATATATATAGTAGTAGATTTTAAATTATTATAAATAATAGTTTATAAAGAAAGGCTGTAATGAACAATTCAGTTATTTTGTAATTAAATTAGTAAGGAACACAAATCATATACCCTTACAATACTGAGAGGTTTCAAGATGTGGGTAAAATATAAGTAACATTATCAGATTTTTTTATTTTACTTTAAAATTGCAGTTTTATCAGTAGGTAAAGAGTAAACCTTAGAATTGCGAGATGAGTTCGTAAAAGACCAAAAAATGTCTTCATTAAATTTATAGTATGGTTCATTAAATTTTTTTAGATCACATTTAACTAAACCTCATTAAAAATTATTTATAACAATATGAAATGGATTAAAATTTTAGGGTGATCCTGTCCAATTTCAGCTTTATATTCCATGTATTCTTTTTTATAAATCTACTTTATTGTTATTTTTATTAGTTTCTGAATTATGGTTTACAATAAAATTGTTAAGAGATGAACCACCATTTTCCATAAATCAATTCACAACATTAAATCATCAATTCCGAAAAATATTTTAATATTAATTTACATATGCATGATTATTGTTCATAAAAACATTCATTACGTACAATTAATTTAGTAATGAATTAATTAAAAAAAACATAACTCATGTTTTTTAAATTTTAATTAACAGTATTTTTCTTGTAATTTTACTTGTAAATGTTTTTTAAATTAAAATACCAAAAACTATAAAACCCACAGATGATACATTAAAAACCCACAAATAGGGTCATGGCTAGACATGTGTCTGTCAGTCTTGGTGAAATAAAGTTCAATTTAATAATAAAAAAAAAAATGGAATTAGCAATTTTATATTATCCCCAAAATAAGTGAAATGAAATCTAATCGACTTTATTACAATCAAAAACAATGGAAATAAAATCGTATGAACCATTCTATCTTATTTCCAATAATTAATAATTATATATCTTTAATAAAAAATACATTAATATAACAATATAAACAAATAATTTAATTGAATAATATAACCCACAGATATAGAAAACCATACAATTCAAATACAAATACAAAATATGATAATATAAACAAAAGTAGAATTGTATCTATTGAAAATCTAAAACATTTTTACATGTTATAAGGCGTAGTGCTATCTTTTTGATAAGTTTTAATGTATGAATATATCCCGCCCTGTTCCGGCATGCACATATATAGTCAAGCTGTTTAGCCTATCACGCGTAGAGGTGCCGGCAAAAAAAAAAATGAATAAATTCGAACTACTACTCAGTATATTAAAGTATACAGTATACTACTCAGTATACTCGGTATATTTTATTTTAAAAAAAAAAGTTAAAAAAATAAATTAAGCGGAAAAGAGGCAACTTATTTGAAATCTAACTCTTATGTTTCTAATTACAAATTTCGTATAACAGATAGGGATATAAATATCCTGGAAATTGGAAATTCCCTTATTTTGTACCTAACTCTTTAAAACCAGAATTTCTGGAAAATTTTTTTCAGTATGAGCGAGTGCTATTTCGATTTTATTTCCATTGCTTTATTCCGTTTCTTCTTTTTAGTTTTTGATAAAATATTAAAAATCTGTAAAAGACTAAAATATTGTCGTTGAATCATTAAAAATGAATTTAATATTAATTTAATAAGTAATATAATTCCTAAATATTTTAAATTTTATAATATTAGCTAATAAATAAAACAAAATTTGTGCCATTTCATCAAAAAATTCAAATAATTTTGATTATAAAAATGAACCTATGAAAAATATTTAACTGGCAGTGAATTATTTCATAAAATCAGAATGCTGACTCTGTTTGTATCATATATCATTCCGTTACACTTATTGCAAAAAAATAAAAGATAAAGGCGACATTGTGACAATAGTCGAATGTCATTTATCGTTTTTTGACTGTTTACAATGAAATTTTTTAATAACCTTTTTTTTATTTATTTTTTTAAACGAATTTTATTTATGTCCGTTTATTGCTTTTAAAAGGACGACGCGTTTGTAACTTCATGAAGTTTCATCACATTTTTTTATTTCTGATTTTATTTTAATAAAAAATTCGATAATTTTTTTATTTTATATAACAGAATGCTATATAATTTTTTGAATAATTGTTATAAGTCTTATATTTGGTTTAGAATGTTGAAAATTATAAATTTTTATACTCTTATGACTTTAAGTAGATATAGACTCAAAGGTAAGGATCGGATCAGAGTCGAAAAGTAAATCGATCAATCAATCATCAATCAAAAAATAAAGGAACTAGGATTATGAAATTTTGAAAAATTTGTTTTTTTGCAATTATGCGATAGCCGTCATCGCTAGTGAAATCTTACCAATTCGCTCCACGGGTTCATGTAGCTGCGATACAACTTTGTTTTTTTATGAAATTAATTCTATACAAAATTCGTGCAAAATTTGGTTGATCTATTAAAGTGGGTTTGAGTAACTCTCGTACAACTTCTTCTTTTGTATGAGCATTACTCTGTACTATATGAAGTTGGGTGTCTTAAAATGTTGTCAAAAAGAATTTAGTTCTATGGCCAAAGTTTATGCAAAATTGAGCCAACGTTTAATAAAATATAGTCTGTTGGTGTTTTGGAAGAGGCTCCAAGAGCTGCCTTTTAAGTCGTTCAAATATAAGTTAATCAAAATTGACAATTAAAAGATAAACAAGTATCTGCCTGCACCTCGAAATACGAGGAAGAAGAATAAACAAGCGGTATGTATATTGTTTTACAATACCGCCAAAAAAAAATTGGAACAATATTTAGAATGGTGTGCATTCGTACCGAATATTTATCATTTAAAAAAAAATTGTGAAAATCGGTTGGTAATTGGTCTTGTAATATGTACTAAATTTTTTTGATTTAGACTAAAAAAATATATTCGTATGACTTATAGGTCATAGGCTAAATTTGTCATTATATTATGATGATGTTTTATTTAATTTTTAAGTTATCTTATGCAAAATTACTTGAAAAAAATTTAGTTTATTTATCTGCTAATGTGCAACTTTCAACTAATTAACTATGTGCTACCCCCTCTACCACCGAGGCTCTATAAAATAAGATTCATATTCTAATTGGTATAAAATTTTTAACTTCAGGAGAAATTAAAATTTTAAAAAGTATTAAAATTAAATGTTTTTTTACCCTAAGCATTTGATACACTATAGTTAGTAGGAATAACTTATCTTTTCTCGTTAATTATGTATAATATTTATGTTTTTATGTGCATCTTGTCTTTTTGTTTTGTTTTAATGTCTGAAGAGTATATCATGTTAAAAAAAAAATATTAAACAAAACGAAAGTAATGAAAAAGTCATAAATAATTGAATTAAGAGGAGGACATCGTTGTAGTGCTTTATGAGCTGATAGTAATGCACTTTTTCAAGTTAATTTAAAAAATTTTTTTTTTCAATCAGCCTGGAATAAAATAAAATTGCAGATTTAATTTGAGATTTGAAGTAATTAAATTTGCATATGAGATGGCATTAAAAAAAAAATTAAAAACAAAAATTAATTGAAACATCTATATAGTAAAATTGGACTTGCATAATAAATATATATAGGTATATAGAAGTTTTGTAGACTTATTTTATTTTAAAATAATGAATGTATATTCTCTCTAAAGAATTTTTACACTCAAATAAATGTACATACTGTCCCTACATTTTCATTAAATTTCTTTTCTCCAAGAGTTTTTTAGTTAAGTTTCGTCAATATTTACCTATTATTCATTCAGATATATATATTTTTTAAAAGAAATAAAACTAAACAATAAAATATTGTATTGTTTTGTTTATTTTTTACTAAGCTTAAGGTGAAAACTCAAAGAATGCATTCTACGATTTGACAAGTTACAAGCATTAAAGTTGAATATTAATGCAACATTATGCTCGATTACTGTTTCAGAAAATTTTACTGAAGTAATTCGCCCGCATGTTTATATTCGTATGACTTATAGGTTAAAGACTATACTAAATATGCCATTATGCTTGCCAGATATAGACTCAAAGTTATGGATCGTATCAGAATTGAAAAGTTAATCGATCAAGCTATGTATGTCCGTTCGTTCGCACGATAACTCAAAAAATAAAGGAGCTAGGATTCTGATTTCAGCCAATTTGCTCCACCGGTTCGAGTAGCTGCCATACAACTTCTTTTTTGATATGCAAATAACTCAGGATATTCTTTGAATAGTAATTATTAAAATAAATGAGGATCTCTCAAATAAATTCTCGCTTGCTTTATTAAGCATAGATTTTTTATGCTGCAAAATTTTGAAGCGATTATCAAGCTGAAAAAAAACCGTTCAAAAGCAAATTGTCTTAAGCGATTTAAAAATTTCAAAGCGATTTATGGAACTGAATGGAATGGTGCCAATAAATCAATAAAAAAATAATCTCTTTTAAAAAAATTGTTAGAAAGGAATTTGCTGAAGCAGTGATGTTATATTCAAAAAGTTGAATATTTTTTATTTTTAATATGGCCTGATAATAACCAGCAGTTCCTATTATTTAAAATAAACTACTTTTTCTAAAAATAATCTCATTGTCCAAAAGCGTTCATTAAATTTTGAAGGTATCAAAAACACAATAAGCGTAGAAAGCTTAGAACAAATAAAACTGTATAAGCATAGAAAGCGTACATTGAGTTTCAATTTTAATACTAAAATTAAAATTCTTTAAGAACCTAAAGCAACACTCATCTAAAACACATAAAATGAACCCTGAAATTAGAAGGTGTTAGTCCATTTTCTTGAGTGATTTTTTGTAGTAAATCTTGAGTTTTTTTGTAAATCAATTTGGTTTAAGTTTAGTAAGTAAATAATAATAAAAGTTTCGAATCGCAAGATTCAAAAATTTTTATAAAATTAACCGCTTCTTTCCGATTATTATGAAAAATAAATTTATATGAAGATTATTGCCAGGGGTTAAAAGTCAAACGAAGTAAAGTCTATTCGACTTTATTACTAAAAACAATAGAATGTAGTCGACATGTAACAATTCTATAATATTTTCAAAAAAAATTGTCCAAAAGTCGAATGTAAAAAATATAAAATAAGGAAGGATCAACGTTTTCTGGGTTATAAATTCACAATCTCGCGCTCATAAGTATGTAGGAATATTCTAGAAAAAGGTTTCTTCAATTTAATGAGTTGCCGAAACCCTTACTAAACAAATTATTTAAATCGCCTTTGTTTTTAGTAGTAGGGATTTTGTAATTAGTAGAGATGTAAGAGTTTGATTTTTAAGAGTTGGATCAAAATAACTTGCGTCTCTTTCATTTGATTTATTTTTTGAAAATTAAAAAAAAATGTAATTTAAAAGGACAAGGCTTTATTTTATTTTTACATTTGATTTTAATTTTGGATACAAATCACTAATAAATTGAAATTATAGGTTATATACTATTCTTAAACTACAACTTACAATACAAGTAATATTATTTATTTTGTTTATGTCATTCATATATTATTCATAGACGTACTCCGTCAGTTAATAATCAAAATGCACCATCCCACTATTCCAAATTACCAACTACTACATCGTAACCTCTGATGATTATTCCCAAAATTAAAGATCGATTTTTGAATAAAATAAAAATTGCATAATTTTAGGCTTACTAAATTTTAAAGAGAAAGTAAGCAATTACCATAAAGAAATCATATACTGTATATGATTATTTCTTTATGCAATTACTTTAATTATTTGCTTGGAAAGACTTAATTTGATAGAATGATAAAATATTAAAGAAAACATATGTAAATATGAAATATACATTGTACAGATTAATTTCTAAATAAAAATTGAACATATTCTTCGAAAACTAAAATAATTTAAATGTTTTCGAGTGAAATTATATTTTATATGAATATTATTTTTAAAATTTAACACGACAATTGACAATCTTTCATTTGAATTAAGTTAAGTTGGTTTCATTTCGTAACCAACTCGAATTTACTCCAAATCAAACAGCAAATTTATCTTCGGAATAAGTTTATTTTAGTTTGTATTAAACCAAAATTCAATTGAATATTTGTTATTTTTCGAATAGTTATTCTGTTTGAATAATCGGTAATAAACTACAATAGTTTTGTGGATCCATTTAAGATAATATAGTTCTATGATATAACCTTAAAATATCTCAATCATTTTGAAAAATTTATAAATATCTTTAGATACAGATTTTAGATTGACTCAAAGTTTTTTATATGCTGCGCTGGCTTTAAATATTTGAATTAAAAGAACTAAATATCTTTTATTACAATTTTTTAACTATATATGCTTCTATTTCATATAAAATATAAAAGAAAATTTAAATTACTTATACCTTATACTTTCAATTTTATTTACTTAAGAAAATTTCTCTATTGCGTAATTTTCTTGTCAAAATATTTCCTTTGTATTCAATTATGAAAATTTAATTTAGTTCCTTCCATTATTTTGCTTTATAATTCATATTTTAATTAAACTCTAGAATATTTTGTTGAAAGTTTTTCTATTTCATGAATTTTTTATATTAGTATGTATGTAGGTATTTAAAATATAATATATATATATAATAAATAAGTAAATTTAATCTACAAAATACAACAAAGCATATACATGTAAATCTATATAATATTTAATTTTTTTTGATGAAAATCCTTTTTAAAAAGGATTTTGTTAGATAGAATCATAAATTCGTTGATTCTTTATGAATTTCAAAGCAGGATTAAATAAAAATTTCGTACTTAAAAATATTTTAATCTCTAAAAATAGAAATATAAAAGGACTATGGTGTTTCATAGAATTATTTTGTCAGCCAGTCCTGACGTTTTTAATCCTTTCAGAAACATATAAAGTCAACTTCAACTCTTAATGTTTATGTTTTTATACAATAGCCCTTTGTGACGTTGAGTGTTTTAAAATGGAATAGAAAAAAGCGATTGAAAAAAAGTGAGGATACATATAACAGAAGAGAATAGAAGAGATCAAAAAAAATTAGTAGATAAATATTTAATTCGCTGCATACAATATAAGAATTAAATGGGTTTAAAAACATTTTATAATACATATAAGGTAATTATAAGTTTAATTTCCTATTTTGGAACCCTATTTGAAGAGAATTGATATTTAAATTCAACCCTCTTTACAAAACCATACTATTTTTTAGTATTTCCAAGCTAAATTTAATTTTACAATAACAACAATATCCATGTCGTAATTTAAACTTCTTAAATTCATTTTTCGATTTTAATTCTATCCATTTGAATGATTCAACACTACCAAATATCAATTTATATTTTTCAAATAACAATTTAATTTATTAATTTGTAAAAAAATTCCAAAATATAGAATTTTGAACCTTTAGTTATTCTCAAACATCATATAACAGTAGAGCCTTCACAAGCGAATATTCCCAAATTAGTTGAAGAGTATTGGATCCAAAACAAAAAACGCAATGAACATATGAGGTGAGTTATAAAATTAGACCCGGCCCAATAATGTAGTAAATATAAAGAAAAAATTGAAAAGATTGGGTGTGCATGCTTTAGGAAAATCATCAACTCAGGATAGGAAACACGCTTGGAAAAATGAAACTTCCAAGGTAACAAGGTTCCAGATGATAGTTATTCGTTAAGGTTTTCGCGAAATTTTAAATATGTAAAATTTGAGAGTAACTGCACTATTTGATGTTAAACTCATTTAAAAAAAGCACCTTTTAACTCAAAATGTTTTCATATTAATGATTGGTAATTGAATAGAAAAATCGTTATAATTTCAGTTAAATTCATTATGCCTGTTATCTTTAATAGAAACTTTATTTTATATGCTTATATACTATAACCTTAACACAAGAATTTTATAAACCACATATCTCGAATGATTGATATCTACAAACACAAATTTTCAAAAACTCAAAATCAAAAAATTTATATAGAAAATTATAGAAAATAACAACAAAAAATGTATATAGAAAATTAGGGTTGGCTACGAAATCTTGTGTTTTAAATCTCGTATATCAAAATCTCGTGTATAAAAATTCTCGTTTTATAATAAAATACTTTTATTTTTAATAAATTAAGATTGGCCATTATGAAATCCAAGAAAAATTAATCCACCAAATAAAAATTTAAAAAAAAAATTACAAATTTTTAAATAAGTAAAATTATATAATTAAATTTATATTTCAATTGTTTATCTATTTTTTATTATATGAAATCTATAATATTATTATAAGACTTTTGTATTATATGAAATCACAAATTTGAGCTCCAAAAAAATTTTTTTAGTTAATTTTTAAGGAAAAGGGGACAACCCTTGAATGGGTTTTAAATGCAATTCTAAAATTCCTTTTAATTAGCTATCTTCCACCTCTAATTATATAAATATATATTCTGGAAAAATCACATATCTCTACTTTTGAATTCAACTCTAAAATCGCTCCTAATTGAGAATCTCACTAATTATACAAATATTTAGTAAAATATCATGATTTCGTAACCAACTCTATGGGTGTTTATGCTTCACATATGTAGGTTGAAAATTTTCAGTATACCTAGACAAAAAAACTCATTTCTAAAATTTCATATAAAATTTTAAAAAATTGGCTATTACAAGTACTGGATTTTGCGTGTCAGGGATGCGTGCACCAACTATTTTAATTATTAAAGCTAGATTTTGTTTCCCAAACTATTATCAATAATAAAGACTAAAGATTAAGCAAAAAATTATTTAATATAATAGATTAAATATTTAGAACACTGATTTTGTATACAACTCTAAAATCTTTGTTAATTCGTACCAAAGAATTTCATATAGTTGGGAATATCGTCTCCAAACCTCCGCTTTACAAATAATTGAAACCCTGATTTTATTTTCAACTCTTAAAACCCGGATAAAAGAAAGTTTTGGAACCCTTATGTTGTACTAAAAATTAAAATCACTCCAAATTTTTTTTCAAACATAATACGTCAACAACAAAGCATTTAAAATATTTTTTAATTTTTTCGCGAGACTTAAGATTTTAAGATACGTGATTTTAACAAGCAAGATTTTAACACGAAGCGCGAGATTTAAAAAACTGAATTTTTAAAAGCACGAGATTTTGAGCAACGAGATTTTAAGTCGCGAGATTTCGATATAGTCCCCAAAAAATTAATATACATTTTTTAACAAAGGATTTTTAAGGAAGTATGGACAAACAAATTTTCGATAAAAAAGCACGAGATTTTGAGCCACGAGATTTTAATTCGCGAGATTTCGATACACTCCCCAAAAAATTAATATACATTTTTTAACAAAGGATTTTTAAGGAAGTATGGACAAACAAATTTTCGATAAAAATTTACGTTTGAATGATTCATATAATTGCTTTCACAAAAATCTATACATATGTATATAGTGTTATTGTATACTTTTTAAAAATGTTTAGTTTAAAATTAATGAAAATTGTTTTATGATTTCATAATTGATGTTTATCCTTCTCTTGCTTTTATTTTTTTTTAAATGGTGCTGTGAAATTGTGTCATACACAATTAAGCCATAATGATATTATTTTGGACTTGAATTTCATAGAAAACTTAACTCCCTTTTAAAATTAAAATGTTAAATAGTATAATTCAATGTAAGCACAAGTAAATAAAATTTTGAAAACTGTTGTATTTAAATTTTGTTAATTTAATTTCAAACAATCTAAGAATTAATTTAAATTAATGTAATAGTAAAAAATTATTTTAACTGATAATGTTCCCGCAATCCTCGACTAAACAAATTAGTGTTGTTTTGTAATAAAAATATTTCTTTTCATTATGGATATAGGTCAACAGCAAAGCACTTAAAATTATAAGAATTTCTGACTCAAAGCCTAACTAAAATCTCACAGAATTCAGAGTCTCGTAAAAACATTTGAATATTCAATTAAATTTGTACTATGATTTTGAGTGAAACTCTAAAGCAGCTGAAGTTAATGCTATATAATATCTATATTTCTATTGTTTTTAATAAGGTTCTTTTATTCACTCCTAAATACATTTGATAATCACTATAAAAGAAAAGTGAATATTTTAACCCCAATTGAAAAATAAAAAAGTTTTGAACTAATCTCTCTTTTGAACTAATTTTAACTTTGTTTACTATGAAATAAGATTTCGCATCAACTTTACTACAAGATTTTAGTTCGTAAAGTTTTAAAAATCATATGGCATTTAATTCTCAACCAAAAACGAAATAAAGCCATTATGACTATATTGCCAATGGCTTTATTTCACTGCCACATATATACATACAATAATGGTTTTAAAAGTAATTGTTGATAATTAAGTTTAGGTTTATCACTACATATGTATATGTGTAAAAATGTAAATACCTAGGGTAATTAAAAATTCAATATTTTCATTTCCTTGACAATACAAGATTTTTAAATACAATTAAATATTCACTTACAAGTTATAGTTTTTTGCATAAATATATTTTGAAATTTTTTAAAATAAACAATGTTTAATAAAACAAAAATCGATATCTTTCAGATAAATCAATCGAAAAGCAAACCGAAATTTAAATTAGAATTAAATTCCATAATTAGATTTTTTTTTAATTCGTTTGATATTTCAAAAATAGTTTTTAAACTCACTGACGCAATTCATCATAAGTTTAAATTAATTAAAAATTATACATTTTAGAAATTTGAAATTCTATAATTACGAAGTTCCAATGTTCATATTATGGACTTTCATATACCATATACCAGTTTAGCATTTCTAATATTTCAAAAGAATTTATTTTCAAAATTATTTATCTAATTAGATTTAGTAGAGTGCTCTTTCTTTGTACTTTTAAACATTTGATTTCAGCAACACTTTTATATGCACTAAAAATACGTATATGAGGTAATCGTGAATCATTTGAATAAGGGAATTTTCAAGGATTAATTGTAGTGAAAAAATGATTTGGACATCACAAAATATAATTGATATAACTAGAATTTTTCGGAAATAATAAATTTTCAATTGAATTTATATAGAATAGAAAAAGTATTACAGAATTGAAAAAAACGAGGAAGATTATAGTTGCCCTTGTCAACTTTTAGATACCCGTGCATACCCACTTTGGTGTATAAAATAAACCGTAATTTACTTCCCTTATACATTTAACTCATTACCCCATAATTTTAACGTAAAAAAAAAAAAAAAATCACAAAACAAAAAACAAATTTTCATTCATTGTCCCATAACTTTAGCTTAAAAAAAAAAAAAAACAAAAAAAAATGGCCCACCCAACTTTGCCAACAAACTTGCCCTATTACTTTACCTGTCCAATTTTAATTTTAACCTTGTAGCTTCATTAGATTCACAGTTATTGAATCGAAAACTTTATATGGCAGCCCCCCAAAATGGGGCCGTAACATTTTGAAACTTCATATAAGTGCTCGATTTATTATATAAATAACCGTGTGTAATTTTCATCCGCGTAGTATAATTAGTTTTGAAGAAATTTATATTGGTGCAAAGAAGTTGTATGGCAGCCTCCCGAAAATGGGGCCCTAACATTTTGAAACTTCATATAAGTGCCGGAGTTATTATAAAACTAACCGTGTGTAATTTTCATCCCCGTAGTATAATTAGTTTTGAAGAAATTCATATTGGTCCAAAAAAGTTGTATGGCAGCTCCCCGAAGCCTTGGTCCGATTTTAACCAAAAACAATAGGGAACCTAGAAATTGTCTAAAAATCACTTTGTGTGAATTTCAAGACTCTAGCCCTTTTAGTTTTTGAGTTATCGTGCTGACACACGGACGGACGGACGGACGGACAGACACACATAGCTAGATCGACTAATTTTTCGATTCTGAGCCGATACGTACCCTCAACACTATATCTAGCTCGTCTAGATCGATGCGTTACAAACGGAGGAGCAATTTTAATATACCCGATGTCATATATCTATGCACGGGTATAAAGAGTGAGATTTTGATGAGTCTCGACATTTTTAATCTTCTTGATTTTAGAAATTACATTTTTATTAAAAACTTGTCCTGCTGTTATGTATGTAATCTATTAAGAGACAACTGAAAGAACTTCTTTCTATAATTGAAAGTCATTGTTAACTCGATATATACTAAAACATTTACTATACAATTGCAGTTTATGTACAAAGCAATATGCTATATGCCCTTAACATTAATACTCAATTTTGTTTACATACGAGTGTATACTAGAAACGAAGAAATTAAGAGGAAAACACTCTCAATATATTTTATTTTGCTTAAATTGGATATTTTACCATTAACAGAAATTACAATTGAAATCGAAATAACAACAAAAACAAAAAGAAAAGAAAGAAATTTGATAATCGTCTTTTATTAAACATATTCCAAAATGATTGTTTTTATTTCACACACATTTTCACATTCAGAAAAAAAAAACAAATGATTTTAAAAGCTCCTGTCATTTCTAATGTATATGTATATCATCATGATATCAGATCAGCATTTTATTCTCACACTTCTTGTCACACCAGTGGTTATCTCTGTTTTTCAGTACTGCAGTTATTTGTTTTCCAATATTGCTTTTATTTGATTATTTAAATGGGGAAATGGAATAGACAGGGTGATTTTCTTTGTTTTTTTTTTAATATAGCGAGGTTAAATCTATATACAGATGGTTTTTACTTGCATAAATCTCAAGAGATTACCAAAGATTTTTATTTAATATTTCTATTAGCAATTTTCTTAATCTTTACTTTATATTTTTCATAAAATTATATTTGAAAATGTGTTAAAACGACTGTTTTGATTATGACATATTTCAATTAAACTCAAATTCAATTTAATTGTTTACTTTGTAAAATATTTATTTACAATTCTAATTATTTTTGCAAGGCCTGGGATGACATTTTAAATATTTTAAACTAGATATAACCGCTTTTACACAATATAAGTATTATTTAAAAACAATCCTGTGTAAAATACAGTTTTTTGTTGAATCATTTTAATCCAATAAATATTCATATATTATTTATAAATTCATCCTGTTTGTGTTCTTTCAGTCATTTATAATAATAATTCCAATTAATATATACGGATATATGTATATTTTAAATTACTTGTATTATTTAACCTTATACATAAAATTTATATTTAAAAAGTCAACAAGGATTTTGGAAGATTGATTTTTAAATATAAAATAAATATTTGATGAAATATTTGATTTCTAGAAAAGAATGAGAAAACCGAGTATTGCTATAGTTTTTGTTTTAAATCTTGATTGCAGTTACATCTCGAATTTTCGTATTAATTCTTAAATTAAACAAACGTTCCTATTAATAAATTTTATTTTTAAACGGTAGCAGGACAACCCGAAATTTTCCTAGAAATAGTGCAGAGAAGTTTGTATTCTAAAAAAACGGCATCAATAAAAGGCTTTTCTTTTTAAAGGCATTTCTTGAATTTCAAAATTGAAAATTAATAACAATAGTATTTTTATAGTATACTGAAGGCGTCAGTTATTAAATTCTTTGAAGTGTATCCGCAAAATGTTTTTTTTTTGTGGTAAAGACATTAACAATTATACAAAGGTGTGAATTTATAAATTAAAAACTGAAATAATATTAAATAATTTCAGTTTCAAATGTTAAATTTATTACTTAAATTTAAAAAAAAAACTATTTTAACCGTTTTTATTCGCTTTCCACTCTTTGAAAGATATTACTTTTTGTTAAGTAATAACTATTTAGTTATTAGGCTAAAGCTTGTCTTTACGATAGGTACATGTTGGAAATTGGAGGACATATTTAAATTTTTATTATTAGAAATGATCTTAAAGAATTCCACATACAATTTAAACTAATGTAACATGCCTTATAACATGAAAAAACGTCTTAACGTAATTTTTATTAAAGATATTAAGCAATTAATCTGAACCTAATAATGTAGCTTAGACGAGTCCCGAATATAATAGTTTTTTTTCACTTTTACTAGCATTCAACTGCATTTTAGTGTCAAAAAAATATTTTTCAAAAAACAACGTTAGAAAATTTGGTTATGATATCTAACTTTTGCACTGGTTTTTCTCTGAACAATCGATATGTTCTCTAAGGCGACGCCAAATTGTTAATTTAAGGAGTTTGAAATCTGACTTTGCCAAATCCCGCTTTCCCAAAATCCGCAATTTTAAAATCCTGGTTTTTCAAAATCTCCCTTTTTAGTTGATTTTTTTATAAAAACTACAAAAAGCGATAAACATTCTGGAAAAAGAAAAAAAAATAAGTTTTAAATCCAACTCTAAAATCCTTCCTAATTCAGAATCCTAATTATACACAGAATCTTATATATAAATAAATAATTTGGAAAAGACGTAAAACCCAAAAATTATGCGTACAGTACAGATGAACGAATGGATGGATGAATGAAAGATTATGTATTAAAAACTATAAGAAAAATAAAAAAATGCGGGATTTTCATAAGGAAAGCGGGATTTTTGATTTTGAAAAAGCTGGATTTTGAAAAAGCGGGATTTTTGAAAAGCGGGATTACGACCTATTCCAATATAAGATCTGTGAAAAATTACTAGATCCATTTTTTGGTTTGTTTCCTTGATATGTTTTTAATAAAAATTTCATCTTATATAACTTATTTTAATTTTTCTGAAATTTAGGAATAATTGATAACAGTTAACAGTTAACATTCACATTTTCGATAAATTAAATAAACTCTTTTCATAGTTTTCATATTTTAATAATTAAAATTTAAAATATTTTTATAACTCACACAATATAATTTTCTTTTTATTGACCCAATTTTTGATCTTTATATCGTTTGTTATATATATATATATATATATATATATGAGTGTTGTGCCTAATATCGTATATATATATATGTTGCACACATATATTATATGAGTAGGAACATAAGATTTTAATTTTTAATTAAATAACTTTTGTTATAAACGCATATTCAGTTAAAATAAACAGTCATTTATGTAAAAAGTTAATTATTATCATAACTTTAAACATAATATTTACCTTTAATTAAAATATAATGAAAAAAAAAATATTTAAATTACATCTGCCGTAGCAGCAACTTTATATTCGTTTCCTCAGTATCAATGTTACCATATATAATGTATATACTTCTATAATATCATATACAATTTGTATTTTAAAAACCAGCCACAACATTGTTAATATTTTATTAAGTCAACTTTGTAACGTTGAAATATAAAAAAAGCATTTTTTTTTTAAATGGTAGCGATGAAAACATTGTATATATAAAAATAATGAAATCCTTACAGGTAAGTTTATAAAGTGTAAACGAATAAGTTTATGTACTGTTTGTCTGAATCACTTGACGATATAGTATGTAGGTATAGTGGGTACTTGCTTGCAAGAGAAAAAACAAAAATTTCATTTTCAGTTTCATTCTAAAACAGAAAACCCCTGGGCACAATTTTATATTCCGTCTTCCTTTATAGCAATTGCAGTGTTTTATTACACTGTTATATTGTTAAAAAACTTTATTTCTGTTTTTTTGAAAACAGCCAAACAGCAGGATTTCTATTAAATGACTTGTAGTAAAATATCATTGTAAAAATGTATCTAATGAGTGTTAGCTTTGTTTTATAAGTTATCTTAAAATTTAAATATTTAAGATGTTAAGATACAAATAACGATATAAATAATATCATATAATATAAATAGGTTTATATTTAAGGGAAATCTCATCACTATGGAGAGTAATTTTTTTTTAAAATAAAATATATTACAATTTAGATTTAGATATAGAATAGTATTTTATTCTATATAGAGCATAAAATAAAATACCATATCTTAGAATATTTTAAATTCAAAGGAAGAAAACTTTAAACTTGCTAATATTTTACAAGATATTCAACTTAAGAATTATTATAAACAGTCCTGTTTGAAAGAAAATGTCTTTAAAAAATTTGAGTTCTTTAATATCACTGTAATAAGCAATAAAATAAAACAAAAAATTATGAAACGCTATGTAAAAGAATTGGCAGCAAACAAAACGCTTAACTGGTTTGGAAACAATTCAACACATAAATCTAACTACTTTGTATCTTCTCGAATCGGATCCAAGTGTTAATAAGTGCCTAACAAAATAGTCGTTGAAATTAATACAAATAATAAAATAAGTCGACTGGGTGGCACAGTGGTTGAGTGCCGACCTTTCATGCGAAAGGCCCGGGTTCGCATCCTAGTGAAAGTCAAAAAACTTTTATCTGGTTTTCAACTCGACTCAGCCACCATTCGCCATGGGGTTCAAATTAATGGCATAATCAATAATTAATAATTATATATCTCTAATAAAAAATACATTAATATAACAATATAAACAAATTCAAAATATAAACAAATAATTTAATTGAATAATATAACTCACAGATATAGAATACCATATAACTCAAATACAAAATATTACAATAAAGGCAAAAAATAGAATTGTATTTATTAAAAATTTAAGACGTTTCTACATGTTATAAGGCCTAGTACTAACTCATTTTTGAATTGTATGTGGAATTCAATAAGATGAATTCTAATAATACGAATATAATATAGGGGAGCAACATGTACCTATGGTATAGACAGACTTATTAGCCTAACAGTTGCAAGTATACAAATTTTATAACTATACTAACCCTAAATCAAGAGGTGTTAAAAACCCTTTACTAGCACTAAACTAAGGCGTTAGAAACCCTTTACAAACATTAAAGCAAAAGTGTGTAAGAAGAAAAATATTTAAAACGTAGTTATAAGTAAACTAGCTAATATCCGGTGCGCGTTGCTGCGCCTCTCAATAGAGGTTTAATTTAAGTTGATGTTACTGAAAAAAGTTAACATAAAAATTACACATGGTATAAATGTTAATTTTAAAATTAATTAAAGCAGCTCTTTTTAAATGATTTTGCTATGATTATTTGGGTAATTTTTTAAATTTCCTGTAATTCAAAGAAGTAGTAACTACTTCCCAAAATTGGACGTAATTTATTTCCAAGCATTTTTTTTTGGTCAATCGTAGAAGCATGTGTTACCAAACACCAAACCTACTAAGAGACTCAACTCCTTTTTCAAGTTGTTCACGCATACAAAATTTGGAGTCAACCGGTCAAACCGTTTCTAATTTAGAGTAGAGTATTGAAAAAACCTATAAAAAACTGTAGAGCCGCAATGGGTTAATGGAACTCAACAAAATTTTTTTTGAGGCTTTCTCTTTATCCAAAGCAGTATTTCGTAAAATCGGACATAATTTGGACCCAACATTTTTTTTGACCAACCGTAGGGCCGATATGAGTTAACAAATTCCAAAACTGTTAATAGTGTCAACTCAATTGTCAAGGAGCATCACGGATACAAAATTTGTAGTCACTTGGTCAAACCGTTTTCATTTTAGAACAAAAGAGTTTAAATACTTGCACCATAGCCCCATTTTGGCGGTCCGTTAGAGCAAAAGTTTTAGCCCACGATTTCTTTCCGCACCCAAAAACCTTTATATACAAATTTTATGAGAATCGGCTGAGCAGTTTAGGAGTCTATTCGATACATACAAACAAACAAACTTTCGCTTTTATATATATAGATAGATCAGAAAATCAATAGACATATTATGTATGTGCTTTACAAAATAACCCGATTTATAACAATTTTAAATACTTCCTGTTATGGAATTTATAATTTTTATTGGTATGTAAAATAAATAAATTTGTTATTTACGTACATATGCATACATTATGTAAATAACAAATTTATAGGGTACAATAAACATATAGTTACATCGTATGTAAAATAAATACATACTGATATGTTATTGTTTAAAATATTTATGTAAAAAAATATATTTATTTACTAAAATTGATAAAATTTTCGAAATTTTTCAATAGAATTTATTTAATAAATAATAAAAAATAATTATTTTTCTAAAATTTTATAAAATAAGGATACACTTTCTAATTACAGTGTGTTTTTTTTTTATAAAATATTAAAATTTTGTTTAAAATTAAAATATTTTGGAATGCATTACATTTTACAATAAGGCGGATGTTGTGTTGTTTTGCATATTATAATTATTGATTTTAGATTTTGTGAAATTAAAAGTTTGTATATTGGAGGTTAAGTTTCAATAATAAGCAAGATAGAAAATGTTTTTAAAATTAAAAAATCTTTCGGCATGTCTGACTTGCAACAGAAGAGATTAGAAAAAACAAAGAAAAAATGTAGAGTAGTATCAGCACTAGTACACCTACTTGAACGTAAAATAAACATTATATCATTAATTTAACTACTTTTGACAAAATTTTAATCAATTATGATAAAAGAAGTTCAGTTATATTAATAAAAGATATTAGCCATTAAACTTAGGTAACCATAAAAGTTATATGGTAGGAAATTGAATACCCTTCTCTTAACTAACCAAATTTCGGTCAAACTTTGGCCATAGAATTCAAGTACTTTTGACAAAATTTCAGTTATCAAGCTTAATTAAAAATATAGTTATGCTCATATAAAATGGAACTATTTGAATTTTGTCACAAATAAAAAATGTTCCCAATAACCTCATAGTAAATTATAAATTAAAAAAATAATCTTGGAATTTTGAAGTGTTAACAGTTAAAAAGTAAAAAGCCTTATCGTCGGGACTTCTATAGCATCATCACACTAAAGTGTTGCATATTTTATTTGGTGTTAATTGGACAGAGTTAGTTAATAATTTTTAACTTTTGTTACTAAAATATACGATAAGTTAACAAGCAGCACTAAATGCCACTAAGCCGTTGATTACTCTGGTGGTGGCTATTGTATAAGGCTATGAAATATGAATGCACAAATGTTAACTTTGTGCGCCATCTATAATCTTACACAAGAATTAATTATATATTTTCATTAAATCTTATTTTATATTACGATATAAACTATTACGATATAGTTATACAATTTTATGATATTTTTTTATTAGATATGATCTGACCGGGGTTTGAACCCGAGATTTTCCACTTGAAAGACGGCGTCTGTACCACTACGCCATTGGCCAGATAATCATACGAGTTAGAAGTAGAAATTTTATAAGTATTGCATATTGAGCTGAGACTTCAACATAAGAAACATCTCATCCATTAAGTTCAACTGTATATGTTTATAATAAAATAAAATTCACTACAGGATATAGAACAACATTGAATGCTGTGTTAACTATTATAAATTTAGAAAAACTATTTCTTTTTCCTTCAGTTTCCACAAACCATGTGTTTCGTGCTGATACTGAATTAGGAATGATATTTTCAATACGCAATTAGGATTAAAACATTGGTGTTCAAAATAATTATCATCCGACAGATGGTGTATTGCTAAGAATGTTGGCTCTTCAAACGAAGGGTCTAGGGTTCAAACCCTGGGCAGATCATATTTAATAAAAAAATATGATTACCCCACATTTCAAATTAGAAGCAGGTTTTACTCCTACCTGTTCCATTTATGTGCGATGCTACCTAATTTAATATATATATTAATAATAAAAAAAAAATAATTGTATTTTACAATATAAATTGTATAAAATTTATAATAAATTAATTACTTTAAGTAATAATAGTAAATTGACAGGCTCTCTCTCTCTCTCTCTTTCTCTCTAGGTTTATTACTGAAATTATTTTTACACCCGTGCATACTAATATGGCTACGGCTATATTAAAATTACCCCTCCGTTTGTAACCCATCGATCTAGATATAGTACGTATCGGATGAACATTGAAAAATTAATCGATTCCGAAGAGTGTATTTGACAAAAACTAAAAGGGTTAAAGTTTTGAAATTCATACAAAGTCATTTTTAGAATTTTTCAAGGTTCATTATTTTTGATTAAAATCGGACAAAATGTTTCAAAATGTTGCCTTTTCATTTTCGGGGAGCTGCTATACAACTTTGTGAACCAATATGAATTTCTTCAAAATTAATTATACCAGAATGATGAAAATTATGCACGGTTAGTTATATAATAGGAGAATCGCTTTTATAAAGTTTCAAAATGTTGAGACTTCATTTTCGGGGAGCTGCCATACAAAACTATCAATCGATAACTGTGTAATCTAATGAAGCTACGAGGTGAAAATTAAAACTGGGCAAAGTTGGACCGTACTCGGACCAACTTTTAGGTTTGGCCCAATATTTTTTTTTTAATTTATTTTATGGCTTGCTTGACAAAGTTGCCCAACTGTTAAGGTAGGCCAAATTATTTTTTATTTTTTTTTTTATTTTATAATGGGTATGCACAGGTGTCTAAAAGTTGATGAGAGCAACTATAATATTCCTCGATTTTTTTATATATTTAAGCATATTTAAAGCTGTTTCATTAAAATTGAAATTTCAAACAATTCCGATTAAAATTTAAAATTTATTTTATGTATAAATTTTTCGCAGATATAAAAATAATATAATTAAAAAAAATTTAAAATAATATAAAGTTTATAATATTTAATAGAAACTTGTAAAATTTTATAAAAATTTAAATATGAACGTAACTAAAATGCATGAAAATAAAAAACCTATTCAAACAAACCACAGAAGTTAAATTATTTTTAAATATCATTGTAATTTATGTATATCTAAAATTTTATAGGTTTATCTTTAAATATTTTCAATAACTTATAAAATGTATAAAAATTAATATATGTATACAACAATTTCTGTATCATTTATACTTTATTCCGAGTTTTAAAAATAAAAGTGTATCCACGAAAATTTATTAAATTTTTATTTTTAATAACTTTTCTTTTGAGGGAGTTTCAAAGATGATTTTTAGATTTTAAAATAAATATAAATTTGATATTTATTCTACTTTTACTCCAATGTATACGTAAAATTTAAAAAATTTTTCAAAATGTCAAATACTGAAATAAATACCATTATTTCTTAAATATAACTTTTGTAATGCCGTGAGTTTTAATGGGTTTTCCATAAAATTTAGAGTTGCAATAGCTAAAAACCCCTTTGCTTCTCAGCGTTTATATATTTTGTGGTTCTAATAAACTTCACGTACAATTTTTAGTTACAATAGTTCTAAGCCTTATTATGTATATATTATATTAGATAATGCTAGATTGTAATTGATACAATTCTCCGCCTTCCTTTATAATAATATTAATTTGTTAATTCGATTTTATTTCCATTGTTTTTGGTTATAAAGTCGAATTAACATTCTATGTATGTAAAAAAAAGTCAAAAGTTGTTTTAGAGTTGTAAAGTAATAAACTGTTTTTAATTATTTTATTAGTTTTGATACTGACAAATTATGTATAAAAAAACCAAACTATAAGGGGGATTTTAGAGATTGGCACAAAATCAAGGCTACAATAATTTGTTTATCGTTTCCAACTCTAAAATTCCTTATCTTACATTCTTAATTTAAAAACAATGGGTGTTATGTTTACCCACGGCCATAAAAAAAACAATTAATTTGTAACATTGTAAAACATTTTATGAAGTACAATGTATAATTGGTAGATTAATTTCAAAAAATTAAATAGACTAAATTTTAAGTAAATAACTCGTGTTATAAAAATAACAACGGTTATTATTATTCTGCACTACATAACCACAAATATTTTTAACAAAACAACCATACTACATCAATGATACTTTAAATAACACTCGAAAGGACTCACTTCCTTATCACATTGTAAGTGGGAGGAGATTTTACATAAATAAATAAATTATAACTTAATGTAATCAAATATTACTTTGTTGTAAATTATAAAGTATTCGATATAATTCAAACATTTCTGTTGTGACCCAAGGCAAAACATTAATGTTTGTTTCACAAAATTTTAATTTTAAAAACAAATTTTACTTTATGGCTTTTAAATAAAACTTTGTTTAAAAGCTTTAAAATTTAAAAGAAAATTTAAATTTAATCAAATAAAAACTGGTAAGGAAACAAATTTAACACTACAGTCATAGTGAATACTTTAAAATCTGCTTAATAATGGTATATGTAAATCTAAAATGTATGTACGTACAAATGTATGTACAAATGTTAACAGCAGAAACAAAATAAAAAAAGCATTTTTTTTTGTTAAAACCTATACACGTCATAAAAAGTTTGCCGATTTTCGGTTTTTTGTTTTTTTCTTAATAAAAAGAGGAGTTTCCGTTTAAAAAGTTTGCCTGTACTAAAGTCGAAAATTAATTCTACTTTAGTACACATGAACCAATATCGAAAAACTAAATGACCTAAGATGGAGAGAAAAATTAAAAAAAAATTAAAAATGAACTAAAGTCGAAATTTTTTTATAACTATGACTTTAAAGCGCAAAACTTTGGGAACGCGGAATAATTTTTTCAGAATAAATATATCAATATTTTTTCTCAAATTGGGAGTGGTTTTCGAGTGCTAACAACACTGGTAAATAGAACCAAATATTAATGAATACTATTTAAATATTTAATAAATACCGTGATTTTGATCCTTCCTTATGGCTCGGCCGAATCGGGTAAATTTATTTATTTAAAAAAAAATTAATTGAATCGAAAGTTTTCTTTCATTTATATTTTTTTCATTTATTATAGATATTCAGAATTTTCTTTTTATCTTATTCCTTTTCCACTCCTTTAAGGATATCACAAAGTCTATTTAGACTGCGCTTCAGTTTCTTTAATCGTTATATTTCCTGAGCCGTTGATTACTGAGGTAACTGTTGTATATGATTATGCATTAAAAAATATTAATTTTGTGCGCCATCTATTATTCTACACAAGAGTTATTTATATATATTTTATATTAAATCGTATTTTATATTACGATATTAACTATTACGATATAATTATACAATTTTACGATATTTGTTTTTTAGATATGGTCTGACCGTGGTTAGAACCCGACAATTTCCACATGAAATGTGGCGTCTTTACCACTACGCTATTGGTTAAATTTTCTGCTTGAAAAAATGTAAAATGTATTAAAGTCGAAAAATAAATTGAAATTTTTTTTGACTTTAGTTAATTTAATGTTTTCGACTCTAAAGTTTTTCGACTTTAAGTCATGCAACCTATAAAAAAAATATTTAAAAGTTGTCATGTTTGATCAAACTTTTAAGAAAAACTTTTTCTGTTTAAAAAAAGTACATTTTTCATATTATTAAAAGTATTTTAAAAATTTTTTTTCAAAAAAATTTCAAGTATCATGAAAAAAGTTTTTTTAAAGTTCCTAAAGCTAAAAAGTGGGTTCAAGTAAAATTTATGTAAAATGCAGAGAAAATTATGTATAGAAGATAGAAAAACGTTTACTTAGGAATTTGAAAAAAAAAATTTAAGTTTAAAGTTAGTTGTCGCATGTATAAAGGTTTTGCATATTTTCTATTTTTAAATTTTCTTAGTTTTTATAAGAATTGATTTAATGCAAAAATCACAATAAATCAATTAGTTGTAGTTGTAACAGAAAGATTTAGTAAAATTTTAAATTTCTTTCATTTAATCCATTTTTTCTAGAAATATCCAAAAAGAATTGCTGATTTTTTATTAAACACTTGAACAACTATTTTATATGGTATATATACTTTTAAAAGATTAAAGACTACATGTATATAGTTTTTGCTATTATATACAATGATACAGAATATAAAGGAGAATAAAAATAGTAAATAATACTCGTAGTCTTTACTGTTCAAAATGTATATGCCAAAATAGAACGAATTAAATTCAAATACAATTTATACAAATATATGCAGTATTAAACAAATTTTTTTTAAAATCACTATTAAGCCACAGAGAAATGCAATTATTGTGGTTGGAATTTTGAAATAAAATTTAAATAAAAATTTATTTTAATACATATTTTTATTTTCTGGGTACCTAAATTAAACTTGCAAGTATTCGAAAAAATTTTTAACATATTTTAATTAGAACACGGAAAATTATAGTTGTCCTTGTCAATTTTTAGATACCAGTTTATTTCAGTGTATGAATAAATTGTTAGAAAAAAAACGCTATTAACTAATTATATTTTTTTACCTTACGTTTAAGCAATTTACGAAATGAGAGCTTGTTCTAAAGAATAAAATTTTGCATACCTAGACACCGTGTTACACTTGTTATACTTGAGTACACATATAGCTAAATCAATTAACTGCATTACAAAAGGAGGAGTATTTAATTATAATATGCCGATTTATACTGTACAAAAGTATAAAAGGAAATTTTAATTAATTTTTTGTCATCAACCATGCTATTTTACAGATTGAGTGATTGACATATCCGGAAACTAAATTTTTGTTGCAGGGATTATTAATTCTTTCAGGGTTATCAAATATACCCGAAAATTTAAAGTTAAAGTTAAATTTATTTAATACCAAAAAAAATGTTATGCTAATAAAATAACAAAACAGGTTAAATATTTCGCTAATGTTACTTTGCCAACGGTAAAACCACAGCTATTGAATACAATTGATTTCAATGTATTTATTTACCACTTCAAAACATTTTTTATGAAATTTATAGAACCATATTTATTTTAGTTACATATTCTACTAAACATTTTTCTATTATTTATTGATTAGTTTTTTAAATTTATGCTAATATTATAAAATGTTCTAAAAAACACTTGAAAGATATAAATTTTATGAAGTATTATTTAATGCGATTTAGTTTAATAAAATAATATAATAAAAATTATAATGAAACACGAATGTTGTTCAAAAAAAAAAAAAAAACTTAGAAAACTTTTGTTATTACAAATGTTATGGAAATCCAATTTTATATTAATATACAAATATAATATGTATTAATAAACTTTTAAACATCACCAAATTACCAGCTCCTATATAGTATTTTGTAAGTTTTACTATAAATTGCATTCATTGTTTTTAAAATTTCAGCAAAAAAAGTTTTGAAATAAAAGAAATACAAATTTATTTCATATCAAAATATGTACATATGTACATATAATAATTTTCAATTTTATAGATTCTTATCACGCAAAGTTCGTTTTTATATAAAATTTTCCTAAAAAAGTTTTCAATATTAATAACAGCTAATATTAAAACAGGTAAAAATATTTAAATTTTTGTTGCTCAAATTATTGGGGGGCGCGGGTGAAACAAAGCCGAACCGATGTTATTACCAAAAACAGTGCAAATAAAATCGAATAAGCAATTCAAAAAGAGCCATCTCTTTTGACTTCACAATCTTACTTGTTAAATTATGGAAATATTCCGGAAATGTGGAATACCGTGATTCTGATCCTTCCTAATGATTTTCTTGGAACATATCTTCTCAAGGAAGCATTTGAAGGCTCCCGCCCTAAAGCCCCCACCAAACAAAATATTGCAACTTTAATTTAGCAAAAAACGATAAAACCGTTCTACTGATTCTTTTGAAATACATTTTTGGAAACAGTCCCCAAACTTCTGTTAAGCAAATTACTTAAGTCCTGATTTTGAATTCAATTCTTATATATATTAACAATATTGCACATTCAAATATGCTAAAATTCCGAAAAAGTGGGAAACCAAATTTAATAATCAACTATAAAATCCATTCTAGTTCATAAATATTCTGAAAAAAAGTTTCCAGAAATTCTGGTTTATAAGGATTAGGTAAAAAATCAGTAGATTTGATATCAGTTGCCCTGCCCCTTTTCCTTTTAATTTATTTTAAGAACTATGTTTTTAAAATAAAATATACAATAATTTACTTCGTTCTTTTGTATTCGACTTTATTTTTTGCTAATTTTTATTGGAAATAAGATAGAATGGTTCATACGATTTTTAGTAATTAAGTCGATTCGATTCCATTTCAGCATATACTTTTTAAAGACTCTGAATGGAAATAAGATAGAATTTCTAATTCCACTTTATTTCCATTGTTCTTGGGAATAACATCGGGTCGTCTTTATTTCACCCCCACCCCCTCAAAATTATTATCAAATTGTGTAACAAATTTTTTTGAAATTATGGGTATTATACAAATTCTTACAAATAAATCAAAACAATTCAAACTTTTAAATTCCTTAAACCCGCAGAGCATATTTTCATTTCCGGGTAATAATATTCCATGTTTAAAGTTTTATATATAAATTGACACCAAATTCAAATTTATTATATCCAATTTATTATTATATCCAACCAGCTTTAAAGAAACGCGATTAGGGAATATTTAAAAAAGAAAGGCTGTTCACAATTAATGAACTTTAAGCAAGGAGGGAATACTGTATAGGCATGTAATGTAAGGTACCAAAAGCACGGTTAATATTAAATTTTTAATCCATCCTTCAAACTTGAAGATTTAACTATTTTAGAATTAAATAGAGTAACTCACAGTCGTTTTGTTAAAATTTGGAGTTGAACGAAATTATTTTTTAAATATCGATATATCTCATTACTTACTTCCATATCAGGAACTTATTTTAAATTTGAAACAAAAAAAATCCAAAAATGTTTGCAGTTTTTTTTGATAAATTGTAAAGTTTTTTTTGTTATATTCAAAAAATAAAAATTAAAAAATAAATAGTTTAGATATAATAAAAATGTAAACATTATACTAATGACTATCTTTACTATAAATCAACTTTTAAAACCCATTCAAACATTGGTTCTAGCCAAAAAAAAAATATTTAAATGGGAAATGTAAATGAAACAAGCCAGTATAGAAAATCAAAAGTTTTTGAAAGCGCATATTTTCCCAGATACAATAAAAATCATTCTAGAATTTGTATCTTTATGTCAAAATTAGTATTGTGGGAGGACGGATATTCTCAATGGTCGATTGGCTCGTTCAGTCCAGAATTAATGAAGTTATATTTCGATGAAACTAATTAGACCATAAATTCGGAATTTAAACGAGGATAAGAGCAAACGAACATATCTCCAAAACCAATATTGATGTCTTGTTTTTGTTATAATGTGGTGGTTTAGATAGCCCCCACACGCCTCCTAAAATCGAACAAGTATAAATTTTTTCGAAATTTCTAAATATCAAATCTAATAGTTTATACAGGGAGATTCTCTGATGCTTGTTTTGTGTTCCTGAAATTCCAATTGATTAAAGCAAAAATTTAAAAAGGCTAATCGGGTATTTTAGTGTAACTCATTTACTTATAAAGATTCTTTAATTTGGTTGGCTGTACGTCTAGGGTATTAATAAACGGTTTCATCGACTTAATGCTATTTCATTACTTGTATTTTTAAATCTTTAAAAAAAAAAGGTTTTAAAAACTAGAAGACTTTAGGTAAATGTTATTTTATTAAGAAAAGTCATTCAATTTTAAGTTAATCATTTTACAAATAAATGGAGAAACAAACGGATGAACAGACAAAGAGTAAATTATAATATGTAAATTTCAAACAATGCTGGTTTCACTGTTTTTTTTTTAAAATGAACTTAAAACAAAATTCAAATGTAGAAAAGATTCAAATAATAACAAAAGAATGTTATTGAAATTAATATTTCATGTTTTTGTTGAAAATTCATATTTCACCATGTTGTAATAAACAAATTCAAAAAGAAAACCTTTAAGATACATTTTGTATAATTTAAAAAAAAAATTTTAGCATTTTCTATCACTCTTTAAATAATAGTTTAACCAGACTTACTTTAACAAATATGAATTCACCAAATCCACCCTTTAAAATTAGTGTACGTAGTATTGTATGTTTTAGCAACAATATATTCTGACAAACTTTAGGTATTTTATAAAAAAACAACATTTTAAGCACATTTTCAAAAAATTTTGAAAAAATCTGCCTATATATAGCTTCAATCTGTCCCTTCCGTCCGTGTGTTGGAAAAACTACTACACCGTTTTAAATAAAGAAACAAAATAAAAGCTTGAATAGTTATGGCAAAAAAAATAATTTATGGAAGAACTTTTTTTTGTAGCCCCAACCGCTATCGAACTAGAGCACCGAAAAGACAAGAAAACCATATATTTAAACTGTTATAACAGGAGTTCTAAAGGGTACATTTTCAATCTTTCAAAAACAGTGAAACCAGCTAATTAATAACCTTTATAAATAAATATTAAGCAAATATATAGGGTTGCCATACGGTACTTAAATTAATCGATTAGCAAAACCCAAATTTTTGCAAAATTTTCGAACCCTCATATGTTGTTAATGTCTTAAGTTAGAACTTTGAGAGAAATTAGATCCTTAGAAATTATTATGAGTCGTTTGAGAAATTTTGTTTGTGACGGTCAGTACGTCCAAAATTCAAATTTTACTTTTTTAAACACTTTTAATTTAAAGACCTGTCCAAATTTTTTTGAAAAAATACACAAAAATTAAAGCTTCAACATTATATTTTGAATTTAATTAATTAAATGTCTCTGAATTTGTACCAATTTTTTCTTATTAATTAAATTCGAAGAAAGATCCAAATTTTGGTATACAGTACAATTAAATTTCTTGAACCTGAAGAGTTTGCGCGGGAAATGAGGGGCTTGGATCCTTGAAAATCAACAAAAGTTTTCTAAAAACCTTTCAAAATTTTCCTATTCAAGGGATATTTGACTTAAAAATTACCTATGTGTTTATTTACAAGGTGAAAATTGAAGCTCTGACATTATTCTAACATTTCAACACATGTCAACAAGTTTTCTTGATTGCATTGCGCTTATATTTTAAATATAGATTTAATTATTGTTCATAGTTTATAATTATTTAATAAAATAAATAGGTTTCTCAATATTATCAATTTATTTTATATAATTATGTTTTTACTAAAAACATAGTATGAAACATTTATATTATTTTGAGAATTTGCTCTTTTAATAACCCTTGGTTTTTTTCATCACTTGTTTTTATTGCAAACATTTTGAAATTCATTTTTTAATCATAAAACGCTTTTATCTTTTTTAAATAATGTCGAATATATCACTATATAGCCACTTTGCTTTCCATCTTTGATTCATAGTTTCATAATATCCAATAATATCAGACAATATACGAGTATATAATATAAAGTTTTCACTCAATTCCGAATTATTTATAAAATTATATATGCAGTTTAGCGCGAAATTACTTATATATAAAATTTGTTTCAAGCGTAAAATTAATGATTTGAAAAACGAATTTGCATTGAAAATTTTATTCTCAACATCGTAATACAATAAGCAAGTGAAATCAAAGGTGTTTAAATATTTAAAAAAAAGGTTTAAATTAGTTTTGAGTATATTTTTATACCCGCATATGAACATGATTCATAGGGTATACTAAATCTGCCATTACGTTTGTGATGCAAGTCTATATGGTTCTGGTGTGATTTGAAAAGTATCTGTATGTTCGGCTGTCCTCAAAATAACTCAAAAACTGAAGAAGCTAGGATTCTAAAATTTTTTTTTGTACAAAAGCATTCTTTGTCACTGAAATTAAGCAATCTATTTTTCATATGGGCATAACTCTATAAAACTAGATCAGATCAAACCGTACCTCCTGTTTCAAATGCTTAAACTAGTCAACAAAAAGACTAACCTATCAGTCTTTTGTTCATGTTATTTTAGTAAAAGAGTATATAATAACGCAATAATTATCTAACAATTACATCTGATATATGCTGGATTATGGAATTGTATAAGATTGCAAGGTTTTGTCTACATTAACGTGAAAACTTAAATTAAGTTTTAATTTTCAATGGGTCTAGTTGCTTCCGCTTTAACGTGGTTAGACCATCGAATTTTATGCTAAGTTGTTCCAATTTCTAAATTCGTTTGATATATTAAAGATAATTTCCATATGAATAACAATACTATACGAACGTTTGAACACTTATAGTATGAAACTGTATTGATAACTCAAAAACTAGAGGAGCAGATCCCATATAAATGTACGAATTTTAAAACCCTTTAATAGAACTGATGTCTGGAACTAAAGTCTTGCAAATAAGTAAAATTTTTTTAATTTCAATCGATATAAATTAAATCGATCGATAAAATCGATTTAATCAATTATTTAATAATCGGTTTAAATGATTAAATCGATTTAAGTCTACTATATGCTGGAGCTTATTCTCCTAAGACTTTCTTATTCAGATTCTTAAATTTTAAATTTGGACATACATTTTAGAGTTTAAAATATGTAACAGTTTTAATAATACGTTTGACAGATGATTTAGGTTAGGTTCATAACCCCATCCCATGTATCTTTTATTCGGCTTAAATTTTTTAAAAAAAATGTAATACTTTGATAATCTATATTATAAATTGAATGCGTATGGCTTTACTTTAGAGCTCTATTCTTTTTACTGAAGCAGTCACATTTGGATATTTTATATCATCACTTGTTCAAATAATATTTAAAGTTAAAAACAACTTCTTTTAATAATTGAGGGTAAATTCATATATATCTGATAAACTATATCAGATTATAACAATAAAACATTTCCTAAACAATTATAGTTTTAGAGAATTTTTTGGCATTATTATTTATTTTGATTTACATTTACATTATATGAAGTACTTTTTAGGAACATTTTCAATACCAGATTTTCTCCACTGCATATCATGCCCTTTTGCTCTTTAAATTATTTACAAGTACAAGCTGAAAACACTTTATGGTTATAAAATAAAAAAATCCTTTATATGTATTGTATTGAACAACTGTCAAATAATGAATTTCTTTGAAAAAGTAAATATAATATTGACTCTATAAACATAACATAAGATTTTTATACAAATAGTTTACAGTTATTGTAACATAAGCTTTTAAGTTACACATAATATGTTAAATAATACATAAAATGTTAAAATGTTTCAATTAATTCTATGCAAAGGTAGACATGGTATACGTATAACCATTCAATTTAACTATAGTTCGAAATATTTATAAAAACTACTTTGTTTTATTTATTTTTTAAATGAAAATAAATTCTTAAATAATGTAATACTATAACACCAAATAAAATGAAAAATGAAAATGCAATAAACATCTGAATTTTGCAGCAAAAAAAAAACGTATTTTATTACTGCACCAATTTTACAATTGAACTTGTCTATACTTTTTTCTGGTATTCCGGTAATATAAGATTCATATACAGTATTATAACTTCCTATAATAAAGTGGTTTTTTGTGTAATTATGTAATTTCTAGGAACAAGGATCAAAATGTACATTTGACATCAAAGTGCCACTACATGTATTTAGTATTTAGTTTTATTTAACTTAATTGCATAAAATTAAGGTGCATAGAAACACTCGATTTCAACTAGGAGTAAATCATAAAAATATTAATATACGAGAAATAAAGTAGAATAGATTGTGTACGCTCTAGGATACCCACACCAACATATATAAACATTATATATCCGGTCAACCATACTTTTCACAAAATTTTAAATACACAACTTATTAGACTCAGTTATATATAAAAGAAAATATAAGTTGTATAGTAGTTATTCGAACCTCTTGCACTAGACAACTTTATATTTTGTGCAGACGTTAATCCAAACTTGACTAACTTTAACAAAACTTAAAATCCTTTCCATCATTACATAAATTATGTTTTGCTTATATTAAAAAATGAGTTGTATTGGAGCTATTCTAACACAATGCAACCACATTTTGTGCAAACCCTGGCCATAAAACTTAGCAAAGATGGTTTTTGTAAATAAATAATGAAAATCTCAGAATCCTAAGCTTCTTTACTTTTTGAGTTGTCGTAGTAACACAGCTAAATCAACTCACTTTTCGATTCTGACGCGTTCTATATACACTTGAGTGATAATAGTATAAAGTATACGCCATCAGTTTATACTTCAGTGTTAAACGAAAATTGTGATGGAAAGTTGTTAAAATTGACAAACATACAGCATGTGTTTTTAATATAAGTTTATAAAGCTGGAAGACTAATTATGCGTTATGTGTTTAACTGACGGTTTTTTTGCTATATTATCTACTGATGCGTAATATCAAAAAAATATCCCTTGCGTCTTTTTGCATCAAGTCATTAATCAACGGATACAGTCAACGGATACAGAAATTCCGTTAAAATATATATTAGAAAAAACTTAGGCAGTTCAAGCATTTCATGTCTACAAGGGAAGGATTTTAATTAAGTTTAGAGTTAAGTGTATTATTGAATATATTTAATACATAAAATGTGATTGAGCCAATATCGCGTATGTTCAGAGAAACTAACTTTAGGTCTGAGCTCTTTGTTAGTAACGTTAACAAATTAACATTGAGAGCCATATTTTACGTTAGCATGAGTAGTTCTCTTAGATTGTAAAACTGATTTAGGATTTGTAAATTAACTTGCATGTTTCTCTGTGATGTTGGCATAGGTTAGCTTTTTTTTTTTGATTTTAGCATATGCAGGGTGTTTCCTAGTTAAGTGCACTGCTATATACTACTGCATATGTACTTATTAGTAGGCACATTTTTTTTTTAGGGGGCTAAGCTGGGCCTCTCCTAGTTTCCAATATATGGGGGCTTAAATGAAACTTAAATATGTTTTTTAGTTTTCATAATTTTACTCTTTACTCTGTTTCTAGACTACTTGTGAAAATTTTGTAAAATGTATTCGAAAGCTTAAGATTTCCTCTTTTAATCTTCTATTGTTTTCTATAATTTTAGACTTTCAAAACTTAAAAGCTAGCTTTAAAATTTAAAACACGTTGAAATTTTAACAATTTTTTTTTTCAAAAAATTACACATTTTGTTTTTTACTCAATAGTATGTCGTACTCATAAGTATGTATGCAGCGGTATATAGCAGTGCACTTAATTGAGAAACACCCTGTATAATTTTTGGGCTTGTTAAATATTTTGTTACTAATAAATTTCATTTATAAGTTTTTTAATACTAGAGTAGTATCATTTTACCAACATACTAACACTTGTAAATGATAACTTTTCAGTTTATTGAGATGGTTCACTAAGCGAGCTAGATTTACTGATGCTTAATTTAAATAAAACTTTAAACTTTTCGTAGGTGAATTAAACATTTTCAAAATAATTAATTTTATTTTTGTTTTGTTAAAATAACCGGTTTCCTGCTATAGAGCAATGTTGAGATTCTACCAAAACTATACTTTCAATTTTATATGTCTGGTCGGAAGAAGAGGTACTGGGCTTACAGTATTTCTAATGGCATAATTCAGCTTAATGAATTTCACTTATTGAGTGTGACAGAACCAGATTTTATAAAAAGTATAAAATTTTTTAAATTCCATTGAATACCATTCTTTTTATTCCGTGTCTAATTGAATAATTTTATATATAAAAGTTATAAGTTTTTTCATAAATATTAACTATTTGTTATGCCATTAATTTGATAGATAAATTATTCTCAGCTTTACTGAAAATTAAATTCGGGCTTCTTGAATTAGTACTCTTATAACTAGATCCCGAGCCTGTTAATAAATTAATAAAAAATTAATATAAAAGTAATAAAGTTTCTTGTTTATAAAATAAGTTAAAATTATTTAAATACACCTTACACCTTAAGTAATTTTTATTAAAATTAATGATTACTTAACAATTCGTATTACAAATTAGTCATTTAGTAAATTATTTGGTTTAGATATTGCACACTTTTTACTAAACACAATGATGTTATAAAATATTTTAATTTAAATATTCCAATAAAATCATTCAAGCATTATTGAAAGCGTTACTAAAATGTAAAAACAAAAAGCAAGTTTAAGTAATTTCTGTGGTTAATTACAATTTTTTTTTTTTGTTACTTTAAAGTTACGTGTCTCCAGTCTAAACAAAGAATTACCCAATATAATTAAATGTATTAATAGAAAAACTAGAAGATCTTTGTTTTTGCGATTGTGTTAAAACTTTTTTTGATTTGATAAGTTTGAAATTTTCAAAATTTAATTTAATTTAAATTTGAAACTCAAAAATCATAACAAATTAAAGAGATAGATGTATCTGCTAAGAATAAAGTATTTAATTTTAAAGTCTTTCACTGAAAACTAGAATATTTTGTTATCCACTGAAATTTAAAACTAGCAATTTTTTCACGAGGCCAGAATTTTGTGCCCAAGATTCAATAGCATCTATTGCTTCATTAAAAGCTAGTTGAAAAGTTAAGATCTAAAAGAAATAACTATTGATCCCTGATATATAAGTATTATACCTATTAATGCTATATATAATAAATTTTTAAAAATTAAATAAAAAACTTTGGAGTATTTTAGTATTTGTTTAATTCAGTATCCCATTCATTACATCGTTTTTAAATCACAATAAAATATAATTTTTAATGTTTTCCTTTTTTGTAACCATGTTCATGTCCGTGTTTCTTTTCGCCTTTTTTACCATAATGTTCATGATGATGATGATGCTCATCATGACCATGATGTCCCTTATGTCCTTTATGTTCATCATCGAAGTGTCCTTTGTCATAATGTCCCTTTTCTCCTTTATGACCCTTTTTGTAAGCGGAATCGTGATGTTCACCTTTCTTATGTTCGCCATGATGATCTTCATGATATTCATGTCCTTTGCCATGTTTCTTATGATGTCCACCTTTTTCATCATCATCCCAGAATTTATGCTCCTTTTTATATTCATCCTTGTGTGCTTTCTTATGATATCCAGTTGTTTTGTGACCCTTTTTATGTCCTTTTTTATGATGATGTTTACCACCCTTATGATGCTTTTTGTGTTCATGATGTTCTCCAAAATCTTCATCTTCATCCCAATGTTTTTTCTTATGTCCACCATCTTCCTCATAATGTTTATGATGATCATCTTCTTCATAATGCTTTTTATCACCATGATGATGATGATGTTCTCCTTTATGACCTTTATCACCTTTGTGACCTTTCTTTTCATGGTGGTCTTCATGATGTTTATGACCACCATCTTCTTCATGTTCTTCATCATGATGGTGATCATGTTTATGTCCAACCGAATAGGTGACACAAAGTGTTACCAAAAATAAAATCCACAGATATCTCATAACTATTGTTTTGAGTATATCTTGTTAGACGATTAAACACGATAAAAGAAATTTTTGTTAAAAAACTCTTTTAACTCTATAAGATTGTGATTTCTTTAGATGTGAAGCTGATACTGATTTCAATTAAGTTTTTCATCGTATTTATATCAAAATTTTATTTTCATTTCTTTCAAGCTAATCCATTCGATATTTGGAAAATTTTTCAATTTTGCAATTGTTAAAGGTTAATTTCTTGGTAATAACGGCATGGTATTCTGACCGCAAAAATCATTCAAGGGTACGGTTCATTTAATTTTCAAAACCTAAGATCATAAGTAAAATTACAAATATCACGAAAAAAAAAACTTTATTTTTATTTCAAGCATAGAAAAGTCAATCATGGATTAAAAAAAACCTGAGAGTACGAAAAAAACAATTAAACAAAGTACTTCATAATTGTAAAATTTTCACTTAATTCAAATAGAAAAAAAAAATTGGGATAAAATTTATTTCTTAAAATAAAAATTGTCATCCGTTTGCAAAAAATTCTTTTCGTCTTTAAAAAAAAATGGCGTATAATTAAAAACTAATCTTTTGGCAATATGTGTAAAGTTTTTTTTTAAAACTTTATATAATTTAAACCTATAAATAAAAAAAAATCTTTAAAGTTAGCAATTAAAAAATTCTGGGTCAATTAACTTTAGCTTGGTATTTGAATATCAATATCACATAAACTTTGCTTATGATGTAATTTCATTAATTATTTTATATAAATTTAGAATATCGTATCTCAGAATGACAGAGTAAAAAATTTTAATTAATTTTACGAATTTTCAAGTAATTTGGAGCTTTTAATACTAAAATGAGGAAGAATGTAGAGATGGTGTTAACTTTATAATATCCTAGAGGTACGAATTCACATTATTAGTTAAAATGTACAAAAGAAAATATAAGTAGTATGTCAGGTATTCCAATCTCTTGCACTACATAGATTTATTTTTTGATTTTGATCTGATTCATAACTTTGAGTCTATAGATACTCTCCTTTCCAACGTTAAAGTATGGCAAATTTGTTATGTATACCCTTTGGTACTTCGTTCATGCGGCTATAATGAGGACAATTATAGTTGACTTTGTCAACTTCTAGATACCTGTGCAAATCCATTATGGCCAAAAAGGTCATAATAAAATCATAATACAACAAAACCAAAAATTTGGCCATGTTAAAAGTTGGTTCAAATATTATCCAACTGTACCAACTTGTCCTATTATTTAACAACTCTTTATTTATTTTTAATCCGATAATTAGATTCACATTATTCGGTCTAAGAACTTTTTATGGCAGCTTCCCAAAAATTTGATTCAAATATTTCAAAATTTTGCCAAATTGCTTACCATATTTAGTTACATTTTCAATATGCCAGCTATGCGAAAATGAAGTCAACTACACACAAAAACGTTTGTCCTAATATATTACATATCTGGTTTAATTTTCAAATTCCCAATATTATAAATTTTGAAGATATTCAAATTGGTTCTAAAAATTAATATGGCAGCTACCCTAAAAAATTGTACAAAAGCACTGTGTTTGAATATCAAAACTAAACACATTTCATTTTTAAATAATCGTGCTGACAAACAGACGGACAAAAACTGATTTACTTTCCGATGCTGATCAGAAATTGATTCTATATCCTTCATGTCTAAGTTCGATGCGTTTCAAACGAAGGAGAAATTTCATACATCCGTTTGCATTGGTATTATCAAACTGAAAATTAAATATTATATGTAGTATTTGAATCTGTTATATTTTTTTCGTGGGGTCGCATAATGTTAACGCGCATAAATTTAATTGACATTACTAGTGTTTAAAAACAAGTTTATGTCAATTATTTTTGAAATAATCATAATGTCAATATCATACAACACCTTTATCTAGTTGATCTTAGAGGTCTTATTTGTTTTGTTTTTTTGTTTTATACAGTATGAACATAATTCTCCTCAGAGTGTAATTAATTTGCCATTATGGTTGCGACTCTGTACAGTAAATTAGATAGCTGCCTTAAACTAAGTCCCACGAGTTTTGAAAAAATACCCTAAAACTACTAAAAGGTGCATATTCTGTAAAAAGCGTATTTAAACTCTGTTATAAACTGTATGTACCTCTACTTTTAGTTGGTTCTAAAGTAGATATTGGCGTCCGGCATGGATCGGATCAGAATCGAAAAGTAAATAAATTTAGCTATGTATGTCCGTCTGTCTGTCTGTCCGTCATCACGATAACTCAAAAATTGAAGAAGCTAGGATTTTGAAATTTTCACAAATTCGTTTTTATGCGATAGCCGTCATCGCTATTGAAATCCAACCATTTTGGTCCACGGGTTCGAGTACCAGCCATACAACTTCTTTTATTATATGAGCATTATTCTATTCCTATTGAATCTGGGTTTCTGAAATTATGCCAAAAGTAGCCAATGTTGCTACAAAATTTAGTTAGTCTACCGCAATGGTTTCGGGTAGCTGCCATACAACTCCTTCTTTTGTATGACTACTACTGTACAACTAATAAAGCTAGGTGTCTGACATTTTTCCAAAAATAGTTTAGTTTTATGGTCAATCATTCTACAAAATTTGGTTGGTTTACTGCAGTGAGTTCGAGTAGTTGCCATACAACTTCATATTTCACATGAGCATTACACATATACCTAATAAAGGTGGATGACTGAAATTTTGTCAATAGTACTCGTACTCAACTTTAATGGCCATCATCTTAATAAAATAAAGTTTGTGTCGTGAAAGAGGTTCGCAGAGCTTTATATTTTCTTTTGTAAATTACTGAAAGCCTTATAAAGTGTGTTTTTAAAATTTTGCTAAAAGTAATTAATTGGATGATATATAATGTTTATATTACAGTCATACAGGTATCCTAAAGTTGACACAGTCTACTCTACTACACCCTTCCTCGTTTTTTCCTGATTTTTTTTCTGATTCAGTTCATTAAGAATTTTAAAACGTGCTCTAACTCAATTCATTTTTGTTTTGCGCCCCTAAAACCTTTAACTTCTGATTTAACAAATAAGACATATAAATTCCATATGCCTGCCAGCTCGCGTCCTTTGGCTTGATAATAACTTTGATTATACCAGAAAGGAGGATACCATTATTTTAGAACCAACCCGTGATCCGGTTTTAGAAATAAAAAAGAAAACAAAAAGAAGATCACAAAGCAGAAATCTTCGGTCTTTTTCAAACACGCATAATGTCAATATTGAAAGAATTACAAAGTCAATTGACATTATGCGACCCCTTATTTTTACTAGTTCAGATTTTTCTTTTAATTAATTTTAAATGTCCCTTTTGACTTTCTTTGTAACCAACCATCTTAGGGATAAAAATTCTCGACAAAAAATAAATTTTGTAGTACATATTAGAGGGTGTGATATGTCTGCAGACTGCAATGTCATTTGTGTGTATTTCATATTTATGTTAATGCGAAATTCTTAATTTGCCAACATAAGGATTTAAAATCGGGATATTCCATTTTTCAAGAACATTAATATTTTGTATATACGTGTAGATAGATCAAATGAAATAATGACAAACGAATTACAGCCAAATAAATACTGCCTTGTGAATTCTGATAATAATAAATACATGGTTGGTAAATTTTAATTTATGTTAATCAAATAAGAATTTCTAGAAAACCTTTTCTCAAGCTATTGCTTATTCAAACAAATGCATATTAGAACCACAAACAAAAACATTTTTAAAATTATAAATTTCAGTTCATCCCTGTGCTGTTTAAAAAAAATAAAATTCTATATTTCTGTTTATAAATTATAAGTAATAGATTAACTATAGCTAAACTTAATTATTAAATCAATTAACCTAATAATTAAATTAAATTTTTAAATAGAAAATAAAGCATAATAATTTCTAAAACAAGGTTTAATCTAATTTTAATTTGTTAAAGGTAAAATTCTATAATTTTTAAAGTAGGTTAACCGTTATATGAACCGTTATATTTGTTTTATAATGAAAGTTTTATAACGGAATTCTACAGTAGTGGAAATTAGGATTTAAACATATGATTTTTTTGGAATATTTTAACTGTTAGCAAATAATTATTTGAAGTATATTGTACCAATTGTATACCGGTTTTGATGAAAACTTAACTGTTTTAACAAAAACATATATTATAAAATAACGGTAAATATTCCTAAATAAAATTTAATGGAATGTTGAAGCTACTGTAAATACATAACCAAAACAGGTACAGTTTTTCAATAAAGTATGCTAGAGTTAAAATATTGCAAAAAAAATCAAGTGCATTTATTGTAATTTCCACCACATATAAATTTTTTAAAATGAAAAGTGTTTCGTATGCGTACATTTGTCTCTTTTAGTGATTACATTAATAATTTTCAATATAAAGATTCCTAATTTTATTTTTAAAACTAACTGTTCATATTATAGGTGCCTGGTGAAACTGTTGCGTAGAAATTTCGCTAATTCAGAATCTTCTTTTTACATATATGTATATATAAATATTCTGGAAAAAGCCAATATCTTGTTTTGAATCCAATTCTAAAATCCCTCCTAAAGGCAAGTCTGGTCAGCCCTACCTCATCTTGTACTACACGGCCGCGAAAATACGCGTGCACTTAAGTTTCACTTTAAAGAAAAAACAACTCGAAAAAAAATCAAAAAAAAATTTATTTTTATATTTAAAATGTAACACTATACCAAATAAACAAAATTCAAATTTTTAAAAGTTTCAAATTTTTTTTTTATAAAAATTATGATTCCCTGAAAATACGCGTGCACTTTTTTCGAAAATATTTTATTTAACCTAATTATAAATATCCTGTAAATGGTAAAACACTGATTTTCTTGCCAATATTCCTTTTAATTATTATTTTATGTATATATTATAACAATAATTAATTTAATATAAAGGAGGCTGCAGCCCCAAAACTCCCACAAAACAAATTATGTAAACCCTGATTTCAACTCTTAATAATGTATTAGTAAAATTATAAATAAGTATGAAGTTTTTCAGAATATTTATATATTTTTATATGGAAACTTCTGGGATTTTAGAATTAAATTCAAAATCAGGATTGCCGCCTTTTCCGGAATATTTATATAAATGTAAAATTTTGAATTAGGACGGGTAATTTTTTGTATGAAATAGGTATGCCGAATTCTCATGCCATTCAATTGATTTAAGTGTTAGATGTCAAAAGGAAATAAAGCCAAATTAGTAAAATGCCTTTAGACATTCGTTGCAGAAAAATGGGAGAAACAATTCTGTTGTTGTTGTTTTGAAGGAGAGGAGGCAAACCTCCCTCCTCACACCTGGGTCTCGTTGCCTTTACACTCTCCCGTTGTTGCTCTACCTATTCTAGCTGCATTGGGCTCTGAACATCAAATGGCCCGTGCTTACTCTTCTTATCAATCTGAGATCGCCCCTTTTTTAGTTTTAGGATGTTTTTCGTTTTATTGGAACTAATTGACTCTGTGTCCACTCTAAGTTCTCTAAAGATTCTTTTTGCCATTTCATCTGCTCTTTCGTTGCCGGAGAATCTTGAATGTGCCGGAATCCAGTGCAGTTTTACTACATTGGTTCCTCCCAGCTCATTCAGTGCTCTCCAAAAATTTAAGGTGATTTATGCAGACTGTTCTTTATTACTTTAATTATTGGTTTGCAGTTTTTATTGCTGTTTATCATTTTCCCCAGTATTTCTCTCTTTTGCAATTCCTTCACCGCTTTCTCTATTGTAGTTGCTTGCAGTTGACGGACTCTTGCATGGCTTGCTATTGCTCTCTTGCTCTTTCAACTGGTTCGTTATACACTATTCATATTCCGCAGCGACTATCTTTCTTAGCCGCGTTGATATATATGTCTACCGTATTCGTTCGCGTTCTAACGTAAATATGGGAAATTTCCGTATCCGTTTCGAATTTGCCATCTAGTCTGAGTTGAACTTGCCTAACGTTGCCAATTTCATTTTTCCGTCTAGGTTTCCCGCAAGAGTTACCATTTCTTTTTGCCCAAAGTCAGTGTTTTAATATATCTCCTTCTTACGTCTTAGAACACACAAGTATATCCAGATCATTATTTTCGGTGATAGACCCCAAGTTTTACCAACAGCATTTCTGCAACCCCATATAGCTCTTATTTTATCTTTTTTCCCTCAAATGTTTGCCCCATCTGAGCTTTTCGTCGAGGTACCTAGGTATTTAACGATGTCAGAAAACTCCAACAGTTCATTACTTACTCTCGATGTTTGCAGGTAAGCATATTTCTATCTAACTCGAATTCGGTTACAGGCCGTTCTCGACTGTCCACATTGTGGTTTTATCGATCGTTGCCTGTAATCAGCGTGTTGTTCTTCTTGTTTCCTTTTCAGTAACTTGTATAACAACGTTTTCTGATTTCATACGACCTTTTATTTTTTTACTACCAATGTCTGTAGCAGATCATCGATTACTTTCAATCACAGCAGTGAGGGTTCCCTTTATGTCAATTAAACGTCCGAGAGTTACCTTTCCTTTACTGATACTCTTTTCTATTGTTTATACGGCTTCTTGTAGAGCCGTGTCCACCGACTTTCCTTTTGTATAGGAATGTTTGTGGATTGATAATATCGGATTTAACTGGTTTCTTATTTCTAGTTCTATTACCTTTTTTAATCCCTTTAAGAAAAATGAGGTGAGGCATTTCTGTTACTGATCGGATTTTTGTTAGAAAATTCGAAATGAAAATATAAAAAGGCAAGAATAAATTTATTTTATACGTGTGAAGTGCTGTGTTTAGTGTTATGGTTCGGCAATGTCCCTCTAATTATGGACGTTTTTCTTTTTGTAATCAGAGCAGAGTCAGATCTGTCAAAAAACAATATTGTTTCTTTTTTGCTCAGATTATCCGTTTTTTGTTTCTGTGCGTTTTTTGTGCGCTCACAGCGCAATTTTTGAACTCAATAGTATTTTCTCAGATTTAATCAAGTTTTCAAAAATACTACTTCAAATCAATATAAGATCAGTAGTAAACGAAGTTTTAAAAAATTAAATAAATAAAATAGAAACAATAATATATTTTTTGATTTAATTTTTTTATTTGAGTAAGTTTTCTTTTTTTTCAAATGAATAATCTTCAATTTTAAAATGATTCTACAATAAAAAGTATTTTCGATGAAATACAATATAATTGACAATTCCAGCTTTGAACGCTTCTTTTTCAAGAGCGAACAGAGTTCGGATAAAACTTTGATCCGAGCATTCCTTGCTCTGAGTGCACGATATCTGCTCGGAGCATAGATCTGGCTACAAAAATAAAAACACATGGGGTAGAGAATGGTCAAATTTAGTTAATTTTACAAAATCTGAGTAAGAGAATAAAGGTTGTACGAAATACACAGATTTGTCCTTTATTAATTGTCATATAATAAATTTCAAGCAAAAGATTTTGTGCATACATGAGCAAAATAATATCCAAAGACATTTTGACGTTTGCTTAAGATTATCTGGTAAAATAAAAATCAAAATGTTTTGTTTATTTTAAGTTATTTTTTTTTATTCCATTTTTAAACTAATTATACTAATTTAATTTAATTTTTTTAAAAATTAAAAACGTAACTAAAACAAAAATGCCAATTTTTTCAAATCATGTTGTTTTATTAAATCGTGTTTTTATAGAGTACTCTGACCGTATATATTTATTAGAGATATTAGATACTTAGAGCATACTCATTTGGTTCAGAGCGTGCTCAGATCAGTGTTTAGATTTAAAAAAATAAACGCCTACTATATCCTCATAACTTTAGTTCCGTTGACGTTTGTCGCTTTGTTGTGTTTTAAAAGAAGTACGCAAACTTCAAAATTAATAAAAAAAATAAAACTTAACGAAAGGTAGTATAAATAATATAATTGAATTTTATGTAGTTAAAAATATGTAGGTTAAATAATAACGATGTGTGTTTGAGCTGTGTGTTCATTGTCAATTGTCATTCATACCATCATATCATATGTTTATGTAGTACAGTATGACGTGACGTAATCGAATCTAATGCAATTGTGTTGATGAGAAAATTAAACTATAAATTAATTTTTTTGTGAATTTTATTTATTTCTTTAAAAATGAATAATACAGGTGATAAAATTGTGTATTCTACAGTTAAATATAATGATATAAATGAATACCCAAAAACCACAGTTCAAAAGCGATCAATTTTTTCAGGAACCAGTACCGTAAGTATCAACCCTCAACTGAAAAACATTAATTAAAAGTTAGGTTAAGTTTTATATTGAATTGTATTATTTTTAGGAAAATGCAGACAAAAATTACATTTCTACTTCAAACAAAGTTTTGAGTTATCCAAAGGAAAAAGAATCGTTTGAAGAAGTTCCTTTACATACAGCATGTTTAACATATCTTGGTTTTTATATTTTAATGATACTAGGTTTTATAAATCAATTGTTGTGTTCTCCTAAGGTTGCCAAAGAAGAGCATAGAGAGGTAAGTTAATAACAATTACTAAAAAATCTTACAAATTTGTTAAAAATTAAATGTAAATTTTACTTTGTGATTATTAAATTTACATACTATTCATTGAATTGAAAATGTCAAATTTTTATATTTATAAAAAAAATTGGTTAATAAAATGACGAAATTTGTGAAATTTATCGTATTTGTCATTTTATGAATTTTATGTAACAGTTATCAGTATTAGATACGAACGTAAAACAACTTCAAAGTTTTCGTATTTTTAATTTACTCTCATTCATACAATTAAGTTTTGTACACTCATTCTTATACTTACTTAATTTTAATGAATGTACCTATTAAAGTTAAAGTGTTATGAATGACTAATAAACTTATAATTTAATGCAATTATTATCTTTCAATTAATTTTATTACGAATTTTTGTTTACATATATGTAACTAAAGTTGTTGTTTTTAAAATATTTCCTTTAACTTTAAGATACTTAAAAATAAAAATAATCCTAATCTCATTTGAAAAATTCCACTTTATAAATTCTTGCATTTGTTTTTTATTAAACTGTTATAACTTTTGGAATCTTGAAAGACTTGATTACACAGAAATATTAGAAGTAAGGAGAGTCAAACTTGCTCCTACTCTTGAGAAATTCATAACTTGACATTCACATCCATTCACTTTTAATTCAATAAATATTGCTATACTCGGACTCCGGTCGGCCAACTGAGTTTTTCTACACGGGTATAGTGTGATTTTCCATACGGGGATGGTGTAGTAAAAATAAAATTTTATCCATTTAAGTTTTTTTTGTTCAGTATAATGTCGTGAAATAACTTAATAACTTTTGATTACAGTTACACAAATAAATCGGTAATTTCCCAAACTTAATTCAGCAAGCTCAAAATTCAAATTTAGCTTGATTGCAAAAAACCACAAAACAATTTATTTAACAAAATAGAGAAGGATAGAGGTAGTCGAAACAACAATAAAAAAAAACTTATCGTAAATTGACAACAATCACTGAAAGCAACTTATCTTAAAGAGAAGAAAGAGTTAAATTTACAATGCTGCTGATTACAAAATGTGCATGTTCTTGTCCTATCCAACCGTTTTTTCAAGATTTTGTCTTGTCTGTGCCTGATCTTTTATGGTTTTTTTTAAAGTCTGAACTTTCTGCCGCTTCCGGTTTCATCAACATCACTACAAAACTTGAAATGAATTAAGTCAAAAGAGATTATAAAACCGATTATATAATAGCAAAACTGCTATATTTCAGTAAATACGTAACTAATATTAAATTATTTACATATATTTGGATATAAACACCCTTGAACGTTTATCTATTCTTTCAAACAACAAAACCCCCAAAATTGACAAATTAAAATTTCCAATTAATGGAAATAGTTTTGATTATTGAGTAGTTAGGTAAATATTCTTGTAAATTGTATCATTGGTGTTTTAATTTTAGCCTTAGATTTTTATTTAATTTCAAAGTTTTATTTTAAAATTGTTACTAAACGAAACAATTTACAAAACATATTTACATATTTAAAATAAATAAATTTATCTTAATATCATATTTAAATTAACCAATTATATTACAGGGTTATGTACCATTATATGATGCTTTCGAAATGTTTTATTCTCGTTATGTATACAGGCGGGTTAAAGATTGTTGGAATCGTCCTATATGTAGTGTACCTGGAGCAGAGGTCGTTTTAAAAGATCGAATAACACCTGATTATGGTTGGTCTTTCGAGTTTACCGGAACGAAAACAAAGTGCCTTAATCTAGGATCGTACAATTATTTGGGATTCGCCTCAGCTGATGGAACATGTGCTAAAGAATCTGCACTAAAAATTATTGAGTCTGGCTTAGCATTATGTAGCACTAGACGTGAATGTGGTACTATACCTCTTCACCAAGAATTAGAAGAATTAACTGCAAAATTTCTTGGTGTTGAAGACGCTATAACTTTTGGAATGGGATTTGCGACAAATGCTTTAAACATTCCAGCTCTAATTTCAGAAGGGTGTTTGGTATTAAGTGATGAAAAAAATCATGCTTCTATAATTTTAGGCTTGAGGCTCTGTGGGGCTGCAACAAAAGTATTTAAACATAATAATATGGTAGATTTAGAAAAAAAGTTACGTAATGCAGTATTATTTGGTCAAAAGCCAAACGGTAAGCCGTATAAAAAAATTTTCATAATTGTTGAAGGAGTTTTTAGCATGGAAGGAACAATAGTTCGTTTACCTGAACTAATCGCTTTGAAAAAGAAATATAAAGCTTACTTATATTTAGATGAAGCTCATAGTGTAGGTGCTATGGGGCCAAATGGAAGAGGCGTCGTAGATTATTATAATGTAAACCCAAGAGACATAGATATTTTAATGGGGACTTTTACTAAAAGTTTTGGTAGTGCTGGAGGATATATTGCAGGATCCAAAGTAAAATTACGAGAGCTTTAAATAATTAGAAATTAATTTTTTGTTTATTTTAAGAAACTCATTGATTTTTTAAAAGTTAACAGCCATGCCCATTGTTATGCAAGTTCAATGTCTCCCCCGGTTACACAGCAAATAATTTCTTCTATGAGAATTATAATGGGATTGGATGGTACAAATGAGGGTCAGCACCGAACACAACAGTTAGCACGTAATACAAGATATTTTAGAAGAAGATTAGCTCAAATGGGAGTTATTACTTATGGTCATGAGGATTCCCCAGTCGTTCCTTTATTAGTGTATTTATTTTCAAAAATCGGGTAGGTGTTTTTTTAATATTAATTTCCTAATTCTAAACGTTGTTGCAAAAATTTACAAAATTTTTTATACTTCAAGTTTAATTAAATTTTTTTTTTTGTTTTTAGTGCTGTCGTTCGTACTTTAACAACTCGTAAAATTGCCGTTGTAGGAGTTGGATTTCCAGCTACTCCTATTATGGAAGGGCGAATAAGGTTTTGTTTATCTGCAGCTCATACCAAAGAACAGCTTGATTATGCTTTAAATGTAATTGACGAGATTGGCGATCATTTAGGATTGAAATATTCAAGAAAACAAAGGGATCCAAATCCTATAATTTATTAAACTAATAAAGGATAAATGTTTAAAAATATCTATTATTGATATTTTAGTTAGAAAATTAAAACTGTCGTTAATGTACAAAGTTGTTGGATATTTCGATGCTTTTATTTTAAAATTTTTACATTGTTTCACTACAATATGCTTGCAACTTTTTTGATTATTTTATTCATGTAAATAAGTTTAAATTTCTCAATTCAAAATAAAAACAATAAAAGCAAAAGTAAAATTGCGTGGCATAAAAACTAAAAATGACTTGTTCGTTTTAATAATATGCATAAAAAAATATTTTTACATTTGTTAGATATTTCCTTTCGCTTTTATATTGAAGCTGTAGGTTTTGTTGGGTAAAATATCTTTAATGTTTGTAATTTTAGGGCTACATAAAACTGGATTTACGTTTTTCTCATATTAGGTTTGCCAAAATCTTATTATCCAAAATATGCCTCAGTTTATTTTTCACTAACTAATTAAATAACGGAGCTTTCAAATTGTTCTATCAATCTTAAACTTCATTTATTATATTATAATTAATCAACTTATCTAGATTAAAAACAAAGTTGTATTTTGATGATCATTGTTTACCATTTTTGAATCATTTTGTTTCCCACTAAAGTGAAACAGTTAGAAAAGGATATTTAATATTTAAAAATGTAAAATGGACGGTTTTACAAACTTTAATACCTAAAGCTAAGATAATACATAAAATAATATAAGCCAAAAACTTAAGTGAAAATTTTTCCCAAAATTATCTCAATTGTATAATTTTTTTTATAATTTATTAGATTTCAAATACATACATTCTGATGAAATAGTTTTTGTTTTTAATTTTTCACTGTTTTTTATAAATCGAGCTGCCAAATTTTACCATCGATAATTTTAATTAAGGGATTAATACATAGTCATTGATGATCGAATCTACTGTTTTGAAAAGCGCGATGAAAAGTTTTTACAGCTTCTAAAAAATTTATTTATCTTTATCAGAATTAGTTGACTTTTTTCCAATTGGAACTGCAGCTTTAACCCTAAAAAAAAATTTTATTTAAGAATCAAATTAGATTAAATGGTATATGGGTACTGGTTTCATATAAAAAAAAATTAAACTTACTTATCAGTAATCTCCAACAGTTTGGATCGTGCTATATCCAAATTTTGATCAATAATTTGTTTGTTTTGCTCATAAACTTTTGGCAACGAAAAAATAGCAATAAAAGCTAAAATTGAAAAATTTTCAAATTAGTATACAAGAATTAAAATTTCTTTAATGGTTATTACCTAAAATAACAAGTGTCATTCCATTAAACCATGATCCTATATATGTTAAGACCCATAAAACTACTCCAAATTTAAGAGAATCAACCAAATCTTCAACCAAAAATAGGCGCCTTATTTCACTTAGAAAAGCATTTAAATGTGCTACAAATACGGTACATGCATTCTGAACCTTTTCTTGTGACAGATTAAGGTCTAAATCAAGAATCTCTCTGAAAATTATATTAAAATGTTTGTGAGATTTAATTTCGTTAAAATAGAATAGTTCCTCTTCAATTATTTAATATTTTTTAATATATATTTATGTTATTCTTACTTGAATGGATGGCCTTCTGATGTTTTTTGTAATGCTCCCATAACGTTCTTATAAATTCGGAAAGCAATTGTGCCCGTCAATGTTATTAATGATAAATAGGCCACAACACTAATAACCGAATACAAGCAAATTGCTAGCAATATTATCATTCCACCTCCAAAAATTATACCTGATTTTTTTACATCTCGCCAGTAAATTAGTGATTCCACTGTAATATAAATTAATATTAAATATTTTGTTTTTGTTATTTTATCTTTAATTTGAATTTATTTATCTCAAAAAGTATAAAACAAATAATAATTTAGTTTGTATAATAATCATGCACGATTTTCTTCAATACCATATGTTTAAACACTATCAAAGGTAATTTGCATACCTTATGTTTAATGTTTTTGAATACGTGTAAAATGGTAATTTGAATAAAAATATTTTACCTGTAACTTCTTTAGGTACATTAGAAAATTTACTAGAATTTTGAGATCTAATATCTTTACGGTTTCCCATTTTAAATAATTTCAACTATTTCAACTTAATAAAATTAATAATATAAATGTGGTAATATGTTACTAGTATAAAAGAGTAAACGTCATCAAGATTTCACTTTCCTTAACTAAATATTAGCTACCGTTGTAGGTATAAATTTTTTGTTTGTTCGATAGTTTCCATTAACTGGCTATACAACGTGAATTTATAAATAAAATAATAAACAACGTAAATTAATAAATAATAAAAAACACACAAATATTTAAAAATTTATTAAATCGATAAATTATTTGATTTAAAATTATGCTTGGTTAAAAATGGTAGTTACTAGTTGAGTAATGATTTTAACTACGTAAATAATAGCCGGTCAAGTCAAATGACTACCCACAAAATCCATAAACTTAATATGACGTAAGCTGATTCCACTTCCAAAATTTTAAATCGAAATTAACTTTTTACACATACACATTAATTTGTCAAATTATATTGACTGTCATCAAAAACAAATTACATCATGTCTACACTTTCACTAAAATCTTCATTTATTACATATTATTCTTTAATTAAAGTTACATTCTTAAAATATATTTTTGAAAAGTTTTAAAGATTAATTTTGTTTCATCTTGCTTTTTTCGTACAAATTATTAATATTTTGATGTCAGTGAGTGTGTTAGTCAATCCAAAGTATGATATGTATATCGATTAAGTGATACAACTGTCAATAACGGCTTAGTGAAAATTACTAATCAGCTTAGCTTAATTTAAATAAACAAATTTAGTTTTACACCTTAAAAACTAATTCTTAATCTTTTTTTTTTTCTATTAAATTATTTTAAACAAGTTATGATTAAAAACTTTTTGAAAAGGGGGAGTTGTCTTTCAATTCTGATATAAAAAACTTAGGGATTGGGTGATGAATAAATGAAGATTCATAAAATTTATTCAAGTTCATAAAATTTATAAAGTTTAACAAAATTATGTAAATGTAGCAGATGCTGGCAAAGAGATATAAATGACTTACCCAGTAATAATTGACCTTCCCGATAGCCAGTTACTGGAAAACCCGAAATTGAATTAGAAAATAATGAAAACGAGGAAGGGTGTAGAGTAGTCGATAAAAAGAAATTTTATGGAGCTATTCGAACCAGATGAGCAAACTTTCTGGATTTAAAAAACGACGGTTATTGCATAAAAACGAATTTATGAAAATTTCAGAATACTAGCTCCTTAAGTTGTTGAATTATTATGCGAACGGACCGACGGATACACATACCTAGACCGATTTAATTTTTGATTCTGATCCGATCATTACATGTGGGTCTATATCTACCCTCTCTCCTTCTCTGCGTCTCAAATTAAATGTACAATTTAAATGTACAATTTAAATATAAAATTGGCGAAATTCAATAGTTTGTAAAAATTTACCGCACGCAGATTCATTATGCAAAACTTGTATTGCAAAATTACTAGAAACTGGACTAGACGCCTTACAATGTCCACTATATGTACTAAATAATTTGTTCGTTAAACTAATTAGATGAGGATATAAAATGTAAATAAAATTCTCTAAAAATGCAAAGCATACCAAGGTTCTTTAACCTTAATTGCCAATAAATATAAAGATATACTATTCACAAATCACAGCAAGTATAAACTGCATCTGTATGCCGATTTTATTCTAAATAATATCCTAGATAAATCATCTGTATATACTGTGATAATTTTCTTACATTTTTAGAAATACGCGAACTCAAATGAATAAGAGAGTTGTAAATATAAATTTGAGGGGACACAAGAAAGTAGTGTGCTCTTGTGGCATCGAACAGTAGCCAAGTATTCCTTTGTTTCTCCCTGCCATAACTCATTTTCTAGATAATAGCGTACACAATGTTTGAATTTTGTATTGAATAATTGGCGAAAAATTGAAACATTTCAGTTTTAGAAGGGATTCCTGAATGTTTTCAAGAAATATTTAAGAAAACAGATAAAAGACTTCTTTGCCAATCATTACCATTCCGGAGCAGTAAAGGAGAGGAGATAGTATAGACTTAAAAGTACGGGTCGGATTAAAACCAAAAAGTAAGTTGATTAAGCTATGTGTGTCCGCCTGTCCGCAAGATATAAATTTATTCAATAAAGTTTGGCGCTTTACATTTTGCGAAAAGTAGTTGGTTGGTACAAAAAGCTGCCATATAAATCTTGTAGTTCGAATGCAAACATCCACCCTAATATTTACCACAATATTCTATATTTTAATTTAACTTTTGTTTTTAAGCGTGTTCTTGAAATCAATATTATTAGAAATCTTGTAATCCGTCTTCAGTACATATTCTTTTGAATTTACCTTGACGCATCATCGCTTTATATTCGAGAAAATCCATTTCTTTCGGATATTGTTTAAGTGCTTGAAATTTTTTTCAAAAAATATTTTATTTTTCCTCCGCTTTACTAGGTTGTATTTAATATATATACATAACAAATTCAAGCGTAGAAGGAAAAATAGATGAAAGACTGTCGGAAGAATAATCAGGTTTCAGAAAAATGCATGGATGTATAGACCAATCATAAAACCTTCAATCTAGCTGTGGAACGGTCATACGAGCGGAAAGCGCCGTTGTATGTAACATTTATTGACTTTGGTAGAACATTTGATGCTCACAAAATAGTCAGATTGATTAAGGAACGATATAGTTATATGGAAAAAAGAATACTGCAGAGTGGAATTTTAAGTGAGCCGATTATTATTAAACATGGTGTAAAGCAAGTTTGTCCTCTCTTCCCTCTGTTATTGAACATAGTTCTATAGACGATGACATGAGGGAAAACAAGTACACCAAGAGGAATAAGATGGACATTAACAAGCCGGCTTGATGATTTTGATTATGTCTATGACATAACTCTCCTAGTCAGCCCATGCATATGCAAAAAAAAAACTTACTAAGTGAAAAGCGAAAACTGTTGAACTAGTGATCAGAACAAGAAACACAAAATTACTTCGAATTAATACGACCAACAGTAATAAATTGGTAATAAAAAATACTACAATTGATGATGTAGAGAAATTCAATTACTTACATAGGTAGTATAATGTCTACCAAAAGCGACTGCAAAGAGGATATTGCAAATAGAATAAAACAAGCTAGAACGGCATTCGCAAGGTTATGGCGAACATGGAGATCCTGTCACTTATCCTGGAACACAAAGTTAAACCTTGCACACAAATCAGAAAAATATTAATAAGATCAATGTATATCTGAACAAATGCTTAAGATCTATTAGCTAAATCTTCTGGCCTAGAAGAATCGGTAATGAAAATTATGATAGCAAATAACAATCTGACCAATAGCTTAGCTGTAAAGACGCCACCTTTCATATGGAAAGTCTATGGTTCAAACTCCGGTCAGATCAAATCTAATAAAAAATATCGTAAAACTAAATAATTATATCGCAATAGTTTACATCGTAATATATGATAATATTTAATATAAATATATAAATAACTCTTATATATTTAGGATATATATAGGATAATAGATAGCGCAAAAAATTAACGTTTATGTATTCATAATCTACTACAGCCGAGTAATGAACAGCTTAGTGAAGATAAAAATTAAAGAAACTAAAGCCTTGTCGGAAAAGGAATAAAAAAAATAAAAAAGCGGAAAATAACAAAAGATTAACCTGAGGTTGTGCGAAGAAGAAGACGAAAATGACGATAGATTGGTCATACCGTAAGAAAACCTGTCAAATAATTGCCCGACAAGGACTGGAAAGGATTCTACAAACAAAACGGAGTGTCGGAAGGGCCTGCATAACATGCTCCAGAACGGTAGAAAAAAAAATACAAGATAACGGGAAAACTTGGTTCTAAATAAAGCAGATGGGCAATAATAGAGTGAGATGGAGGGGCTATGTGGAAGCCCTATGCTTCCAAAATAAGGAAAAAAAAAAACATGTTTATATTCTACTAAACAGTGCAGTGCGACAAATAAACTTTAATAGTGTTCAATAACAACGCGCAATACTAATTTTTGACATATGTATGTACTGCGGAAAGATCCGATCGTAGAGTTTACTGGAACAGACATGATTATATTTTGTTGTTAGGATCTTGATTCGCTTGCAGTAAATATCTCTATTGAAATAATCACTATGAGAGTATTGAATGTGATGAAATTATCACTATAAGAAGATTGATTGTTTGATTTTATTCTTATATGCATTTCTTATAAGTATATTAACATTAAATAACAACGACATCTACTACTTCGGCCGGTACCGGATCGTAATTTGTTTTTTATTTTAACGTCTAACGACGTCGTTGTCGGTGTAGTATAAATGTATTCGTAAGAAATGCATATAATTAAACCAAGACGTACAATATTTCAGGCTATGACACTCAGAGAGAAAAAGATGTCTCGACGGCTGATTTAACACGTAGTCTTATGGGAATAGGGAGCTTTATCTCGACGGCTGATTTTAAAATTATAATAACTCACAAATTTGCAACTTTTTTAATTTCGTTCAAAGATGACCGTAAAATTCAGTCTTTTAAAATTTTTATAACATATTCAAATATAAAAAATTTTAATATTTTAATTCAGAAATTCTTTTTCGAAAAATACCTTCCATATATTTTACTTTTTTTAAAAGCTTCTTACTAAGCTTTCAATGAGAGTGATAATTTTATTAATATTCTACAGTGTTGGCAATACATAAATCGACAAAATTAGTTTAAATAAAAATATTGAATTGGAAAGTAACACAGCAAATTAAATTTAAAAAACCAAAAAAGAGTTTATGTAAAAATACTATTGTGAAATAAATTGTATATAAAAAATATTTTTATCTGTAAATAATATAAAATACGATATTAAAGTTTTTCGCTGAGATAAAAAGGCTAGTTTCATATAATTCGATAAAATATTTTTAAAAGTTTTGGCTGGTTTTTTTGCAAGGCCTGAGAAGCATGCAATTTGCAAACTATTATCAATTATAACTCCATACTTAATTTCACATCCGAAATAGTTATCATTTTTCAAAAAATATAAAATGACATTATTCGCATTCTTATAAACCAGCAGGGTTACCAACTTCGGAACTAATCAGACCCGAAGCAATTATGTTTAGACGCGAAGATATAATATAATAATAAATACACATGATTACAAAACGAAATTCTTTTATTTTAAATCAATAAAACATAATAAAAAAAAATTAGGAACTTTCTATTTCATTAATTAACAAAATTAATATTAATATAATGTCAACATTAGTTTTTAAAATTATATTTTGAGCTTTTTAAGGAACATTGAAGTAAATTTTTTTCTTCTGGAGCTTTTAAATATATAAGAAAATCTTCGCATTTCATGTCAAAGTTAATTCTTGTACATAGTTCACTTTTAATAAGCGCTATTCGCATTTTATTTCTATCAGCTCTCCAAACTGAATTCATTATTGAAAAAATCCTTTCAATAAATGCGTTGCTTACCGGAATGCTTAAAACTTTGGACATAATTTTTTTCATTTCATTAATTTCATCAGTCGACTGAAATATTTTAACCCATAACCGAAATACATCATTTGGTTCATTTCCACAAATTCTAATATTTGGAAGAATTTGGTTAATAGCAATAATCTCATCATATATTTTATCTTCGTCAACTTTTAAATTTAAAACTTCACAAGTTTTTAAAATTGAGTTAAAAGTAAGTTGATTTTTTAGATTTAAACATGCTAAATATTTAAAAGGACTATCTTCAAAGTTATAAAATTTCGTAAGCTCTTTGTTTAGGTAAACATTTTTGTGCTGTGGCACCAAAAAATTTATTCACAATACGTTTTTCTAAATTTTGTTTTAAGGATGACATTATATCATGCAATTCCGTTGCAGTAACGTTTGGATTTTCTAATAATAGTAAAGGTTTGGACATAAAATTTAAAAACTATCTTTATAAAAATTTTAATTTTCAGTTTCATAGTTAATAATAATAAGGTTTTCAATTAAATTTTCAAAATATTTTTGCAAACCCGAAGAAATTAGTGTCCAACCCGAAGACCCGAAGTTAGCATTCCAAACCCGAAGTCTTCGGGTGAAAAAGATCAAGTTGGTAACCCTGTAAACCACCCATTCTTATTTATTAACCAGCAAGACCTGCCAATCAGGTCCGTAATTTTTAAAAAAGCGCTTATCCGTTATTTTGGAAATTTAAAATATGAAACTTTAATCGAGCAAGAATCATAATTTAACAGCCAGAAACAGAACATTTTAAAATCATAATTTATTAAAAAATTGCAAAATGTTAATCTTAATATACTTAAAAAATTTAATTTAAAATTTTAAAAAGAGCTTTAAAAACTATCTATTAAAGTACGGCTATTTTTTGCACGCACTTTTTTTTTTTTTACTGTTTAAAACTGTATACAAACAAATAAATATTGCATACTCAGAAATATGGTTGAATGATGCTAAGAAGGGTATAAAATTTTGAATTCTTTAATTTTATGCTGAAAAATACGATTTGAAATTTAATTTTATTATGAGCATAAAGAGAAAACTTCAAAGTTTATTTTGATATATAATTTATATATTTTTATTAAAATTAAAAATATAAAAACTCGATATTAAAACCAATTTACCTACCAAAATTACATCACAGATTATTATAAAGCTTTTGAAGTTAGGTTAGGTTTTCTAAAATTATTTAAAATTTTTACTCTTGTGTACTCTCATTATTTTTTGACAGTATCAAAATGGCTACGTTATGAAATGCACAGAAAAAATTGAAAAATATTTTTTTAGGAAAACATATTAAAAATTTTGAGTTCATAGCTAAATTTTTGATATGTTTTAAAAAAAACTCCAAATTTTATTTTTATGTAAAATTCAGAGTTTTTAGGGAAATATTTAATAAAGAAAAGTCTAAAAGAAAATGTGGTTAAAATCATAAAAATTTTTATTTTTTTCTAAAAAATTAAAAAACAAAAAAAAAATTTTTTTTCCAGACTCACTCTCATTTTGTTTGAATGTATTCACTAATACATTCAAATAATTTTATGTCATGGCCCACCACCTACATTAATTCTTTCAGAAGGCCTGGACATCGAAAATATTTGAATGTATTAGTACACATTGTTAAAGTGTGTGAAAAAAAGCTCTTCCAAATGACGTTTCTTAAAAAAATTTTTGTATTTTTATGTTTATGTTTTTTTTTAGGTAAAATTAAAATTTTCATCAATTTTTTTTTAGAGTTTTCCCTATGAAATAATTGTCCAAATATTTTAATTTTTATATTAAAATAAAATTTGAAATTTTTTCTTTAACATATCAAAATTTTAGCTTTCAACTCGAAATTTTTAATATATTTACAGCAAAATATATTCAATGATTTTTTAAGTATTAAAAATCACCGCCATTTTGACACTCTCAAAAAATATTTGAATATACATTTATCATGTTTTTTAGTGAACATAACCTTCAAATTAAAAGCTATAATTTCAAATTTTTTCAACGATTTCGGTAAGTAGTTCAAATTCAATCTGAGTTTTAATATATATAAATTTAATAAAAAATTATGAAATTTATATATAAATAAAGCTTAAAGAATTCTCTTTTCACTCGTAAAAAAATTAAATTTGAAATCATTTTTTTCAGCACATTTCCAAGCAAGAATTGGAAAAGGAGTACCACATTCTGGGTAAGAAAATTTTTTCTAATAAGTACAGTTTCAAATAAAAAGTAGTTGCGTAGTGTAAAATTGTGTAGAGTAGTATTTTACAAGTACCTTAATAAAATAAAATAATATTTTTGATCTCAATTTAATATTATTTTAAAAATAATATTTAAATATTTTTTGTTAATAAAGAATTAAATAATTTTTATAAATAAAAGATTTTTTTTTTTAAATATACTTCAATAATATTTTATTTTATATACAATACAAAGGTACTTGTAGTTTAGTTATCAAATTTCTAATTTAAGTTTTTTAATTGAATTAACTTTCTTAAACATTATATTTGAAATTTAACAAAGTTAATTCAATTATTAAGTGCCTTATATTGCCTTTTTTAATAATTTATTTAAAATGGGTCGTAAATGCTCGGTTGTTGGATGTAAATCCAATTATAACAGTAGCACGAATTACGTTACAACTTATAAATTTCCGGTAAAAGAAAATTTAAAAAAATTATGGGTAAACGCTGTTGGAAGAACGAACTGGCAACCAACAGCCTATATTACCGTTTGTAAATTACATTTTGAAGATTCGTGCTTAACTGTAGATAAATCCCAAAGGACGCGATTATTGCCAGATGCAGTTCCAAGTATTTTCCCCAAGAACTCGGTAGAATTACTTTCTGTTAATAAAAATTCAAATATAGATGAAGATCTAATTTTAAATTTTGGTAATTTAGTTTTAAATATTAATAAAAACGTAAATTTAAATAACTGGGCCTTATATACTGGTCAAAATAATTTAGTTTTGTACATTTTAAATGAGAACGAAAACTTTGGTTGTTCTTTTAGATTCAGAATAGTTGTTAATAACGATTTATTAGTTACCTGCTTTACAGGTAATACTCAAACAAAACTAAAATTGTTGTTTTTTTTTGTTATTTTATGAATGTTGGTTTTTTACATAATCAATTGTTTTTTTTTTTGTTTTTTTGTTATTGTATGAATGTTTTTTTTAAATAAATGAATTGTTTTTTTTTTCATTAAATTTTTGTTATTTTTTTATTTATATTTTTGTATATATATTAATATGTTTTTTTTTTATTTATTTTTTAGTTTAAGTGGATTAGGTCTCCTGGGGATACCACTTTAAAAAAAACAAGCCATATTCTACGGTGGTGTGGAAACGAGAATTATTAAATATCTATAATATATATATATTAATTTTTTTTATTTAATTACTTATTTTTTATTTCCATTTATTTATGATTTATATTTTTCAATTTTTAATATTCTAATGAAATAATTAAACTCATTCAAGTTCCCACTGAACACAACTTTTTTTTTGACCATTAATGTACGACATTAATAATCTTTTTGAAAGCTTCTAAGAAGCTTTTTCCTATTAAAATTTTTTTTGGAAGCAATTTTTTGAAATCCATACTTATGAATGAAAAAATTAAAGTTAAAATTTTTTTTTGTTACTAAATGATGTAAAAAAGATGATATTTCAATTTACTCTTTTAACATAATTAAAAAAAATCAGTAGTTTTTGAGTTATTTCAACATTTTTAACAGGACTCCCGCGTTTTCCCATAAGACTACGTGTAAATTTCATTTGCGGGAGTCCTATTTTGAGCTTTTTTTCTTTAGATGTCCAGGCCTTTTGAATTATTGTAGGTTATGCATGGCCTGAAATATTGTACGCTGTGAATTAAACATACAAAAAATAAAATAAAAATCACGACCGCACCACGTTTGTGATGATAATGTGATTTTTGATGTAAGAAAATACGGTCTGGTGTAGTGGGAATCGACCTTAATGCAGTATTACAGAACCTAATAAAATTACTTGCAAAAACACAGTTCTGGATAGTACATGGGACATTTTTTCTTTTAACTTCCATTTTGCGTCAACTTTTCAGATTATATGGTGCAATCTACCAACAAACTGTACCTTGTATTTTGCTAAATATAAACTTAAAGTAAAATTGCGTACGAAGAATTTCTTACGAATTACTAAAACTGGGCACAGAATATGAAATACCTTTCTCTTAATTCAAAACGCATAAAATGTGATTTTTACAAAGGAATTGCTTCTCCTGCTGCTAAAGAACTTTTTCCTAATGTAAAATTAGCAGGTTGTCTGCTTAATTTTGTATTTGGAAATTACATTTGGTGTAAGATTAAAAAATATCATTTTGTTTATTTCATTATTTCAGACTAAATTAATTAAATAAGCTTTTTGATAAATTTCGATTTTATAACTTACTTCTATTTAAAAATGTTCTATAATTTTTTTTTCATAAAATAGAAAATGATCAAACATTTTTTTGATTACCTATAACTTCTAAATTAAACGAAAGTTCGGAAAGGTTAATAAAAAGGAGAGTTATGGACACAAAAAAAAACCAACTACATTTTTTATATTGTATAATAAAATACTCGATTTTTGTTCTTGGTCAAAAAGTTTGTTTGGTTGTTTGAAAAATAAGTAGAACTGAAATAATGTATTAACTTCTAGATAAGCGTCAAATTCTACAAATAAAAATTAAGTAATTAACCTAACATAGAATTTTGAAAAATTAAATTAAAGTAAAAGTTAATTTATACATGAAAACATAATTAAAAGTTGTTTTATTCATGAAAATAACAACTTTTGCACGTTAACTGTCAAAAAATTGACAGGTGCGAAATTTTGCACTTTTACTATACCATTTTGCATCAACTGTTGAATACCCCTATACATTTTTTTTGAAAATGTTGTAAACATGTACATTATATATAATTTCTAAAGGAATTATTGGATTAACGCCATATTTTGCTGGTATATATGAATATTTTCATGTCTAACGTCTGGCTTATCAAATAACGTTATAGTTTTAAGCTGTCGGCATTGTTTCTATCGGTTTGTTTTTAGGAAAAAACGTTTCACCTATTCTAAATTCCCTCGTAGAACTTCTACTACGTTACGAACAAAAAGTTTTAGGTTTTAGCAATTTTCAGTTCCCTCGAAGACAATTAAATCTGCAATGGCAACTTTGACGTTTACATTTACTTTTCTAAGTAAAAATAATGATTATTTTTTTCAAATTTGAGGTAGATATCTAATAATTTTTGAATATTATTTTGAGAAAAGAGTATTTTAAGATTAATTATAAATAAAAAATAGTAAGATATTTCAAATCATTTCTTTAATATTGGGATTATGTCTAGTTTTTTCGTTATTTTACCCTTAAAAATTTTAATATATGAAGTACGAATATGCTACAAATGAATATTTCTTTCGTAGATTTTTGCACTTTTCGTAACGTTAAGTCGGAATAGAGAATAGCTTTTTCGTAGATTATCTCCGACGTAGCTGTACGAGGGAATTTATAATAGTGGTGCATGTAAATTATTTGTTCATTTTTTTCAAATAATGTTTTCATCCAACATTAACATTTAAATTAATCTAAAAGAATTCAATATTTTAATATAAAGAAAAAAACCAAAAGTTGTCTGGCCAGTGGCCGTTTGTTGATATATGTTTTTGACATTTGTCAGTTTTATTAAAATGTCATTACAAATAAAAAAAAAAATTTAAAAAGGTAAAATGTGATACAAAGTACGGAAAACAGAAATGGAGAATATTATGGATTTTATGGATTCAACTTCGTGTTTATCATCATCATCAGAAGATGAACATTTAAAGATGCAGTAATTTATGTTTGCCAAAGAACCAAAATAAATGAACCAAAGAACAAACGGCTTACGAGTATAAAAAAAAAAAAAAAAAAATGTTTAAAGTATAAAAATTATTTTATTTATTTATGATGTGATGAAAGAGGAAAAAAGTAACAAACAATTTTAAAATCAATATTCAAATGTAAGTAAACAATTACATTTTTTAAATATCAATTTATTTACTAACCAAAATTTTTTTATTAAATTTTATTTTTTAAAATTTTTCGATTTAAATTTATTCAAACGTTTTTTACTAGTGAAGGTGAAAACTATTGCGGTTCGTATATTCACAAATATAACATCGTATTAAGGTAAATCTGGTAAACTATACGCGTACTTCTGTCGTAATATAAAAATCATATTCAAAAGTTTGTCAATTGACACCTTGAAAATCAAAAACAGTAAATTTGTTAAAATAATAATCTGAAATATAAAAAGTAACTTGAAATATTTTTTGACATTTATTATTTGATAAAATGTAAAATCAAATATATGATATGATTTTGTTGTATAATGGTCTATCTACAATGACGCTCGCGGAACGCTCTCATTACGTGGTCAACAAAGTAGTGTGAAAATGAAGTGTACAGCATTTTTTGACATTGTTTTGTTTACAAATTTAACGAATTTAAAAATATTCAATAGTTTAAAGTTATATATACAAAGTATAGCTATTTTGAATAATGGTTTGATGTTATTTAACCCTAGATAGAAAAAAAATTAATAATTTTTTTAATTTTTTTTATTCTGACAAGATATTTTTTTATTTTGCAATAACAAATATTTTTCAAAGTTCAATTATTTGACATTTGAATACGTAAAGAAAGCGATAAAGTTAAAAGTTAAACAACTTTTTTAATAGCTGTGTCTATTGTGAACACTTTCATATAAATCAATACATTTAACTTAGTTTGACAGATAGCTACGTATAGAGAGCGGAACGAGAGCGTTCATTCTAGATAGGCTATAAGACTAAAATTGTACCAAATTTGAATAAATATAAATCAAATTGTACTTTTGTCTTATACAAAAAAAAAAACATTGACAGTCCGTGGAACTACTTTATACTACTATGAAAATGGAAAATTGGCGTTATAAACTGATCTAAAAAATGGTTATCAAAAAAAATGGAAACGGAAGTTATTGTGAAGGAAGTGAAAATATGAGAAAGTGCTAGGTTAATATAACAGTTAAAAAAAGGAAAAAAAATCAGAATCTATTTATGTATATTATATATTTATAATATAACGCAATATAATATGCGAAAAAAATAAATTTCAATTAAAATTGTATAAAAATATATCTATTAATAATATTAAAATATTTTCACGTTTAAATGTGGTTTCACAAAAAACATATATTGTTAACGCAATACTAATTTACTTATACCCAAAGCTAGACCCAATTTTTTATTAAAATATCATAAAAAGTTTAGATATAAATGTAGTTACATATGATTATTGTTATTATTATAAAAAGTTTTTTTCAGCAAAATCGTTGCATTCTTAAATATTTTATGCAGCAGATGTATGCATATTAAATGAACTAATAAAAATTAATTTTTAGGTACCTTTTATTTGTTTTAATGTTTTATAGCTATTTTCTAATAATATTCAATTTTAAGTATAGTACGTATTAATAATTTTCATTAAATTTATATAAAAAAAAAAAAATTAAACCTATTTCAGAAAAAGTCAAATTAAGTAATATGTATTATTTTACTGGAAAATTTTCGTTATTATTTGATTAAGTAAAATTTTTATTACAAACCGCTATTTTACGCCATTAAGTTAATATGACAGTTATGTTATAGATGATTTGTATAAAAAAATCGCATTCATTAAATACATAGATTGTACTTGCAAAAATATGCCTTCGCTGGGTTATTTTATGAACTTTACTTATATATTATGCTAATAATAGAAAAACTTTGTTGTATCTAAGATAAAATTTTAACATATTTGTGTTAAATACATTTAGAAAAAATAAAATATATGACATCTTGCCCGTCAAAAATTTTACAAGGTTTTTATTTTTTTATTTATACATATAATACATAAATATATACATAAATATATGTACTGTATGTATGTTAAGAATTAATATAATTAAAAATAATATTATTCTTTTTCTAAATGCGTCCAATTTTGTGACAAATTTTTGATTTTCAGTTTTTTAACAATATCAATTTTTAAATATTTTCAACATTTGTTTACAAAATTCAAATTTTTTTTTTACCATTATGAATGTATGCACATGATTTATTGCATCATTAGGAATTTAAAATTTTCTTTAATCCAAAGAAAAAATTTACCTTACTAAATATGAAATCAATTTTTAAGATTATTAATTATGGTTTTAAAAAATATAATTTAATTTAAAACCATAATAAATAATTAAAAAATATAAAATTAATATTTAAAGATAATTTACTAAATTAATATTACAAGAAACATAACCTCAAAAATAAAAATTCAATAATATTATCAGCTGCTTTTAAAAATAATTTTCATATTTCGATCAGAAAATTCCAATACAAAGAAAATTCGCTATTATTTCAGAACCAATTTTTTTTTTTAATTTATTTTTTGTAGGTATGTAGGCATGTTTATAACTTATAAAAGAACATAAATATATAAAATTGAATTATGACATACCTACATATATAAAAATGTTGAAGTTATTGTTTTTAAACGAACAGATGATTACATTATGCAATTAAATTATTTATTATACAGAGATAACATATAAAAGCTCAAAGATAATAAGAAATTTTACTTCGTATTTATAATATACATACCTACATACATATTATTAAATTCATTGATCGTACTTAATTTTGTTTAGATTAACAAACGAGCACGTTTACTTTATATTTATATATAAATATATATATATATATATATGTATTTTTAATTCTAAATAGTTTAGTTTATATTTTTAATTAGTAAAATAACAAAAATGGATTTAATAAAGAAATTACCTTTACAACCTACACAGTTACAAAACTATATACATATAAGTATATTAAAACCACACAATACAAATATACTATTTAAATATTTCCTTTTTAATGTGTTATTAAAAAAAAAATTGAGTGGATGGTCAATTTCTATATATAATATATTTTGGGTCTTAAGTTTTACATATATAAATATTTTTTTTTAATTTTTTTTAGGAAATGTTACACAAAATTTCTAATTTTTTTTTCTTAACTTACTTTCTTCACTATTAAATTTAATTTGCAAAATTGCTTTTATATCTTCCATGGTCAAAGATCCCGCCATTTTGGTTCTTTATATAATTTATTAAAAAAAAAAAAATCCAAATTGCAATTAAATACTTATTATTTTTATAATATTTTCGATTTTGTATTTATATTAAAATAAAATACAGCCGAAATAAAAACTGCCCCTGTATTTAAACTTCGAATAATATAGTAATATTCTATTTAAGTATTTAACCGCACGAGGCCGAAACTCAGACTAAATAACTAAAAAAATTTTTAGATATAATTTTTTTTTTTAAATTAAATTAAAATAATTAAAAATAAACTTTCTGAGCGTGCAGTGAAAGATTATCGAGAGTGAATTTACAAATAAAAATAAATATTATAGAAGAGTCAATAACATGAAAAATAGATATAAAAAAATGAAAGAAAATCAGAATATTTAAACTTTTTTTAGTAATGTTTTTAGTCACATAATATATAAATTTCAGAACTTTGACTTTAAATTATTAAATAAATATTAAGTTTATTATCAATATTAGAATTGTGGAACACATTACCCCCATATGTTTCATATGATCTAGAAAAATTCAAGAAAGAAGTCAACTTATACCTCTTGGGTTGCCCATTCAACCCTTGATAGACATGTATATGTATGTCTTATCGTTATTTTTCAGCCATTATACTGCGCAAGCAGCTAGGGTGCTTAGCTCATTACTTTGGCTACGGGGGAGGTTGTTTTAGTGAGTAAAAATCTCACACTACCTTGGGGATTAGAATTACAGGAGCCTTTTGAAGGTTTTTTCCTCCCTTAGGAAAAAAAAATAGACTTAAATATTTTTATCTAAGAAATCCAATAAATTATTGTAGATGACTGAATAATATTTTATAAATCTGCAGTTCGATTTCGGCATCCATTTCATTTCAACGGTTTTTGATGTGATTTACAACAAAGTTTCTGTTTCTATTTTTAGGATGTTTTCTTTCTTTTAGTTTTTCTTTTTCTTGTATAATTTAATCGTTAACAGGATTGTGAAAATCTTTAAAATTTTCTTTAGATCATTCTAAGTTTTTTATTTATTTTCGTAGAGTTCATAATCTAAATTTTGTATCTACATTCTGCACTCTAAATACAAAATACAAATATACCATGTACAGATAACAGATGTTCCATTTTCATTTCAGGTGAAATTATTTTCCTTTTTTATTCCCTCTCATTTTTCTCTTTTTATTTGAGTCCTCATCTCACTCCTCAATTTTTCAAATATGTTTTTTAATTTTTGCCTTTATTCTCTCTTGAAATGTATTAATTGTTAAATTTTGTTTTTGGCTATTTTTGATTTTTCAAATATTCTATGAAAATTTTCTTTTCACAAGTCACAATTTTCAAAAAATTTCTCTGCTTTTAGTTTTATTGCATTATGATTTATCAATGGCTGCTCTGTGAGTTTTTTATTGATTCCATTTATAATTCTGCACTCTGCAGGAGGCTTTTACAGAGCAGAAGAACAAAACACGGAGTAATTTTTATTTTGATTTGTAATGCGTTTTCTAATTAAAAAGCTTTTCTTTAAAATGCGAAGTATTGTACCTATATAATTTCTAAGGTTTATGAAATAAATTTATTTATATTTTGCGCTTTATCTTATTCAATCTTGTATGCCTTCCGATATTATGTATAATCATAAAATTTTTAGTTATTGAAAAACTTTTCAAATCCAAAATGATGGAGTATAGATCCATCTTCAAAAAATTTTTTTAATTTCAGTATTCAATTTACTACTAAACGCCCTGCTAGTATTTGGGATTGTGGGACTTTCAAAAACGTGAGATTAGGGTTCGAAATCATTCGGGATTTTTTTTTCAAGATTTTAAATCATTCGGGATTTTTATTTCAATAGAATGTCATAGACCCATTTATTATAAACTCTTATTATGGTAAAAAGTTAAGAGAAACTTTTTTTCAATTAAGAAAACATTTTAAAATAAAATTTTTCCACAAACATGGGATAAACGAGTGATTCATTTTTTTTCAAGTGTTGTAGGCATTAGTGGTGTATTCTCCGTGAGTGCAAGGTGTGCACTGCACACTTTACAAAGTTTATAAGATGATAATTTTCTATAATTTGTGAAGACAAAAGAAAATTTTTTAGAAACATTTTTCAATATTAATTTTATTTTTATTTTTAATTTTAAAACTGTTCTGTACCTCCCGAATAATTTTATAAGAGAATAATTAGATAAACTTAATCGTGTTTGTTGTATAATTGATATTGCCTACAAAATATAATTTTCTTAAAAATTTACCCTCGTCATTTGTGCTGGACAAATCAATATAAAAAATTATTGAGTGCATCTTTTTCTCATCTTTTTTTCGCACATTTTTTCATAATCTAATATCAGCATTAACAATATAATTCGTCTTCCGCGTTCCATACTACTATTAACTTAAAAATACTATAAGTAGAACATCTATAAAAATATAAAAAATAAGAAAATAGAAAAATTTCTGCCGAAACTGCTATAGCTTTCTTGAGTCGGTTCTCCATGACTTCTTACGCTCCACCATTAGTTGATATAATGCTGTCAAGGCTGCAGAAGTTATTGACATACTTAATTGTTTGACCGTTTATTTTTAGATGTTGATTCTAATGATTTTGGTATTATAAATTTTTAAATTCTAATACAACATTGCTTGTGAGATTTTGTAAATGTTCTAATTTATTATGCATATCGCTGAATTTGTGCGAGAGAAATCATAAGTCACCTGCGTAAGTCAAGGTCTTCAAGTTGTCGAGTTAAAGAATATGTTATTCCCCTTTTTAACAGACAGACTCATTATGTCATCCAGGACTATTGTAAATGTTAAGGGTTCAAATGGGCAGCCTCGTTTCATTTATACTTGATTGGAATGCTCTGTTTGATTAACTTTTGTGTATAACTGCGATTTGTGCATTATGATGTTGAGATTTTATAATATTTATAATTTTTAGTGGAACTCCTCTCCTTCTAACTACTTTCCATACTGCAACATGTTTAAGGCTTGCTTGAAATCTATGAATATAAGATATATTGGTGATCTCCATTCTATATGGAAGAAGTAATTACGCTGACAATTGAGGATCTGCTTGCAGAATTTCTGCTGGTATGCCATTAGATCCTGCAGCTGTATATTTCTTTAAGTTCGTGATCACTTCTGCAATTTCAGATATAGTTAGATCAGTATCTAATATTCTGAAGTTTTAGCTAATATTTTCTCTTTCTTTATCATGGTTGTCATCTTCGGATTCTGTGTTATGTTTCTAAAAGGGTTCTATCCATCTTTTTACTTAGTATACTTGCAGAATTGCACTCACATAGTTTTTGTTTCAACTTTTGTCTTTTCATAATTAGTTTCCATGTTTCATCAGATAACCAGTTTTTCCCGTTTCCCGGCTGCTCAATAGAGTGGAGGACATTGTGTTCCAATCTTGTATTTAGTGGGGGGAGGGCTAGGTTTTGACACATAGCTGGAGCAAGAGTATTTGAAAGATTGGGGTCTTGAAGTTTTTTGACCTGAATATTTATGGATGTCCGTGTGAGGAAAGATGGTTTCGTTAATAACTAGTTTGTAGAATTTTCTCTTAAAGCAGGAACACATCATATTCTTATTATTATATTTTGTTATTGATTTTGTCATTGTTTACTAATTGCAATATATAGGATTGTTTCAAGTTACTTTTAGTCTACATAAAAAATGGATGCTACCCATATTAAAACAAAATTCTTCTAATGTTTTTCATAAATGATCCTAAAAAATTTGTGAAGTATTACAATGTTAAGTATTTTTAAATTTAAAAGTTCTATAACAGCTAGGTTTTAATGCCTACATACTATACTATATGTATGTATGTGTGGAAAACGTATGGGACGTATGGAAAAAGTTTAAAAAAAATGTATTTACTTAAATAATAAAATAATCTTAAAAAATTTTCATATAAATTCTTACCTCGTGGGTGCAAAGTTTCTGGTTTAAACCACGTGTCTGTAAAATAAAGTATAATATTAATTATTTGCTTATTTAAATTGTTTTTTAAAGAATTTAAAATGTTTTCTAATTGTTCTTAAAGAAAATTTATTAAAATTAATTTTAGATTTTTTAACTTGGTTGATTACCAAGGGTTAAAAACTGTAGGGTTAAAAAATTTTTTTGTACCATCGGAATATCTATATGGAAATATAGTAATCTATAAGAATAGGTCTAAATAAATTTGAGCTAATTTACCACCCAATTCTAGGCTTAAGACCCTAGACTTAATATTTTTCTCTAGTTATTAATCATTGTGGCACTAAAAAGAAGACTACTCAGGAATGTGGATATATACTATGGACTCAATATAGGTTCAAGGATGTGGCAAGAATCGAAGAATTAAATGATGAGTCGTTTTAGGGGAAATTGAAAAGATTTTCCCAGTGGTTCCAAGGAGTTTCCATACTATACTTCTTTAGCACATTTTTCATAATTTTGAGAATAAATGCCTATATAGTATCACTCTGTCAATCCGCATATTTACAAAAATTTTACACCGTTTGAAATAGAGACAAGAAATTTTACGGATAGCTATTGCACAAAAATTAATTTCATGAAAGAACTTTTTTCGGCTACAGCTAAGTTATAACAAGAGTTCTATAAAGCATATTTTCAATTTGAAAACGGTAAAAGACCGTTACTTTTATAAGCTTTATAAATTTTTGAAATTCAAATGCATAGGATTATCGTACGGTACAAAAATTAACCGTTATGCGAATCTCAATTTTTGCCAAATTTTTGGCTCTTGAATCTTCCGAACGGATCAAGCTATTTTTGGGAGATTTTTAGATGCTTAAAAATTAGTCGGGGTCGTTTAAGAAATGTGTTTGTCACGCTCCCTGTTTAGGAGCTGTAAGGGGTTTAATATTGTAATTTTGCTATTCTTAAGCAATTGTAATTTAAATACGTCCAAATATTTTTTAGTATTACAAAAAATTAAAAGCTCAGACATTATGTTTAAAGATATGTTAAAGTTTTTCTTAATTTTAAACAGACTTTAAAAATGAAGAAACTGTCTTTAATTGTAGTTTAGACCATTTTTGCTTAGAATATAAAATTCTAAATTTTGGTGAAAGTCATAATTTAAATCCTATAGAACCTGCTTATTTTGGGCGGGAGGAGGTGCGTTTAGATTCTCATATTTGTTCAACGTAAGTTTGTTTAGTAGAAAATTGGGATGTTTCCGAAATGAAGAAACATTTTATACCTTATTATTTCCGCAAGGGACATAGGGCTTCTACATAGCCTCTACAATTCTCGCTTTTCAGTGCTAATCTCTTTATCCGATCATGTTTTTCTAGGTAAGTCTTTTTCTGTCTGAATAGTTATCCTCCAAGTTGAGACTAGAAATGTCTAAAACCAAACCAAAGAATTGAAGGTAATCGACGTAAAAATCATTTTAAGTTTTTAATATTAATTGCCGGTAATTTTACTAATTGCTGCTTTTGTTTAATTATCTATCTCTTTTTAACACATTTGGAAAAAATTTTAACACTGTTCGTCTGTATGTTTACAAAACTTTCACACCATTTAAAATAATGAGAAGAAAGTTTAACTATTGGTAGGCTTTTTTAAATAAAATGAAGGAAGAACTTTCTTCTGGGAAATTTCTTTATTTAAATTGTCATGACAAAAATTCTGTAATGAATTTTCAATCGGCGCTACTAACTAACACCCAAGTCACTACCCCCCAAGTCAAAAATGAATTAGTCCCCAATTATTTTTGGGTCTTAGTTTATTATGAACTAACCCCCAAGTACTAAAATGAACTAATCCCCAAAAGAAATCAACTAATCCACAAAAATATTTTTGGAATTTTTGGATTTTATTTCATATAAATTAATCTCCAAATTGCAAAAATGAACTAATCATTAAATAAAATCAACTAATTCCCAAAAATAATGAACTAACCCCAAATATAAAGACCTAACCCCCAAATAAAAGAAATAATTCCTCAAAAGCATGTACTCATCCCAAAATACAAATTTTTTCGGAAAATCAATAATAAAATAACAAAAATTTTAGTACAAAACAATGTTTATTTTTTAATTGTAAACCTTTTTTCAGAATATTTATATATATGTATAAGTGAGGGTCTGAATTAGGGGATTTTAAAGTTGGATTCAAAATTAGGATTGCTGCTTTTTCCAGAATATTTATATATGCATATCTATGTATACGTGATATTCAAAGTTAGGGTATTCCCTTTTTCCAGAATATTTATATATATGTAATAAATGCAAAAAGTGGCAATTTTGATCTTAAATCTAACTCTCTAAGCCCTCCTAATTCAGAATCCAGCGTTTACACATATATATAAATATTCTGGAAAAAGCAGCAATCCTGATTTTGAATCCAATTTTAAAATCCCTCCTAATACAGCATTTCTTATATACATATACATAAATATTCTGGAAAAAGAAAATACCCTGATTTTGGATGCAACTTTTAAATGCTTTTCATTATTGTTTTACATGCATTTTATTTTTTAAATATGCACGTGAAGTTAGGAGGGACTTTAGAATTGGTTACAATAATTTACAATCAGTGCTGCCATAGAGCGTCCGCTTACAGCCTTGCACGTACGCGCTTATTTGCGCGAGTTGCCGTCGAGCGCTTGAGTTTGCGGTCGTATCGCGCTGTCGTGCTGCAATGAATTGCTGGGTTACGGCCGCGTACGTTAGGACTACCAAGCAGACCGCGGGAACTCGACTAGATATCTAAGGATTTTATATTTGGGTTCAAAATCAGGTTTATTCGCCTTTTACAGAATACTTATAGATATTTTTGTATTCGCTATATTAATTATTTCAATTGAGGAAAATGCACTAATCTCAAAAGAATTCCCAAAATAAATGAACTAATCGCCAAGTAAAATGAACTAACCCCCAAAATAAAATGAACTAATCCCCAAAAGAAATGAACTAATCCCCAAAAATATTTTTCGTATTTTGCGGGCTTAGTTCATATGAATTAATACCCAAATTCTACAAACGAAATAAAGCCCAAAAAAACGAACCAAATCCCAAGTTAAAATTTGAAAAAATATTGGAGATTAGTTCATTTTTGTACTTGGGGGTTAGAGACTTGGGCGTTAGTTCGTAGCGGTATTTTAATTTATCGTTATTAAATAATTTAATTTTTACATAATTCTTAACTATTGCATATCTTCTAACAATTTGAGTGGGGAACTTCTTTTCTGAGAAGTAAGATCCTTAAAAATGAATTTGAGCCTTTTAAAAAATTTTTGTTAAAAGTTGACTTCTTTTGTTATGTTTTTTTTCATTTGTAAATTAAGTTGTTTATTGAATTGTGTTTTTGATTGTTTTATTTTTAATTTTTGATTCGTTTATCTTATTAAGTTGAAGTTTAATTGAGATAATAAATAATAATTAAAAAAAACGAAGTAATTCTTTATTATTTATTTCCTGGCTACCTTTTTTCATTGCGAAAAAAATTATTAAAACTTTTAAAAATCAAGTGGGGCTCAGCTTTTACCGTAATTGTTCTAAAATTTTTTTAAACTCTAAATAATATATATATAACCTATTAAAAATCTGTCACGTTTTTGTTTTATATCTCAATAGAAAGTTTAATAAAAACAGTATGAGAATGCAAAAACTATAAAATGTTTTAATAAAAAATCAATATAACATTAATATAAGGTAGGAAAATTAAAACAGTTGACAAAATTAACTTTTAAAACTCTAAATTTAATCATAAAAAAATGTGCTTACCTAAGCCGAATTTATAGAAAATCTCTTCTACTTGAATCATTTTAGTTTTTTCTGGAATCATTGGTTCCATTAATGAATCCATGTGTTTAGTGAGATTTTTAGTTGAAATTGTTTCCTGAAAAATTTCTTGTTTTGGATTTGAAAAATCAGCAAGTAAATCTTCAGAAGATATGAATTTTTCATTTTCCATTCTTTTTGGTGAATCATGTATTGATTCATGTCTGAATGCATTTTCTTCTTCTTCATTTTGAATTTTCTGTGAAGGTTTTAATATAGGAGAACCACTTTCTAGTTCTTTAAATGTATCAATATCACTTTTATAAACGGACGATTCCATAGATTTATTATCATTTTTGGACTTGTGCATAAAATTATCTTGATTAACATCGGAAATTGTGCTTTCAGTTTCTTTTTCATTATTTTGTTGGGTAGTATAAGATGAATCCTTAATATTTTCTGTTCCTTTAATATCCAATTCATTAAAATTTAAATTGTCCAAAATTTTATTTTCTTCAAACTGTTGTTTATTAAAATTGTTAGCATAATGATCGACGGCATGATGTTCATAATTACCATTAGAAGAATTAAGTATTAAATTTTTATGTGCTTCAATTTCATTATTTTTTAAATCTGTACTATGAATATTTTCAGCAAATTCATTTCCAGAAGAACCATTTTTCTGAAAACTCAAAATGTCAATATCTTCAATTTTTGCTAATTCATCTTTGTGTGAAAATTCTTTAGGTTCCATTGCTTTTAAATTTTAAAAAAAAAGAATGATATAGTTTTTAATATGTATATATATATTCCAAGTATTTATTTTTGATAAAAATATTTTTATATTAAATTTTGTGAAAATTTTACTAATATATTATTTAATTAAATTTATATTAATTTTTAATAAAAATTCATAAATGTTTAAACGACAAAAATTTTCTACTTTATAACCCTTATAAACTTTTCCAGTACATATAAAAAATAATACTTTTAGGGGTAAAAAAAATTTTGCGAATATATTTTTCGCTTCTGCGTTTAAGCGTTTTGTGACAAAGTCAGAATAGACAAAAAATCTGTCGTGTGAGATGTCAAATAAAAATATGTAAATGTTTTTCGTAATAGTGAAAATAAAAAAACGCAATTTATATTAAAATAAAAATTATTTATAATATTAAAATATTAATATAAACTCGTTACTTACTTGCTGCTTTATTAATTTTTTTTTTAAAAAAAATTGGAAATTTTTGTTACCAGTTCAGTACTTTCAGATGATTTAAAACTAATACAGTCCAAATTTAGAAACAATATTAAATGATTGTGTCACAGCTTGATGGTATACCTTCAGTTTATGTAATTTTTTTTTTGTAATTTTCCTTAGTGAAAAAAGGAGCTTTTGGCGAATGATTTAGAAAAATATGGGTTAAATTAGAAAGCTTTCACTTGTCAAAAGAAATTAATACTAATATGTGTATATGTATATATATATATATATATATATATATATATATATATATATATATATGAATTCAATTTTCTATTTGAGTATGTGCACAAATTTCGAAAATTTTGTTACTTTACATGCTCAATAAGAAGTTCTACTTAATGTGTAGAGAGACTTTCTTACGTCATTGTAAAATTATATTCAGAAAATGGTTTTTACAAGATCCGAATTTCAAAGTCTAACATTAGCAAGATGACTATTTTAAAGTTTTAAGAATTTTTTTATTTAATTACCGAATATCTGTTAAGTTTAATAAGACTTATTCCATATTAATTAATTTAGTTTTAGAAAACATATTAATTAATTTAGTTTTTAAATACTCCAAACAACACGTCGCCCAACTTGGACTGTACTGATTTGAAATACTAATATTATTTTAACAAAATAATTTTTTTGCAGATCATAAAGAATTTTATTAAATGTTTATTATAGGGTTTACGTCAACAAATCACAAATCATTCAGGAACTAAAGGAGATTGCACAAAAATTACAAAATTTGAGACAGGTACGTTGCACAACGTACTTCAAAATACCCATTATCTTACAATATGAAAATGTAAGCCATTTTAAAAATGTCGTTTCACACCAAGCTTAAAAAAAAAATAAAAACTTTAAAAAAAAAACTAAATATATAAAAATTAAAAAAAAAACTAAAAATTATAAACATTTGAATTTAGTCAGTTGCCCTGTGCTTAGACTACCCTGTAATCACAGCTTCTGCAATGCTGGACATCTATAAAGATTTTTTAAACCCCCCACAAAGAGATTTGAATTAACTTTTCATGGCTAATATTTCATTACTTAGACCTTAAGATATTAAAAGTCTTAAATATTCTCTTAAAATCGCCTGTAAACATGCAATAAAATCGATAAAATTATTATTTTTATTGATTAATTTTACTACTGTATCTCTGTTAGTTAGGTTTATTGTCAAGTCACCTGATTAAAACTCCTCGTACATTTTTATCTATTCTTTTTTTTAAGAAAGCTTATATTTTTTTTTACTTTTAAGCTTGATGATTCATTCTGAAAAAGCTTTAAATTGACATAATATTAAATAGTAAGTGTTGAATGAAGGAATTAATTCTTAAAATAAGTTATACATAAATAATTTTTTATATGTTAATTGGTTTCACAATAAATACAGTTGTTCTACAGTAAAGATATAAGATAGTTTTAATGTTTTTGTTTCGTGTTTTAAATCAATATTAATGTTTGTTTGACAACGTGCAATTTTAAATCATAAAAAAAAAATTTACTATTATATACTATATATATGTTTAAGTTGTATTTTAAAATAAAATTACTATTAATTATTGTTGTGCAATAAAGTAAAAAAAAAATATTAAATGTTTGAAATAACAATTAAGTGTGTGCACGGAATATTTATTTTAAGAATAATGTTTGAGAGTTATTAAATAACTTTAAACTATTGCACCTGTTAGTATTTAAAAGGGAATTTTCTTTTTTTAAAATAAAAGAAGGGTGATATACAATATAAACAGTGAATGGGTCTTATGGTTTAATATTTTTAAAAATTTAATTTATATTTAAGATATAAAGTATTTTTTAAAATAAGAAAGTATCATATATGTGATTTTTAAAAATAAATTTTTCAAATTTATCAATAAAATATTATTTAATAATAGTACAATGATGATTTCAAAAAGGTGAAATAAATAAAAGGTAAGCAATATAAAGTGAATGTTTGATTTCTTCAAGTTCTTTCTTTTTTTTTGGTACTAAAGTTATATTATTTTTGATATTATGAGAATATTTAATTCATGTTGGTTACATACAAAATATGTTTGTACTTATATACCATGAAAAATTAAGTACATATTGTACTATTAACTTCAATATAAGAATTTATTTAGAAAATATTACTAGCAACTAGTAAAAATTGCAGATGTCTTTGTGCATTTTTATTTTAATGCAGCAAATACTGTATGAAAAGCCTTTAATTTAATTAAAGTCAATTTCAAATAAAAACTTAAAGTTAATGTAATTTTTATATATTTAATATAGTTTAGATATTTATTTAAATGTTTTTTCAAATAAATTTTAATTTTAATACAGATTTTTTTTTTTAATAATAAACTAACAATTTACAATATTTTATATTATATTACCATCTTTAATAAAACCCAAGGTTAAAGAATTTTTGCTGAACGTTAGTAGTCATTAGTATTCAATATTAATACTTTAAGAAAAGTGTGAACCTCAAAATATTAGTTTTAAAAATAAAGTCAACATATTTATGAGATTCTTAGATTACGGATTTCAGTGGTCAAACATTTTATTCTGAAAAACACCTAACTAAAACTTGGTCTAATTGTAATAAAGAAATTCTATTTGATATATATATATATAAATATAAATAATTAATTTTTGAAATACTATTTTGAAAGATTCAATCCGACCAATGGCGTAATGGTTAGGAAGGACGCCGGCCTTTCAAACGAAGGTTCTCAGTTCAAATCAAACCCTGGTCAGATGTTCAAATCTAATAAAAAAATATGATTTATAATTTATAGCATATTAGCATCCAACATTTCAAATGAGAAACAAGGGTTGTTACAACTTTTAGGTACATTCATGTACTATGATTCCTAAAAATAAATAAATAAAAAAATTGAGATTCAATTTATTATAATAGATCTAAATAGAAATGTATATGTTCTATATTTATACATATATTAATAGATATAATTATTAGTTTAAAATTATAATGAAATGATTCGCGGAACATCTACTGCATTTTAGAAAGTTCTTTTGTTCATTAACTAAAAATGCCTCAAATATTTCATATGTAGAATAAAGAATATGACTAGATGATTTTAATTTTTTTAAATTTTAATATATTTGACTGTATGTATGTATATATATTTTATGGTTTTGTAATTTTTGTAAAGGCGGAAATTGGTATTAGACCAAGTTAATAATATTAATTAATATTATTGAATTGTTTAAATTAATAAAAAATATTTTAAATATTAGTATAAAATTTGCTCTTGTTTAAATTAAGAAAATGTTTCACAAAACAAAAAACGATCACAAATAATATAATTAAAATTACAAAAAAATATAAGACGTTATAATATATAAATATAAGTACTTTCAATATTAATTCTAGGAAACAAAATAGTTATAATTTTAATGTTTTTTTTTTTCAGAACCCCGGAGAAATTACAAAACATCATGTCTGTACTTGTACATGAGCTTCACCAAAACATTCTTATAGACTCTTTGATAAAAAATCATGATTAGTGAAAGAGTCATTGCACTTAAAATAAAAATTTCTTCATACAAAATTAAAATTGCAATTTTTTCATTAAAAATGTATTTATTTAAAATTCTTATCCAGTCAAAAAATTACAACAGAATTTATGCGTCATCTGCAAAACATAATAAGTTTTATAAATTTATTGAACTTATTTCATCGGCAGCCATTTTTCTAAAACATCTTTATTTAAAATTAATTTTCTATTCTAGAATACAAGAATTTTTAAATAAAAACTTTCTATTTTCAATCAAATCTTCTAATGAATATTATGGGACACAATTTAAAAAAGCATTTAAATTAGGAGATTGTAAAAGTAATTTTAATAGGTTTACAATTTCCCTAAGTATTTTAATTTTATTTAATAATTTTCTAATTGCATCATGTATTTGTCCAAGATTATGTGAATGTAAATGGAAATCAGGAAAAGAATCAGTACTATGCGTAAATGCAAACATATCAAATATACCAAATTACATAGATACAGGTACACAAATTTTAGATTTAACAGGTAACTTAATAACAAATATAAGAAATGATGTTTTTGCAAATTTGGAATTATTGAATCTACAAAAAGTTATTTTTGCTAAATGTCGTCTTAAAGTAATTGAACGTTTTGCATTCAGAGAATTAACAAATTTAATAGAATTAGATTTGAGTTATAATCGATTATTTAATATACCATCTCATACATTTGAATTTATACCAGAATTAAGAGAAATTCGATTAAGTGGAAATCCAATACAAAAAATTTTGAATGATGCATTTATGCGAGTTCCAAAATTAACAAGAATTGAATTATCGGATTGTAATATATCAATAATAGAATTAAAAGCCTTTAGAGGAATTGAAGAAAGTTTAGAGTGGCTTAAATTAAACAATAATAAATTAATACATGTTCCATCTGAAAGTTTTATTCGATTAAAAAATTTGCATGGTCTTGAATTATATCAAAATTTATGGAATTGCTCATGCTATTTGAGGCCATTACGAGTATGGATGATTCGAGAAAAAATTCCATATAATGTACCACCGACTTGTAATACTCCATCTCGTCTATTTAACAAATCTTGGGAGAAAATTGACTTAGATGAGTTTGCATGCATACCTAAAATAATAGCAAATCAAATAACAGTATATGGTATAGAAGGAAAAAATGTAACATTAGGTTGTTTTATACAAGGTAAATTATTTTTTATTAATAATTTTGTTTTTGTTTTTCTTCTTCTTTTTTAACTTTTTCGCATATAAAATAAAATAAATATAAGCTAAATGTTTCTAAAGTAACAATAATACAAAAACGCATTACAGCACCACGGGGAATTAAACTCCGCAGTAATCAAGTATTTTATTAACTTTAAGATTAAAACTTTCCAAGATTTTTTTTTGTAATTTTTATTTTGTGCAGAAAAATAGAATATAGAAATTTTAATTAAATTGAATGCATGTATAAACAAAATAGAATTAATTTTAATGCCATATTATGCCCCTACATGAAAAATTTCTTTGGAATCAAAGTTAAGAACTTTTATAAATTTTTACATAATATACATACATCGTATAATATTTTTTAAATAAAAGTATTTTACATTTCTAACCAATTTTAATATTATATACTTAGATATGTTTTTGAATCTAAGTCAAAGACCCTTTTAAATATCATTTAAATATTGGAATTAAAACTACGGGGCTTTATTTCTCAAGCGGTTAAATATTAGATTGAAAGGGAACTAACACCAAGGGGCTTATTTCACGGCACCGTTTTTTTCAAAGATTTCAAATAAAAGAAGTTCTTAATTGTCAGTCGCGTTTCAATTGTCGGATTATCCTATTGTGTCATATATAACATGAATATCAATCAATCAATCACTGTCCCACAACAATGAAAAAAAATTACAATAATTTTAGAAATTTCGAGTCCCGAAATTTATTTTATATTTACTAGATTGAAATCAATAAATTCTAATAAATATATTATTTAAATTATTACACAATTATTTAAAATAATATTTTTTTTTACTCTTGATTTTATTCCCCAGACAACGGCGAAATGAATATTCGATGGACTCTGAAAGAGCGACTAATAGCAAATTTATCATATAATAATTTTAACAATTACGAATTTAAAAATAATACTGAAGTAGCAACAGAATTTATCACTTCAACTAATCACGGTCGAAAAATCTTTTTAGTTAATTTGGTCAAAAGTATATCGAATTTATCAATATCAATAGTGGAACAAAGGGATGCCGGAATTTACACTTGTTTAGCTGAAAATAAAGCAGGTAGTGCTGAAGCTCATATAACACTTATTGTATCACGGAAATATTTAAATTCGACATTTGGAAAAAATTTTCTATTTTTATGCGTGTTTATTATTTTAATATTAGTGACATTTTTATTAATTATTGGTTTTTGGAAACTTTCGGTAAAAAATAAAAGAAAGCACGTTATGCTATGGCACAATATTCCATCAAGATGTAATAGTTATGAAAAAATTGAAATGGATCATAATATAATATTACCAGGAAATGATCCGATATGTAATACAATTACTGAACCGAATATTATAGAGAAAAAAAATATAAAAGAAAATAAAGTAGAAAATAATCAAAAGAATTATTTAAAAGGAAAAATTCAAAATTTTAAATATTATTCAAAACAATATGAAATTGATAAAAATAATTCGGAAAACATTTTTAGTCAAAGTTTACCATTGAACGAAAATGCTTTATTTAAAACTAGAGATATTGACAGCATTTCAAATAATTTCAGAGAATTGAATGCACCATGGTTAGTATAATAAATTTAAATTTTTAATTTTAATGCATGTGTAAATAATATTTGTTTAGGTATTTTATCATATAAGGATGATGATGGGTAAACATTCTTATCATATTATTTTAGAGACTAAAGAAAGCCTCATTGGTTCAATTTTGGTAATGTAAAACCCAAATCTTTAAGCAAATTTCAAAAAAACTGTATTGTGAAATTGTTCAATAAGAAAGAAACAAATTATAAAATTTTAATGTACGTTGAAATTAGTAGAAATGAAAGTAACTGGCCTAATATAAATAAGTAATATAACGGCGTGTAAACGCCATACCTCTAAACGTTTACGTTTATTGAAATAACACACTAACATAATTTCATATGTGTTTTCAAAGAAAAATAATTAAATTTTTTTTAATTAATTAAAACAATAGAATTTTTTGGAGAATTTGGTCTTCATATAAAATGTATGATATTTTACACCGTATGTGAACGTTCTTATTTATGTAAGGCATAAAAATCTCGTGTGAATTTAATTTTTATATTTTACGGCTGGGTGGCACAGTGGTTGAGTGCCGACCTTTCATGCGGAAAGGCCCGGGTTCGAATTCTAGTGAAAGTAAACGAAAAATTTTTCTGGTTTTCGACTCGTCTCAGCCGCCATTGGGTTCAAATTAATGGCATAATCAATAATTAATAATTATATATTTTTAATAAAAAATACATTAATATAACAATTTAAAAAAAATTCAAAATATAAACAAATAATTTAATTGAATATTATAACTCCCAGATATAGAATACCATACAAATTAAATACAAAGTATTATAAAATAAACAAAAAATAGAATTTTGAATATTGAAAATCTAAGACGTTTCTACATGTTATAAGGCCTAGTACTATTGCATGTTTAAATTGTATGTGGAATTCAATAAGGCCAATTCTAATAACACGAATATAATATGACCCCCTGTTCCAACATGTACCTATGGTATAGACAGGCTTATTAGCCTAACAGTTGAACAGTTAGTGCTTAAAAAAATATAAGTTTAAGAAATTTCCAAAGTAGGAGAGTTTTAAAAAATTAATAATCACAAATGATGAAAATGGAAATTATGTAGATTGAAGAATATTTAAATTATATTTTTAAATCTCGTATTAAAATTTGTTTTTAAATTAGCAACACTACCATAGTCTGCTAACACTATCAGAAAAAAAGATTAAGTTATAAAATAATTTTATTTTATTTTTCAAACCCATCTTGACTTTATAATTTCACAAAATTAATTTTTATTTTAAATAAACTTATTGAAAACTGTTTCAAAAATTTAAAAATATGTAAAACTTTATTTTTTTCTTTACAGTTTAACTATGGATTCTTTACAGAATAGACCTAAAAGTGACACTTCATTTAATTACCATCAAAATTCTGCAGAATATTTTTCTGATTTAGAAAGAATATGTGCAAGTGGAATCAGTGATCTTAATGGAATTTTTACTTTACCCAGGAATTCTAGAAATTTAGGCAAAAATTCTTTTAGTACTACATTTAACAGTCAATCCTATCTCTTACCGGAAAATCATAATCAATATGATCAAAGTAATTCATTTGAAAAACTTCGACGATATTCAGATGAATCAGCATATTTAAGAAAAACTAATGACATTATGAAAACTAAACGTTCGAACAGTACATTGAGTTTATGCAATACTGATCAAAAAATTTCCACCAGTTCTACTGCCTTAGATCTGTTAAATTTAAATAGACAAATGTGTTTTTCTTCAACTAATCAAAAAGAATTACCCACAAAATATTTGAACTGTGAACATGAAACTCCCCTATTGAATTTTTCATCATCATATCGACAAAATAAGAAAAGTAATAATCATGCATCAACGTCATCGCTTAATGATTTTCATGCAGCTCAATTAGAACGATTTCTTGAAGAATATCGTAGCTTACAGGAGCAATTATGTAAGATGAAAGAAACTTGTGAAGAAATTTGTAAAAAGGAAACTTCATGGAAAAAAATTGAAACTAATTCATCAATAACATATAATGATCAAGGAATTTTTGATGGTGTACTTTCAGAAATAGATATACAAACATCCAGTGAAATGTTAATAAATAAATCGTTACCTTTAAAAACTCCTGAACCACCGCCTTATTGGATGCATCAAAATGAAGCAATTCATAAGCTCAGTAAATCCCCATACAAAATCTACAGAAGCTAACCAAAAATTTATAGAAAAATAATATTTGAATTTTATTGTGCCAACAAAAAAAATTTTTTTTTTTTAACTAGATTTTAATGTTTTCTTTGATAATTTTGTTTTTGAATTTTAGAATTAAAAATACAAAAAACAATAAAAAAAAATAAAATTAATAATAAATGAATAAATTTATTTAAGTGAAACTAAAACTGGGTAAATTTTTAAATGCTATTAAATAAATACTGTAATTTAAACTTATTTAGTACTTCCCATATGTACATTTTCATCAAGTACTAATTAATATTATTGTTTTTTTATTAAAATAGGGTGCTGAAAATTATAATAACCTCACAAGATTATTTTGCCTCTAATTTAATTTATAGTAATTAGTAATTAATAGTAATTAATAGGGAAATAACAAGTTAGAGTTGTCTAATATTTTCGAAAACTGTTAGCTCGATTTGAAAACCGTATTTGTTTAATAATGTTTTTCCGTCCTATTTAGTATCAGTTAACATAGGATGGTGGGACATTTTTTTTTATAACATTAAAAATCGAAATTTTTCAATTGGTTTTCAAACATTTACTATAAATTACTCTTCAGAATTCTTTAAATTGCATTAAAAATAAATATAATTTTATTTCATCACTATTCACTTGAAATTCTACTGAAGTTATTAAATTTTCCAATATGAAAATTTTATTACTTTTACAAAAACTTATTTCATAAAAAGAACGGTTAATGGAATTTATTAAAATTTTTTTAAATATTGAAGCACCTCTAAAAAGTAAAAACAAATTAAAAGATATACAGTTTTTCAAATAAGTTTGCTAACAGTTAAATTATACCAAATTAATCAAATTAGACTATTTAAATTTTCAGCACCGTATATATGTTTCTTGTACCATAATTTTTTAATTTCCCTCAAAATCTTCGTAATAAATCCTATTTAAAATACTATTGATAAAATATACAAGACTTAATCTTCTCAAGAACAGTTAAGCTTAGATCTAACGTGTGTTATTTTACATTTATTTTACTTATTAAAATTAATTTAATTTTTTGAAAGAAATTTCAAATTTAAATTTTGTTTTAATGTCAATATTTAAAATTTGTTAAAAGTTATTTATTAATTAAGTTTGAATATTTTGTTGAAATATGTGGAAGAAAGTTGCACTAAAACAAAACTGTCAACCTAATTAACAACTGCATGATTTGGGTATCTTAACTAAACGATTAAAATGGTTCATTGCATAAAACTTTCAAAATTTTTAAAGGGTAGGTCGAAAAAAATAAATATGTTGAACGAAATTATTCGACATTTATTTTTAAGGTAAATAATATATTTTACAGCTAGTTACACAGATTAGTTTGACTCCCAATTTTTTAATCTAAAGTGTTTTCAAAAGTGTGGAGAATGTGGGATGCACCCTATTCATTTGTTTAATAATAATTTCTAATTATTTAAAACATTATTATAGAATTAATACCTTTCTGACTAAGTTATTTATAACTAGATACAATATATTAACACGTTTTATCTTATCAAATGTTCCTCCAGATGTTTATCTTATCAAATGTTCTCTTCAATAAAAATTTATATGTAAAAGTTATTTTATATACAGTATTCGTACATACATATATATTTCAGTACATAATATAATTACCATATATAGAATTAAAAACAATTGAATGAAACAACAACTTATATTTAATCGTATTTCAAATATAAATTATAATTTGTTGCTTGTTTTTAAAAAGATTAATTAACTAATTAATTAATTCTTAGTTATTGACATTAAAACAATTTCAAAATAATAATAATAATAATAATAGTAATATAATAGAAATTCCAAATAATGGTTTATTTTAAATTTAAAAACTTAGTTTAAAGGTTAAAAAAATATATAAAATTTTCAAAATTAATTTAGTTCTGCAGCATTCATCTCCATAAAAATTAATAGATCGATTTGATGTTATGTATACCTCAATTTGAATATTTCTTAGTTGAATAGAGGATTTTCTGATTATAGATAGCTGTGTATGTTATATAGATACACATATAAATAACGAAGACAATATTAAGGGATTGATTTGAATGGCAGAGAATTTGTTTTTTTTTTTTTTTCAAATCAATCTGTGATAAAAAACAAATTTATATAAATAGATTTATACATATATATATAACATATAAATTTAAATGTTTGTTCCATTAAAGAGTATTGAAGAAAAGTTTACATTAGAGTTGATTAAATTCAAAAAAACAAAATTTTTTTTAAATCATGTATTACTTTTATCCAATTTTATTGCTTTATTATGTTGATATACATTTCTATATATTGAAAATCCAAATATACTATATAGATTTAAATAATTGTTCGTCTGAATGTGTGTATACATGTATTTTTATAGGCTCTTTTTAAAACTATTTTTTTACCCTACATTTAAATAGGAACAGGAAGTACATTATAAATACTTAGTATGGTGGATTGTAACTACCAAAAGGAAGCAAGTTAGATATGGAGATGTAATCGTGATGGAATTTGTACAAAATTAACAGGTTAGTAGAAAAAATTACAAAAGAAAGACAGAAATAACAGGATTATGGACTTCAAATTCTGAAAACTTCTGAACGAAGCAGAAATATAAAAGGGTATGTCTCCTAAACCAATAAAAATGGAACTTTTAAATTTTGCACAAGGGCTGTTCTATCATGTCTCCCTTATGTGTCGATATTGAGATGAATTTGAATTTCGTTTTGGGCAGGTCTTCCAGTACCTGAAAAGTAAAACTTCGAAATGAATTAAAGCAGAAAGTTTATACAAGAGTGTTTTATCCTGGTTATTTAACCTATAGATCTATTGATTTTCAAATATTTTGATAAATTTAAAAACCAGTACCAAGACCGATCCTAGAAAAAATACTCAGTAAAATTATAAACTGTTGCTTGAAGAAACATAATTACCAATAGTACGCACCAGTATTTTTCTATTATTAATCAGTACTAACTTCTACCTCTATTTCGAACCCAGTATTAAGAACCATATTTAACAGTGGATACCAGTACAAGTACTTTAACTGGCACTTATATTAACATTTTATATTTGAATTTTATTGAGTATTTTTATTAGTATTGGTATAGTGGTACTTGAAAACAACCGCTCTAATTCTACAACATTAAATTACTTAATATATGTATTACCAAACTAAAAGAAGCTTACATATTTCCATTTTTTCATAAATTCCTATGTTTATAAAATAACTTATAGACTTTAGATTTAATTTGAATTTTTTAGGTATAAAGTTTTAATTTCATCTTGTACTTGTTGTAATCTTTAAAGTTAATAAAAAAACGAAGAAAAGTGTAGTAGAGTAGACTATGTCAATTCTGGGACTTTTGACAAAATTTTTAATATACAACTTATTAGGCTTTCAGTTATGAACAAAAGAAAATATAAATTGAAAGGCAGCTCTTCGAACATCTCCACTACACCGACTATATTTTATTCAGACATTTGCCATTACTACTGACAAAATTTCAAATACTCAGCTTTATTATGTATAAAGTAATACTCATATGAAATATGAAATTATATGGCAACTACTCAAACCCCCTGCAGTAGACTAACCAAATTTTGTAGAAACTTTGGCAGCTACATGAACCACTCGACAACCCCATCTAAATTTTGCACAAATTTGGGCCATAAATCTAAACTACTTTTGGCAACATTTCAGACACCCAGCTTTAAAAGGTATAGCTACTCGAACCCGTGGACCAAAAATGGTGGATTTCAATTGCAATGACGGCTATGGCATAAAAACGAATTTGTCAAAATTTCAAAATTCTAGCTCCTTTCATTTTTGAGTTATTGTGCGGACTGATCCATATCTTTGTATCTATATCTACCCTGCTCCTTCCCTGCATCACAAAAATAATGACAAATTTAGTATACCTTTTTGACTTATGGCCTTCAGCGTTTCAATAATTTAATCCCTTATATGAAATAATTTTTTGCTGACTCTTTCGTCTTTATTTTTGATATTATTGGTTGCAATAATTAAAATAACGGGACCGGGGTTTGGAGGCGGCAGCCCCTGATACGCAAAATTCAGTACTTCTAGCCAATTTTTAACATTTTATATTCAATTTTTGTATTTTTTTTAAAGCTCAAATTTGTGGTTACAATACGAAACACAATGTAAGTCACACAATAAAAAAATCAATAAACAATTAAAATATAAAATTATAGTTATATAATTTTTACTTCATAAATATTTATAATTATTTTTTTTTATTTTTATTTGGAACTTTCGTTGTGAATTAATGTTTTATTAGAATAAAATTATTTTGTCATAAAAACCGAGATTTTAAAACGCAACATTACGAGATATGAGATTTTGAGACGCGACATTTCCAAAAACGAGATTTCAAGAGACGATATTTCGTAGCCAGACCTATTTTAGAAGTATAATTTTATTTTTTAACCCTTCTTTTTAAAATTTCTTGTGTAATTACTAATTGTAAATTTTTTTTTCAAGTTAACTGTTAGACTTTTAGGTTTACAAGCAAGTTAACTGTTAGACTTTTAGGTTTACAAGCAAGTTAACTGTTAGACTTTTAGGTTTACAAGCCTGTGTATATTATAGGCTGATTTTGGAACGGGGGGAAGATTCTGATAACATAAAAATACGTTTTAAATTTCATCAAATACAATCCTATTTGTCATATAGACTCTGCGCAGTATAGTCTAATGAAATAAAATCTTAAAGTAAAAAAAGAAATAACATCCGAATTAAGATCTAATTAAGTATGAAATAACATATTATAATATTAAACTGAAATTAAAATTTAAAATTGAAAACAAACTAACTTAATAATAAGAATAAAAAAGGAAATAAAATATAAAAAAGAAAAAAAAGTAGGTATGTATTTAGAAAATATAATTGGTTACAAAATTAAAATAAGGTTTACATATAGGTAAGTTGACATACTTTTTAAAAGAGTACTCTTAAAAAATCTTGATTTTTTAAGTGAATATATTCGAATCGAATATTTTGGTGAAATAAAATTGATGGATGAAAATAAAGTCAAATTAGAAATGTCGTCATATTTCCAATAAAAATTGTTCAAAAATAAAGTCGAATGTAAACAAGGGAAATAAATAATATATAATACAAATAATTTTCAGATTTTTATTTTAAAGAAAATATTACAAATTTAGGAAATGAACAATTGGCTGCAACTCTTTTGGATTAATAGGTGAAAAAATTATATTTTTGAACATTTTCAATTTTGTAAATGTGTTAGTTATACTATACGTACTTTTTCATATGCATTGTATCATACATCGAGCGCGCTTTTGATAACACTTTTCATCAACTATTCGAATGGAATAGGGTTATGAATAAAGGAATAAAAAAATGTGTATTATTTCGAATTTTGTGGTTATGTTTTTTTTTATGAGATTTTTAGATTCCTTTACAGAACTTAGCTTTGAAGTAGTTAAGCTACACCAACGACCAAATTATAATAACAAATGATAAATTTGACAATGTTTTGACAGAAAGGCTTAAAAACATAACTTAAATACAAGAAAGGAATCGCGTAAATAGCCTTTAAAAGAAATATTCGGAGAAAATGGAAATATTATATAAATCCCAAAATGATTACTATGGTGCAAAACTCTTATTCCAATTATAACATATCGATTCGAAGTATTTTGTATCGAAACCGTGCAAAGAGAAGCAGAGCTCATGCTAGTTCAAAGGCTTGCTTTGGAATAAAATATGTGCAAATAGAACCTGCCGACTAAATTAATAGAAATGACCTTAAACCTTCCACTTCTTCCAATAAAAAAAAAGCACCAAATCATATTTTAAGAATTCTGACCAAAAAAAATTATACGTCAGAAGATTTCAAGCATGTCGTATATAAGTCGTATAAGTTTACTCAGTAGTCTGAGAAGAAAGGTCGATTAGTTATAATTTTGAATAACCCTTTAAAATTATGATCGGAAAATAGAAACACCCAGCTTTCTGAACTATATTCCATATCTGTGATTTGTGCAGACCAATTGAGTTCTACCACCTGGTATACTGATGGACTTAAACCAAAAAATGGCTGGGTGGCACATTGGTTATATAGGCCCGGACTCGAATCCCAGTGAAAGTGAAAAAACTTTTATCTAGTGTTCTACTCGACTCAGCAACTATTCGCGGCATTGGGTTCAAAATAATAATTTAATCAACAATTAATAATTATATATCTTTAATAAAAAAAACATTAATATAACAATATAAACAAAAACAAAATATAAAAAAAATTAATTTAATTGAATAATATAAATCACAGATACCATAAAACTCAATATGCAAAATTATAATAAACTAAATAGTAGTTGTATGGCAGCTATTCGAATCCTTTGCAGTAGTCCAACCAAATTTTGCTGTAACTTTGGCCATTACACTAAACTATTTTTGGCAAAATTTCAGACACCCAGCTTCATTAGGTGTAGTGTAATGCTCATATAAAAACAGGAGTTGTATGGCAGCTACTCGAATCCTCTGCAGTAGACCAGCCAAATTTTGCAGAAATTTTGGCCATAAAACTCAATTACTTTTGGCAAAATTTCAGACACGCAGTTGTAATAGGTACAGAGAAATACTTATATAAAAAAAGAAGTTGAATGGCAGCTACCCGAACTCATGGACCAAAATAGCTGGGTTTAAATAGCGATGACAACTATTACAAAAAAACGAATTTGGGAAAATTTCAAGATGCTAGCTCCTTTATTTTTTTAATTATCGTGGTGACGGACGGACAGACGGAAGGACAGACATCGATTTATTTTTCGATTCTGATCCGATCCATACATTTGAGTCTGTACCTACCCCCTCTCCTTCTCTGCGTCACAAACGAAATTGCAAATTTATTATACCCTTTGACTTTATAGTCATACGGGTATAAAAATATAATATTTGAAGAGTTAGCAAGCGGTTCTAAAATCTTTCTCTTTCTTTAAGCAAGTTACAAAACTGATTAGTTGCTCTTAGGCTGTCTCCAAAATTGCAAAATTTTACCAAAAGAAATAAAGTAGGTTTGATAAAGGTAGGATATAATCTATTTTCATTTGGCAAAATCTCGATAATATTTAATAAGGATTACAGAACCCAAAAAATCAAAGAGATAAATGAAAAAAATTAAGGAAGCTTCAAATAAACTTAGAATTAAAATTGACGAAATGAAGACAGAGTTTAAGAATAGTATTAAATCTAAACAAATAATTTAAACTGCCTTGATTTTTTTTAAGTACGTATAATACATATAAATTACTTATATACGAAAACAACTTAACTATCTTATATATTATAATATACAACACATATATTTATACATATGTGACACAATAAGTTTAAAAAAAAAAAAATAAATGTTAAAAATTGTGTATTTTTGAATATAAGAAACTGTAATCAGTATAACGAATATTACGCTTGTGCGCAATATTTTTTTCGAAAAAATTTATTTTTTATTTTCGAAAAAGTTTTCACTTTCAAAAGGCTAGCATTGATTTTTTCTTTTATTCCAGTATGACAAACACATAATAACATTAAATAAGAAATACCTCTAGTATATACTACGAAATTCACTTCGTAGTTTCGTTTGCTGGTGTATTAGTATAGTTTAAAAAAAAAAAAGTGTCATTTTATTATTTGAAAAGTTTCAAAAAAAAGAATAATAAATAATATTAAAAAGTTAAAAATTGATACTAAGGATATATAAAAAAATAAATTAATTATTTAATCACTAATGATTAAAGAAAAATTAAACTAAACTTAGTTAAAAGAAAAAAAAAAGTTCTAGCAAAATTTTTTTTCCAACCATTCATGAATCAATAAAAGTTATTTTCATTCTTGAAAGATAGGGTGGAAAAAAAATGTTAAAAAATGTGGTTACATATTATTTAACTACATATTTTAAATAAGAATTTTTAATATAATATATTAAAAGGAAAATATATATAAAATAAAGGTCTACCTATTCTATAAAAAAAAAATTAATAAAAACGAATTTTAAACCATAGAAAAAAAGCCTGTAAAAGAAAAAGAATTTAGGTAAGAGTTTATGTGGCAAATAAAGAACAAATTTTTAAGTTTTTACGCAAGAACATTATAATCTAATCTTAAAGTTTATTCTTTTAATTACAATTCTAAACATTTAAAAAATTTAAAATTAATTAATTAATAATATACTAATATTTATGCTTTATTTAAAACTTAGATATTGAGATTTATCTAATTTTACAAAATTATATATATATATATATATATATATATAATAAAGAGCCATCTTTTAATTTTGCAACATAATAAATACTTAAGAAAAACTTTTTCCAAGTATCTTATTTATATTGTTTTAAGAAAATTTTAATGAATTCCTATTTTTTGTTTTTTTTTTTTTTTCTAAAATAAATCAATTAATAAAAAATTATAAATAAATTATGAAAAAATGTTATTTCAAAATTTAATAGAGTAGATATTTTTCATTTTTTTCTCAATGAAATAAAATCAATACAAATCTACATCATAAAATGGAGGCTCCAAATCATTGTAGGATGCAATTTTCCCATTTTTATTTCGAAAAAAAAAAAACAAAAAAAAAAGACAAAAATAATATACATATGCTCTTGCAAAAAAATGACAGAAAATACCAATAAGTCTATTTTAATTTTAAAAGCTTAAATTACAATTTGTATAGAAAAATAAAAAATTTTCGAAAATTTCAAATTTATTTAAAAATTTTTCTACTGAGATAAAAAAAAAAAAAAACGGAAATTAAGGAAATCTCAAATATAACTATTTTCATTAAAAAAAAAAAATAAATTTATAAACTTTAATTATGTATTAAATACTTAATATTTAATTTATATTTAATAAACTTTTTTATATAAAATATTATAATATTTGATTTGGATAGAAACTTTTAAAAAAAAAATGTATTTCATAATTTATATAATTAATATAATAAAAATTTAAACCTTGTATATAAAAATTTTTTTAAAATCATTAATTAAGAAAAATAAATAATAATATGAATTTATGAATTGATTCACTTAATTATGTTGAAATTTACGTAAAAGTTTTAATACAATATAATTTTTTGAATAAAATTTTATAACTATACATAATATAAATAAATATACAGTAAGTGTTAATTTAAATTAATAAAAATAATTATTTTATACGATATAAAGTTAGTCTAAAATAAAAATTCGATATTTACTACTTAGTTAGTTATTTAGAAAATGTCTAATATTTTTAATAACTTTCAAACAAAACAGCGTTTTTATTTTTTATTAATTTCATATTGTTATTAATAAAATTATGAGTTACAAAGGAGTTATTTAGAAGTTATTTTTTTAATTTAATAATTTATTTTTATATAATGAAAATTTTATAAATTATATATATGTACATAAATACGATGACAGCTAATCGAATCGATAACAATATATTTACATATTATTTTGTGAATTATGATATGAGTTCAATAGGAATCTTATAATATGTAATAATTTTATATATACTTTTACTTGTATCAGTTAAAATAATAAAATTTAACTATTTTAATATCGAAAAACGTATAGAGTTTAAATTAAAAATCGCTTTTTTGAATCTTTTAATTCATTAAATTTTCCTTCTTAAAGGTTATGGTTAAATTAAGATTTAAAAAAAAATTTTACTACCTAAAATACGTTTAACCATATTTATATACTTTATTGTATGCATATATATTATATATATACATATTTTGTTCATTGTATAATTTTAAAGCATATATAAAATGAAGAACTTTTTAAATCGCATTTTTTATACACATATTAATAAAAAGAATCTTAAAAATTAGATTTAGATGATAAAAGCATTTTTATATTTATGTTTAGCCTGGTAACGATTTATGTATGTATGTATGTATATATTAAAATATAATCTTTGAGGGTTGATTTTTCCATCTAAAAAATTTAGAAATTTTTGACACTTTATAACACTTCTTTACATAGGAGAGAGAGGAATTTGTTCAATGAAATTGATATATTTGAAATTTTTTTTTTTTTTTTTTTTTTTATTTTTACGTAGGTTGGAATGGAATCTTCAAAAGACACAATGAGCCCCGTAGCTTGACATTGCGTGTGGGATTCTTACCCACTAAACCACACCTTTCCTCTATTGCGATCTAGTCCGATAGGGCTAATGAGCAATTTTTCTTCTGGCTTTATTTTAGTTTTAAATGTAGATTCCATCCAGCGATGTCTATCTAACTGTTTCTTTCTCTTATTATAGCTACACTAACTCAAAAGGCTTTACTCTTTTGAGTCGTCTGGCTATATTTGTATTATCCAGAAGCTGGACTACCTCGACATTTACATGGTTTTGGAGTCTTTTTTCGTGACTTCTTGCAAAATTTTGGATTTCTTTATCTACAAATTCTATTTGCATATCTCTATGTAGGTCATAGTTTCTGATGAACCAGGGCGCGTTCACAATATTTCTTAGAACTTTATTCTGGAACCTCTGAATAACATCTCTATTACTCTTTTTGCTGCATCCCCATAGCTGGATGCCATATGACCATACTGGTTTCAATATTTGTTTATAGAGCAGAAGTTTGTTTTGTATTGTCAAGGTAGAATGCTTACCTATGAGCCAGTACATTTTTCTATAGCGGATTTGTAACTCTTCCTTCTTGTTTTTGATGTGGGCTTTCCAGCGAAGCTTCGCATCTAATGTCATACCAAGATATTTGGCAGTATTTGAATAAGGTATTTCTTGACCATTTATATATACTGGTTTATGGTCAATTTTTTTATTTGTGAAATCCACATGAATTGACTTACCTTCATTTAATTTTAGCCTCCACCTTTTAGTATAATTTTGGATTTTTGTCATAGCTCTCTGCAGTTTTTCTGTAGATTCTTCATTATTTTCTCCGACAGCCAAAACCGCTGTATCATCAGCAAACGTCGCAATTATATTATTTTCAAGTGCAGGAAAATCACAAGTATACAACAGATACAGTATTGGACCGAGTACACTTCCTTGAGGAACTCCAGCACTGATTTCTTTAAGATCGGAATATTCTCCTTCTTGTTTTATGTAGAAGTATCTGTCTGATAGATAGCTTTCTATCATTTCCGAATGCTCTTTTGGAAGGATTGTTCTCAGTTTACAATTCAATCCCTTGTGCCAGACCTTATCGAATGCCTGAGTCACATCCAAAAAGATTGCTGAACAGACTTTCTTCTCCTCTAAAGCTTTTTCAATAGTGTTTGTTATTCTGTGTACCTGGTCTATTGTTGCATGTTTTTCTCTAAAGCCGAATTGGTGGTCCGGAATTAGATTCTTCCTTTCAATAATCGGTTTTAGTCTTCTCAAATAAATTTTTTCAAATAGTTTTGACATTATAGGTAGCAATGAGATTGGTCTATAAGACGTTATCTCATTTGGTGGTTTTCCTGCTTTGGGTATCATAATGACCTCGGCCACTTTCCACAATTTCGGCACATATTTCAGCCTGAATGCAGCATTTATAAGATTTGTTATTTTAACTATTGCCTTCTCTGGTAGCTGCTTCAGAATTTGTCCGGTTATTAAATCATATCCCGGAGCTTTTTTAGATTTAATGTTGTTTTTAATTTCTTTTTTCACTTCAGCTGGATTTGTTAATGCGATTTCCTCTTGCTCTTGAATTTGTTCTACATCTAGATCTTCCTCTTCTTCACCAGTGTTTACTTGAAATATATTTTCTAGGTGTTCCGCAAATAATTTGGCTTTTTCTTTATTATCTCTCGCCCACTTTCCGTCCAGTTTTCTAATTGGAGGAATAGCTGCAATAGGTTTTTTCAGATTTTTAGCTGCCTTCCAAAGAGAGTAATCAGTACTTTTATCATTTGTTAGCTTTTCCAAATATAAATTTATCGATTTGTTTTTCACTTCCTTAATTCTTCTTCTTAGTTGTTGGGTGAGATTATTCAGCCTAGTTTTATCTTGTGGAGCTCTAGTTTGGTGCCATTTTTTCCTTGCTCTGCGTTTTATTGCAATTAGTTCTAAGATTTCGGCTGGATATTTATTTTCTTTTACTCTTTGTTTAATTACTGGAGTATTTTCCCACACTGTAAGTTGTATATCGTTAATGTAGTTTTCCACCTCCGCATCCAATTGTTCTTTGTATTGCAACGGTACAGCTAGTTGTATTTTTTCTTCCAGACACACTTTAAAGCTTTCCCAGTCAGTGTATTTATTGGCGAGAATCGGAATGCTCTGCTTTTCAATATCGTTTTCACTTACAGTTAGCAGAATTGGTGAGTGGTCAGAGTCCATTTCCTGCCTATCTTCTACCTGTATGAAATTATTCGAAATGTTTTTAATAATGAAAAAATCTATTAAATCAGGTATTTTATTTGGATCTGTAGGCCAATATGTAGGTTTTCCTGTTGATATGGTTTCACACCCAAATTCGCTTGTTGCTTGGAATAATTCTCTGCCTTTGGTTGTTGTTAGCCGTGATCCCCAGTGTGTATTTTTGGCATTAAAATCACCTCCTATAACAAACTTTTTTCCTAGTTTCTTAAAAAGATCCAAATAATGATGTTTCTTCAGAGAGTACTTAGGTGGACAATATATACTTGCTACTACAATAAAGTAGTTTTTACATTTTACGTTTACGGCCATAGCTTGTATTTCTTCTGTTTCAAATTTGGCTTCTTCAAAATGTTGTATACTTTGTTTTATAATTACTGCACTTCCTCCTCTAGCAGAGTTACCTGGATGTATGCTATGATAAACTTTATAACCATGAAAATTAATATGCGTTTGTTTGTTAAAGTGTGTTTCTGCTATAAGACAAACATCTATATTATTTATGTCAAGGACTGCTTGTAGCTCTTGTTGGTGTTGTAGCAGTCCATTGGCATTCCATGAAAAAATTTTTAGTTCATTCATCTTTTCGATTTCGAGGCAGGTTTTTGGTACTGCCCTCTAGTGCTCCTATTCTACAATCCGTATCGACCATAGAACTTTCTATTTTGGTTACTTTTTTTAGTATAAGCAGAATGGATTGTTTTAAATCATTTTCTTGTTCGCTATTATTATTAAGTTTTTTACCCGCAACAACTTGGGCATAAGTTTTACTGCTTCTATTTGTCTGAAAATCTTGCTTCACTTGCGACGTTTGCAGATGGTTTCTGATTTGTTTTTTAGCGTATTGTGGAGTATTCCTTTGTTGTGAATTTGGGCTCATATTCTTAAATTTGATTTTTTGCATTTCTTTTGCGATTATGCAGCCTCTATAATTAGCTGGATGTTGATTTCCGCAATGAACACATTTTGGTGGTTCAGTTTTAGGTTTCAAACATTCCCTGGTATGGTGCCTACCTGCACATTTTACACATCTTGGGGTTTTTCCACAATATTTTTGTGTGTGACCATATGCCTGGCATGATTTACATTGTACTACAAGCTTATTTTTTCTTAGAGGCTCGATATTCACAATACATTTTAGAATACTTTTAATCTCGTATATTCTGCTAATATCTTCTTCTGCTTTGAAGGTTAACATAAACATGTTTAATGGTTCTTTATTCTTCCAGCTACGTTTATTTGCAGCTCCTATTATTTTATATTCTCTATTTTCAAGATCTTTAATTATTTCTTCTGTTTTACACGAGTGAGGCAGGTTCTTGACCATAACTCGTATTGGCCTTTGCTGTTTGCTTTCGTATGAGTGCCAACTATATTTGTAATCTGATAGCGCTTTTGTTAAAGTTCTGTAAGCATCTTCATCTAACAAATTGATTTTTATACAATTCTTTCCAAGGAGTTTCATCTCAAACTGTTTTTCTGTTATTACTTTTTTTACTCTCTCGCAGAATTCGTTATAGTTATTAAATTCATCCACAATTATTGGCGGTGGAGATTGTTTTTTCTTAACTTTTTCCGGATCGGTTATTTTTTTTGGCGAAATAACCTTTTTTGGAGTAGTTTCTTTACTTGGAGTGGTTTTATAGTCCATCTTTTTTGCGTTTGGAGGGGTAAGTGAGTCATTTAACTTCCTTTTTTGTTTCTGCTTCACCCTTATCCATTCAGTCTCTTTCGCTAATTCTTCCTCATCTGTAGAGTATACTATTTTTTTACTGTTTTCTGACTTTGATAAGTGTTGAACTTGTGAAGCTTGTAGAACTGTGGTTTCTGCATCTTGTGGTTTCTGCATCTTTAAATAAGTAATTTCATTTTTAATTTTTGAAATGAATACAATTTATTTTTATGACGTAGTTTATGACTATTTTTAAAATCTTATACCCTTTCGCAAATATTAAACGTTTTAAAGTTTTGAAAAGTGTTTAGGAACTCTGTATAGGTATCCAAAATTTCGGTAAATTTAAATGATAAACAATAAAATGTTTTTTATTTTGATTTATTATTATTATTTATTTTAATATACAAATAATGAAAATACACACAAGGGAACACATTGTCGAGATCCACAAAAACACAGCAGAAAAAAAACTCGGGACAATTCAGTCGCAAAGAAATATACGGATTTCCAGTAACTCCTGAAATCTAATATTAGAAATTAGCCTAAAACAGCAATTTAATATCAATAGCGCTATAAGAAAACAATACAATAATAGAGCTGAACAAATCAAACGAGCTGCAAGAACAAACAAAAGAACTTACATTAAAAATCTCGCGAAGGCTGAAACGGCTGCAATACATAACAACTCAAGAGAGCTACATAAAATTGTGAAAAAATTGTGAACCAGCTGATTGGAAAAATAAACAACAAAAATCACCCAATCAAAGACCAAAATGGTGAACTAATAACATGTCCCGAAGAACAAACCCGAATATAGAGACAACACTTCACAGAAACCAGTAATACCAGCGACTTTAATCAAGAAAAACCCAGACCAGAAAATCCCACAAATAATAATAATTACAACATTAGTATAAATAAACTACCCAAAGCAGAGTTCAAAGAGGCAATAAGGAAGCTAAAAATAAACAAAGCAACAGGTGAAGATAGTCAGCCGGCTGAAATTATAAAAATAAATACAGAACCATCAGCTGATCTACTAGAACCTCACATTACAACAGCATTGGATGAGGGTAGATTACCGGCCACATGGAACAATCGAATAATCTTCAAACTTTTTAATTAACTTACCAAAGCTAGAAGAGAAACTATAATGAATCAAATAAGCGATGGACTACCAGGTTTCCGCCCACAAAGAAGTTGAACAGACCAGGTTAATACGCTCAGAATCATCGTTGAACAATTAATAGAATGGCGAGGCCTACTATAACTGGTTTTCGTCGATTTCAAGAAAACCTTTGATTGTACGGAAAAGCTATATGAAAAGCACTTAGAAATCGAAATGTTCACGAACAGTTAATACAATTGATACAGAACATGTATGAAGGGACACAACTCTTAGTATTCCACAATGGTAATACCAGCGAACTATTTATCACCAATATACGAGTAAAACTAGGTTGTCCATTGCCACCAATCCTCTTTACGGTAGTGCTAGATGACATCATGAAAGAGATCAGTTTTAAAAGATCTAGAATAACATGGAATCCCTTCAGGTAATTAGAAGATTCAGATTATGCCGATGAAATCTGCCTGCTATCACACACAATAAATAACATGCAAGCTAAAATAGACCAAAATGATATTAGCTCGAAGTGTGGGTCTTGGGATAAATATCAAGGAGACGAAAGCAATTAACATCAGCAACCCACTCATCCGGTGATAAACAACACACCACTCGAATATGTTGATAACTTCCACTACCTAGGCTGCATTATAAATAACAATGGCAACATTAACGCGAACATTGAAAGTTGAACCAAGAAGGCCAGGGCAATGTTTGGTCGCTTAAAACCTACATGGAAAAACACTCAAATATTCAGGGGTACAAAATTGAGAATATTCGGAACTTGCGTAAAGACAACCTTAACACATGGAAGTGAAAACTGGTTAGTTACGAAGAACATCACAGAAACTACCGGTGTTCATTAACAAATGTCTAAGAATCATATGCAGAGTACAATAAGCAATAATGACCTATGGAAACATGCCTAAGTAGAAACGAGCGGGCAAGATATCAAAAGGAAAAAGTGGAGATGGATAGGGCATACTCTTGGATAGCCGCTAAAAAGCATAGAAAGAGAAGCACTAGATTGGAACTCACAAAAAAAACCGAAAACGAGGCCGCACCAATAACACCTATAGCGAACGATATTAGAATAAGTGACCTCAACTAGAACAATAGAGGAGCAAGAAAAAATAATTGCTCCGAATAGAGCCTCCTAAAAGGTTAAAAGAAGAAAAGAAGGCTAAATTTTAACCCCTCAAATTTAAAATAGTTTATTTTGAAAATAAATTAGTATGTTTTAATTTTACTATTATGTCTATTGACGTTTATAGTACATTTATAATAAAGGCTAAATAAAATTTAATTTTTCAATAATTTTAAAAGCTATAGTTGCCTTTTTTGTATAATTAATTTGTGTTAGTTCTAATATTCTTTAATATATCTGACCGATAGCTCCAGTTGTTTAAGTGGTGTATTTTTAATCGAAAAGTCTCGCATTCAAACCCTGGTCAGATTATATTTAATAAAAAACCATATAGTGTATAATCATAATAGTTTTATAAGAAGGTCCAAATGCCAAATAGGCAAAGGACTATTATAATATTAGGCAATATTTACTATTGTCTGGTTGTACTACAAATAAATAAATAAATTCTTTAATAAACAGTTATTATTTGACTATACTTTATTATAATCTATACAATTTTTATAAAAACTTGAAGGTTCTTTAATTTATTTTATATTTTATATTTGAAGTTTAAAAGTTTTTTAAAAATTTTAATTATATTTTTTTTTAGGATTTAATATGGCGCCACAATCAACAAATCCAAATACGGAAAATAATCCTTTACCGGAAATAAATCCGAGTTCAGCACCAGAGCTACCACAATCAGAAGATTTGGAAAAATCTTTAGGTCCTGAAACTATTAGTACTACTGAAGGTCCCGAACGTTAGTATACAAAAAAGTTCCTTAAAAAATTAAATAAAAAAAAAAAAAAAATATTTTTTTAAAAGATAATTAATAGGAATCTATATAATGTAATCGACACTAATAAAATTTTGATTTTTAATATAATATTATCCATATATTTTTACAGAAAATACAATATCTAATTAAAATTTTTAAAATACAATATTAACTAGAAATGTCATTGTTTCACTAATTTCATAAACATTATAGTGTTAAGGTTTAAATATAAAAATATTTAAAAACATTTTTATTTAGTAATTATAAATTAGCGAAAGACTTTCATATCACATTCCATTAAAAAAAAAAATAATTTAATACATATTTAGGTAACATTTGAAAATCTCATTTTAAATTTTTTTTTTTTTAATATTTTATAATTATTTATGAAATTAAAGGATAAAATTATATTAAGCGCTAGAATTTAGTAATTCAATGAAATAATAAGATTACTTCACATATTACAATATCTAATTAATTCATAAATATCATCAACAGGCGCCTATTGCAATGCAATATTATTGAAATATTTCTTTGATTAGTTTAATTTTGTATGGCATACATTTTTTAAACATAAAAATATTTCAAACTCTTTTTCATTAAATATACTATAATTTATATTGAACAGATTTTAATATGTAGTTGATGGTTCTTCTTCAACTGTTATAAAAAGATATTTAAAAGTAAAATTCCATTAAGGCTTTGTATTAAATGGGGAATTTTTTTATTAATATTATATTTATACAAATATTAAAATGGAGAAGAAAAAGGTGTTAATTTTCAGATAGTTGAAAAATTCTCCATAAACATCATCGAGCTGTATACAAATAAACATATATTTATTATTAAAACAAATAATATAGGAAACACTGATACAGACATTTTTTTAATATTTCATCCCAACTCATCTAAATTTGAATTTTGAAACTTTTATAGCTCCCAAAAACGAAACTCTTCGAGAGGAATTAAAGAACACACTTGATGATATAGCTGTTGAAACTGGTATACCAACATGGGGTGTAGTAGGAATATTCATAGTTATAGCGGCATTAATTCTTGGGGTTTGTTTCTTCTGTATACGAAGGTTCTTCCGAAAACGTCGAGGCAAAGATGGAAAAAAAGGTAAAGGAGTTGATATGAAATCAGTACAATTATTAGGATCAGCATACAAAGAAAAGGTAAGTTGTATTTTGCGTTATCGCCAAAATAGTTATTGTGTGCTGCAATGTTATAGGTACAGCCGGATATGGAGGAGCTTACAGAAAATGCAGAAGAAGGTGATGCAGAGAGCAAACAAAGCGAACAAAAATTAGGAAAACTTAATTTTAAGGTAGGAGCGGTAACATCAGTTATGCATGATAAGTGTATTGTGAAGTGTCAATAAATGTAAGCCCAAAGAATACAATACACAGCATGAAAATATGCACAACAAAACTGATATTTATATATATATATTACAAATTTACATGTCAACTAACACATCTTCAAAACAAAAGGAATTTTCAAAAAAAAAAACAAACGAATCGGTATCATATACCTCCTTAGTAAACACTACTTAAGAAATATTATGAATACCAAATATATATCTGTATTATTCAATATATATGTGTTATCTCGCTCCTATTCCTATATAATATTAAATAATAACTGAAAATCTAATACACATAAAGAGGCAACATACAATTTTACTCACTTTTACATATACTTAAAAAAAAAAATTATTTAACAATTTACTAGTTTCTGTTTGAAATACTTTTTTTCTTTCAATGTCTTTTAAATAAACCAAAATGTAAATGCATACAATTTGGGAAATCCTTTTCAATTTCCTTCAGTTTTGAGGTTTGACCCTTATTTTAAGAACACCATATGGCTTAAACATAATAAAAAGCATTTTGTTTTCAATATGTTGTATAGTGTAAAACTAATGACTGACATTAAACACTATAAAAATGTATTAATTGAAATATTTTATTTTTATTTACACTATTTTAATATTTTTAAATTTTTAGCAAATATTTTGTGGGCTTTGAGTGTATTAAATCCAATATTTATACAAGTTATTAATTTTTTAAATTTTTTTTATTTATTCACAGCTTGAATATGACTTCAACAATAACAGCCTTGCTGTAACTGTTATACAGGCTGAAGAGTTACCGGCATTAGATATGGGTGGCACATCAGATCCCTACGTTAAAGTTTATTTATTACCTGATAAAAAAAAGAAATTTGAAACAAAAGTACACCGAAAAACTTTAAGTCCTGTCTTCAATGAAACTTTTGTGTTTAAAGTATGTATAAATTAAAATAAAACACTGATTAGTAAAATTATTCATTTAAATAAAATAATATTAATATATAGTAACATTCTTTCAATGCTTTTATATATACATTATACATATATATATATATATTGTCGCTTGTCCATATAATTAAAATTTTTAAATAATATAATATTTGCTATAAATAACTATACATTACTATACATATATATACTATAAATCAATACGAAAAGCAAATTTAATATAGATATAAATGAAAGCATTGAAATAATTTTTTAAAAAATATTATTTTATTTTATATAAAATTCTTTAGAACTTCTTCAAAAAAATTTTAAATTCTATTTTCAATTCAGAATTTACCGTATGCCGAAGCTATGAACAAAACTTTAGTATTCGCTATTTTCGACTTTGATAGATTTTCTAAACATGACCAAATTGGAGAAGTTAAAGTACCATTATGCACAATAGATTTAGCTCAAACAATTGAAGAATGGCGTGAACTTGTTAGTGTTGAAGGAGAAGGTGGACAGGTAAATGAAAATGTTTTAAAAAGCATGTTGTTGCAATGTAGTATTAAAAACATATTATATAAATATTTATTATAATTTTAAAAACTTTGATTATAAAGACAACAGTTTTAGTATTTATATATATATTTTCTAAGAAACACAAAAACAAAAAAAATTTCTATAAAATATTTTACAAAATAATATATAGCCGGGCCCTAATACATGTTACTCAAAAAAAACAAAGGCAATGAAAATTAAATTTTTCATAAAAAAAAAAAAACAAATAGTTTTATTTAATTTTTTAAATAAATTCTATAAAGGTACAATTTAAAACACAGTAAGAGTCACCACCCAGTTCAAAGTGAAAATCTAAGACATGTTAAAAAAAAAAAAAAACAAAAAATAAACGTTAATTTTTTTTATTTACATTATTGTTCCATTAAAACTTCATCAAAGTTAATTTATTTTTATATAAATCAATAAAAAAGTTATCTATAAAAAGTACAATATTGAACTTGACCAAGATTTAAGTTGAATTATTGCTATTATACGTATATGTATTTAATATAATTTAATTTAAAGTATATAGGAATTATTAAAGTTTCAAAATATTTTTAAAAATTATTAAATTACATATTTTAAAATATTATTTTAGTTCTTTCATAGTATTTCTACAATAATTAAATATTTAAAAAAAGTTGTTGAAATTGAAAAATTTTATAGATATATAGTTACTTAATAATTTTCATTTAGGTGAAAGTTGTGTATCTTAGAACAATTTTTTTAAGCACATTTCTCAAAAATAACTTATTAGCTTTGTTCGTCTGTCCGTCTAATGTTAAAAACTTTTACAATATATGAAATAAAAGCATTTTAGCATAGTTAGAGAATTTAGTAATATTAGCATGTTTACAAACTTATATATAATGTAGTATTCTAAAGTTCGAGCCAGCCGTATATAACTTTTACAAACAATCTTTAACGTATTGCTTTTCATACTGGTCTTGTTTTTTTCAAAAGTTGTTTTTCTTAAACAAAGTGGAAATTTTAAAAGCAGCCAAAAACCTTAACCATCTTGATAGTAAGAGGCTTTTTAGTTCACTAAAATACACATACCAGAATAATGTATTAAAACACAACTGTATAATGGCTGAAGATAGTATTGCAACATATTTCAAATTAATTGAGGATTAAATGAATATGGGCATTGTGTTCAATAATACACCTTTATATGTTTATCTTTGTTAACGGAAATTATTAATTTTTTACAAAGTTAGAAACTTGTAAATAAAATTATAAACATTATAGGAATAGTAAAAACACATTTTAATATTTTAAATATTCAAAATATTATATGATGCGTCAAGCTTAAATTTGAAAGTTATGTATACAATTTTTTAAGATTTTGAGTAAACTCTATGTAAAAGATTTATTTACTAAGCATCTTAGGTACGCAATTTTCTTTAGTTATTTATTCAGAGTAAAAGAATGAAGCCTCAATTAATACCAAAAGGTTTATTATAATTTCATTTAAATAACTTACATATTGCCAATTGTTTAAATTCTTTAAAAAATAGCAAAAATTCAACCTTTAAAACCTTAAGTTATTGCTAATTAAACTTTTATTTCATACTTTTTTATTTAATGAATTTTATTTAATTTGTTTTTAACAATTTATTTAACAAAATATTAAAAAATTGTTTTAGTTCAAAAAAATTTTTTTGAAAAGAATATGGGAAATCATTTTACAAATTAAAATAAAACATTTTTTTTTCTTTTTCTTTCTTTCTTCAATTTTTCTCCAACCTTTTATAGAAGGTAAATACAAGAAAACACTACAAATTATCAAGGTCAGAGATAACTATTTTTTTAATTTTAACGAATTTACCAAAAAAAAAATTTTTTTTCGAAACATTTAACATTTTAATTCATTTTTTACTTCAATAAATTCAAAAAAAAAAAAAAAACGTAGACATTTTACATAAAAAAGTATATAATAAAATAAGAACTAAATTTAAAATCAATATATACATTAATTTTCATCCATATTCTAAATCACTTAAAAAATCTATTATTTCTCAAAATCTTGCTCGATTATTTATTATTGTTAATTATTATTATCATTATTATTATTATTATTAATAATTACTATTAACAATATTTTAATTATTATTAATTAATATTTATTATGATTATTATTATTATTAATATTTTATTTATTATTATTTTGATTAATTGTTATTATTTTTATTAATTATTATTGTTATTAATATTAATATTATTATTATCAACATTGTTATTGATTATTATTATTATTAATATTAATACTGTTATTATTTTCACTACAATTATTATTATCATTATTTGATTATGATCTTTAATTATTATTATCATTTTTTCATTATAATTTTTAATTTTTATTATTATTAATTATTATTATTAATATTTTTATTATTATTATTAATATTTGAAATATTATTATTATTATTTTGATTAGTTGTTATTATTTTTATTAATTATTATTGTTATTAATATTAATATTATTCCTGTTATTATTTTTACTACTATTATCATTATTATTATCATTATTTGATTATGATTTTTAATTATTATTAATTAATAATAAATATGATTATTATTATTAATTATTATTATTTATAATATTATTATTATTTTTTGATCATAATTTTTATTTATTTTTATTAATACTTTTATTATTATTATTTTGATTAGTTATTATTATCTTTATTACATATTATTGCTATTAATATTATTAATATTAATATTATTGATTATTATTATTAAGATTAAAATTATTATTATTAATATTATTATAGTTTTTATTATTATGATTATTATTATTATTAATTTTTAATTATTTTATTTTTGTTTAATTATTATAACTTTTATTAATTATTACTATTATTAATATTATTAATATTATTATTGATTATTATTGCTAATATTATTATCAATATAATTATAATTTTTAATTATAAATTATTATTATTAATTATTATTATTGATTATTATTGCTAATATTATTATCAATATAATTATAATTTTTAATTATAAATTATTATTATTAATTAATATTATTCTTATCAATACTAATATTATTATTATCATTATTTTATTATTATTATTAATTATTATTATTAATTAATTATTTAACAAAAAAAACAAACATTTTTATGATATTTAAAATTATACCATAATTTTTTTTAGAATATTTTCATAGTGATAATATCATTTATGTTATAACATTTTTTTTTTTTGAATGCACAGTACTTGAAGATTAATATAATATTAATAAATTAATTTAAATAAATAAATTTTTTCACTTGAATTTATACTTAGATGAAAATAATTTTGCTTAAAACATTTTTTGAGCGAATTTTGTAACTTGTTTTTTTTTACTTTGGAATTTACTTCGCTACATTTTTAAATAATATATTTCGCAAAAATTTAATTATATAAAGCCATGCATGTATTTGGGTGAAATTTGATAAAAAAAAAAAAAATAAACCATCACAAATTTTGAAAATTTATTAAAATATACATATTATATTTAGTGCTCGTGCTAATTTCTATCAATTTTATTATGTAAAAAAAACAAACAAAAGAATACATTTTCAATAATTTTTTTTTTTAACATTCAGTCGTATTTTAAAAATAATATTTTATTTTTATTCATCAAACTCGAAAAAAAAAAGAATTACCATTTTGTATCTCTTTATAATAAAAAGTTACTTAATTATAGTAATTTAACTATTTTGTATAATTTTACATGCTTTTTAATATATTTTTTTTTTTAAAGTCTAAAAATTTTTTTTTATAAATTTGTAACGAGTAATTAATTGACTTGGAATTATAGTTCAAGTATCGAATAACTATAAATTTTACCAATATATTTGATACAATCATTAATATACAAGTTTTATATAAAATATATACATAAAGAAGATTTAAGTATCGGTCGACGGCATAAAACTCACATTAAACTAAAGTCCCACTTTGTCAAAAAATAACCACGAGTTTTATGCTTTTTTTTTCAAAGTTAGATTTTAATTAAATATTATTTTTATGCATTCAATCTAATATTTTATATTTGTTAATTAATTTTCATCCATTAGTGCATATTTAAACTAAATTTTCATGAAATAATATTCAAATTGGATATTCGTATCTAAATGAATGTTTTTAATCTGTGCAATATTTTGCCAGCCCAAATGCAATAATTGAAGCTTTCAGTAGTCAAAGATAGATAAATAAATCATATTTTGTTACTGTTTCTTTAAGCTAAAGTCAAATTTATTTTAAATTTTATAAGACCATTTTATCAGAAAAAAAAAGCATAATTTTATTCAAATTAGCAACACAGTAACATTATTTAGAAATTAAATACATATAATATGCATATATTTTTATTTTTGCGGTTACATAGCTCTTAAATGCTAGATTTATTGCTAGAACATATTATAAAAGCGATATTACATAAAAAAAAGTACTTTAAATATATAAAACGTTTATATAGTTAATTTATTACATTTAAAAAGTCATATGATTTTTAAAGTATTAGTATCAAATAAATACGAAAGACTGAATTTTATAAAAAAAAAAAAAACAAAGCACAATTTAGATTCATACATATAATGTAATTGGTTTAAAATTTATTTGATTAAACAACATGGCTTTATTACTTATAACAACATAAAATTCAATAACATTTTTCCTAAAACATTTTTCCTTTTAACATTTACATAATATATATTATCATTGATATTATTTAAATTTCATATACTCAAAATATTTCTACGAAATTATCTGGCAAATTCTTATACACTACATTTAATTTCTATATATTTTATATTTCACACTTTAGGAGTTAAGACGCAAAAAAATTTATGTTTACTAGATTTTTGCTTTGCAATAAAATCTTTAATGTTCGTTTACACTTTAAACAAAAATATGATTCTATCGATGATGTTACATGACTTCTAAATACATATAATTGCAAATTGAATAAAAATATAAAAATCTTATATAATTCTTGTTTCGGGAATAAAATTCTAATAAAATTCTAATTATTATAAAGTTCTTATAATAATAATAAGTATAATATAGTTTACTTTTCCTTTATGTCATCCTTTAAAATTTTAATTTTATAAAACCTTTCAGAGTTTTTGTTTTTCAATATAAGAAAAAACCTGGAAATAAGAGAATTATATAAATAAGAAAAAAATTCTCCGTCCGTCCATTCGTTGAAAAATCAATTTTAATTAAAAAAGCAAAAAAATTAAATTCATGGAATAACTTTTTTCTGTAGCCCCACCCGTCACGGAAATACAGTCCCCCAAAACTCGGAAAAATCCCTACATATTTAAATTGTTATAACAAGAGTTCTATATATAGTATACTTTTATTCAGACGATAAAATACAGCTGTTTTCATAAGTTTATGTAAAAAATATGTTTTAATTAATAATATGTAAAAAAAAAAGTTCCTATACGGTAATTTAATTTACCGTTATGCGAAACACAGTTTATGCAATTTTCCTCGAACGCTCATATTTTCTAAAAGATTTAAGTTAGAAACTTAGAAGTTAAAATCTTTAAAAAAATTTTTTGTGACGCCCACTGTTGAGGTGTTGTAAATGGTTCTAAATTTAAATTTTCCTATTTTTAAATACCTGTAACTTGAAAATCTGTCTACAATTTTTTAAAGTAATATACAAAAATGTAAGTTCAAATAAAAAATATCATACTACTACATTTTAAAGGGCTTCCTTAAAATGAAGAAAGTAAGTCTCTTATAAAATTATAAGAAAAAATCCATTTTTTTTTCTGGAGTAAATTCCTTGAATTTAGGCACTTATGTACTTGGATCTCCAAGATTTAACGTTGTGACATTGAAACTGTATAAATTTTTTTTTGAAAATTATAAAATATAATAATATAAAATTTCAGAGGAAGATAATGGAATAATAAAACTTTGTTGTTGATAAGTACAGAATGGAAAATTTTTAAGTTTTTGTTTTAAATATTGAATGCATTTTCTACTTCTAGATTGAAAAGATTTTTTCTATTCCTTTTGACTTTCTTACAAAAACTTAGTCTAGGACAATATCAAAAGCTTCAATAAATAGCCTACATCTAGCTAATTGTTTTTTTTTTTTTATTTCAACTTATCATAGGGATTCTCATGAAAATTTCCATAATTTAAAATTAATTAAAATATTTTTAGATATTAGAAAATTATATTTTTGTATCTTGTACAATATTAACATTAAAAAAAAAATTTTCATAGTATGAGAGTGTAAGCGTACATTAAAGTAAAATTACACATTAAATCATTAAGCAAGTTTTATCATAATATGATTTTCTTTTTTATTACATAATATAAATTTTTATAATTCAAATTAGATATACAATTAAAATTTGTCATCTTATTGACAAAATAAATTTTATTTTTTTTCTCTCTTCCCTTTTTTTTAATAATTAAACTGCTAAAATTTACATCTATGGTTGTGCCATCAACAATTCGTAACTAAATCAAAAAAAAAAAAAAAAAAAAAAAATTAAATCTTAAATAATAATTAATGTTTTTGTATATAAAATTTGTCATATATATATACATATATATATAAATATATTTATATATATATTTTATATAATGTGGTTGCAATTGGTTATACGGTGACAAAATCATTTAATATTATTTATATTTCATGCATGTATGCTTTTATATTTAAAATTTTAACCATTTATGAATCTCTAATTAACACATTTCACATTTATATAACATTTTAAAAACATAAATTATTTTTTTTTAATAAAAAAAAAAACCAATTTAATCAATTTTGGTGCAAATGATGATTTCATTCTGTTTGATGCATAATTTGGCAAACATGTAAGTATTTTTTTTTTTAATAAAAGAAAAGATTTAAATAATATTTTAGATGTTGTTTTTTAGTATATATATAAAAATATTTTATTTTATTTAATTTTTTTAATTTAAATTCGTTTTTGTCTTAGCATGTATAAATATATTAAATAAAATTTTTTTTTTTTAACCATTTTAATCATATTATTTCAGTTCGAATAAAATTAAGAATTTAGTTTAAATAAAATTTAAATTATTTAATAATTGAGTCCTTATACTCGTATATATATATATATATATATAAAATCATTTATTCTTTGTAAATTAGCTTTTTGAATTAAGTTACAGTTTTTTTTTTTTTTTATTTAGAAAATATATTAACTTTAGATATTAAATGTAATTTTAGTATACTTTATTATAATACATATACTTTATAATATATATATTTTGCTCAAATATAAAAATTAATAAACATTGTAATATAAATAGTAAATTAATATTTTTAAATCTTCATTTATATCATTCTACATAAAACTTTTATTAAAGTATTTAGTATATTATGTATTATTAGAATATTAATAATAGAAAACTTTAAAGGAAGTCAAAATTAATTAATATAATTAAATTAAATTTATTTTTTTCAATATTCAAATTATTTTACTAAATTTTAAAAATGAAAACGGTTTAGAAATAATTACAAACTTTTGAAACATAATTTTTTTCATTTTAAGATTCTTTTTTTAAGCCAATGTACTACTGCTGTACTCGTATATTGTATAATCCAATTATAACATGAATAATAAGTTCTTAAATTTAATCCAAAAACAAATATTTTTTATTTTAGCATGAAAAGTCTAAGAAATTCTCTATATATAAAATATCTTTATTTAATTTTTGAATTTGAAAATTTTGCGGAATTCTATAGTAATTTTCACTTCAATTACAACTTTTTAAAATCAAATTTAAAGCTTTTTTAAATCCAAAAAAAAACTACAATAAACCATTTTTTAATTGCATATAATATAACTTTAAAAAGTTTAATAGTAAAAATTATGTTAATATATAAAAATAAGTTGAATTACTTTTATACCGAACCCGCTAAGCAAACCGGTTAACTTTCAAAAGATAAGACGATTCTTGTAAATATATATTAATTTGAGAAAAATTCAGAATTTTAGCTCATTAAGTTATGAGGCGGATAACCAAAAGGAAACAAACCCATAGCTAATTCAACTTATTTTTTGATCCAATCCACTATAACTAGCGTTATAAACGTAATGGCAAAATAAGTCTACCCTTAGGAATACGTACGTACGGGGACTGAAAAATCAGAACACTTGTGATAATTTAATTTTAATGTGAATATAATGGTAACACTGTTGCAATTCTTTTTATAGTAAATGAGAATTTTAAATTATTTAGAAAAAATCCAAAAAATGTTGTTTTTCAATTTCATAAAGTTGTTTTTGATTTTGCAAAGGTTGTAATATGTGATTTTGCTAAAGTTGTACTTTGCATTTGCGGAAGTTGTTTTTGAAGTGTAAATGCAATAATTCTTTTTTTTTTTTTAACTTTAATTAAAAATTTATATTATTTTTAAGATACACGCTATTTCATTTTTTTTAAATTTTTAAATATTTTAATACTTTTTAAAAACTTTATTGTATATATAAACGTATTCTTGACGCAGGATAAAATCAAATTAATGCTATAACTATATACTAATTTTCATTTAGCTATATATACATTTTATATTATAATATTATGACATAAAGTGAAATTATAAGTTTTTATTACAAAAAAAAAAAAAAAACATCATAGACATCTAAAATTGTTTAATCATTCAATTCAGCTTTATAACTCTAAACGCGATATTCTGACATTTATTTCTTAAGTTTTATTATTAAATAATAATTTAAATTGATATAAATCTTTATTATTTGCTCTTGAGCTGGGTGCTTCGATAACTTTGAATAAAAATCTTATTTTAAACCTATTACAGTAATTTATATAAAAAAAAAATTATTAAAATAATTAAAAATAAATAATGGCATAACATTTAATTTTTCTATTAAATCAAAAGATTAATATAAATCGTTGATCAGAATGGAAAAAAGTATATTTAACTGATTAAATGTTTAAAAGTCATTATACTTACCCCTTCATTTACCAATATTTTCTGGTTGAAATACTGAATTCAACGTTTAGTATACGTGACGCGTTAAAGATAGTTTCGTTCGTTTTTGTATATAGATGACAGAAACCATCAATGCCTGAAAAGTCCAAATTAAATGGTTATAACCTCAATCCTTCTGCAGGTTATAGTTCGCGTTCTTAATTAAAAAATCTTTTGAATTTTGTTTTCTTTTGCAATAAATAATTTTGAACTGCAAGTATTAATATTGCAAATTTATAGATAAATAAAAAATTATGTAATTTTGCAATTCATTTTAAATATATTTCATTAATTTTGTCATTTTCTCTCTTGATTTGTCTGATGATTTATTATTAGGCTGAGATCTTTTTATTTTAATTTTATTTTTCCCGAACTCCAGATAAATTCCAAAATTTCAATGAATGTTAAAAATAATAATGGAAAATTCATTAACTTTTTATTTATAAGTATTTTGCAGAAAAACTATTTAAAACCCATAAATTGGTATTTTAGACTAAGAACTAATTCTCTATATTTTAAAATATTTGAATTTAGCAAAACGCAGGAGTTCAAAGCAATCAAATTATTTTATAATAGTTTTTGAGATTGTCTTATATTTTAGCGTTTCAGAATAAACCCTACCTCCCATTCAATTTGATCTCCTTAATTTCCTTAAAACTGAACATCAACTCTATTATTATTTATTCGAGAAAACCCTAGCTTTCCACTATACTTGTGAAAATTGATATGTTTAATAGAACGGTATGTGGCACTGTATGTATAATATTATAAAGTATCTTATTTAGTTTAATTAGTTTTTGTCCGTGCTCGAAATTTGAGCAAATCTTAAAAAGATCTTTTATAATATTTCAATCCTCTCGTCAAAACTACAAGAACAATAAATAAATCATTTTGTGTCTGAAATAGGCATACCATACATTTAAAACAAGCTAAAGCTGTTACATATATGCATATGTATTAGTTTTTTTTCTTTGTTCTACATTTCCTAAACTAACGTCCTAATTTAAAAGTTTAATAAATGGTTCAGCTCTCCTCGATCACTACTTTCTATACCCCAAAAATCATGTAAATCGCTCCTGTAGTTTTCACAGAAACGGAACCCCTAAAATTATGTTGGCCTATTTGTATAATGATGATTACGATGATAAATCTAAACTATACTAAAACTGTCCTATGTTGTTCTTGAAACCATTTTGCAAAGCAAAAATAAAAAATGCTTTACATTGGAAAGAAAATTAATAGCTTTGATTAAGTACTACCACTATTTGAAATATTCCGAGTCCCCTATCGAAATTTTAACTTTTAAACTTATGTTTATTTATCTATAAGTTTTTTTTTGATTTCTATCACATGAAGAAAGTTGTATCTAAAAACAATTTGAAACTGATAATACAAAGGACTATATGAGTAAAGAATGCCCAAATCAAATTTTAGTATTAAATAATACGTCTGTTTATTAGTACACTATATGAGGATTTAAGTTTTATTTTTTAATAGTGTTTATGTGTATGGGTGTAAAATCATAAAGAAATTACAAAAAAAAAAAAATTTTATACTTTTGAGTTAAATTTATATTATTTTATATTAAACTGGAATATGTATTTTTTTTTTGTTCTTATTTTAATATTTTTATATTTATACAATTTAATTGGCGTACTTATATATACTTGTATGTATTTACAGCATCAATGTAAAACTAATAAAACTCTACACAAAAACTTAATTTAAATGTTCACTTTTAGATTTTCCAAACATATATATTATAAATAAGTATATATATATATAAAACAAATATTTTTCTGTGTAGTAAATTTTATTTAAACTGTAACTGTGATTCAAGCTACAGATATACAATATAATATTATTAATTTTTGTGTAGTATAAAACCTATTCAATTTAATTATATTTTATACTAGATTTAAAAAAAAAGGATTTCTTAATATAATTAAAAAAACACAAATTTTAACTAAGTATTTGTAAATTTTAGAAATATGCAAAGTTTTTTTTTTTTTTTTGTTTTTTTAATGTTTTATTTGTTACCCGAACTTTAAAATTATATTTTAATTTTTGTTATATTAAACGGTGTTGCATAAATTTATGTTTATAATATTGAATTAAAAATAAAATATTTACAGTCGGTAAATATTCCACTAAAACATTCTTAAAGATTTATTTAATAAAGCTGTATTTTATTTTGGTATAAAAAAATTATAAATATATATATATATTATTATTATTAATTTTTGTTTAGAGTTTGGTATAATTATTGAATCAAGTTTAAAATGAATGAGTGTGTAAAGAGTGTGCATTTAAATAATTATTAGTTTATATGTGTATATTAAGCAATTTTACCTTTAAGCAGATTTTCAAAAAAAAAAAAAAAAAAATTTGTAAAATAATTTAATAAGAAAATTTTAAATAAACAAAATTAATAAAAATAACGAATTCCTATAACAATTACATTTATAATCATATATATACTACTGAATTTAGATCCGATTAATTATTACTTTATAATTAATTTTTACGCGTATAACAGATTACAAAAATTTTCTTATTAAATTTTTCCTAAGTATTTCTTGTTATATATATACCTTCATAATTAAATAACAAAAAAAAAAAGAAATAAAGCCTTAATTTTTTTTCAATAATTAATATCATATATTATATATATATATAAATTATATAATACAAAAATATATATATATTTTTTAATATCATCAGGAAAAGCTGGGCGATATTTGTTTCTCTCTTCGATACGTACCAACAGCTGGAAAACTTACTGTTGTTATTTTGGAGGCTAAAAATTTGAAGAAAATGGACGTCGGTGGACTTTCTGGTAAAAAATTTAGTTATCATGTCGACTCAAAATTATTTTTAAACTATATTAAAATCAATTTATAATAATATTGTGTAATAAATAAAGGCTTTATAAAATAGCATTTGTTATACGATAAGCTGTATCAATTTGGATTTTTATATGTCAAAGGAGGAGTCTATATATATTATCTATATATATTAAATATTTTAATTTTGAGTCGGCGAATTTTATTTATTTCATATATTATATAATAATATTATATATTAATTAAAACTTTTATATATCTTTGAAATTAATTTAAAGTATAAATAATAACTGCAAATTCAACCACATTATTTCTTTTTTAATTCTTTTCACAAATTACATAATAAGACGTATTTATAATTTTCATCATTATAAAACCAAATTGAATATTATTCTGTAGCAACTCGGCTATACTATCTATTATATATAGCCAAAATTCCATATATATATTTTCTTTTATTATATATTATTAATGCTTAATTTTATTCATTTCTTTAGGCTAAAATAATTTAAAACTCGTAATTCTAATTCTATATTCTAAAGTGCATTTTTATTGCTCTTAATTCATACATTTAATATTTTATATATACAATTATAACAAATTTTAACATTAATCCACCATTCATTAATTAAAAAAAAATAATTAACAAACTACATAAACCGTTTTTTTGTTAACTTAAACAGAAAAAAGAGTTGCTATGGAATAATATTATAACTCTTCTAAGCTTTTACAAACAAACCCCAAAAAAAATTTTCAACAAATTTTTAAATTGAATTTAATTGAGACACTGTTTTTTTTTGTTAATTTATAATTAATTACATATTCTGTTAAAAAAATAAATAAATCTGATTCTCTGCTGCTATACACACTCAATATAAATTAAATATTTAAATTTGATTTCGTTCATTTATTAAGTATTCTTTTTCAATCAAATTTACTCAAACAAAATTTACTTAGGAATTTAATCTACTTAGAAATTTTTTAATAAATTTATCGATGTATATTATACAAATTATTGCTAAAGGACAAGGGTCTAGCACACGCAGTAGTTATGACTGGCATAAAAAGCCAAAAATCCCCATAATGACTCACGAAGAGAGAGTCAAAAATCATCCTAAAAATCAGAAATAACTACCTATTGTATTTTCCAAAATTTTATTAAATTTTGAACTGCATTTTGATATGAAATAAACTGAAATCGATAAACAAAAAAAAGCAGAATTTATTTTGAAAAAATTTTGAAAATCTCATAAATTTAAAATTAGTAATAAGTAATTTAATTTATGTTTATGGAAGATTCTGTATTACAAAACTTATTAAAGTTGGATATACAATTAAAGTTATATCTTTTTCCGGAGTAATTATATGAATTCATACGTAATACAAAATTTTGAATTGGAAGTGAAAATTTAGTAAGTGAGTTGGTTAGAAAATGTCACTTTAGGAAAAAGGGGGAATATTATTCATTATGAACTTAATCTTAAAGTTTTTAATAGTTATATATTTTTATAAATTTTGAAAATAAAAAAGTGATTTAATACATTAAATATATTGTCTAACATTTTTCAAATTTCAGTCATAAGTCTCCGGGGAACTTTTGTCACCCCGCCATTCAAATACTTTTTGAAAATTTCTTTTGATATTTACTATTTGCTAATACCAGGTGGGCGTTGCCGCGTCTTTGAAATTGATGTTTTTGCTGAAAATAACAACAAAATATATATATATACAGCAAAATAATTTTTTTTTAGATTAATCTTCATGCCAATATGGGTTAAGAAATTTCAAGTCTCTTAATAGAGTAACTCAATTGTCTTTGAGTATACAAACGTATACAAAATTTTAAGTCAATCGGTCACACAGTTTTTATTTTACAACAAAAGTTTTAATTTTTACTGAGAGTGTTTCTGCGCTAACTATTTGCTCTAACGGACCTCCAAGTTTGGGCAGTGTTGCAAGTGTTTAACCTTTTTTGCTCTAAATAAAAACGGTTTTACCAATTGACTTCTAAGAGTGTTGACGTGTTCCTCTTTGACAATGGAGTTGACTCTAGTAACATATTTGGAATTTGGTAACCATAGGAATGACGATATTGTTTTAAAAACAATTTTGAAAGGGAATCACTTCCAATTTTGCGAAGCACTGCGGTGACTCAACAGTCTAGAAAAATTTTTTAGCTAATTTTTTTCGCCTAATTTTTAATTTTATATGAAGTTTATTAGTAAATTTACATAACTGAGTAATAAAAGACAAACAAATTAGTTAAATGAAATTTTATAATAAAAAAATTAAAGAACTTAATTTTGTCCTCGTGCATAGGCGGGATAACCGAAATTAAAATTTTTTTGGAAGCCCAAAGTGTCCAACTAGGTTCTGAAGAAACAAACAAATTGCGACAAACACTATGCAAAAAAAATCACTTAGCTAAGAGTAAAATTTATGCAAAATTTCAAGTCAATTGGCCAAATCGTTTAGACTTCACTTCGAAAACATTGAAAAAACTACATTGCGTCGTCGGGCCTAAACGGGTAACCGAACTTAATAAAAATCAGCTTCAGCCTAAATCTGTTTCAAAGTTCCAAGTAAATCGATCAAATCGTCTACTGTTAAATCGTTTTATATTTTTAACTTGACATAGCCTATGTCACCCCGAACTCCCAGAATTATTGGTGTCAATAAAACCAGTGGTATTCACGTCAATTCAGAAGAAACAAACAAATTTTCTTCTTTACATATAAGATTGACATCTAAAGTTAAAAAATTTTTTAATTATTAAAACCTTTTTACTTCTTAGTGAAAATTTAAATATTTTAGCATGTGGAAACCAAACCAGATAAAGTAAAAAACAAAATACTTCAAATATTTTCAATTAAACATTTTCTCAAGTTTACTAAAAATTTTAATTTACTCAAACTAATTACTTAGCTTAAAAATATTTTAAATCTCCAAATGGATAAATTAACATTAAATGAAATATTTTGCTTAAAATATTGTTTATTCAAAACCCTCCACAAAACAAAAAAACCAAATTTACAGCAGAGAATTAGGTTTTATTTTTCTCAAAAAAAAAAAATAATATTTTTTTGTAATATAATTAATTTTTTTTTTTTTAATATTGTAATTTAAAATTCAAAATTTAAATTAATTGTTTTTAAGTTATTGTTTTCATTTTTATTTTTGTATTATTTTTCTATACGGTTTGTTTTTTATTCTCTTTTTATAGATCCATATGTGAAAATTGCGATCATGCAAAATGGAAAACGTTTGAAAAAGAAGAAGACAAGTATCAAAAAATGCACCCTCAACCCCTACTACAATGAGTCGTTCTCATTTGAAGTCCCATTTGAACAAATACAAGTATGCGAGAATGTATTATACTATCCTATACCAAAAACAATTAAAAAAAAAATTATAAAATCCTCTAAAGATTTCTTAAAAAGTTAACAAACAAACATAATCTATTTTAATTAACATATTACATATAATTTGTACTGAAACAACAACAAAATATACAGTAAATAATATCGCATCCCACTTTTAATTTTTTTTTTTTTATAAGAATTTCATAAGTTAAAAACCCCGCGTTTAATAAATCTCTTTTACTTTAACTATCGTACAAACACATTGTTATAAATTACAATAATTGACGCTTGTTATATATATATATATATTAATAAAATTTTTTTAAATTTCAAAAAAATATTTAAAAACACACTTATAATTAAATTAAAAAATAAAGCGTAGTACGATTTTGCATTCGATATTTACCAATATTTTAAATATACCTAACATAGTTAAGTTATTTATTGTTGTGTATGATGTATTTTAATTTCAGTATTTCAATGTGCTGTGTATTTATTGTGTTATGTTTTTGTATATAACACTTTTAACATTTTTGATAGATAAAAAATCATTTAAGCAAAAAATAAATACCTATAATCACTTTTAATTTTCTTTCAAGGAAATTTTATTTAAAACAAAAATTATTTTATCATTTTAAAATTTTTGAGGTTATATTGTTGCTTTTTATTAAACTATAATTTTACTTATTAAATTAATTTAGATTGAAAAAATGTTTTTTATATATAAAAATACTATGCCACTTCTATACGTATATATAAATATATATATATAAAACTTTAATTTAATTTTAATTTATTTAATTTTTTTTTATGAACTACACCTAACAAAAGACTTTTTTGAAATAGTATAATGTGTAAACCGCTCTATATACTCCAAATACTTGAGCGAAGAGCAGATTTTTTCTATTAAACATTTTCTTTGTTAAATTATAGTTTTTTAACTAAATGTACATATGTACATACTCAAAAACGGTTCAGCACGTGTATTTATGAATACAAATTCTAATAAAACAAATAATTTAATTTTGGAATTTATTCACTTCTATTCACCGAATTTTTAAGCGGTGCTCAACTTTCTACCTAAACAATTTTATTTCTTCGTCATAAGAGAATTTCATAATTTTATATAATTAATAAATTAAATTTACAGTTTAATTTAAATAAGTATTAAAAATTATTTTATATTACATACTTTCAAATTAAATTAATTTCAATTTATAGGTGTAATTACATAAAAACTTTTTAAAAATTATTATTTTCATTTACCTAATTTTTAATTGTTTTTTTTTTTTATCTCAGTTAATTTTTAAATACCTGTGCTTTAAATGTAAATTATACAAAAAAGTAGTACCTATACTACTTTAAATATGTATGATTGCACCAACATTTTACTTATATATTTTTGAAAATGACTCTTTTGAGTAATTTTAGTGACTCTTTTATTACCAAAATTCAAACTTTTAACTTAATATGATTTTTAAAAACAAAAGTAGAGTTAGAAAATTTTAATAGTATCTTAATATTTAAAAAAAAAAAAATAAAAATAAAAAAAAAGCACACAAAAGTAATAACACTTAATTATTTTTTTTAATTGGAATATTATTCGAATTATTTTATAATTTAACTCAATTAAAAATAAGTTTATGATTGGGAAGCTATATAACCTCAAAAGATTTAAATGTTCCTTAAAGAAATCTTTAAATATTGTATATTAAAAAACATATCAGTACTACAATCAAAAAAAATTTTTTGAATGTTATATTCGTTGTTAATTTAAAATAATGTCCATATCTATGGTTTTTTTTTTTTTTTTTTTTTTTGAAAAATGATTCGGGGCATTTAAAGTTTTAACAATTGAAAAATATCTTTACATATTTTTGAATAATTAAAAATCTTCGAGAGATGCATTCGATTGAAACTACAAAAAAAGAAAAAAACTGTATAATGAAGGTGTCATCCTAATGTGCATATATGTTATATTTAATTTAAATAAATAACCATAAAATCGACGGCGTCATGAACCGTATCAACTGGGTTCATTATTTTGACACTGTCTTCTGATTTGGATACAACAGTTAACTTATTTCATAAATGTATACTTTAATATAATTCAACTGTGAAATTTAACTGTTCCATTTAGTAAAATTAAACTATGGGATACATTTTATATTACAATAAAAAATAAATATTCTTCACTTCATTTTCCGATAAATTAAGTTTTAGTTATATTCGTATATAATAGTGCATTTACAAGTTTTTAAAAAAAAATATTTAATTGCTTGTTAAATAAAAAAAAATCAGTCTTTTTTAAATTGAAATTTACTTATTTTTTCATTTTTATGTCAAATTAAGTTATAAACGGTTAAATACTAATTTTATATATAAATATAATTTATGGTTCATCCTCATTAATTGTTCTTCAGTTTTTATTTTTTTTTTTTTTTCTACAAAATTTCTTATCTTTCTCTAAAATAAATAAAAATTAATTAAATTAAAAAATCTAAATTATTATTAAACGTCATTAATAAATTAAACGTCAGATGACACCATTTTGTACGAATTAAAAATAAAATCTGAATTGATCTATTTAATTAATCAAAATAAAATAAGTTTAGATCAAATAGGATTGAATATTATACATTTTCGTTTACCAGTATTTACTGAACTTTTTTCAACACTATATAAAGAAAAAAAAATTAGTTCAGTTAAAACATTAAAATTATCATCAATTTCATTTATATATATATATCTTTAATAATAATATTAATGCTTAAATTAAATTATAAAACAATTAATTAATTAATTTTTTTTTTTTTTTCATAAAAATCCCTTCCATTGAACAAAAATATTTTGAATATTAAATTAATATCACATTCGATCATCATTTTAATTAAAATAAAAAATAATAAAAACACTATTAATTTCTTAACTTTAGTTTGACACATGCAGTAATATTGTTTTATTATATCACAACTTTCTTAAATCATTATAATATGCACTTTTCATATAATTTTATTATAGCTAATTAATCACTTATTATAAAAGCACTTTAGCCAAATTAAAAAATTATTAATTTCTTTAATTTTTTTTTCTTAAATTACATTTTACTAAAATAATCTTAAATTATTAAAATATATCGATAAGTTTTTTAATAATTTAAAAATAAGCAAAATATTACATGATAAATAAATGTTTTATTTAAATTACAGGTACAAAACACATTAACTATCTCTTATTAAAATTCTGTTTAGATTTTTTTTTTTTTAAGTATTTAATATTATTTCCTTAACGATCTCAAAATTTATTTGGTTACTAAATTTATATATTAACCTTTAATATACTTTACTTAATTCAATTACTACACAATATATTTATTTTTTAAATATTAATCAAAAATCACTTTTCATAACCAAATAGCAAACAACATCATAATATTAACTACAACAATTTAATTCTAATTGTAATATATTTGTCTTTAACTAATTAATAACATAATATACAAGTATGTATTATATATAATATTTCCTATTTACTGACTTATTATAATTTCAATTTTATTATTTTTATATATTATATACAAAATGCAAGCCAGGAATTAAATTAAAACTTAATTATGAATTTATATATATGATATAAAAATAATAATAATATATAATTATTAAAGATCTCACCTTCCCTTGTAGCCCAGAAGAATAAACAAACCGATTAATTAGAAAATGTTAATTCATTTTGTTTTTTAATCAAATTTCTTTTTACAACATTTATTTTTTTTATATTTTGTTCAATAAATTATTTTACTAGAAAATACAATTGGTTGTTACTGTTGTGGATTACGATCGTATTGGTACATCTGAAGCGATTGGACGATGTGTTTTGGGTTATAATGCAACTGGAACAGAATTACGACATTGGTCTGATATGTTGGCTTCACCAAGACGACCAATTGCTCAGTGGCATACTCTGAAAGAGGTCGAAGAAACAGAACACTTAATTACTGGAAAATAAGAAATTAACGCAAAGCTCAAAATAAACATATAAAAAACGGCTTCAGCAAAAATTGTAAGTTAAAATGGAATAAAAAATATGTGTATATATTTTTTATTTTTAATTATATCATTTTTATAAAATTGAAGTTCAATTTTCCAAAAACAAATTTTACTTGAATCTACATAATATACCAATATGTACATATTATATGCCTAATGTAACAAATACTTCCAAAAAAAATTTTAAATGTAAAAAATGCTAGTTTTTGTAGTAAAAATTAGTGTCACTATTGTTATAGTGATTATCATTATCATTACTAATAAAAATATTAAAGATAACCTTTACTTCAAATCTAGCCTTATTAAATATTACATTTTGTCACAAAGTTTATGTGTTTTTGCAAATTTTATTGATTTTGGTGCTCAAAACGTAATTCCTACATTCTGCATAAATATTTTTATAAGAAATACCAAATAAGACCATCCTAAAATAAAAAAATTTGTTTTTATATTTTAATGTCACGTATCATTTAAACTTTTATTTTGATCAAAATACTTTGGAAAATAGTTTATAGTCACTTTGACTTTCGATAATAATCTTAGTTTACTTTTATACTATTATCTATTGGATTAACATATATAATATAGTTAATCTTTTTTGAAAAGCTTTACTTCACTATTGTACATTAATTTTTTATGTTTTAACACTTTAATGATTGTGGCGCAAATAGTGAGTTTAACAATATAAATGTATTTATTCATGAAATATAGAAGATTAATAATGAATTTAAAATTCAATAATTATTTCTCTTTTCAGAAGTGTAACAAATGTTGAAAAAAAAAAAACAATCAGTTATTTCCAGAAACTATATTAACTTAAAGAACATCCATATATTTTAAAATTCGAATACTTAATGATGTTTCCTTTAAATAATATATACAATATACTTTACGCAAACCGAATTAACTACCTTCAGTAAATTATTAAAACAATTTATCCTACCTAAGCAGAATCAACAATATTTACAAAATTAAAAAAAGGAAAATATATGGATATATATATATATTATTTATATTATCCACTTAAATGGACATATTTTAACATATATATATATACATAAACACAATATTGACATGGATGCATGTAATAACATTCTATATGTATATATACACATAAATATGAAAATGCATATAATATTTAATTATAAAAAGTATGTAGGTTTGCAAATTATGTAAACTCTACGTACCTATACGAAACGTGTACCCTAGCTATAATTAATATTGATACGCAACGTGTATACTTTATAGTATGCGCAAAGTGTTTACTATTTAGTATTCGAATGTAATTCACACATAATTTTTTATGTACATATATAAATAGAAGGGTGTACCGTTTTTTAAAAGAATAAAAATATTACTTATAAATTTAAAAACATAATTATAAATAAATATTATTTTGAATATATTATACTAAATAATCTAATAAATATATAAATGTGTATATATATAAATAAATGTACAATTATATATTTGTCAAATCTTATAAGTATGTGAATGTGCACTTATACATATATATTATATATATTTACTATATGTGACCATTTATGTGCAAATACATTACGTTAAGAAAGTAGAGGGCGATTATTAAAATCTGACCCCTGTTTGCACTTACATATTAATATGAGTCCATATTAATAAAAAAAAAATTAAATATATATACATTTATCACATAATATTATAAATAATATAAAATAAATACATAAAATATATATATTATAATATGTAATATAAATATATAATATATATTTAATATTATATAATGAATTGTGCATAATATATCTAATATATAAAACGGAATAAAAATATAATTAATATAAATAATGTATTCAAAAAATTTTCAATGTATTATATATATAAGATAACTAAATATCTATTAAATATGCATATATAAATATGTATATATATACCTATACAACATATGTTTAAATATACATATATATATATAGTATATACATATATGGATATATATAAAAATGTATATATATATATATAGAATTTAAGCGATTATTACTTGTTACAAAAGTAAACTGTACATTATATTCTTTAAAGCTAAACATTTAACATTATTTTATTAAAAGTTATTTGTAGAATTTGTTTATATATAAACTCAAAAAAAAAAAATAAATAAATTAAATTAAAACTAAATAAATTAAAAAATTATATGCTGTTATTAAAATTTTAAATTTTAAACAATATATTTATACTAATAAAAGTACTTGAAAAAAAATTAAATTAAAATATACCTAATTATTATAATTATAATTTTATTAATATACATATTAAATAATTATGTTATTAATTGTATATCTTTTAATTTATTATTATTTAATTAATTGATTTTTTTTTTTTAATTTTTGTTAAAAGTTAAAAACTGGTTGGCTTTTATTAGGTAAGATACTTATTATTAATTAAATTAATAACTGTAAATCAATGTATAGCACACATAAAATGATAAACGTTTTTAAAAAGAAATAAGAAATAATATGCAACTATTATTGGTTACTACCATTACTACAAAAAAAAAATAAAATAAAATAAAATAAAAAAAAAACACTCAAAAGTTTATAGTAAAAAAAAGAAATGTATAAAAAATAATTAAATAATTTAAAAAAAAATAATTCTAAAATATATTTTATTTCGAATTAAATAATTTTATTTATTACTTATTTAACTCTTATATTAACATATTCTTATTTAAAATTAAATAATAAAAAAATTTAAAAAAAAAAACAAAATAAAATATGTTTTATATATAATTTTAAAACAAATCCACTTTGGATTCCATAAGATTGAAAAAAAAAAAATGGAATGGAAAGGAAAAACAAAATTTATACAAGGATCATAATGCTGTATATTTAATATACATATATACAAATATATATATATATATATATATAAATAAATAAATAGAGAATAAGAGAATTAAAAAAATTTACGAAAATACCACATAAAACTTTAAATTAAAAAAATAACACAAAAACATAGTAACTATAAATCAATGTGTTTATATCAAAGAAAAGAAAAGTTTACTTAAAAAAACTCTTAAGAATTGTATAAGACGTATTATAAAATTAAATTAATCTAAAAGAAATTAGAACAATAATAGATATATATATATTTTACAATTAATTATTAAGGAAAAAATATACTAATCTACATTTTTCTTTTTTATTATTTTAAAGAAGTTCAAAATATATAATTTTTATTTACAAATTAAAATAAAAAATTTTTACTTGAAAAGTTAATAAAAATTTTATTATAAAAAAAAAAAAATAATAAAAATTTAAAATAATAATATTATTATAACTACATATGATTTATTTTTACAAAAAGTTTGAAATTAATATTTAACGTTAATTAGTTATATTTTATATTTAATTTAACCTCAATAATTTAAATCAGTTATTTTAAAAAAACATTTATATAATGCTTTAATGTATGTTTGTAAGTATGTATATTTTCAATTCAGTTTTATTTTTTTTTTAAGTTAATTACTAAGAATTTTTCCAATTTCATACAGCTATAAACATAATCTGAATATAGACTTCATCAAAATTCAGAAATTCAAGTTAAAATGTTTGCAAAGTAAAAGTTTGAAAAACATATTATATAAACTTTATTTTAATTTTATATACCTATGGTTTATTTCTTAAAAAAATACAATCAAAATAAAAAATGTAGAAAAATATTGAAATAACCTACTCTTTAATAAGTTTTACAAAAAAACATATTAAATGCAAAGAACACTTTCAAAGTAAGTGCAACAAATAATTACTTTTTCATGATTTAAAATTTGAAAATTATTTTAGAGTGAGTTTGAAAAACATTCAATCGTTCAAAATTTTAAATAAGTAATATCAACTTTGCACTTTTTTCTCAAGTGTCAAAACAACTTATTTTAAAGACTGACTTAAACTTTGAAGAAATAAAAATGTCCCAATTGAAGACAGGTTTCAGAGTGTAAAAAATTTTTTTGCAATTCATTTATATGTGGTTTAAGTATCAGAAACAAAAAAGGGGAAAATTTTTTTTTTTTTAAATAATTTTAATTAATAATTACCGACAAAATATTTTCTATAATTTTTTTTAAAAAAAAAACTATAGGTATACATACATACAAACAAATAGTTGCTTATAATATGAATAACAGATTTCAGTTCTTAAAAAAATTTGATTTCATTAATTTAAAAATCCAAAATATCGTAAATTATAAAAATTACATTTTTTTTTTAATTAAACATAAATTTAATAGATGTATATGTACATAAATTCATATTATGACATTTTTTTTGTAAAATTTTAATAAATATTTTCTAAAATTAATACTCCAAATAAAAATCAATGAACAGACCAAATATAATTAATTAATAATAATTTAATTTTTGTTACAGCATTCCATTTTTCTTTTCTAAAAAAAAATATTCTTAATTAAGTTTTAATATTTAATAAATTTTAAAAAAATTATAATTGTTTTTTTTTTTTTTTTTAATTTTTAACCGTTATTTAAATACATATATAAAAATTATTAAAAGCTTAAAGTTTGATTTTAATTTTTTAAAAAAGAAAATTAATTAATCTAATAATGGAAAAAAATATAAATTAAACTTCTTTCGTGTATTGTTTCTTTGTATAATTAAACTGTATATTATTATTATAAACTCTTAAAGAAAAAAAAAACTAAAATCGTTAAAACAAATAAAAAAAAAAAAATAAATATTTAGGAAATTTTAAGTAAATAGGTTTAATAAAATCACAAAACATAACGGAATAAATAAAATATTCAAAATATAGTAAAAAAAAAAAAAAAAATAAAACAAACTAAAACAGAACAAATTAAAACTGTAATTGTAATGTAATATAACAAATAAATAAAAAAAAAAAAAAAAAACATATTTAATTTACTAATTAAATTCATACTTATAAAATGTGAAATTCTTATTGAAAAATGTGTTTAAGTTTATTAAAAATTCAAATAAAAATTAAATTCTAATATAAGCATGATTATATATACACAACAAATTGAAAATGAAAATAAAAATATATATATATAAATACTATATACATATATATAAATAAAAAATAAATCTCTGTTATCGAAATATAACTTTTATTTTGTTTTTTAAATATAAACTTTATTAAATCCGGTAAAATATATTAGATATTTCTCAGTTCGTATCTCCGATATCCAACATTTAATTAGAAAAGTTTGAGGTGTTAAAAAAAAAAAAAAATAAAAATAAAACATCGTAATAAGGAAGTATTTAAGAAAGGGTTCGCCACAGGAAAAGACAATTTAAAGCATAACACCAATCGGAAAACAAGGAATATAATCCAAAAATACTTCGTCAAACAAGTTCAAAAACTTTTTGTTGTAATTGAATTTAGCCAAATAAATAATTGTTTTATTTTTTTTTTTACAGATATTTATTTATTGAGTTTTTATTTTACATACATGTCATTTTTGTATCTTCCGCCTATGCTTTTATATTTTCGTAAATATAATTATGTTATTAAAATATTAAACTGAATTTTAATTTTATAATACATATCTAATTTAAATTTTGGAGATTTTCAGGTTTTCACGGTTCATAATTGTTGTTCTGTGATGAGTACAATGTGCAATTCACAATTAATTATTCTTATGCCTATATTTATCTACAATAACTTGTTTAACCATCCTAAATTTACATTCAAATTGAGGGTCAACTCCTGTTAACGCCGAATTTAATTGGAAATTTACGAAAAAAAAAGAAAGAATTATACGATTTTATACAGATTGGTGTGTCTCTCTAACTAACTTTAAATCAAAGCTCTCAAGTTACTGTTCTCTATCTACTTCTAGAGTGACTATTTAGAAATAAAAGTGCACCAATTATTCTGCCCGAAAGATAGATTTTATATTTATCACTATTTTATTCTTTAAAAAAAAATCATTTAAAACAAATGGTGTCCCTGGAAAAATAATCAACATCATTAACAACTAAAAGACAATTTCACAAAACAAATAATTCATATCATAAGAATTACTTGAGCGAACCAATAACTCTGAAAAATGAAGCCAAGCAAGATTGCCATCTGTTTTCAATGCTGTTCAATATGATCCTGGACGAAGTCAAGTCATGCCAAAGATGAAAAACTTACCCAGATTTATCAATTGGCAGCTCACAAAAAAACTGAAAAATATGGACTATATACCCACTTAACATCACTCATCAGAACCTAAAAAGATCAAAATATTCGACTTCGGCGTGAAATCAATTCTTCTTTATGGCAGTGTAGTGTCCATTATTTTATGTCACGCACTGTATCCAAAATTCGCATAAAATGCACTTGCATTTCTTATAATATGTTCTCATATGTACGGTTGCATTTCCTACGTGTTCTCTCTATTGTAAGAGAACACGTAGGAAATGTAACTGTAAACAATAAACAGAATATTAAAAACAACGTATACTCCCCACTCTTTAGGTTAGAATAAAAATATTAGAATATCATCATTAGGAAATTAGAATTGTTAACGAGAGGTCGAAGAGACCAAGTTATATAATTAAGAAACTCATAAAATAATTAAAACAATCAGTTGTTAATTAATATAAGAATAAATTAATAATTAAAAATTAATAAAACGTTTTTCTATTTATTATAAATACTCATAAACAAACATTTAAATTTAAAATAAAATAATACATAAAAATAAGAAATCGTGGTGATTCTAGATCGCTACAGTGGTGACCCCGACGTGATTTGAACACGCAACCTTCAGATCTGGAATCAGAGAAGCTATGTGCTCTGCTGCAATGCTAACGCATCCCAACAATAACTCCGAAATTAGTATCATGACCGACGCTTCAGACACATCAGCCGGGGCGGTATTGCAACAATACCGAAACGGTGTTTATCAGCCTTTATCGTTCTTTTCTAAAAAATTTTCGCCCACAGAAACACGTTATTCAACATTCGATCGGGAACTTCTGGCCATCTACTTAAAAGGGAGTACTGTAGTGTCCATTATTTTATGTCACGCACTGTATCCAAAATTCGTATAAAAATACACTTGCATTTCTTATAATATGTTCTCATATGTACGGTTGCATTTCCTACGTGTTCTCTCTATTGTAAGAGAACATGTAGGAAATGTAACTGTAAACAATAAACAGAATATTAAAAACAACGTATACTCCCCACTCTTAAGGTTAGAATAAAAATATTAGAATATCATCATTAGGAAATTAGAATTGTTAACGAGAGGTCGAAGAGACCAAGTTATATAATTAAGAAACTCATAAAATAATTAAAACAATCAGTTGTTAATTAATATAAGAATAAATTAATAATTGAAAATTAATAAAACGTTTTTCTATTTATTATAAATACTCATAAACAAACATTTAAATTTAAAATAAAATAATATATAAAAATAAGAAATCGTGGTGATTCTAGATCACTACAGCAGTAACACCTGGCCAATGAACGATTGCCAAATAAAAGAGTTGCAGGTTGTCATCAAAAATTGCCTTCACATTATATGGAAAATCTTTTGGCCACGGAGAGTTACTATTGAGGAATTGTGTCTAATGACACAGCAAGAACCTTTATATGGATACAAATAAGACAAAAGAATTACAGACAGAAAGGACACGTGTACTAAGAACAGACTCTATTGCAAAACAAGCATTAGATTGAAGCCCCCAGAGAAAAAGAATATAATGCAGACACAGAAACACTAGGAAAACCAAGCAATAGAATAGGTAGTATTTAACTACCACAAAATAGAGTTGGGTGTCTTGAGGAAGTCCTATTAAAATTATATTCTACCATTGATTTCATATATCCTTATAAAACAAAAATATGTGAATGTGGGTTCTTATTTTTATGATATTAGAAAGCAATTTGCACACTATTAAATAGAGTAACACTCTATAATTTTCTGAGCTCATTTTGTCTCCTTTCTTATTTATGGGTACGATTAAATCCAGATAGGACAAAACTCAACGAAAGTTGAGAAAAGTCAAATGGTGAAGACGTGTTTTTTTTTGCGCTCTAAATAAAAGTTTTATAAAACTTTACAAATTTATTAAAAATTGAAACTTGAAATATATTAAAAAAATTTAAATTAAAATTTACTAAATTCACAAATTATCAGACTGAAGTCAAATTGATTTTTTTTTTTTTTTTAAATTTATATGAGTTTTAATTTTCTAATACAATATATACAACATGTCGGCTCTTCAATAATAATTAATAATTAAAAAAGATAAAAATAAATGAATAATATAAAAAGCTAAAATCTTAATTTATTGAAAGTGAATTCATTTTGTAAATTAATATTAATAATAATACTTGGACTGTTTCTGAAATTGTTTTAAAATTGATTTAATTTATAACATAAAAACATTTTAAAATGGAAAAAAAACAAATTAAAAAAAAAATTGATGATGAAGATTCAACCAGTGCTCCTTCAATTGGTCTAAAAGAGGCCAAGGATCAAAATATCTCCGAACTCAAACAGTTAACATCGGATGAATGCACTGTAAATACTCTGGCTGTTGTTGTAAATCAACTGATAACAGCTGTAAAAGATTTCCATCGCTCGCTTGAGTTTATTAATAAAAAATTTGAATTTTTTAATAATAAAGTTGATGATCTTCTAAAAATAAATGAAAATATTCAAACTGAGAACAAAGAAATAAAAATTAAATTAAATGACAATTTAATTAACACAAATCTATACCTTTTAGAATGCAAATCCAGTATTGTTAAGGCTGAACTAATGAGCCGCAAAAAAATCGCCGGAAATGTATACACTTTGGATATTAATTTAACAGAGGAAGGCACACGCAACATATTTTTTTGAGACCATCTTACACAGCGGCAATCAAACCTCTACTATGAAGCCAGGCAAATTAAAAAGAACAACAATTGGAAATTCCTATGGATTAAAAACAACATCATTTTTATTAGAAAAACTGAATCTTCAAAGGTATTTAAAATTAGAAATACTAATAATATATCATACATTAAAAACAATAATAATATTAATTGAAAATTCATTAACTTTATTTGAACAATTCATATTTATCATATTTATCATTTTTATTATATTCTTCATATTTATCATACTAAACATATTAAATATATTAATTTTATTGAATTTTTTAAACACTAACAATTTCACAAATAAAAAAAATAACCCTACTAATCCAGATTTAACTTTTTATAAATTATTATTATTTTTTATTATTGTTAATAAATTTAAGTACACATTTAGCAAACTGACAAACTCACATATTATAAAAACTAACAACAACAAGTACTTATACCACAAACATCTTTTTATATTACAATTAATTTTATTAACCTTAATTGATCACTTCATACTAATTTTATTAATTCTTCTAAATACTAACAAACTACTAAACAAAAAATGTAACCCTACTAACCCAGATTTAATTTTATATAAATTATTATTTACTATTATTGTTAATCAATCTAAGTTCACAATTAGCTATTTCACAAACTCACATATTATAAAAACAAACAACAACAACAACAAGTTCATATATTATAAACATATTTTCATATTAAAATTAATTTTAATAATCTTAATTGTTCACTTCATACTAATTTTATTAAATTTTCTAAAAACTAACAAACTACTAAATAAAAAACATAACCCCACTACTAAGCCGGATTTAATCCTTTTCATTATTTTTAATCAACACAATTTCTATTTCAACTATCTACAAAACACATATATTACAAAACCTAATTTTCTCACCAATTCGTTCTCTTATTTTAAACACTTTTTCATATTTATTAATATTATCACTCATGTTATAAACTTTACTAAAAAAATTAAATTTAAACTTTCTTACCTTGAGATAAATGCTGGTTATATTTCTCATCAATTGATTATATATAAAAACTTACACCTTGCAGTAGTAAACAAATATCATCTTATTTTAACAACACATGTTTTAAAATTATATGTTTTTGGTGTTGTTCTTTTCTTGTTTTTATTTTTTCTTTATATATCTGTCAAAAAAAAACTTAGATTCCACAAACTAATTACGTTCTTACATTTATTAAACATTTACTCAACAATAAAACCATTAATTTTCAACAATAAATTTCAACCACATAAATTATCAGTTTTTATTCGGCTTATTATGATCATTATAATAATTGTTCCCAGTCTCAACTGTTATATTTTGGTTTGTGTACTTACTAATCTCGAACACCCAATTTTTATAAAATTTAATAATGGTCCATGATATAGCTAATATACAAAATCTATTAAATATAGATTATTTCACCCATATTGATCCGAATAAACAAAATTCAACTTTCAAAAATAATTTCAATATGGTGTATTTAAATATTCAAAGTTTAAGGAAAAAATTATACAATGTCGAGGCCTTGATAAATAACCATTTTAAAAACAAGATTCATGTAATTGTTCTTACGGAAATATGGTTACATAGTTCAGAAAACAAATTTTATAATATTGAAGGGTATAATGCTTACTTTGCCAATAGAGATAAGTCATACGGCGGGGTTGCGATTTACATTAAAAATGATATAAATAGTTACCAAATATACTGCGAAGAGTTTCAAAGAAGTAATATTTTGGGGGTTAAGCTTACAAAACAAAACTTAAATATATTTGGTGTTTATAGAGCACACGAAACCTCTATAGACGACCTTATTGACAAAATAGATTATATAACATTGCAATACAAACAAAGCTACATTCTAGGTGACTTTAATTTAATTCTACTAAATACAGATAGAGCAGTAATTAATTCATACTCAAACGCGCTATTAAGTAATGGATTCCTAATTTGCAACAAGGTTGAACTAAACTTTGCTACGAGAATTGACAGAAATACAAAAACAATTATTGATCATTTCGTAACCGATATTTTTCAGAATAAATTCTGGTTTCATATTTTAGATTCTTGTCTGTCTGATCATCAAATGTTCTTTATAACCACCAGTCTGAATCCAATAACTGAGGAGAAAACCTATTATAAAACTGTTCTAAACTATGAAAGGATAATTTCAAATACCTCCTGGAATGTCCTACAGTCCTACACAAGCTTTGATGAATTAGTTGTGAAATTGAAAGGTATCATAAATACGAACACCCAAACAGTACCCGTAAAGCAAAATAAGAAGAGGAAAACCTGGATTACTCAAGAAATAGTAGACAAAATGAAAATAAGAGATTCGCTATTTAAATTTAAAAAAAAAGTACCCAAATGATATCCATACTGAAACTCTATACAATAAATACAAACTTATAGTGAGAACTTTAATAATCAAAGCAAAAAAAAATTATTTTTCTAACTTAGTGATTGATAACTCTAAAAATTGTAAAAAGCTATGGGATTGTTACAAACATATTATGTTCAATTCTAGTATGGTAAATTCAAACCAATCTATTAAGGTAATACATCATAACTCAAAAGTAATTGAACATGAAAACGAAATTGCTTCTGCTTTTAACGAGTATTTCGCTAATATTACAAAAGAAATAAATATCCCTATTAATAACATTGACCTTGATTACATTGACAAATTTACAAGAAATATTTATAGTAATTTTGACCTCTCTCCAACTAATGTAGATGAAGTATCCAAAATCATTCAAACTCTCAATTCAGCTGCTGCTACGGGGTACGATAATATTTCAACTAAACTAATAAAAAAATTTTAATAATGCATTCACATCGAACACATACCCAAGTTCGCTAAAAACAGCCATTATAACACCAATATATAAAGGTGGAACTGCAACAGATTGCTCTAATTATCGTCCCATATCTGTTTTATCTAGTTTCTCAAAAATCTTCGAAAAAGTCATTCAAAATAGGCTTAATAATTTTATTAAAAATAATCCTATACTAAGTGAGAAACAATTTGGTTTCGAAGAAAAATCTAACACAACAGCTGCCTGTCTCTTTTTAAATGAATTCATCTCCAAAAATATTGATAACGGTAAATTCGTTAGCTGTGTATTTCTTGACATAAAAAAGGCCTTCGATAGCGTCGACCATGACATTCTTCTATTAAAACTTAAGAAATTAAATTTCACATTAGGTCAGTTAAAATTCTTCCAGTCATATCTACAAGGTCGCAAACAAAAGGTTCGTATAAACAATAACTTTAGCGATGAAAAAATAATATCAAAAGGGGTTCCGCAAGGTTCCATTTTGGGCCCACTTCTTTTTAAATTATATATCGACGACATCTCTCATTTAAAATTAAAGGGTTGTATTCAGTTATTCGCAGATGATGCGGTAATAAAATATGCAGATGATTCTGAGGGAAATATTCATCTATCTATACAACACGATTTACTGCTAATTGAGGAGTGGCTAACCAAGCACCGACTTCTATTAAACTTAAATAAAACCAAAATTTTATTCTTTGAAAACAAGATTCTTAACTTCTCTAATTCCGTTCAATATAATAATGTAAATGTAGAAATAGTCAATAACTTCAATTATTTAGGTCTGTTACTTGACAGTAAATCAAGTTGGAATAAACATATTGAAAAAGTAATCAAAAATATAACTCCATACATATTCCTGATGAGAAGATTACGTAAGTTCCTCTCGGATCAATCGATATACACATTATATTCCTCGTATATAAAATCACATATTACTTATCTTTTACCTATTTGGAGTAGAGCTCCACAAATTCATCTAAATAAACTAGACAAAATGCATAAAAAATGTGTTGGGTGTAACAAGGCTTGCCCTTGTTACACCCAACAGATTCTATATACACTATAAAATATCTAAGCTTAAGAAACATAATATTAATGGAACTCTATAAAACTGCGTACAAAATCATTAATAATCAATTAAAACATAACTTCATTCTAAATAGGAATTTTGACATACACAACCATAATACTAGGAACAAATCGAACTTCTACCTTTCCCTTTTTAGAACATCACATCAAAAGAATAACTGCTTATATAATTGCCTTAAGGTTTATAATGAACTTCCAGAACAAATAAAATTAATTAATAACCTTAATCTATTTACACAAAAGATTAAATCCACTATAATTAGTACATAATATTTTAATAAAACTAGAAATACTAACAAACTAATAATTAAATCCTACATTAACTAACTAACATTCATAAATAAATCAAATAAGTTAAAGTTTTTTTTTTTTTATTTTCTTTGTTGTGCTGTTTTAAAAATATAAAAAAAATTAATAAATTAAAATATGAAGAATTATACAAAAAAAGAGTAAATTTTTTATGATGAAATCCTATGAAAAATTTGTAAATGAATATCATTAAATTTTTTTTTTTTTTTGCTTTGTTTTACTTTTTCTTATTCTATTGTTAAATAATTCTTACAAAAAATTATTGTGCGGTCATCTGTCTTAGGCATAGGTCTCAATCTATGTACTGAAAAGCTAAATTATGTATGTATATTTAAATTTATATTATAAATAAAGAAAAAAAAAAAAAAAACTTCTGTTCTAACTCGTTTTACATATCAAGCAATATATGCGGTTGTGAAGGTCATTTTGATTAGATCAATATTAATTATATTAATACTTTTTTTATATTAAAAAATTGAAAAAACAAAAATTATTTAAGATCGTTATAAACACTCATATTTATTAAACAATTTAATCCAATTTTGATCTTAACAGTTGAGCTATTTCCAGCTCTGCTTTATATTGCACAATCTTCGATCTTTTATAGAAATAGTATGATGTATACTGTACGATGTAGCAATTGATTACCTGCAATTTCTGTAAGAAGTTATCTTTCGATTTGATCGTTCAAAACTACTAATACTTGATTAAATCATATCTGATCCATATATTGTTAATTGCATTTTCAATTCGATCATGAAACGCGTTTTTTTTGTATCATTTGCATCCTTTCGTTGGCAGATGTAAAGCTTAAAACTGTACTACAGTGCCTGCCTTCCACTATAGTAGAAACTGTAACATATTATGTAGTTATTAACTCAGCACCTTCCATTTCATGTAGTGCGGCAAGATGCATTTTGAATTTTTTAAGGATGTATATAAATTAAATCTTTTATATTAACTTTTTTTTTATTTTTTTTTAAACGAAAGGCCCAAGCTGCATGGTTGATAGAGGACATGATTTGTTATTTCGTAGTGTTAACTTCCAATCTATTGAGAAACCATTCTAATAGGTACATGGTAGTACATTAAAATAACTATAAATAAAGAGAAACCATATACGGAACAAATTTTTTTAAAAAGTTTTTAAATATTTGAGACAATCAATAAAAACATAAGAACAAATATATGAATCCATACGATAATTGTTTTTTATTTTGGTTTTTTCGTTATTCTTTTTTCGTTTGGCGAAATATATATGAGTCTATATTCTCCTCCTTTTTCTTTTTTAGTGGAATTTTATGTTGATATGATATTGATAATATATGGTATAGCTATAGATATGGTTTGAATATGAATTAAACATACACAATTCAATATTAAACAGTATTTATAGCTATAGCTATTGATTTTCTTATTATTTTTATATTTTGTTTTATTAAATTCTTTTTCATTACAAATTATTAAATTTTTAAACCTCATGGTGACTTTTGGTCCATCCTGTAATTTATTTTAAAATTAAACATTTTTGTTAATTTTAGAATTTACTTTTATATTTCTAAATAAAAACTGTCATTTAATTCTATATTTTAGATTTTTTTAATTGCCACTGGTGTACAAAATCACTACAACTTTTTACTCTCATCAAAGTAATATTAAAGAGCTTTTTTAGGAGTGAAAAGAATGGAAGCCCTTTTTTCAATTAAAATGATAAAAATTATTAAATTTCATTACACCAAAAAACATCTTCAAGATCGAATTTTAAGGCCACCTTTTGACCAAAATTAAAAAAATGGATAGTTTTTGAGTTATAAGGATTTTTAAACAAGGTTCCTCCAAAGGCTCTGACAATACTTTCATCATATTCACAAATCTTTAGGCCGGTGTTAGATTCCATTACTTGGTAAATGTTTCATCACTTTTTCATACCTTTTGCAAAACATAATTTAGTGATTGGGTTAGACTCGAATGACTAAAATGTTACACTTCTTTTTTCTCATTTTTTTTTTCGGATCCGTTTTGTCCACATATTGTTGTCCAAAACATTAACCATTTTTACAAAAATTAAAACAAAAATTTAAACAAATAAAAATCTAGCAATTGAATGAAATAGATAACCAATTTTTTATCAATTTTTAAAACTGAAAATGTAAAACAAAAAAGCGTTCATTAGTTTTTTAGTTCTAGGTTGTTCTATGTCGTATGTAGTCCTAAAGTGCTTGACATTTAATTGTGTGAATTTTAGGTTTTGTAAAGTTTGTTAGGTTCGGCACTTACTTTATTTTAAGACAATAAAAAAACGACAATGATTTTATTTAAATTTTTACTAATTTATTTTATCTTCCAACTGGTCGGTTTAAAACCCAAATTATAACTGTACTTTAATTTTATTTTAATTTGTAAAATTGGAAATAACTAGTTGCAATTATTCGCGTTGTCATCATTTTTGATGTGAAGAAAGAAAAATATTTTATTGTAATTTGATGCTTTTGTTTACTGGAAAGAACGTTTTAAGTAATATAGAAATAATATATACACCCATATTCTTTTAGTCGCTTCATACGAAAAAATCCGCTTAAGCGATCAATTTCTATTCTTGAAGACGCATAAGCGGTACATTATACTTAACGCGATAAGAACTGTCAAATGCGTCGCTTGTAGTATTCTTTAAGACTTTTGCTACGAAACGATAGCCATTTTATATCACCTCTGTTTGTGTAACCGATAAGAGTATCGCTTCGAGTATAAAATTTTTTTGTTCTTTGTTTTAATTTAAACATAAAATGCAACTAGCAGAAAAGTAAGTAATATTTAAAATAATTTTAAATTTTAAATTTTTGTGTTTTTGTTATGTTATTCATTTATTTTATCGAAGAATCGTAAAACATAAACGATGACATTTTATTTACTTTTATTTTTACTTTTTAAATTAACCAGAAAACAAAACACTACTTAAAATTTAAAAATCTTGACTCTTTATTTTGTTTACTTTTCAAAGCAAGAAAAAAATTCAAATTTAGTTTAAAAAACTTTTTTTTTCTTTTTGACAGCAGCGAAGTACTACCAACATTTAAAAATTTTATCGTCTGACTAAGAGAATTATAAATTTAACTAGAGGCGAAGCGGTGAATTTTTTCATCGTTTGAGAGATGCGTCTTGAAGAATTAGGGTGATAATTTTAACAGAACGGAATTTACATGTTAAGAATTTAAGTTTACAGGATAGATAACTACCCCATCCTTAAGTAATTCTTTTCCCGAACAATGTTTTCTTACTAATTGCAACTGATTTTTTCCTTTATTTTTCTTCAAAATTTCTATTAAAATTGGTATTATTATAAACATTAATATCATTATACTGTTAACATAAGTTAATACTTTATTTTTTTTCTTTTCAGATTTAATTTCTTTAATTGAATTATAATTTTCAAGCTGTTCATAATTTTAAGATTCCAAATTTATTAGTATAACTTGGAATTACAATGATTTGTTTAAATTCTTAAGTTTATTTGAAAATTTTATATTATTTATTTGAATTGAACAATTTTTAAAAGATAATACATAATTTTTATTTAATAAATATTCAACATTATTACAATTGTTATTTAATTTCAAGTTTTTTGCATTTTTTTTTTAAATAATTCCAGTATCAATTTCAATTATTTTTAAGTTAGTTTTAATATTTTTTGTACAATCATTATAAGCTTTCTCAAATAAATTTTGAATACAATTTGGCACTGGTTTTAATTTGTTTACATATCTCTCTTCAGTGTAATAACAAAGTTTATTTTTATATGAAATAAAATCAAAAGAAATGATACTAAGTTCTTCGAAATTTGAGTTTGGAACTGGTACAATTTTTACCTATTAGCTGTTACGTTATTTGCGCTTGGAATTTCTAGCACGAAAATTAGATCAAGAGAACTTTTTATTTCTTGAATTTTAAATGAATCTACTTCGAACAAGAAGTATTCTTCCGGTGTAAGAATAGATCTGCTAAATAAGGTATTAATTATTATTGGATTTTTAATTTTTTCCTTTTAATGTGTGGAAATAATGATTCATCTACTATAGAAACAGTAAATTTCTAGGAGGATGTACTTCCATTTCTTCAGCACTTTGGTTTTCCTTTGGTTTATTTTATGGTTGTTTATAATAATTAGTATTATGTGACTTATAATAGCGATTTTGGTTACTTATATGAATTATTATAATTATCATTTTTGTTAAATTTATTTGGATAATGGGCCAATGGATTACTGTATTTCTGATAATTATGATATTTATTAACTATTTATTAATATTTTTATAAGGTCGCTGCGATTTCAATCAATCTATTATAGTTATTTTTATTTTCATTATTATTAAAATTGTTATTATTTTTATTATTTTTAAAATTACAAAAATAACTTTTTGATTTGTTAAAATTGCTAGAAATTCCATTTAGTTCGAAGATACATAGAATCATTTCTTTTAATTTTATTTAAAAATTTGTCGAGAATACTTTTTTCGTTATTCTCGGGATTAAACTCTATTGATTTACTTACATCTAGATTATATTTTATATTTAACTTATCTAATATTTTATATAATTTAAAATAAAATTGACTTACATTAATTAATTTAACTGCATCAGTCGTTTCTTTTAATGCCAAATAGAATTCATGAACACCAAATGATTTGAATAGTTGATCTCTAATTTGCTGCCATGTCACTGCTTGCGATAATAATCTTCTAATTGAAATTGCCGCTCGGTCTTGAATTTTTGTTGTGAACATTCTACATATGTAATTTTTTTCATCAGGGACTGCTACCTGGTTCATTAGTGATTCTGATTCTTGCAGAAAATAATTTATTGAGTTAGAGTCTTTTCCAGTAAATGGCTGAACGGATCTAGCCCCTGTTACAATGTCTCTTAATGTCACCACCATTTTATTTATTTTTTTTATTTAGTTTACGAATTTGGATTGTTGAATATGAATTTTAATATTTTAATTATGTAAAAAAAAATTTTTTTTTAATATTATTTTTATTATTGATTAGATTAGATATTAATTTTAATAAATGTTTTTTTTATTTATTTTAGGTAAGTAGGTATAACAGCGTTGATGACTAAATTAATTTTTTATTTATTTATTGCTAATTAATCCTTTTGAAAAAGTCAGTTTATAAAATATTTTTTGTGATATATTTTTTTTTGTATTTATAATTTTCACTTTCTTCTTTCTTTTAAAATGTTCAATGAGTATGATGTTTTTTTTCGCAGAACGAGCACTGTACAATGGCGTCGAGTTTACCTTCTAATATTATTCCATATCCTTTAACTTGTTTTTGAAAATTCACAGAACAAACGCAATACAAGGAACAGAATTTAATTGAAAATGGAAAATGGAAAAATAAAATAGAAGAAATGACATCACCACCAGATAAATATCACAAAATAGAAAGATTTATTAAACATTTTAATATTTATTTGGTAAGAAATATGTAGCGATTTTTGATGTTCGCACGACAACAATTTTTGCTTAATAGAAATTTTTTACAAATTTCACCATATTTGAAGCAGTTGAAGCAGAAGCATATTTATGGTGAATTCGTTTCACGAGCAAAAAATCTGCCCTTAAAAATGCACCATTTTTTCAGTTTTAATTTTAAATTATACAGTTCTGCCATCTTTTTATTTTAGAAACAAACAATTAAAATTCATAATATTTTGGCATGTTTATTAAACTGAACTGTCATTTAATATTTTTTTAGTTCTTTTAAAATTTTCAAATAAAAACAACAACATGTACTTCATAAATAATATATATTGTTTTCCTACCTTTCAAAATTGTAATAATTAATTTTTTTACCGACCAAAATCCGACTTATTATAAACAATTAACATTCACTTTTCATGCCATATTGTCCACTCTACTAACTACTTGAATGAACAATGATTGACAATTTTTTTTGTGTTGTGTTACTATTTTTCATAGATTTAATATTATTATTAAATTATATTATATCTATGTTTTTTGGCATTTGTTTTTTCTTATGTTGCTTGAATTGTCAGGGTAAAAACTGTGCACCGCCGAAAATTTAGATGTAGAAAATTTTACATGCAGAATTTTTTAGAAATAAACACGAATTTATTTTCAGTTCGATATTTTTTTGAAAAATGAATGCAATACATGCTGCCGTTATCAAAAAGTAAAGATTGTCGGCAGAATTTGTTTGTGAACCGAATTCACCACAAAGAACCATATATGATTTTATGTATGATTTATACAGAGCACACAAATTGTATTTAGAAATTACTGTAAGCTTTGCATTTATATTTGATTTTTGTTACTTGATGACATGCGCCGAAAAAAATAACAATTGTAACTGAATTTCGCATAACTTTATAGTTTTTGTATTATGATTATAAACCTTTCTAACTACGTAGAGTACAAAACAATGTTTGTATCTCTCCTCAAAATAATTGAAAATAACTTATATATTAATAGAAAACACCCTATCTTTTTGTGGTGAATTTTATTTATTCTGACAATCGTAATAATTACTGTATTTTATTTTGTAGTTTCTATTGTTTGTTAAGTCAGCTGTTAATTAATGTCCAATGGCATTACGAATAAAGGTAAAATCGCTTTATAAACAAGTAAGTTCTAAAAATTTATTTCAAAAAGTTATCAAAATGATAAATTTATTTACTTTTTTTAGCTTCTTTTCTTGGGTCGTGATTATCCAACTGGATATGAGAAATTCAGAAAACAGTGTTATGAGGCTTTTATGAAAAACAAAGATGAAACTGATCCAAAGAAAATAAAAGCGTTATTGGCCAAAGGTCGATATGTTTGTAAAGAAATTGAAGCTTTATACGCTCTTAAAAAATATAGAGCTTTAAAGTCTAGGTATGATCCTTGATTTGATAGTCTACTGTTAATAAGTTTGTTAATATAGTTTAAATAAATTAAGAAACAATTTTATCTTTTCTTGAAAAAAAAATTATCTTTCAATATTTAGTTCTAAGTGTACTACTAAGTTCAAGTTCTATCCTTTGCAGAATTGTATTCACTCAGATTTGAAGTTATTAATTAAATACAATTTAATTATTCCGCTATACTCCCCTATTTTAAAATTTAATGATGTTAATTTAAATGTTGTGGTAAAAAAATTACAAATAGTTTTAAAACAAATATTAACAATTTAATACAGTACAAAATTTCACCTTTTTACATACATATTTCTTAAAGTAAATGCTTTAGTAATGCTGCTTTGCGCTTGTTATATTATCACAAAATACTAAGTACAAACATAAATTACATAAAAAAAAGTACATTAACACTTATACTATATCACCCAAATTCAAATCCCACCACATGTTCTAAGCTGTAATCAAAAAGTTTGAAGTCATCTTGATAAACTTCATACAATTTTCTAACTAAACCAACAGGTATTGAATCAAAATAATTTCTTAATTGACTTTTAGTTCCAGACGATTTATGACCAGCCGGAAAAGTTAAGTTTTTATTTGCACCTATCGATTTTAAAGCTAGAGTTGAATCATCAAGTAAAGTTTCATATTTTCCTATTAAATTATAATTAATAGCACAAGGATGACACAGGTTTGTAATAGGCTCCCAATGTTCATTAAACGACATATTTGATTTACTTAATTCTGGTGTTAAAAGGTATTGTATAAATTCTTTAAAAGTAACATCGTTACCATATTCCAAAGACTCATTTTTAGGATTAGCTCGTAAGTTTTGAATGATTTGTCGCCCAACACGCGATTGAAAATATTTGGCACTGGCAGATACACCTTCTAATTTATTCCGATAAGCGGAAAGTAAACGTTCAAAAGGATGACGAACAATAACAAAACGCGTATAATTAGATAGTACATTCTGTTGTTCATCTGCAGTTAATGAATTCAGTTTTATAAACCTAAAAATAAAAGAATATAATAAAGTTTTTTTGTATTAAATAAAATCCCAACATTCCAGATGAATGTGCCAAAGTGGCTGGTATTTCCAACGGATTTGAACCTTGCTTCCATTGATTTGTTAGTATCATCAAAACTCTTTTCCAGTTTGTGCAAGCGACCTATAATTAAAATCAAAGTTTGTTTTCAATTATTATAGTTTAATTTTACTTGATTTATCAGAAATCTTATTGTATATAATAAATTTTTATCTAACCTTTGGCACATAGCAATATAAAAGTTTATGATCATGATCTATAAGCATATGCTCCATTTGTTCGAAAGATAAGTTTTCAACATTTCTAAAGTTGGGATAAAAATCTTTACATACATTTTGAAGGTGTTCCTGACGCTGAATATTAAGATTTTGTGTTAATTCTAAACCATATTCATCAATTTTTACTTTATTATTATTTTCTCCAGCTAAAACTATAATTGTTTCATGTATTGCTATAAAGCAAAAATATAAGCAAAATTTAAATGAAATTATTTGCATTTCTAGACATGAATATAATTTGAATTTACGAATTCCGTTTTTAAATTAACAAATCTTTTCTCATAAGTTTAAAATAAAATTAAGTCGCAATATTTTGAAATATATATAAAAATAAATTTTGTGCTGACGAATCATAAACCGTTCCATTTAAATTTGAATTCATATAGCATTAATTATTGACGTTGAATTAATCAAACAATTTTAATTATTTATAGTTGACACATTTAATATGCTAATTCTTTCAACATCCATTCAGTGGGCTAAAAATATATAAAAGAAATTTTGTAAGTTAAAAGAAAGTAAAACCAGTGTTAAAACAAAACTGAAATTTTTTGTGCAGTAGATAGTATTTCGTAATTTTCTTATTAGTTCTTTCTTAGGAAATATTATGTATATGATAAATTAAAATTAATGTTTGAGTTGATCAAATGACTACTTGGGTAATAACTTTTCCATGACATTTTATTTATTCTCTAACACGTGTAAATTTTATTATAAATGAAAACCCTTTTTAGCTTGAACTGCGAATGTGGTACAATTATTTAATGTAAATAAAATCAAATTACCAATGACTTATGATTTATAATTTGAACTGTTGCCACCAAAAAAAAGTGGTTTTCGAATATACATTCAACTTTGTTTTAAAATAAACGCGATGATACATTTTTTTTGAAAGTCTTTAAATGAAAATACATGTCTAATTTTTCACTAATAAATTAAATTTAATCCTTCTCAGACTTAAAATTCTGTATATTGAATAATATAAAATATTTAAAATTTTTTTTGCAAGGTAATAAAATTAACCAAGTGAATTATTATGGTTATTATGTTGTCCTCGTACAACTACTTACATTTGGCTTTGAAATTATTAATTAGAATGATTTAAATTCTTTTGTTAGGAAAATATGATTAAAATTGTTTAGTAAGAAAATTATGTTTAATGTTAAAAATGTTATTTATGTATTTATTTTATTTTTATAAACATATCATTTACCATAACTATTTATGATACATGATATTTCACATTTTACTTTTAGATAAATGTCATTGTCAGGTAGAGGACTCAGTAGTCAGTAGTCAGTACTTAGGATTTTAAGCGCTAAATTATAGAACTACTATTTTTACTAATTTTCTGAAATTTTTAAATTATTTTTAATTTTAGTATTAGTTACTTTAAATTTCTTTTCAATGTAATTTATATGTATAATATCATATTATATGTAAACTTCGTTTCGTATGCCTATGACTTGACGAATGAATTCTTAATGATAACGAATGATGATTTATGACTATTATAGTAAGTTATATGAAATGTCATGCAATGGTACAAAATCAAATCATACCATATAACATCATATGAATTTTATAGTTAGGGGTACAGATACTAGTAAGTCTATGGCTAAAATTAATATATGTGGTGGCTGTCAGATGTTTTGATTTCGTAAACTTAATACCCCTAATCATAGATAGAATTACTAGTATCTATGCTTCTAACTATAATAGTCATATGATGTTATATGATATGATATGATTTTGTACGATTGTATGAAATTTCATATAACTTACTGTAATGGTTCTACTCCTAACCATAATTCATTATCATTAAGAATTCATTTGTCAAGTCATAGGTATACGAAACTAAGTTTACATATAATATGATATCATACATACAGGCGTTAATTGAAAAGAAATTAAAAGTAACTAATACTAAAATTAAAACTAATTAAAAAATTTCAGAATCAAACATAAATAGTTAATTACATAAATTTTTAATAATTAAATGTTTATATTTGACATTTTATGGGTAGTATTGGTTATGTATGACTATTGTAGTTAGGATTATGATTTTGTATATCATATCGAATATACATCGAAAATTAATACGACATCATATGACTATTATTAGTATTTAGTCAGTGGTAGTACTAGAACATTTTGTATTAACCTGTGTATTTCTACATTAAACTTTATCGCGCCGCACATTTGTAGTTGTAGCAACACGTCATTATGTAGAGTTTTAAAAACACCTCTTGTGACTTTGAACTTTTTAAATTTTAATTATTTTCAAAATGTTAATAAAATTAAAGAAAAGAAAATATAAATTTTTTAATTGATGGCAATCTATGAAAATAAGTTTATTGTTCAGAGAAAAATAAAAATTATTCAATAAAACAATTATACATTGGTATACATTTTTAAGTATAAAATCGCTACATGTAGGAAATCTTTGCGTCTATTAATATTTTCTATACAAGAAATTTAGGTCGAAAATTAAACCTCTGGTTTCCAAATAATGTTGTTTATTTGGCTTAAATTGTATATATCTATGGATATACTTGTATAATAGATGCAGCAGCTTCTCTTTCACTCTAATGTATTTTTTTACTTTGGGTAGTATGCATACTTAACACACCAAAACCAAAATTTAAGAGGGAACTTATGATACAAATGTACAGTTAGAAATATCCAAAGCTATAATATCAGACTCGACAGAATGGTGAAGACTGATACAAAGCTTCTCCCACAGGTAGGTCATGAGATCACCCTCTCTGAACCCGTTTTGTCATGAAGCAAACCTTTGCGATCTAGATATTTCAAAAGCTTATGGTTTATAACTTTTTCCATTACTTTGGAAAGGATTGAAGTAATAGCAGTCGGTATTTAGAGTTGTCGCTTTTATGGTCTTTTTTAGGAATTGGAAATAATGTGCAACCTTCCATTGGGTAAGATGAATACCCGAAGTGAAGAAAAGATGGAAAAGGTTTCGCAGAGGTTTTGGAATGGGGGTATATAGATTTTTAGAACGGAAGTTGTAATACCGTCCGACCGGCTTTATCAAAATGATTCTACCAAAGGATCAGCCAACTTCTAAAATAGATGGAGGTCTTTGAGTTGACTGGGGCAGTGACGAGTTAGAAGCGAACCGTTTGCCAATCAAATTAGCTTTTTCTTTTGAATGTGATACGAGGTTTTTAATATCAACAAATGGAGGAAAAGAAAACCCGCTATTGTCCTCTTTTAAATTTCCATATTGCTTTCCAACATGAATTTTGACTAACAGGTAAAAGTTGGACTGGACATTAGTATTAAAAATCAGACAATATTAATACTTTATTTTATAAATGAGAAAAAGAATTAAATAAATACAGAACAGAAAGAAAAAAAAATTAAAGAAAAAAAAAATGCACGATTTAACCTAAATTTCAAAAATGTCGTTCATTTGACGTAAATTGGAAATGTTTTATGTTTTCAGATGTTTTCCACTCATAAAATTTAAAAAAAAACTATGGGAATGTACAGTTTTCCTTTAAAATTAGATGGAAAAGCCGAAGATGAAAAACAATTTAATAAGAAAGAAAAATATTTAACAAAACAGACTTGTGTTGCACAATTATTTCAATAATAATGGTAAAAATTTATAATAAAATTTATATTAATGAATATTTTTTATATTTGAATACAAAGAATTTTAACATAACTCCTATAAAAGTTGCCATAAGATTACATGTAAAAATTTTTCAAAAGTATGCCTTCTAAAACGCTTTTCGCTCTTTGCGGCATGACCTTTATTTTTGTTGGTTCTGTTTCATACATTGCTGTTGTTGTTTTGTAAAGGGCGATAAGCCGTTGTTCACCCACTTTCAATACTTTCTATCAATTTATAAGTAATATTATTTATTTTTTTTATATTATATATTTGTATATTTTAAATTATATTTTGTTAAAATGGGGATATGTAAAGTAAAATTATTTTTCAATAATTTTTATTTTCAATTAAAAAAATTCACGCCACGTACGGGGATCGAACCCGCATCCTCTAGATTAGAATTGAGATCAGACTAAATATATTTTATTTCATATGATTATTTCTTAAGTTTTTAATTTTTATTATGTTTTTGTTTTTTATATTTAAAATTATTGTTCTTTTTTCTAATTTTTGTAATAATATTTTTTTAGTTTTTTAAAGTTTTTCATATTTTTACTATTATATATTTTTTATAATTTCTATTACATATAAATATATATATATATATATTATAAATTCTATATAATTTATATTATAAAATTAGTTTAAGCTCTATAATTTTATTTATTTTTTTTTTTCTAGATTTTAGTGGGTTTGGCCTGGCCTAATGGGAATACTACTTAAAGAAAAACGCTCCATATTGCCTACTTATGGGTGGTGTGGAAATGGGAATTATTTAAGGTGTTTTTTTGAATGCAATTTATTTAACAAAACTAGTTTTTGCCCGCTAAAACTAGCCAAAAACTAGGCAGTACTATTTTCTTATTCTTGAACTAACATTTTTTCATTTTATGATCATGCCCATTTTTGGTGAAAAGAGTACTGTGTTTGTGTATTCGTAAAAAGATATTTACTCTTTGATTTAATGTAAACATTTAAACAATTAATTTAAAATATGTATCTACTTTTGAATTGTACAATTCAACAAAACATAATTTTTTTTTTTTTTTTTACGCGCTAGTCAAACCCTAGGAAAACGAATTCCTTTAAATAGATATGTAAGGTTGGCTATGGGGCTAAGGAGTTAGAAGAAAAAAAGGATAGTAGAGGAGAGTTGGGTGGTAGGTTAGAAACGAACTTATTTAAGTTCTTTTTAAAACGTTGCAAATTGTATAAAGGTCTATTTCTATCAAAGGCAAACACATTGGACGGAAGGATTTAAAAGGAAATTGCAATGATATCGGAAGATGAAGACTGCAGCCAATTATTTAAAAAAAAACAATGAAATCTCCATTCAAGTATTTTTTTTTATATTTGAAACTGTAAGTATACAATTACAAATTTCATACGCAAAAAGTCCTCTAAATAAAATCTTTAAAAAAGTCCTGAAAATAAAGGAAAATTTTTTATTAGTTTTTGGTATTGTAGACTTCTTGCATACAGTCTTTCAAATTTCTATTTTAAAAATTATTAATAAAACACAATTAATTTATTTAGTGCTACTTTATTTATTTAATTACTTGTTAGTAATGAATAATCTTGAAATTTTTATTTTCTATATGAGTTTAATAATTATAATAAAATTTTAAGTTTGTTAATTATTTTATTTTAGAATTTTCTTACGTATATATAATATTTATATATATGTGTATATATTTTGAATAAATTTAAAATTGATAAATAAAAAGTTACTATAAACGTCAGAATCAAATGTAAATTATATTTTATTTCTTATTGTATGAATTATTGCGTCTTTTTTTGGCAAATATCTTATTATGCATAATATATTTAGTATTAGCATTTCGCTTGCATTCCTCTAATGTATGAATGTGTGTTCTAGCTTCTTCTGGATTTTTGAAAGCATAAACCATTTGTTTCCTTAACCCTAAGCAAATAAATGAAAGTTCAAAGTGTTTATAATTATTATATACCTAAGAACAATTGTTAAACAAGATGAATGTTTCAAATATTTGCCAGCATATTATTCATTAAAATGAGTAGGTCAAGCTCAAATAATTTATAGTATGCTGTTGTTTTTGGTAAAAAGGAAATTAATGTTGTGCTTTCTAAATTTCCATTGTAGGTTCCTCTAAGTTTTAATAAAATAAACCTGAAATTAAAAAAAAAAAAACAAATATATTATTCTAGATTTACAATGAAAATTATTTAAAAGAAATAATAATAATTTTTCATTTATTTTTTATTATATTAGATACAATGTATCAAAAACATAACATTGTGTGTAGTTATTTTTTAACGAATAACCTACAGTTAAAAGTTCTTTAGGAAATCTTACAGCTTAAATTTATTCAAATATTAATAATAAAATTCCAAAATGCTTATAGCTTTATTTAATTACTTTTATTTGTAAAGAGTAAAGATAATAACGTACAAATTCATATAAACTTTTTAGTATGAAATAATTTTGAGAAAAATAAAATATATTCCAAGTTTTGACTGTATTAGTCGAAACTTATTCTATTTAGAAGATTTACTAGATTTTGTTTGCTTAATAAATAAAAGTGTGTATAATTATTTTAAGTCCTTTTACCCATACTTTATTGAAAGCCTTTTCCACGTCAATAAAACATGCTCCAACACCCTCTTGCTTATTTATATGCCACATTAATTTTATATTAATTTTGCATGCGTTGAACAGTGTTAGTGCCTTAATCAAAATTGATTTTCTGTAATTAGCCATTCATATTTAGCCAATTTAACTATTTATCGTTAATAGGTGCTTCGTATAATTAGGTAACAGACTAATAGGCCGATAACTATTAGGATCTTTTAACTCCTTTTCTTATCATAATAATTTTAGGCTAAATAAAAAAAGCCCCAAAGCCAAAAATGAAAAAAGTCCCCAAAATTCGTATGAAACTAAATAGAAGAAGGTCTCGCTTTTTTCATAAAATATAAAAAAATTATGGTTTTATTTATCCCTATTGTTGCATATAATATACTGAGGCCTGCGACTCCAAATCCTTGTTAAGCAATTTATTGGAACCCTGATTGCTCCCTCCTAGTTTTTTTTTTATTTAAATAAACTTTTAAATGCCTGCCACCCCCAATCCCACTAAACAATTCATTAGAATCCTGATTTTGTATCCAACTGTTAAATTCTCCAAACCTTTTTTTCATAAATAATAATTCAGCAACAAAACATCTAAATATTATAAAAGACACACTGCTGCTGCTGCTGCTTATTAGCGTGCCCTATGTTATGTTAAGTGTTTTATAATACCCGTAACATACTATTTCTTTCGTTAATTTTTTAGTTATTAACAGACACAAACTTAAAAAAAAAAAAAACAATTTTAAAATGTTAACTTAAATGTTAAGTTATAACAAATTTCTTTTCCTTCTAATCTAATATGTAATAAAAGGCTGGAAACTGCTGCTAATTCATGTGCCCTTTTTGTCAAATTAACACAAGCAAGTAAAGTATAAGTAACCAAGTGGCCGGATGGTTAGGGCAAGAATTACGAAATCTAATAAATTTTAGGATGTATAGGGTTAAGGGTGATCTTAACTGATAAGATCAGTTTTTATTGAGATATTTGTTTTGCAAACGCGAATAAATTCATTAAACATTATTTTTATCGATTAGGATTTTTATTATTCTTATTGATTCAGAATTAAAATTAAAAAAATAATATTTTTACACTTACACCTGTCGTACGACAGGCTTTTTCCCTAGTTTAATGTAATGGGAGATACAGCTCCAAACCCCCGTCAAACAATTAATTGGTTAGTGCTATAATAAAATAATTAAATTACTAATTAATAATATATATATAATAAACAAATAATAAAATAAATCAAAAAATAAATATTAATAATGAATAGTTTTACGGTAATTTGTCAGAAAGAAAATACGTTAAGTTTTTGTCAGAAACAAAATTAGCTTTATAGCTCCTGAGCATTTTATCTTCTTAGACAAATATGGATATATGTATTGTAATATATATATGGTGTAGTGGTAAAGATGCCGTCTCTCATGTGAAAAGTCTCGGGTTCAAACCCCAGTCAGATCATATCTAATAAAAAAATATCTTAAAATTGTATAACTATATCGTAATATAAAGATTTAAGATTTAATCAAAGACTATAGAATATAATATATTATTATATATATTATAATTATAAAAAAAAAAATACTATTTAATTATAGAGCACATGCAAAAAAATCAAATAAATATATGCCAAATGATGTTAACGAATATTAATTTTATCTATAGTTTATTAATATAAAATATGTCATTTCCATAATATTGAAAAAGATAAATAAATTTTTATTTGTTTTAGCTTATAAGATTAGTTTCGATAAGTTTAAGTTAAGCTTAAGCTGGTTTAAGAAGTTAATTTTTATAAAAGAAAAGGATATAAATAATATATATTGTACACTAAATAATATAAGAATACTTTGTACATACATCAAATAGATAAAAAATTTAACATAAAGAAATTAAAGTATTTTTTACATGTTAAAAAATTAAAATAATTAAATCTTTTACGTTTCCATAATATTGTAAAATTGTAATAAAATAAAAGTTTATTTAAAAAAAAATTAATTCAAAAATAAAAAAAACATTTCAGTAACGTAAAAATAGATATCCTAAAAATATGCAAATTTGTGTAAAATATTATGACTTAAAAATCATAGTAAATAATCAATTGACGAAGTGTATTTATAATTTGAAGTAAATGTTAAATATCGTCTAAAAATAAAAATTTTTTAAGCTTAATTTTGATTGCTTATATTCGATATATGTATGTATGTTGCTGGGTGGCACAGTGGTTAAAATGGCGACGTTTATAATCCCAATAAAAGTGATTATCTGATTTTCGACTTGACTCATTGGTCATCCGCCATTAGTTTTGAATTAAGAAATAACTAATAATTCTATATACATAAATAATTCACATAATAATATCTACATAATATATATATATATATATATTGATTATATATAAACAAATACAAAAAGCACAAAAATAATTTAATTGAATAATAAAACTCGCAAGCGGCAAATACAGAATATATTATAATTAAATATAATATTATTACAATACATATAACAAATAGATAAGGCCTGGTCTCATGTATTAAAAGCATATACCATTAATATGTCCCTTTTGTTTGAACATTCGGAACTCTGATACAGACAAGTGAGATAGGTTTATTAGCTTAACATTTGTACGATAAGCACTTTAAAAACAATTGTTATTTTTTTTATTTACTTTTGCAAAAGAAAGGTCTGAGTCATTAACTCATTAACAGTCAATATTATATTTTTTAACTTATAGATTAAGTTTTTACAACATATTTGGATAGATGTGGTTAAAAAATTTTTGTTTTTATCACAAACAAATTTTCGTCTTTAAAATATTAGAATGACCTGAAAATGAACTTATCAATGAATTATGATGAAAAAAAAATTGATAATCAAAATATTGTTATTCTTTGTGAGCTTGGTAATTTAGATAAAAATACAAAAATTTAGCAGATATTCCTATTTTAACTGGACCTTCGAACTATTTTAATAAATTATATGTTGAGTTGAAATCGATTAAAACATTCCCAGTCTATTGCTCTATGAGCTCTACTCATATACACATAAATAATACATATGTTTTTTTAATGTATGAAGTTGTCTAAAGTGAAGAAAACAAACATGTGTTAATGAGAATTACTTTTTTATAATGATTACCGTTAATATTTAACGGTAAATAAAAAACTCAATATTTATAGCCCTAAGGGAACTCCTTACTAATTTAAATTTTTCTTTTGAGTATAAAAGTAAGATTTTTTTATTTCGTACATTGATTTTGATACCTAAGAGAACTTTAATGGTGCTTTATTAAGAGTGTACCAAGAGTGTATTTAAAACAGTGTTAACGAAAGAAGCTTTGGAAATTTAAGAATAAGACATCTATATTTTAAAAAGATAATTATTTTTTAGGCAGTTCAATTTTAAAATTTTTAAAATAATCCCATTCTTTAATAAAACAACCTTTCTGAAGAATCTTTTTTTTTAGCTTTTAATGAAATTAATTAGGTAATTTAATCCCTCTCTTAATAGTGCAATAAATATATTTCCTGTTTAATTTCTTCTTTCATTGATTTTTGTTATTTATGTTTTGTTATTTTTACAGGGAAATTGGAATATATTAGTGTATTTCTAGATGTATTTATTGTTCTTTCGGAATTTGGCAATTTTTTTTAATGGCATGGCATTTCAAATATTTAGATAGGGAAAAAGAGAATTGAAAACACATTTTTTTTTATATAGAAAAAACAATTTTGATATTTTTTTTTTTTTTTTTTTTGATAAGGAAAAGAGAAGAATGCAAATAAATAAGTTTTTTTTTATATTTTTGTTTCAATTTTTGTCATTATTTTGCAAAGAACAATTGTTCGTAGTACGTGTGACAATTTATTTGTAACGAATATTTACAAAAACATTTAAATATACAAAATAAATGTAAAAAACACAGAATTAATCACTATTTTTTGAAAAATTTAAAGTTTTATTAAAATTTTATATTAAAATATTAAACAAATTTTAGTATATGATATTTTTGTTATTAGGTACCTAAAATGGAGTTTTTCAACATTCATATGAACCAAAATATTCTAAATGAAATATATTATGCATGAACTTATTAATAAGTATAATTAGGACCTACAAAAATACAGAAATATTTCGATAATCTGAAACCCCTATAATCCGAAAGATTGCAGCTTGGAGATTTTATAATCCGAATTGTTTACAAAATTACATAATTTTTCTTATGGCTTTGTATAGATATCATTTAATAAAATAATTAATAGTTCGTTTTTTTAAGGTACCTATTTTGTTTTTATTAAGTGTTAAAGTTTTAATATAAATTTATTATTATTAATTTTCTTCAAACATTAAAAGAAAAATGTAGTTAAAAAAAAAACTATCTCACGGATCATTCAAGTTTAATTTCATATTTTTAAAATGCTAGTTATTATTTGCATAGATTTTTTGGGCTATTAACATTGCTATTCACCAATCCCAATCTGCGGAATACGGATATCAATTATTCGCTGTATCGTAATATTACAAAATTAGAGTTTTAATAATTGGTTTAGCGGGGTTTGACAATCTAACTATTTAAAAATCATTATTGTATAAATAAACATATTTGGACTTAGTGAATAAATAAATATGTAAACAACAATAATAATACCATCTATCTACATACAAAAGATTATTGCCGAATATTCTTCCATTTGCTGAAAATATTTATGCCAAAAATCTCATTTGCCAAAATGATTTAAAAAAAAAGAATTGCCAATTAGTATAAATGAAATTTTGTTAAATTTTTATGCTTATCTTGGCATTATGATAAAAGTTTTTTAATGCCAACTGGGTTATTGCCAAATGTCTTTTTGAGAAATGGGTTTAGGTTAACTGTCATAAACCCAAAACTTATGAATGTAAGCAATATTATAACGCAGAAATCATTAAAATATTAAAGAAGCACTTCATTAATCTATATATTTTCATTGATTGAACTACAATTAAATACAGAGGATGTGACCAAGGACTAAGTGTAGAGTTAGTTTGACTGCGTATCTGAAAATAACCGTACATAAATAAATTAAAAATATAATCAACTGAAAATCAATAAAAGTCTAAATTTTCAATATATATTAATAGATATATTTATTTGAGTCGATGACATTTGACTAAAAAAAAAACCCCAATGAAAAAATCCCAAAAATATCAAAATCACGAATAATTTAAAATTTTTTGTTTCCAACTCTGAAATCTTTCATAACTTTTTTTTATAAATAAAAACTAACAACAAAGCATTTAAAATAATGGAGACTGCTACCCCCAAACCCTAGCTAAACAGATTGTTGGAGCCCCGATTTTGTATTTAACTCTGAAATCCTTCCTAATCCCAAAAGGATTTTGGGATGTTTTTTACAGATTGAAAATTTGGGATTTTTTTATTTGGGCTTTTTTTCAATAAAGTGTCATGCACCCTATTTATTTATACTATCCATGGTTATCATTTGAAGTTTAACATATGTATATATGTAAATCTAAGAATTTTATCTTTGGATTTATTTTGTTGGCATTATATAATATGATAATATTCAATATTTATGAAAACTTCTTTTCCTTTTTATTTAAAATCTTTTTCAATTCTCACCCACCAATTATTATTTAAAATGCTAATGTCGCCATATAAAATTGTCTGAAGTCTGACCAATGGCCATATTTAAAAATAATATTAAGCACACGATTCAATTTCCTTAAAAGAATTAAAAAAAGAAATCATAAAAAACTTTTTCTTAAAACTTTCAACTTTAAAAAATTTTAATGGTTTTTCTGATACATAAATATTAAAATTAATAAATCATTACAAAGAAATAAGAAAAGAATAGGATGAGTATTTGAATCGTTTGTTCTGTCGTGGACAACAAAAATAAATTTAATCCACTTTCCTTTAAGTAAATTACTGCTACAAAGAAATAAATAATATTCCTTTTGTTAAAAACATATTTTTGTTACTACAATCATTTTGGAATATTTTCTTTTCTTGCATTTTATCTCATTAATTTTTAGTTATAAAATTCAGTTTGAATTTTTTTTGAGTAATTGGAGCTGCAAAGATAATTGCTTTAAATTTCCATAATTGAATAGTAATTTGTTGGAACTGACAAAATTCTTAAAGATATCAAGAAATATTCAAAATAACTAATTTTTGAAATTTTTATAGTAGAAATTTTAAAAATTTTCAATAACATTATGCGAAAATATTTGTAAATCTTTTCGTTAGGTTTAAATTATTATTTTTATATCCATATATGTATACAATTCTTGGTATACCCTGGTACCCTGAAACCTAAATGGTTTCTTTTTTTTTCAGAATTATAATTTAAAAAATAAATTACATATTTAAAAAATTATTAGATATTGAATTTATTATGTATTCAAACCAAGGGTTGGACTTCAACTAAACGTTTTTATTAAAATGCAATATATACAACCTTATACATATAAACATCTTATTACTATGAGAGAACTTACAGTAATCTTATATACTAAGAGAAGTGGACATAAAAATACAAGATAATAATTATATACATACATTACAGAATTATAAAAAAGAAGTTGGTAATGATATTTAATTAGATGCACTAATATACTAAAAAAAAAACATTTAAACATATTAAAAAGTTCTAGCAACCTTCATATCTTAGCCGAAATAAGGGTCTGATCAATATTAATCAAAAAAGTGCACTCACACCTTAAATATAGATATTATAATTTTAAAAGTTGGAATTTTAAGCCAGCCCCACAAAGTTCAAGTACGATATTTTGATATTGTATCTTGTATAGAACATTTATAAAGATTCAGTTTTTATTAAATTAAGTAAAATACAAAATTATTAAAAAATTTGAAGTAAATGACATAAGGTTCATTCTAATTACATTTTAAATTCATATTCGAACAAGAAAACAAAAGAGCGAAATAAATGTTAAGGAAAATGTATGAACAAGTTTTATTTTATTTTATTATGTAAGGCTATTTGCCAATATATACCATACTTACATGCCATTAAAAAAATTGTGAAAAAACCTTTCTAACGGTATAATAATTACCGTTATTACAACAATTTGAAATGTATTCTGATTTTTTTGAAAGTTTCAAATATTTTTTTTAAAAATTCTCATTTTTAATTGCAATATTTCAGAAATGGTAACACTTATTAAGATGAAATAAGATGCATATTAAAAATAATATTATGTAGTAGATATTGGTTCCTTTTTATTCTGTTACGGTAAAAAATATAACGGTTTATTTAGAATGGTATAAAATGTTATGAAAATTTTGTTATGCACATATTCGGTCACTAGATGGTTCGGTCACAAGTGGTTCTAATGGCATATATATTCGGAAACATGGAGATATAAAGTACTGTTATATTATGACGACATTAAAATCTAAGATCATCATTTCACGGAACTTTATCCATAATTGTAATTGGGTTTATGTTTTACCAAAATCTTATATATTCTAAAATAAATTAAAATAAAGAGTGAAAAATATTGTATAATGGTTCCTCGTAAGTTTAATTACATATTATTACATATATATTTATTAAAATTAGCATAGAGATTTTAAGTAACAACAATTTTATGAACATTATTTTTATATTGACACAATTTTGATATTCCAATTACAACTAAACAATTTGAAGCTTGATAAAATATTAAAATCAAATACGTACCTATATTACCAAATTGTTTAGGATTTAATATCATATTCACTAATCCTGTTAAAATGTTACTACTTAAAAAATGAATTAATCCATTTTCATTGATTACTTCAAGAATGATCAATGGTGGCAAAATTTCTATTGAATTCAAAGTTTTTAAAAACATTTCAACCAAAAGTGTTATTAAAAAGAAAAAATTGCTTATAAAAGTCATTATTAAAATGTATTCAAAATTGGCCGCTCTCCGTGCAATATTACAAAATCCAAAATATAATAATAAAACAAGTACTATAAATGTAATCATAGTAATTATAAAAGATATTTTGATTCGTGATTTGCATTCATATTTTTCAAATATTTTAAGACTTATTGCAGTATTTATTAGATAAAATGAAATAAAACCAACAACTGATATTAAACCTTCACGATTGCCATTAAATATATTTGTTCTTGGATTCATATAATCCATGACATATTCAAAAAGATATTTTTGAAGAATATACTCATGAAAAAGTCCTAAAATTAATCCAAATAGAAAAATTTTTTCCTTTGAGTTTAAATGGTAAACTAAAAAAGTGCCACAAAAGTATGTAACACCTATCGTAAAAAAAGCATTCCAATGTAATCCATATTCATGTTCAGCATGTGAATAATTAAATAACTTTAATGCAACAATTCTGATAAATCCAAGATAAATAAGAAATAAACCTTTCCAGCGTGTTTTTCTGATATTACTTGGTATCTTTGGTCTTATACTAATACAGAACACAAAAGCTGCAATGCCAGTATCCATTGTACTTATACCAATAAAAATAGTTTTCTTCGAGATTCGAGGAAAATTATTAAAATCCACTGCTAATATATAAACGGAAGTGATAAGAAAAACCAGAGCACGTGTCCATGTAATTGCTTGACATTGATTATTAGTATATATTAAATCATATTGATTTCTTGTATATTTTGAAAATCTTTTTAATGCTAATAAATTTAAAATTAAAGAAATTAACGCAACAGCATATTTAAAATTCACCGAAATTATTATAGGGACCACAAGTATTAAAAACTCAATCAAATACTCTGACATTGGTCTTTTAAATTTTAAATACATTTTTACAGTGTTGGCTAAGTTAATATTCAAATAAAGGGGTGTTAATCGAACTAGAATATTCAATAAATGGTACATAATGTAATTCGGACAATCTTCCATTTTATATTCTTAATCTAAAATTATAAACATTTATAAAAGTTTATTTTAACAAACATTGAAGAAACCAAACCTTTATTTGACTTATTAAAAAACTAATTTGACTTTTTGTTAATATACATGTAAATAATTTTATTTTATTTTGCATAAAACTGTTCTGTCTGAATTGAAATATATGTTACAGTTGACTTTGTAAATAATTATTTAAATTTATTTATGAATTTAAAAAATTATTGATTTTAAGCATAAACTAGCAAGTAACGGCTGGGTGGCACAGTTGTTAGAGTGTCGACCTTTCATGCGAAAGGCCTGGGTTCGAATCCCAGTGAAAGTGAAAAAATTTTTCTGGTTTTTGACTCAACTCAGCTACCATTCGCCATTGGATTCAAATAATGGCTTATTCAATAATTAATAATTATATATTTTTAAAAACAATTCATTAATATAATAATTAAAAAAAATGCAAAATATAAACAAATAATTTAATTGCATAACATTACTTACATATGTATATAGGAAACCATATAACTCAAATACAAAATATTACAATATAAACAAAAATAGAATTGTATCTATTGAAAAGCTATCACGTTTCTGCATTTTATAAGGCCTAGTACTATCTCATGTTTAAATTATATGTGAAATTCATTAAGATCCATTCTAACAACACGAATATAATATGACCCCTTGTTCCAACAAGCTTAAAAAAAATATATCAATTCTTTTCACAATAAGGTCTCTGAAAATCAACTAATTAATGTGAAGATTATGTTAGAAATTGAAAAGTTAAACTCTGAATGACAAGGTTTTACAATAATGTTTTGTTGTATATATATATATATATATATATATATATATATATATATATATATATGTATATTATAATAATGTTTGGGTGATTTAAAAAGTTTAGAAGCAAAGATTCATAAAAAAATTGGTACTAATATACCAAATGATAAAACAAAATAATATTAAGGAGCTATATTTAAAAATTGTTTCAGCCTTCAAGCTAAAAATTGTAACCAAGATCTGTTACTTCACAAATTATTTTTTTCTATTTTTATTATTGAACTCCCATATGCATGGATAAAAAGTTAAAGAAAATAACTATTGCATTACTTTTGTATAGGATTTTTACTCCGGAAATGAAATATCATATTATTTAAAAATAATGACCAAGTATTGTTGTACAATTAAGAGAAAGAGAAAAAAAAATGATAAAGAGATAATTTACACCAATTATTTGAATTTTGAACCCAATGATAACTGAGTCGAGTCGAAAATCAGATAAAAATTTTCTTTGAAAATGGATGAAAGGTTGGCACTCTAATCACTATTCCACCCACCCATATAAAATCATTTTGAAAGCCAATTATAAAATCAGATAGGATTTTGAGATTAAAAAGTGAATATTAAAGTTAAAAAGTGAATCAAAATAAAATTCTTGTTTATTATTCTACATTCACCTCGTTTTATAGTTATAATGAACAATTGAGACATAAATAACTATCGAAAATCTTATATCCTTCTTATAAACTAAGTTCTTCCTATTACATACATTTGATTTGTGTTAACCCCAGTTCCTTTATGACTAACTACTTTATATCTTCTCAATTTTATGAAAAACTCTGCTTTTAATTTTTCCCTTTTAGTGTTATTTATTAAGATCCTTACATCGTTAGATATTTTTAAATTGGCATGTATAAATAAAAGTGAATATCCCATTAAGACTTCTGTCCTTTATTCTAGCGACGTGTGGTTATGAACGACTCGTAATGAACGAAATTTTGAATAAATTTATCAGTTAGTTGAATTTAATTAAGTCATTTCGTTCACTAATTTAGATTATATTTTCCAGTGACACTGTGACAGGTACATTGAAAAAAAAGTTTATAATTGTATAATTGCTTGAATTGAGCTACAACGGCAAATTTAAAATAGATTGTCAATAAGACAGCAGTCACTCTTGCACATGTAATTTATTTGTATTGGTTCATTCTCTTTTAAAATATTTCATGTCACTTACATTTATTCTTTCAATATTGTTGGAAGGGATTTTTTTTGAATGAACGTAAAATTTTACTTTATGCTAAATGATGTAAAAAAAAAGATTATTTTTTAATATACTCCTTTAACACAATTCAAAAAATCAGTGGTTTTGAGTTATTTTAACATTTATGAGAGAACCACTGCTTTTTTCATAAGACTAAAGACTACGCGAATAGAATTGACCATTTTTTCTCTCAATGTCCAGATTAAAGTTTATGTATTATAAGGATGGGACACTCTCAAAAAAACATCTAATGCATTTTTTACAACCACCTAAACAACAACCAATAATCCATTTGTAAAAGCGGATAAAATATTCGTTCCTTCGCTTTAAAACCGTTCTGTTATTGAAATTTCTGCAAAAGAAAAACTGAGCGATAAATATGTTCAGGTAGTATTTTTACAATGCTTTTTGTTCGTTTATCTATGGATTGGTATAATATAAAGTATAGGTCTATTTGAAATTAAATCGCAAAGCATTTATAAAGGCGCAACTTTGTGATATTTTTTTTCATTTAAGTGCATGAAATAATAAAAAAACAGGGTTTTGTATCCGATCGGTGGCATAATGGTTAGGACGTTGGACTTTCAATCGAAGGGTCTCGGGTTCAAACCCTAGTCGGATCATATCTAATTAAAAACCTATAATTTATAGCAATAATAGTTTATACCATAATATAAAATATATACCTGCCACACTTGAAAAGGAAAGGCTGAATCACTCACTTATCACATTGTATGTAGTAGAGGACTGTTCATAAATAAATGAAAAAAAGTGTTTGGTTATTTAAAATTTTGTGAAATTAAATAAAAAAGTAATAACTTAGTGTGTTCTTATGTATGATTTAGATAATTTAGAAAATAAATTTACTAAATACTTTAATAAAAATAGTATAGAAAAAGATTTAGAATATTATACATGGCTTAAAAAACGATTTTAATTATGATTGTAACAAATCGTTTTTTTCAAGTAATGTATATATTAGAGTTGTTAGAATCATAATAAAAAAAATTAATAAAAAGTTTTAATAAAAATATAAAAGTATATGATATTAGAAATAAAATGTTAAATGTTTAAAATTTCTAAATAAATAGGTATAAAATCTGATTTAATTTCTTTTGCTTTTTGGTTCAGGATTTTTTTTAAAATTTTAAATTAAATACTCTAAAAAAAAAAAAATTTTTTAATTATAAAACTAATATTTTATTTCAATTTGTTTTATCTTTCTACTTTCCACACACTTTGCTGTATCTATTTTTGGTTTCTTTTCCACATAATAAAATCATAAACCGTCAAAAAAAAATTGGGTTGTTTTTTTTTAGCTCTGAGCATTTAGAGTGTTTTTTTTTTAATTAGAGCGTTCTCTACATGTTCATTTAAAATATTTCGAGTACGGCGGGGCAAAATTAAAATCCAAGGATATTTATTTTGACGTTTGTTTAAGATTTTAGAAAAGACCTGATTGTACAAATTTTTTCATAATTTGAGTCAAAAACAAATGTTTTTTTTAATTTAAGTACATATACCAAATTTTTTATTTTTCTTAGGAGATTTAACCATTTATTTATTTGATTTTACATGTAAATTGTTATAATCTTTTTACTTACACCTAAATATTAAAATTAACTGAAGTAGTAAAGATATATACCATATCCATATATATGTACATATTTCTAAGTGAAAAATTCATAATTAATTGTATTTGAACTTATGGAGCACAATAAATAAATAAATTTATTTAGTTTTTCTTTTTTTGTTATTTACGATATAAATTAATTTAATAAAAATGATAATCAGTTTTCGAATCCAAAAAAAAATGTTATTTGCTTTCTTCAGTTAAAAAGGTATGTTTAAAAATTTGTCAAATATTGTGATTTAAAAACCACTCACAGAGTTTCTTTAAGAAATCAAAATGAAAAAAGTTTTAAAAAAAAATGTCATAAAATTTTTGTAACCCTTAATTTATGAGACTTGGAGATGAAACAAAAAATATTTGCCTAGAATTTTTCAATCCTACTATGATTTCCTCATTATATTTTTAAAAATATGTCGGTCGGATTTTTTAACGAAATATCTCTAACCTCCTGAATTTCAAATGATTCAGTGGAGCTTAATGGTCGAGTTTATTATTTGAGTCACCACTTCGTAGACTCATTCATTGTCAAAAGTGAGTCAAAAGTTTAAATGGAAGTGGACTTCGTACACGTCACCAAATATTATTAATACGTTACCAATTATTTTAGTTAAGTCGGTTAAATCTAGTTATGAATATTTTAATAAAATCTTAATCGTAAGCCAAATCAGTTATGAAAATAAGAGAAAAAAAAATACTACAAAAATTTTAAGAACTTGCGCTGTCAACATGAGTTATAAATATATAATATACAGTACATTATCCTATATAACCTATACATATATGTACATATTAAAATACAGAAAAAACAATAATAGTTTAGTTCTGTAAAATGAGAATTTGAACAAATTTTATCAAAAGAGTTATTCCAAGTACAATAATAATTACCTTTTTCCGTTAAAATATCAATAAAGAACCAAAAAAAATCTAAAATAAATAAAAACGAATGTCATGTTTATTTTGTGGAAATAAAATTTCCTTTACATGTAGCGAGCAGTACATTTCTTATATTTTGAAATTGTGTCATAAAAACGAACATATCGATACTCGAATTTGTTGGGTGTTTTTGACAGTATTTTTGTTTATTAAAAGTCAAAAGTCAAAACAAATCGGATTATCCGCAATTGATGAATTATTTTTTATCTTCCAATTTCAAATATAATAAAAATTAAATATATTAATCTAGTTCGTGTATTAAAAATTTAAAATAACTTTTTTTGTTTAAATAATTGAAACACAAATTATTAAAAATGATGGATTGTAAATTCAAGCCCGATAAACTTAATTGTTGTCCGGTTGCAGTTGTATATCAAATATTGGATATTTTAAAAATAATAACCCCATTAGGATTAAATTTATTTATATTTAATATAATACAACATTATTTTTGCCTTTCAAAAAGTGTTTCTTATAAATTTATACTTGAAATAATATTAATAATATTACCTGTTATATTAATGTTAACATTTGGATTTAAATATTCTACACAATTAATTATTGCATATTTTTTACTTATATTTTTGATACGAATAAAGATAGAAACGGCATCACAAAATAAAGTCACCTTAAATAAAATAAGTTTGCCAATTTTTTGGGCTCGTTCACTAATTTTTATCATTACATCTGTTGCGATTTTAGCAGTTGATTTTAAATATTTTTCTGTTTCAATGATGAAGACTGACTTTACAGGCATTAGTTTAATGGATACAGGCATTGGATATTTTATATTTTCTATTGGTATTGTCAATAAGTATCACAATGCTTGGAATAATATGAAAAAAGCAATAATTTTGATAATTCTTGGTTCTATTAGAACGATAGCAGTAACCTTAATAAATTATCATCAATCAGAACTTGAGTATGGAAAACATTGGAACGCTTTTTTTACTATTGGTTTTACACAACTTTTTGGAAATTTCATAGTTTACACTTTAAAGGATAAAAGATACATTGCTGCATTTGGATTTTTACTGGCAACTTTTCATGAGTTGGTTTTACAGCAATTTCTTTTTGCTTTTGTAATGGATGATAAATTTCCAAGAAATAATTTAATAACTGCAAATCGTGAAGGTATAACTTCTTTAATTGGTTTTGTTTCCTTTTTTCTTATTTGTACAGCGTTAAGTTTTCAACTTACTGAATTAAATGTTAAAAAAGAACCAATTCATTGCTACATTAAAAAACTTTTTTATGTTACATTAATTAGTCTAAGTATGTTATTAATATTACTATTTTTTGATTGTAATATTGCAAGAAGAGTAGCAAATTTACAATATATTTTATTTATGCTATTTTTAAGTTGTTACACGTTGTTACTCACATTTTTCGTGGAATATTTATCAATTGATTTAAAAATAAATTGTAGCGATCAATTAATATTTAATATGATTAATTTTAAAGGTTTAATTTTCTTCCTTATTACTAATGTTTTAACAGGCTTGGCAAATATTATGTTTGATTTAAAGTATTTTAATTTTTTTGAAATGCTAACTACCCTTACTATTTATATGATTCTTAGTTGTTTAATAACGATGTCATGGAACGGAAGAAATATGTTAGAAAAAAATAAAAATATAAAAAAAGATATTAAATTGAAATAAGATAATTTAATTATTTATAAATTTTTAATTCAATTTTTTAATAATATAAAAATTTTTTAATTAATAAACGAAATAAAAAGTTGATCACAATGCTTTACAGCTTAAAATTAATGTGCTTTGCTTAAAAATTTTTTAGATTTTATTTAAACTTAAGATAACATTGTTTTGAAGAATTTAATTGAATATATAAAAAATATTAATTAGTTTTTAAATACAGAAATCATTATTTATTAAACTAAAGCATGAACATTAAATGATTTATATTTTATTTCAATTAGTAACTATTTATAAATTTACCATTACCTTAACAGCATATGACAAGGTTATTTCCATTTTATTTTTTTGTTGTCATCCCGTTATTTATATATTAACGGTAAAAAAATAACTATAATACGATATGTAGTCAACCAATACTTTAAACACTTTTACAACGAAATAAAAATACTAAGTTTTTGCTACATATATAATATATTGTATGTTTAGGTTTTGAAAATATAAATATAAATTCAAAGAAGCGGTATTTATAGTTTATGATATTTAATAATATTTAAAATTTTTTTTAAATTAGAAAAATTAAATTTATTAGATATTTTTTTAAATATTTTATTAAGATTTAATATTTAATTACTATTACTAAATAGTTTCAAAAATTATTTTAAATTTAATTAATAATGTTTTGCTAAAATTGGGTATTATATAAGTGTTATATAAGTATTAGAAAATTTAATTTCATTCATTATTTTAGAACTTTATTATATTAATAAATGTGTGTTTATATTTAACTTTATTAATGAGTTTTATTTTCAAGTAAAATACATGGTGTATTATGTAATAGTTTTACTAATAGAGAATTAAACTTTATAGTGCTTAGTTTATACAATACTCTTTCATTTTTTGTTTATATTAATATTATTTTAATCACTTATTAATTTTATATAACTGATCAAATTTTATATCTATTCACTAACTTTTTAAACAGTTTTTGTATGATTGAGACGGACTGTTTTATTAGAGATCAAATTTTGTTGGTTCCAAGAAACATAATGTGTTTTGACTTTTAACTCATTTTGAATTAGTTTTCAACGCACGTATGTATGTCTTTTTGATTTAAAGTTCGAGTTTGGTTGTTTTTTATTATTTTATTATATGTACTAAATTTGCTAGGTTTTACTACTAAATTTTAAATTTTATAAATTTCACTGAAGAAAATTACATTTTTAATTCTAGATTTTTATAATTTACGTCACGTGCTTATTTAAAAATTATATTTTTAATACTGAATAAGTATATATTTATTATATAATATTTTATTTATGTTTTCTTACAATGTTATTTTTTTAAATAGTACTAAAACTTTTATAGTATTCATGTAATGGACAACATAAAATAAAATAAAATTTTTGTTATGAAAAAATTATGAAAAAGCCAACCAGCTGATAGTAAAGTATTTTAGTAGCCAAATCTTAGAAGACGGCAGCAGCAACTTAATGATTTTATATATGACAATAATTTTTATGATGATGATTAAGATAAAGACGGCAATTATACTTTGTTCTAAAGAAAAAAAGAACATAATATATAATATAATTACACTTTAAAATATTATATGGTCAGCTCGCCAGTGAAACACTCATTCATATTATTTATTTTTTGGCTGGCTTTTCAAGTTTTTTAATTATCTGGCTACTTGCCGTTCTTAGTTGTCATATAAAGTTGCTGCCGCCGCCAAAAACACTATTATTTCGTCGACTAAAACAACGTAAAAACTGTTTTTGATGTATTTTCACTGTATGGTTGTTTTCCTCTTGGCACTTAGCAAACAACTGGCTCATCTCCAATTTTTATAATATTTAAGAAGTTGCCAAAATATTTCTCTTTTTAGTTGTATAACTTAAGCACATAATTTACATTACATCTACAAACGAATTCTCTTTATATATTCTATCAATGTACATATAACAATTAGATACATGGTTTTACTCTTTATATAAATTGCATTAGTTAAATTTTTCTAAAACGATAGATACCGAGAAAATACAAAAGAAAATCTTATTTACATATTATTAATAGAAAAACGAAACAAAAATTAGTTTTTCTTTTTTTCATTTTTAATGCATTCCGTTGTATGAAAGTATTGGTGAGTATGTTGGCCAACGAAAATTTTGTTGAAATTTTATATTTGGTTATTTGGTATTCAATTATGTTGTTTTTCTTTTTATTATTTACATTTTAATTTCTTATTTGAATTTTGGCACTTTTTCTTGTGATATTTACAATTCACATTGCAGTTAAAAAAAACGCACAAGTTTTAAAAGATTTCTATTTGAATTTAAATTAAATTATAATAATTTTAATTTACTTTCTCAAAAACTAACCTTTTATTTTTGAAAATATCTAAAAAACAAAACAAGTTATAAAATTTTAAAAATTACGTTTTAAATAAGAACACTTATTAACACTTAGATTTAAGTAGCCTTTAAAATTTTGTTATTTTTGACACTTTAATTGAGTATAGAAGCAAGAGAAAGGATACTATAAAAACAGCTTGTAGAACAAACTATTATTCAAAAATAGTTAAACTATATTTTTTAACATTTAACGAATTCAGTCGAAGATAATATTAAAAATTCCAATAAAACCGAGCATTCACGAAATTTCACGATTTTACCGTGAACGATACTTTAACTTATTTATATTAAGTTTTTTTATTATGTATAATAAATAATTAATTAAACTTGATCTGATCGTATTTGTAGCATATAATCCAAAATTAGCAAATTTTAAGTTTGAAGTATGGTTTATTAAAATTCAAATAAAATTCAAATAAATTTTAAATCTAAATCTTATTATGATTCTTAATCTTATTAATGCAATTATTGATTTAAAATACATTTTGTTTTTAATTATGTGCAGTAAATCCATGCAATTAAATTTATTTATAAGTTAAACATTTAAATAAAACTACCAATTCTATCAAAAAAAAATATACATACTCGTAGATGAAATGCATCCATATTTAATAAAAAATGTTAGTAATTTTTACATTTTACAAATTTAGTCACTACTATTTATTTATTAAAGTTTCTAATTTACATACAAATTTTAGGTAATGTTAGTATTACCCTCGGCTGCTAGGGCCATTACGGGTACGAGAATATTGAAAAAATTTTTTGAGTATTACAATTTTCTTAAGTAGCTAAAAAAATAATTTACAAAAATTTACAAAAATTTATTTGTATTATTTACAAAATTTATTCTTTAAGTTAATTGAGTACGACAGATAGTAAGTAAAATTAGATGTTAGACCATATGTTAAACAACCTGATTATTTTTTCTACTATCTCTACATTTTCATATTTAGGAAGTAATAATGAAGTTAAATTTGCATTTGATGTCTGAATAAAATTTAGCGTTATCTGGCATTCGAAAAATATATGCTTAATCGACATAATATTCCCGCAGTATGGACATATGGGAGGGTTTGAATTAGAAAATAAATGTTTCTTTGTATGAAAAGTATGTCCTAGACGAATTCTACATATTTTAACTTCTAGCGATCTTTTGCCAATTTCATATGTTGGAGACGATGCTGTATGCCAGTGACTTTTAAGAAAGATGATTGAGGAGTTCCATTTTAATTGTTTATTAGCGAAGATTTGTTTATTTATTTCCTTCGCTTTTACACTAGGGAAATAAATTTTACTAAAAATTCTTCTTGTTCTGATTTAAATGCATCAGTAAAAATTTTGTATCCATTAGGATAAGAATTACAAATGTTTTGAAATAACTGATGATAGATTTCATTATTGGTTTTTTGTTTTGTAAAATCTGCTAGAGATGTGTCAATATATGTATTTATCTCAGTTAACCAAGGTTCAGTTCTCTGAGTTTTCCATAATGATTTTTCAAAGAGTATAGCCTTCACCATCGAGGAAATTTTTGGTATAATTATGACTTCATTGATTATTGCTGAGACTAATATATTTAAAGGTTGTTGAAAATCACTAAACTGCTTGTGTAAAAATTTGTAGGACAACAGATATCTTCTTTCTTCGAATGTAGAGAAGCCAGATTTTATATATAGACTGTCGATATTCGTGGTTCTTAAAGATCCTAAAGCAATTCTAGCGGACTGGTTTAGTTGCCTTTGTATTTGATCAATATGTGTTTTGTTGGTATACCCATATACCGAAAAAACGTAATCAATTTTGCCAAACTGTAAAGCTTTTAGTTTTAATAAATTATTTGTTCTTTTTTAGTGTTCTTACAAGATTTTTAATGTGTGGATCATAATTCAGCTTTTTAGTAAACGTAAGACCTAAAATTTAAATAGTGCCTCTTGAGTGCATATATTATTGTAAGTTAAGAGTTTAGAGTGCAATTTCTTTTTCTGCAAACGTGTAAAATTTCAGTTTTTTCTGCAGGAAAGTTAACTCCATTTGTATCCGACCATTTCTTTATTGCATTTAAACCTATTTGTAGATTTGTGTGAATTTTTAGTATCCTTGCCTGTACTATAAAGCAAAAGATTGTCGGCATATATTAAGTGATTAAAATTTGGACTCTTTTAGCGCCGTCGGCAATGACGCTATAAACGTGTTATAGGTGTACGGATAACGGCAAGCCCTGACGTAAACCATTAAATAAGCTTTTTATAATAGATTTTACACCATTTATTTTCACAAAAATTTTCCTTTTCACTAAAGTTTTCCTGTCAGAAAACTTTCAATAGTTTTTACAAATTTATTTCCTATTTTCTAATTTATCAATTGCTCTAATACTTTATGTTTAGTTAATCAGTCAAAAGCTTTTTCTATGTCACAGGGCACTATTGAAACATGTTCCTTATTGTGAAGTGCCATGGAGATTTCAAATGCTAGTGTTTGCAATAATGGCTGAGTGCTCCTGTTTGGTCTAAAGCCATGTATTTTGATTGATCCGTAATTTTTCGGGTTATTGGGATCTTTATGTCCTTTTCGTAATGGTACTAGTTCAGCTAATTTCCATGCCTGTGGAAATAGTCCTGAACTAAGTATTTTGTTGTATGGATTTACTAGTCTATTTTTAAAGTTTGTAGTGGTATGCTTCAGCATATCATACGAAACTCCATCGATGCCTGGAGACGTACCAGTAAATTTGTTGGCATTTTCAGCAGAGTTGGTAATAAGATTGCCGTTAGGGTGATGTTTAATTGCAAATATTCCATTAAAATGTTTTAGAAGTTTTCATTGACTGACTTGCAACATACCTTATGCTTTCGGTAAGTACTGCCACCTCTTTATTAATAATGTTGGTCTGCGGCCTTAAGCCAAGGGTTTTATCTTTATATAATGCAAATTTTTCCCAGTTTGCCGTATTTTCAAGAAAATTAGGTTTACTTATAAGGTCACTTTTTATACTTTCCGAGTGCAGAAATAACGCAAAATGAACACTTCCTTTGGGATTAGGTGCTGTGCCAATGGAATTTTGGTGCTAGTTCAGGAGAGCATATTGTCAAATCAATACATGTACCTCTCGTGCTGAAAAGCGTTGGGGATCCATCTTTTAAAAGTATGAGTTCATCATTTTCTTTCAACCATTCTTCAACCATTTTACCCTTAGAATTTGTTACCTGATCTCCCCAAATAATATTACGAGCGTTGAAGTCGCCAGTAATAATAAAGGGTTTATCTATTGGGGAATCTAGACTGGCAAGTTCTTGTTTTTGATAGTTTGAGTTGCATTTAAAATATAAGTTTAGTATTGTTATTTTTTTGTCATAGTTAGGAAAATTAACCTTAATAGCACTTACTTGAATATTAGTGTTAATATGTAATTTTATGTAATTTAAACCTTTATTTATTAAAAATCCCAATCCACCAGTATTTTGATTTGATAAGTTGGCCGAAAATAAACAGTTATAATTTAAGCAATCTAATGGATGTAAAGTTTCATGTGTCTCTTATTGTAAAGTAACTATTAGGGTTTTATACTGTTTAACAAGTAGTTCTAAATTTGCTTTTTTTGCTACGTAATCTTGCATATTCCTCTGTAAAAGGCTATATTTTCTTCTGTTACATATTGGAAAAAGTTTTAAAATCCAACTTTTAAATAATATAAAAAATTAAACAAAAAACCGGTGCTCCAATATATATAACTAAATCTCTCTGACAAGTCGATTAATAAAATCGAAAATAAGAAAAAACGAGGAAGAGTGTGGAAGACTGTGTCAACTCTGGGATACCCGTATGACCGTAACATATGCATTTTATCATCCGGTTAATTAATTTTGGCAAAATTTCAAACATACAGCTTTATTAGGTGTAGTGTAATGCTCATATAAAAGAAGGAGTTGTATGGCAGCTACTCGAACCCTCTGCAGTAGATCAACCAAATTTTGCATTAACTTTGGCCATTACACTAAACTATTTTTGGCAAAATTTCAGACACCCGGCTTTATTAGGTGTAGTGTAATGCTCATATAAAAGAAGGAGTTGTATGGCAGCTACTCGAACCCTCTGCAGTAGACCAACCAAGTTTTGCAGAAACTTTGGCCATAAAACTAAACTACTTTTGGTAAAATTTCAGACACGCAGCTGCAATGTACCTATTGTATGAGTAATACTCATATAAAAAAAGAAGTTGTATGGCAGCTAACCGAACCCATGAACCAAAATGGCTGGATTTAAATAACGATGACGGCTATTGCAAAAAAGCGGATTTGCGAAAATTTCAAGATCCTAGCTCCTTTAGTTTTTGAGTTATCGTGCGGACGGACGGACATATATAGCTAAATCGATTTATTTTTCGATTCTGATCCGATCCATACACTTGAGTCTATATCTACCCCCGCTCCTTCTCTGCGTCACAAACGTAATGGCAAATTTATTATACCCTTGACTATATAGTCATACGGGTACAATAAATTTTGATAAATTCCCTCCTATTGCCACAGAAAAATATGCTAAAAGTTAATAATTAAGTGTAAATCTGGATCCATATTTTCCCATTGGGAAGTTTAATAGATGATAGATGACGTATTTGGAGGTTTCCAAGACCATTTCTAAGCTAAATTAAATGCAACTAAAACATTATAAAGGCACATTTGGTTTAAATTTTTAAAAGAAAAAAACATACTTTTGGATTTATTTGGTTTTAACTAGATCGGAGTTTGAAACCAAGGTCTTCGACTAAGCGACTGATATCCAAATCACTTAACCATTATTCACTTTTCGCAATTGCTGAATGATTTAATTACACAATAGGAATCAATTTATCTTCTAATCATAAGTCTAATGTAAAACTCTTTTTTTATTTTTTTTTCAATTTTATGTTAAATTGTACTCGTATTTAAAAACGAGAAAGAATGTAGTAGAGTAGATTGTGTCAACTCTGGTAGACCAACCAAATTTTGCAGAAACTTTGGCCATCAAACTAAACTACTTTTGGCAAAATTTCGGACCCGCTGCTGTAATAGGTACAGAGTAATACTCATATAAAAAAAGAAGTTGTATGATAGCTAACCGAACCCATGGGTCAAAATGGCTGGATTTAAATAGCGATGACGGCTATTGCAAAAAAGCGATTTTGCCAAAATTTCAAGATCCTAGCTCTTTTAGTTTTTGAGTTATCGTGCGGACGGACGGACATACATAGCTAAGTCGATTTATTTTTCGATTCTGATCCGATCCATACAGGTATATCTACCCCCCCTCCTTCTCTGCGTTACAAACGTAATGGCAAAAAAAGAAAGTATTAAAAGGGATTAAATGTTGTCAATTCTTGAAATATTTACAGTGAAACAAACGAGGAAGAGTGTAGTAGAGTAGACTGTGTCAACTTTGGGATACCCGTATGACCGTTATATAAACATTATATCATTATTATTATAAACATTAATTACTTTTGGCAAAATTTCAAACATATCAGATTTATTAGGTGTAGTGTAATGCTCTTATAAAAGAAGGAGTTGTATGGCAGCTACTCGAACTCTTGGCAGTAGAGCAACCAAATTTTGCAGTAACTTTGGCCATTACACTAAACTATTTTTGGCAAAATTTCAGACACCCAACTTTAATAGGTATAGAGTAATGCTCATATAAAATAAGAAGTTGTATGGCAGCTACTCGAACCCTTTGCAGTAGACCAACCAAATTTTGCAGAAACTTTGGCCATAAAACTAAACTACTTTTGGCAAAATTTCAGACACGTAGCTGTAATAGGTACAGAGAAATACTCATATAAAAAAGGAAGTTGTATGGCAGCTACCCGAACCCATGGACCAAAATGGCTGGATTTAAATAGCGATGACGGCTATTGCAAAAAAACGATTTTGCAAAAATTTCAAGATCCTAGCAGACGGACGGACGGACAGACGGACGGACGGACATACATAGCTAAATCGATTTTTTTTTCGATTCCGATCCGATCCATACACTTGAGTCTATATCTACCCCCCCTCCTTCTCTGCGTCACAAACGTAATGGCAAATTTATTATACCCTTTTGACTATATAGTCATACGGGTATAAAAATTTATTACGCTTTAGATAATAAAAAGTCCGCTGGGAGGCACGTAGGTTAGAACCCGAGAGGCCCGGGTACAAATTTCAGTAGAAATGAAAACACCAATAAGTATACATTTGTAATGTAAAATATTTTATTATAATTTAATTGAATAATATAATTCACAGAAATACCGTATAATTCAAATATAAAATTATTATAATATATAACATAACAGAATTGTATTTATATTGAAGTCTAAAATTGCAACATGTTAACTAGCTATCTCATTAAATTATAAAGAATTCATTAAAATATAAGAATATTATATGTGCCCCCATATTTTCGGATTCACGTTTGAACTGAAAAATTTTAGTAGTTTCGGTTCAGGTTAAACATTAAAATAAAAATTCGATAAAGTTTAAAAAATATATGGATAGAAAAATTCTAGGTTTTTTATGCATTATCAGACTATGAATACAAATATTAATTGAAAATTCGATATAAAAAAAATTATTTGTACTAGACATTAATAATTTTATAATTTTACAAAACTCACCAAAGGAGAGATTTTTTTAGTTTTAAAATAACGGTCCTCAATTACTTCAGTCGGTATTAAAAGAAAACGTAATATTATTTACTTCTTATTTATTTATAGATAGAATAAATTAGGGACGAAATAGAATAAATTTTAAAAAAATAAATTCGGAAAAGCCCGGTCAAAGTTATATTTATATTCTTCTCTGTGCAAGTATTTTTTATCTTCCATATAATATATAAAAACAAATGTATGCCTGCCTGTCCTGTATGCATTACAATACTGTTCATCTGATCACCAAGAAAATTTTAAGAAGTTGAGCACATTGCGAAGGTTTTAGGTATACAAATTTTTAAATATCGCCCCCAAAGAAAATTTGTTTGTTTGTTTTTTCGCCAAGGATTCACATGAAAATCACTGGTCCCATTGCCACCAAATTTTACATTGTGCACAAATGTTCCTCTTGACTAACGGAATTTGTTGTATAAAGTTGGAATATATTACACATTACCCATTTCGCCTCGACTTTCAAAAAAATTTTTGTTTCAGATTTGTCCAATTTTACAAAATGATTTTGTAGTCCAACAGAGAAAGGCTGAAACAAATTTTTGTTGAGTTCGATTTACCCGTTTGAGCACGGGGACGCCAGGATATTTTTAATCAACTTTTTTTTGCTTAAACGCTTAAATCAATTTTATTGAAAATTTTGCAGAAGCATTGATCTTAATTACAGAAACTCACGGGGTTAATTTGGTTATGACCTGTTTTCCCGTATTGACCCAAAGATTAAATTTTGGAGTTTTTGGTGTTAACACAAGTTAGCCTTTATTCACTAAATTAATAAGACTAATTTTTGTGCTCTTTTTAAATAGTGCATGTTACGATATATCAACCCCTTTGGGCATAATGGCCAAGAATCACATGATACGTTGTCAAAATTCAACATTTTTACACCTTGGTGCACTGAGTACGATGGGATTATTCTTTGCGTCTCTTATTATTTGTATTAGTATAAATGTGGTTTTATTAAAATTAAAATGTTTATTGTTTAATGAAATACCTATGAAATTAATTTTGGATTAATGATTTAATTATTAACTAGTGATTTAATAATACGTGTCAATTATTCAAAATCAATTAAATATAATACAACTTAAATATAAAAAATTTAATATTTTAAATTTTATAGTTTGTTGAATCCTTAATTCCTTTTTTCCATGTTCACGGTCTTGTTACAACAGAAAAGGAAATGGTTGATTGATTTTTGTTTTCCGTTTACATGTGCGAAATGTCGAAGTCGTTAATTGTTGGGATCATAGCACAGTTTAGAAAATATATTTACATTCCACATAAATAAATCAAATTTTGAAACTTCCCTGTAAAAGCACTATTATTTTGATGCAGAAAAAAATTTATTTAAAAAAAAACCAATATTTAAAATTACATTTATGTTATACGATTCTATGCAATATATAATTAGCATATATGTATACATTTCCAGTTTATTTAACTTAACCCAATATACGCTTATATATTACGTGAAACACAAATTTTACAAAATAAGGCAGTAAATCGCTTACATCTTTTAACCTCATCACAAATACTACAGATAAATTAGGAGTCTACGAATTGTGTTGTAAGTTAGTTCTTAATAAAATTAAATCTGAGGTACAGCTGTCTTCGATTTGTGAGGTTCATAACTATAATACCAGGAAAAGATACATATTGCAAATTTTAAATTTCGCTTCGAGCACAAATATTTTTTCAGCTATTACTTATTACAGCAATATTTCTCTACATTTTAGACCCACCTTCTCTATGCTCGCATTTAAACAATTCCTTATGATCATACCTAATCCATTTCATTGTGTATTTTAGAAATTCAAAACATATCTAATTAAATTTTTTTTTAAATTTTTAATAAAGTCTTTATAAAACAGGCATGTAAACCTTAAACTGTTGAAAAGTTAGCACATAAATAAAAAAAAAAACTCTTTAAATTAAAAAGGTGAGCGGTGTAGATGCTTTAGAATAAATACGAAAAACTTGGACATAAATACGACAATATGTATTTATAAAACAAGATAGCAATATAAAGCATTTTCCGATTAAATGATTAAATGAAATTAATGAAATCTTTTTCAGAGTAAATAAAACTAAAAAAAATTTCAAATAAAAATAAAGTTCGGGGATATATAAAAACTGGGGAGGACAGGCTTGTATCAAATTTCAAGTTTTTATTATTATTAATTTCCAAGATATCCTTGTTAGAATTAGGGTGCCTACTAAATGTTAATCGGTTTAAAATATTTTCAAAAGAGCTACTGGAAAAAATTAATAATACCACAAACCTACAAATCAGCTTTCTGGTTATACTATGTCGATTTCATAATTACAGCAAATGTTTGAGGTCAGATTAAAAATTTGGGTTATTACATGTGGGAGGTTATGCTCCATATTGTATCACAATTAATTGTGATTAAAACTATCTTGTGTCACAATTTGGTTAATTACAAAATTACATTGGTTAATGCTCGATCTTGTATCACATAATATTAAACAAGCATAGGTTGTGTTTATTTATTTCAGTTTTCGAAATGAATTACATTTTATTTTCATTCAATAAGAATTCAATTTATTTTAAAAAAGGTTTCATTTACTTTGAAAAAGTTTTCATTTATTTTGAAAAGAGGTTTCATTCAATTGAAAAAAAGTTTCACTCAATTAAAACATACATAGTTTCATTCAATTGAAAGAAGTTTCATTTAATTGAAAAAAGGTTTCATTTAATTGGAAACAGGTTTCATTTTATTGAAATGCTATATTATAAATAGAACAATTTATTTGGACATTATTGTCCATTTGCAAATCGAAAAAATTTACATCCAAAATAATAAAAATCAAAAGCTTGTTTTAATTAATTATTCAGTAGTATTTGGGGAATTATAATTGCAAGAACTTTTAATAGAGTACTTTTTCAATGCCTTTCCAGAGGTTTATTGAATAAATTCATCAAAATTGCAATTCTCAACAAAATCAGAAACTTTTATTTTGAAAGACAATATTCTTATAGATTTAAATTCTATAAGAAACAGGAAACTGGATATTTAAAAAAAAAAAACTAAAAACGTGATTTGATTAAATTAGTAAATCTTATTTGATTAATATTATCAAAATAAACATGTTTTTGTTAACCCTTTTTTGTGCCCAACTAAAATATAATATAGTGAAAAAAATATTTAATCAGACTTTTTGACTATAAACAAATATACGAAGGATCTTTAGCCCATCCTACTTCTATGGAATTTTGTATTTATTTTAAACATTATTTGTTATATTATGTGAAGATTATGCCTCTTTATTTTATACCATGCTGTATTTAAACATTATCCTTCCTCTAGTCTATATATTCTTTACTTAGTTCCTTTTTTTTTTTTCCAAATACATAAATGCAATTTTAGCGCATGTTTTGTGGTTATACTAAAATTCACGTGTTTTTTTTCGATGTTGCAAGTGCTATTACTCAAATTATGTAATTGCTTTGGTTCAGTATATAAACATTTATATTGTTTATATTTTGTTGGAGAGTTTTATATTATGTTGCAACGTGGTCCGTGTAATCAGAAAAAATTTTTTTTTAATACAATACGTGTATCTAAAAATTATTTTAACAAATTTTTAACTAAACGATTATAGGAATGCATGTTTTGGTAAATATAAAATTATTAATTTGTGGTATATAAATTTTACTTAAAAACCTTAGTGTTAGATGTCCTATATATAAAAAGTTGGTATTTTTAATAAACTAATTAAGTTGTTAATATAATAATGCGTTTTATAATAAATATTTTACAAAATATATTAAATTAATTTTATACATGCAATTGCTGAGCTTCTAAGTCTTTGCAAATTTTTAAATATGCATAATATTAAATGTTAGAAAAAACCAAGGAAAACTAAAAGTATAATTTCAGTTAAATATTCCACAGTCAATAATCTTAAATTTTTTTTAAGTTCAAATGGTTATAAGAAGTGAATTTTAGTAAAGTTCTATGTTCAAAAATGAGTAATGTGAATGTTCCTGGATTATCTTTTGCATCTTTACAATTTTATCTTTATATAATTAACCTATTTATTTAAGTCTAATATTAAAAGCAGAGTTATCAGACACCGAATATCAGAATCTTAAATAAAATTTATGTTATCAATACTAATTTAAAAATGTAAAAATAAAATTATGAGGCGCATGTAATAAGTATGTAAAATGAGTTAAGCTGCTGTTCCTGATAAAGCTTGAACACCACACGTTTTTCATTTAATAAAAATGTAAAAAATATTTGCATACATATTAAAAATTTATATTTATACTATTTATACATTTTACATATATATAATTTATAAAAATCTATAATGTATGAAGCTATGAGAAATTATTTTACACAAATATTAAATTTTTTTATACAAATGTAATTCTTTTTTACTACTTGTATCGCTCAGTTAAAATTGCGGCTTTTCAATCGAAAAATCACGGACTCAAACGCTGGTCATTTAATATCTACTAAAAATATATAATTCATAATTGATATCGTAATAGTTTATAATATAAAATAAATTTAACTGCCACAACTAAAAAGGACAGGCAGATTTACTAACTTATTTTCTACATCGTAGTTTAACTATATGCTAAATCGGGAATATGATCTTAAAAGAAGTGATCGATCATTTTCACAAAAACCTACGTCAAACTCTTATTTCGCCTAATGGTATTTGGCATAATTTCATATTTCGTTCATTTATCATATAGGTCACTCTGCAACTAATTTTAACACGAAAATCTACTTATCTACAAACAAAAAAAACTGCAGGTACTAACTGTTTTAATTCATTATTTATGATAATGGAAAAACGAATTTAAGATAAGGGCTTTTCTAATTTTTGTTGTTATTATTTTGAATTGATTTTATAATAATTTTTATTAAAGATTTTATCATATTTATAATAATAAATTTTTGTTTGGATGTGTAATACTGTAATAGGTGTATTGTTTGATTTTTATTGGCAAGTATTGATGTAACATTAGAAACTTAAGTTTCTGCTTTTAATAGCCGATTAAGTACAAAATATATTGATTAATTACTTTGATTTGTTACATATTTAAATAATAAAATTTGTGCTAATTAAGCTATTTTGACAATTATGAAATTTGATATAATTTTTATAAAAAATGTACAATATTAGGTAATTTGTTTATTAATTGATACTTTTAGGAAAAAGGTTTTGCAATGAAAGGGTTTTTCAATGGTTGACTTCAGCATGTGTTATGATAAACATATGTATGTACAACATACATAACTCTTCCCCCATTAATTCCAGGTTACGGCCAAATAAATTGTGGTTATGTAATTTTTCTGGTAGTTATTGCAGAGTTTTGACTTCTGGTATTGTATATGACTTTCGTTTCATGAATGTTTTGTTTATATAAATTTGAAGAAATGCCAGTAGTGTGATAAAAAGTACTAATACGACTGATATTATAATGTGAATGTTGTTTTTTATAGTGTTTAGCTGACGTAAATATGTTATTTTGTGAGTGCTAAATTGGAAGTTTTCAAGTTGCTTTAGTTTTGTGCTATTGTGTATAAAGATGATATTGATCTCATTGAAACATTTTGGATGTATGTTAATTTCGTCCCAATATTGTTTTGTTAAAGTTATATGTTATACTATATTTATTTCGTTCATTTTACAATTTTCGAGATAGATCAGCTACTATGGTGCCTTTTATTTGTTGAATATTTGTTTAGCATGTTGTTGTTATTTTGGTGTGCGGAATGTTTATAAGGGTGGCATGAAATTTGTCCCTTTGTCATTGGTTCCCAAGGGACTAATGACATACTCAAATGTGCCAATAGTTCCCGGGGAGAAATGACATATCAGGTTTTGTCATTACTCCCCGGGGGAGTAATGACACTGAATATACGCAAATCAGAATTTCCTGAATAATTTAAAAATTTTGTTTGATAATTGCAATAGAAACATAACGAAATTTCAAATTTATTTTTAAAAACCGTATACATATTGTAAGTTTAAAATTTTTGATTTAAGTAAACGCAATAACAACATTTTGAATGGAGGTATATTGCCTTTTTCCAGAAAATTTATTTATTAATTTATTTCAATAAATAAATTTTCTGGAAAAAGGTCGTTAATTTATTTTAATAAATAAATTTCCTGGAAAAGGGCCGTAGGTTTATTGCCTCTCACCCTTGTAATCATTGAAGCAGGTGCATTAAATTTAAATAAATAAATTGATTATGTTCTTGATTTTGATAAAGAAATTTAAATGGGGACTAACAAAAAAGATAATGTTGCTTTGTTGCTTTTGAATGTTGATGGCAACAATCTCTTTTTTCTTGCAATTTATTAATAATTCCAAAACCTTTTTGAATTTTTTTGGAAAAGGGCAACATTATCTGTTTTGTTACAATTTAGTTATAATTCCAAACAAAAAATTTTTCCGGGGAATAATGTCACATATTTTGAGGGACTTATGACACACTAAGGTGTGTTATTACTCCCCGGGAACTAATGACATATTTGGATGTGTTATTAGTCCCTTCGGGACCAATGACAAAGAGACAAATGTCATGCCGCCGTTTATAAGTATAATGAAATGATTGGTAGATTTCCACAGAATTTTTTGATTCGGTTTTTTATTAAATTTCCAATGAAATTTAGTCCATAAGTTGATTCTACATGTAATTTGTAATGATTATTAACAGGAAAATCTTCAACATTATTAATCAGGTGCAAAAAATTTTAATTTACCGATCTGGAAAACCAGTGATGATTTAGTTTTTTTTCTGTTGTAAGCACTTCCAAGGTTGGTCATTTTAGCACTTTATTTATCACTATATTTATTTTTTAATTTTTAAGTTTATAGTTTAATTTATTTTTAATTATTTATAATGAGGTTAATTAAAAATAGTTTTTAATAGTTAGTGTGTAATTGGTCAAACACTTATAAGTTTAATAAAAACTCTTTTTATTCCAATTAAATTTAATATTTTTTTATTATTTTTTTTTAAAAACTTTAGTTTTTATACTTTAATTTTATATTTTTCGATAAACCTTCGAATTTAGATTTTTATTTTATAATTCACAAAAATTGTTTTTCCGATAAACCGGCGAAATTTTATTTTACATTGATATCACGAGAATCGTCACCTGATCCTACCAACTACGCCAATTACGTGAGTTACACAAATTAAACATAAAAAAAAACTATTTATGTTAACTTATTAAAACATTGACCTCAGCGTGTGTTATGATAAAAATATGGGTATGCAACATACAAACTCGCGCAAAAATCTTTTTGCAGGATGTCTCATTATGCCAAACAATATTTGCAAAATAATCATTGTCAATTAAAAGGTTGAGAAATATAATTTTTGTCAAAAAATATTTGAAAAATTGGTGTTTTGCAAATTAACATTCGTCTAACTGTTTAATAACCTTAATGAAAATTAATAATTTTAATATTGTGATATGTAAAAAAATCATCCTAAAGTTATGCTATAATTGTAAATTTAAAAGGATTCTTTTTAAAAGAATTTCATTCTGTGGGATTCGGTGGCGCAGTGGTTCAATACCCGAGATATTAACCGAGAAAATATATGGATTAAAAAATAAAAACTTCATTCTAATATATCGAAAAATCTTAAAAAAGTATTTTGAAGGAAAAACAAACTTGATTTAACATTTATAAAAGAAAGCAAGTAACTAAATAGAGTTTTTAATCATAAGTTTAAGCTTTAATAGACGTAAATTTAAGTTTCCAGTTGGGGAAATTAGATTTAAGAAAGCGAATTTAATATCACCCGTTTAAAAAACATTAGATATTTGAAGATTCAAAAGAAAATAATGTAAAAATTTTTAGTTTTCATAGTTCATTTTGAATATTAAGCTGTGGCTTTAAGTGACATGTCCTCTAAATATATTATTTTCTAAGAAGTTAGCTACAAGCAGGAGTTGTGATTTGAAAATGAATATAACTGATATTTTTAATTTATACTTATACCATATTGAAGAAGTAATATTATCGTAAATGTGCTAACTTTAGCTCTTATCAGTTTTTTTCAGGTATTTAGGGGAATATTTTACTCATTATATTTCAAACAAATGGTATCACAATAGAAGTTGCCTGTTACAACTTATATATTCTTCACCCCAAAAATACAAAACTATTGGGCGGGAAATCACCAATATTCACACCATATGCTGAATATGTAAGTTTTATTCTTTAACCAGTTTTTAGTATCAAAATCGAAATATAAATCGATTTAGCTATGTATGTTCGTCCGCACGATAACTCAAAGCTAGGAGCTAGGATTTTGAAATTTTCACAAGTAGTCGTCATCGCTATTGAAATCCAGCCATTTTGGTCCACGGATTCGACTACTTGCTATACAATTTTTTTTATATGAGCATTACTCTATAACAATTAAAGCTGTGTCTGAAATTTTGACAAAAATATTTTAATTTTATGGTCAAGGTTTGTACAAAATTGGTTTGGTCTAATGCAGTGGGTTCCAGTAATTGCCATACAACTTCATATTTCACAATAGCATTAATTAAATAATAAAATGGATATTTGAAATATTGTCAATATTAGTTATAACTTTAATGGCCAACGTTTGAATAAAATATGGTCGGTGTAGTGAAAGAGTTTCGAAGAGCTGCCTTTCAATTTATATTTTCTTTTGTTCAAAACTGAAAGCCTAATTAATTGTGTTTTTAAAATTTTGCCAAAAGTAATTAACTGGATGATATAATGTTTATATTACGGTCATACGAGTATTCCAGAGTTGACACAGTCTACTCTACTACACTCTTTCTCGTTTTTTATTAATTTATCGAAATTAATATAAAGACACAATTTTTTTTTCATTTGTTGGCTTTTGTTAAATATTGGACGAAAGAACTTCAGATTAAATGAAAGAAAAATTATGATTATATTTATATTAAAGGGCCATTCCACTAAATTTACTACGACCAAATTTTAATTGTCACTACAAATATGTTAAAGGTTTTTTTTACCAAAATGTTTTCCAATACCACATATTTGTTCATCATATTGAAAAAAATTAAAATTATAATAAGTTACAAGTGCAACATAAAATAATTTTGTGAGTAATTGTTATAATTGACTTACGTACATATTTTACATACTTAAGATACGAATGAGAACAGAAAATGTATTTGTTTAAAATTATAATACTAAATAGAAAAACATTTTATTTGGACAAATGCCGGTTGAAAAAGAAAAGAAACTTCCACATGTTATATAATAAAACCTAAATGTTAAGTAAATTCTTTAAAATAAAATCAGTATTAAAAATATTTAATAAATTCTGTCGGGAACAGTTCGTTAAAATGTCCTCTGTATCTTCTGTTCTTCGTGATCACTATCCTACGTGGAATGCCTAATATATGACATTACTATATACGTTTTTTCAACATAATGTCTTTCTTTTGTAAATTGTTACTTATAAAAATTTTTAAAAAATATCTGCGGCCTATTTTACCAAATTTATAATTCCACACCACTTACTTATTTCTTCAAATTGTTTTTGTAAAATACGTAAAATTTTTTAGATTTAGATTTTAGGAAAATTTTTAGATTTAGATTTTGGGGAAAAAGAAAGGTCAACAAATTCATAATTGGGTTGTGGTGTAAATTTATAAATATTTCTTACAAATTGAAAAATTGAGAGTTTAGCAAAATAAAAATAAAAACGATTTAATATTTAAATTATTTCATTATATTCAGTTAAGTTTAACTTAAATTTTATTTAACTGATTGTAATTTAAATATTATTGCACAATTATATACTTATCTAAGAATAAGTATACTTTGATTTTGTTTTATTTAAAATAAAAAATTAATTTCGACATTATTTGTCTTTATGTCTATTAATAGCTACCCAATGCAAATTTCAAAAGAACAAAACGCTTTGAAATTGGATTATTAAAATTTTTACTATATGAAAAAAAATCTATTTTAACGATTTCCGTTTGGTAACAAATTTTATTTTTCTATGTAATTTTAATCATATAATCTTTTCTAGCAACTATTCTATATATATAAAATATTATTATATATTCTGATATTACATAAATATAATAATATATTAAGTTGTATATAGCAAAAATTAATTTTTTTTTTATATTTCATATATGTAAAAATATATGAAAAATAAATATTTATTTTTATATGAACTTTAATAAATCTGTTTTGGGTATGTCTTCACTGCACTCGATTTTTGCTTTATTTGTTGTTTAAATATAAAAATCAAAAAAAAAAAAAAACAATGAAACAGTCAAGAAGATGAAATTATAGTGTTTTGTCTTATTTTTACGCAATTTGTACTCAAACTTATATTAAAAAAATATTGCCAGCGCTGCCGGGACATTTCATTTCAATGTTGTGTTTAGATCTTTTAATTTTGCTCTTTTTATTTTTTTTTTTTTTTTTTTTTTTTTTTGTGATTTATAAGTCTCGAAAACATTGGGTGACTACAGTCAAAATTCATATATAGTTTATAAGAAAATGTATAATGTTGAAAGGCTGAAGAATTCAATTGGTATGCCCTCTAGGTTTGTACTTTATGTGTATAATAAGAAATAAATAAATAAATATAAAAATAAAAGATAAAATAGAAAAAAAAATTATTATGTATTTTTATTTAAGAATGCATGTACCATTATGTCTCTAACTCTTTCTATATAATGTATATATGTATGATATATAAATTTTGGTCGCATTAAATTTCATAAATACCATTTACAACTTCTTACAAGCAAAGACAATTTAAACTCTTTAATGTTTTTTCTTCTTCTTTTTAATTTTTCAAAACTATAAATATTAGAATCCATTGGATTAAATAATTGCTCTTTTGTTTTTTTTTTACAAAATTTCGCTATTTTGCGCTATTAAAAGAAATGTAAATTTTGACAATATATTTATAATGTTAATGTACAAAATTATAAATTCATAGAAAATAGAAAAATAATAAAACAAATAAATAAATTTTAAAAATAAAGAATATGTATATAATATTCAATTTTAATTATGTTTTAATTAAATTTATTTAAACTATGAAAATAAAATACAAGAAATGTTTCAACAATATTAAATTCTACATTATAAGTATATTGATGTAAAAATTATTGAAAATTTATTTTTAAATTGACATCTGTTTGTCAAATTAATTAAATTTTTTTTTAATGATCTTTTAAAACGTGTTAATGTTGCAACAGAATAAAAATGCAACCCTTTAATCACGACGTACAATATCTGAAATTATTTTAAATATCGAAAATATTGTGCCTTGATATACTTACACGTTATATTTTATAAGGCGATATTTATTAACACGCCGAATTGTTGAATAATCTAGAAAAAAGGGATATGTTATTGCTCTAAGACTGTATATTATTCAAAAACAAAATCATATATTATATATCTAATTATTCTGAAGAACTTGATTAGATCAAACCTTGGATTTTTATTAAAATTATAATTTAAACTAAAATGGGTGAAAAAAGCTGTGCTGTATTAAATTTTTTTGGGACTAGTTTTAAACCTAGTACACAAATTAAAATTTTAGTGTATATCTAATCATAATTTGTAATTTATTAATGGGTCAGTCTAAAGTTGTTGACTTTCCTAAATTGACAAATTCAACATTTTTATTTAAAAATTGTACATACATTTCCAAAATTCTAATAAAACTAAATACTTAGTAGATAATATTATGAAGTAAAGTTTGCATTTTTAAAATTAAACAAATTCATGTTTACGAGTATTATAACAGCTTTCGTGTACATTAATCCGACTTAAAGTTCTGAATTAGATATATAATAGAGTTTGATATTGCTAATTCCAACCTTTAAGTCGAATTAATGTACATGATTTAAAATTCAAAATTGACTATTATTTATTAATTTTTAATTCCTGTAATAATCTACTCTAAACACCTTATTTTATTATTTATAATACAATCCATGTATTTATACTTGATTATTAGTATACATTGTAAAACGACTAAAAATTTTATTTATTTACTTTTTATCTCTTTTTCTTTCCATTAATAGTTCTAACAATTATAACTACAATTTATAAAATTTATCAACATTGATTTGAGAGTGTCAAAAATAACGCGTTTAGTTTGAAATTATAACTTCAACAATTTTCCTTCCGAAAAAGGGAAATTTGATAAGGTAGATCATTATAATATTTTAAACAATTTTATATACAATTTGTTTTTTGCTTGTCAGTTCTGAACAAAGATAGATAGAAGTTGCATTTGTTCCTAGTATTATAAATGTGTATATCTAAATTTAACAGAACTCGGAAACATTTTTTGAGACTTTCTTTTAAGTCAAAGCATGCTTACTTGACAAATTTGGACTTAAATTTAGTTTGAACAGTCAAATCGGTTACAGCGAAGTAAAAATTTTTTGTACCGCAATTTGTTAACGGAACTTGAAAAAAATTTTTTTGAAGCTTTCTTTTGTGTCAAAATTTTACTTATATCAAGACTCGTGCCGACATAGGCTTACAAGTTTTAAGTTTATTAACAGAGTTAACACCGTTGTCAAAGAGCATTTATACAAAATTTAAAGTCAATCGGTCAAACCGTTTTTATTTTAAAACAAAAAAGATTACAAACATTAGTTAGTGTTAATACACATATGTATTAAAATACATTAATAATTATTGTAAAACTTTAAAATTTCCACAAATATAGAACATGAAATTTTAACTTTGAAGAATGGTCTACTAAATACATATTTACACATAAATACTTATAATCTTTTTCACCATTTTTACATCAGTTTAACAGTGAAAAAATTAGAAGAAAACTGATGTGTCTGCCTGGATAATAAGAATAAGTGTGAAAAAACGTATAGGGGGGATAAGAATTAAAAACAAAAACATTATATCATCATTCATCAGGCTAGAAATAAAGCTATATATATATAAGTTACAATATATTACAGTTTTATTTAAAATATATGTTATTTTCAAGAAAAACTTCTTACCTTTCAGAAATATTATATAATTTGTTAACATTTTATCAACAAATAATAAAAAATAAACGTAATTGATATATGCTTAAAAAATAAAGGTCGATAAATTTGTATTTTCATTTTTAATGTTTTTTTTTTTCAAACAGTTTGACAAATTGATATCAAAATATGTTTAGAAATTGTTAACCCTTGTGGCATAACGTTTTATTAAAAACATTTTTTTTAATATTTATTTTTAATTTTTACGTATAAAATTTTGCAGTTTTTGATCCAAAGTCTAAACAACATTTGAAAAATCTGACCGGTTAAAGTGACAGCTTTTCAATCGAAAAGTCTCGCGTTCAAATCCTGGTCAGTTCATATCTAATAAAAATTTATAATTTATAATTGATAATCGCAATAGTTTATATCACAATATAAAGTAAATTTAACTGCCACACCCGAAAAGGAAAGGCAGATTCACTCACTTATCAGATTGAATGTGGTAGGGGACTCTACATAAATAAATAAACAAAATTTTGAAAAAAGAATTGACATCCGATAACTCATTGTGGTCTTTGAGAAAAGCAAAGGCTTTGGCGATTGATTCGCTTATCGCATTGTATATATGTGCAAGGAACAAACGGCTGGCTTTTTTTCCCTTTTCGACTCGACTCAACTACCATTCGCCATTGGGTTCAAATTATATATCTTTAATAAAAAATACATTAATATAACAATATAAACAAATGAAAAATATAAACAAATAATTTAATTGAAAAATATATCTTACAGACATAGAATACCATATAACTCAAATACAAAATTTTACAATATAAACAAAAAATAGAATAGTAACTATTAAAAATCTAAGACGTTTCCACATGTTATAAGGCAAAGTACTTTCTCATGTTTCAATTGTATGTGGAATTCATTAAGACCAATTCTAATAACACGAATACACGAATATAACATGACCCCCTGTTCCAACATGTACCTATGGTATAAACAGACTTATTAGCCTAACCGTTGAACAGTTAACGCTTAAAAATAAAAATAAAAATCAATAATACTCCTTCACAGTGGAGTTGACTTTTAAAAGGATTGGCAATTTGTTAACTCGTTTTGGCAGAATAGATATAAAATAACTTATTTCTAATTACGCACTGGACCGCTTTAACCCAAAAAAAAAATCTCAAAAAAATATCCCTAATCGTTTTATCTATTATCTTTAAAATCCTCAAAACAGTCATAAGTATATCTTAAAAATTATCTAAGTAAAAAAATAAATGAGTAGAATTGGTCCACATTTATTTAAATAAATTTCATTAAATAAAGGAAAAAAATCATCGAAATGAGTTCAAATTTAAACTGAATATTCAATCGTCGAATATTAAAAAAACTATTAACTGCTAATTATGTTGTCTTTGTTCTCTTAAATTTTTAAAAATATACTCTCTATCTTAAATAAATATACAAAACAAAAAAAAGGTTTTCATAATACTTTTTATCAAAAATTTACAGGTCATTAATTACCGCCTCCAAATATACCGTTTCTTAACATAAGCTATTGTTAAACTCTTTTTTGTTTTAGAAAAACGAAAAAACTTTTCTTATGTTAAATTATATACACTACATTAGTTAAAATAAAACACTTCTTAATTGCCATTTTCTTATCAATTTTCCAAAGTATGATGGTTTTTTTGCTAATATTTTCCTTCATCCTTCCATATTAAATTTCAACCTAGTTTAGAAGATTAGAACAATTTTTATATCCATTCGTTTTTAAAAAAAAAAAAACAAGCAGAATTTAACCACAAAATCTTATCTGTAATTGTTATAACAAATATTTTTTCCGATGCCATAGGTCATGATCCATGTCTTTGTCCAGAACCGAAAAAAATTACAACAAATAAAATTAGAAATAAATTTTTTTTAGAAAAAAAAATTAATAAAAAAAAAAAATTTTATCGCCCGCATAAATGACTGCAGTTATTTTCATAACATATAAATTTATTTCCCAATTTTTTTTTTTTTGTTATTCGCTTTACATTCATTTTATCGAAATATTATTTTTTATCTTTCCCTATAGGACTTGAAATCAATTTGGTTAGAGAAGAAGAAGGTTAATACTATAGATATTCATTCAGAATATGTGATGACAAGAAATTTTTGTGCATTTCTTTTTTTCCAATTGAAAAAAGATGCAGCCAACCAAGTCGATATTCACGAAAAAACCTACAAGATATACGTTCAGAAAAAGCGTTTGGGTTATAGTATTTAAAAATAGTTAGAGGTTGAAGTGGTCCATTGTCATGCTGCCGCCAAGCAATCGAAAATTATATGTTTAAATCCTTTTTACCATATAAAACATATGAATAAGCATGCAAAAATGAGAGCAAAAAAAAGAGAAAAAACATCAAAAAACAAATAAAATTATAATGAAAACAACAACAACAAAAAAAGACTCCTTGAAATGAAGTAAAATTTATTCTTATAAAAGAATATAAGCTCACACATTCCTATTAGTTGAATAAGTTATAGGATAATATCTATATATAAAAAACAAAAGGGGGCAAAAGGGGGGCGAGGAAGATATCAAAATATTTCAATCTTTATAAAATGAATAGCAATGAATAAAATTTTGGATGTTTTTTATGGTAACATTTTAAATAAATTTGGCAAAGGTTATAATACTTATCCCAAACATTTAACTTTATTAAAGTCTTTAAAATTGCCAAAACCGATTTTTAACTAAAAAAAAAAATTATTAAGATAGTTTACATATAAGTTTAATATATTAGAAAAGACGCTCGATATTAAATTCTGAATTGTTTAAGTAATGTAAAAAATTTAAAATTAATTTTGTTTGAAGCTTATAATTTTTTTTATTCTAAATTAAAAATTTGAAAGATTGCCACTCGTAATAAAGATCTTAAAAAATTAATTTTTCAAATTACTTTCTGTCAATTATATGGCGATTGAGTAGTGTGATACTGCGTCTAGTTAATGATTACGAATGCTTTGTCTAGTAACACTACTCCTGGACGGGTCAGTAGGCTGAACACTCAACTGCAACATTACCTTTAACATTACCAATATTAAATTAACGAGTTTTTCACACTGTAAAGTTCCAGGTGCAGTAGACTCTTATCTCTTGAAAGAAATATATGAAAATCTCCTGTTCGATTTTTCCCGTATATTCTATATAATTAATTTAAATGGTTAAAATCCTAAAAGTGAAACAATACTTATTTTTAATAGTTGTGAGCTCTATGAAATAATTATAAAGAAAATGGATCAAAATTTTAGTCCTTAGGATAAAATTAGTGTCTTTAGGATATAGGAACAAAACAACTTATTTATTTATTTGTAGTACCAAACAATAGTAAATATTGCCTGATAATATTAATCCTTTGTCGATTTGACATTGGGACTTATTATTAAATTATTGTAATATACACTAATAATTTTTTATTAGATATAATCCGACCAGAATTTGAACCCGAGACTTGTCGATTGAAAAGTCGCCCCTTTACCATTCATCAGCTATCGGTCAGATAGGAACAAAACCATTTTATAGGATTCAAACCAAATTTTGAAAAAAATTTTATTATCAACTGCATTAAATAAAACAAAAAAATTCAAATAATTGAAAAACTATAGTTAATTTTTCCTTATAACTTCTATCAATTCCAAAAACCTTTTTTGTCAATTCCCAGAAATATATTTCCACATCAAAATTATATGAACACATACTAAAAGCTCTCCAGTTACACGTTTTAGTTTAAATATAATAAATGTCTGCTTAAATTATGACAACTACAACTTGTTTTGTACTTTACCATATTGTTTCACAACAATTTGTTTTTATTATTGATTTTCTTGAATGTTAGAAAAGATTTTCAACCGTTGATTAAACGGTTCTGTATAAAAGACAAATAAAACAAAATTTCAGATCTAATTTTAGTTAAGGTTGCATTATAATATCGCTTTTACTAGTTTAAAATTTCAATTTAATGTTCAATATTTTTTGTGATATTGATGCACCTTTGTAAAAACCTTTTCTATTTGGAAAATTCAAATTAAATAAACCAATATATAAAATGATTGCGATTTAATTTTACAAATAAAAACATTAACTGCATGTGGTGTGGTACTTAATAAACAGAATTTAAATGTAAACAGTGTATTTTAACAATTATAGGATATGGTTAAAAATAGTTTCGGTTAAAGAGTTTTGAAGTTGTCAAATTTTATGTATAGGATAATAAGTAGGAAAAAAAAACATTTAAAATATGAATATAAAGAATGCTAAAAACAATTTGCAATCAATCTAAGTATCCAACGTTTTAAATAGAAATTTCTACATCGTTTTCAACCCAGCCTCCAACTCTTTCTTATTATCCTATTCTTTTTGCAACTGCTTCTCCATCAATCCTACATATGTATTAATTTACAAATTTATGTACAAAGGAATGCGTTGTTAGCGATTAAAAAAAGATTTAAGAAACAAATAAACTAAACACTTCCAATATTAAGACCCTTCAAACATCACAACTAATCAATTTTATTTTATCTTTTATAGGTTTAATTAATATGAGAAATTCATACTATTTCCAATTTTCAAATCAATAGTAAAGTTTTAAATAAAACTCCGTTTTTGCCTACAGAAATTTTAATAATCTAATGTTTATAGCAATAGCAATCTATAATCTAATGGGCAAAAGCCCATTTTAAATTTATTTTTTAATTTCGAAGGCAGCCATCAGCAATTAGCAGTTAGAATGATATTATTTATTTGTACCTGATCTCGATTAATTATCGTCTAAACTTTGCATCTATTGTATATTTAAAAAAATAACGGTTCATTATTTTAAATATAAAACACATTTTGTAAGTCCTTCAAAACGTTATTACTTCATTATTCATACCAAGGATCTTTTACCTTTTATTTAAATTACAAACATATCTGTAAAAAAATTTTTGAATATAAAATAATTTCGGATTTTTAATCCGCAATCTTATAAAGAATTGTGGATTAAAATTTTTTGTGTTGATTAAACAATGATTTATACAGTAAAGGACTCAAAGTAAATAAAACTCTTATACTTCATTACAATTTTATTTTCTATAATCATAAGACAATTCAGTATTTTTTATGTTTAACTTTATAAGGTTAGATTTATTCTCGTTACAAGTTACAATACATTTATTTTATAACAAATTTTATTTTTCGTTTAACAATTTGAGAGTCATATTGGTTCAATAGGGAAACTACAATTTCTCCGTTAATTTAACCCTTTGACAGAAATAATTGATTATAAATGTTTGTACTGATAAATATATGCAAAAATGAACTGCTAAACAAGATAAGTCGTCAATTTTAATTTCTAAAAATACCGTCATATACTATGCATACCATCATAACCGTTTTTAAAAGCAAGAATTCTAAATTGGGTAACCAACAATACAATTTTATAATTATTTATTTTTTATGAGTCCAAGAAAAAAATGAATGTGTGTGCAAGGCTTAAGAAAATTTCAATTACATTTCCAAGGGTTTTTTTTTTTTTTGTAAAATGTTTAAAAGTTAAAAGACTTCTTTTGACTAAGAGCTTTAAAGTTTCAACATAACTTTTGTACATAATGAATCATTAAGAAAACAATTTTAAATTATAATGTTTTAAAGCCAATTTAACAGTCAAAGCTCAAAAAACTTAAATAGTTAGTGCATATAAAAAATATTTAAATAATTAATCAATTGACTTTATTTTGAAAGTTTAACTTTTCCAAAATTAAAATTAATAGTTTCAAAACTGCATTAAAATATTATAGTACATAGTAATTAAACTATTTACTGCTATATAATATCTTAAGCATTTAAACTATTTACAATGTTTTAGACTTTTAAAAGTATATCTTACAATTACACAAAGTTATATTTATTGTTTTTTTTTTTTTAATTATTATTTAAATTTAAATAAAAATTGGTTCATATATTTTATATTATTGCTGCAGATATTATACTTCCATGGGTATTCAGTTTTAATAAAAATATCTTTAAATAAATTAAACAAAAGGAAGAATGTGTTCCAATATTTTTATCAAAAATGCTATAAAAATATTGAAATAAACATTAAACAGATATATGACAATAATTTGGTACAAAAAGTTTTTTTTTTCAGATTATTTTAGTGAATGGATCATGCTATACATATTGTATGGTATATTTCTGATTTTAATAGAATGATTCAAATATGCTTAAAGGTTCAAAGATAATCTTTTACAAGCAATTAAAATTGAAATATTACAGGTAATAATAATAATTTATAAATAAATGTTTTGGTATCATTCTTAAAGTTTAGAATCTATGTACCTATTAAAAAAAACTTATTTCGCGCTCTCTGTACTATTCAAATTACAAATGCTTTTATGTTGGATTATTTTGAAATGAAAAATGAGAGTTAAATTGAAAAGAAATTTTTAATGAAATTAATTTTTTTGTTTTTAACATTTACATTTCAGGTGAACAATCAAATTTTAAACATTTATAGAATATAAAACAATTCAAGTTTTAGAAGAAAAAAATAATATCCCACCATTCGCTACCACACTATAGCAATTTTCACTGTAAGAAAAGGCTCTTTATTTTAAAAATAATAACTAAATTCTTTCTCATATGTTAAGTATATGATAAAATCAAAATAAAAAACCTTTTTTATTTTTTCCTTATTCAAAAATTGTCTTAGATGTTGAAACCTATACCATAATATTTAAAAAAAATTTTGATTGAAATGTGACTATTTAGTTTTACACTGTCCGTCCGTATATTTACAAAATTTTTATACCGTTTGAAATAACGAAGGACATTTTAACTCTGGGTATTTTTTGCGTGTAGGAATTTTTTTAAGTCCATCTTTTAGAGAGCTAAAGCCCCCCCCCCCAAAGCCCTATATTTAAATTGTCATAACAAAAGTTTTAGAAAGTGTATTTTTAATCTGAAAACGCCAACCGACAGCATGGTATATAAAAATACCACCACTGATCGACAGAGCTAGTGATACCGAAATGATATTATAAATAAACAAGTGATAAAAAACCAAGGGTTTTTAAAAAAGCACATTTTCAAAATTATATAGTGTTTCATACTGAGGCTTCTATCGAAAAATATAATGTTGGAGCCATTGTAAAAGTTTAATTTAGGAAATATATACACTGGTGACTAAGTTACTACTCTCCTAAAAAAATGTAAATTTTTAAGTCCTAAAAGCCCCTTAATGGGGAAGGTTGCCCAATTTCTCAACAATCTAACCTCATTTCATCCCCAACCATTTTTTTAAGTTCTAGGAATTTAATTGTGAATTCCACCAAAATTTGGAATTTTACTTAGAATTTTATTATCTAAGCAAAAATGGTTAAAGCTATGAGACACTTTCTTCAATTTACAGAATCTCTTATAAATTTAAGAAAAACCTTTAACATATTGTTTACATATAATGTTGGAACTTTAAATTTTGTATATTAATAAAAAAAAAATTGGACAGGTATTCCAGCTAAAATTCTCCCAAAATTTCAAGTCTTTAGCTTGGACCGTTTAGAAGATATTTGGGGACAAAAATTTTGCATAATGGTGAATTTTGGTACCGTATGGCATTCCTACACATTTTTCTTTTTAACATTTAAAAAGCTTATAAAATATACTTAACTGAACGTTATAACATTCAAATTATTTTTTTTTTGCAATACCTACACGCAGTTAAAATTTCTTTTCTTTATTTCAAGCGATGTAAAAGTTTTTGTAAACATACGGACAGACAGAAGGAGAGAGTGAAACTACATAGGCACATTTTTACAAAATCTTTTGAAAATATGCTAAAAATGATTTACAATTTGTTTTTTAATATTATGATTTCATTAAAATATTTGTACGTCTATTTAAAATTTGGATGATGGGAATCCTAAAGTTATATACCGATATATCTTCAAAACTTTGGATCCTACACAAACAATTATAATTTTCCGAACCCCGACCATCTTCACCCTTTATAGGTTCAGCGCTATCTCAAAACAAAACCAAATTTACGAAATCAGATTTACGAAATAATATATATAGAAAGATGGAAGATGGCTATATAGAAAAAATTTTTAAACAAATTTTACATTTTGTATGTATTGACCAGAATCCTTAACAAACAGGATATTTTTGAATGTGAAATTTTAATACAACCTTAAATAAAAACTGAATTGCTAGAAATAAAAGTTAACAAAACCAAAATATATATAAATATTAATATAAATTAAAATTCAAGAAATTGTTTTGTGAAAAATTCCATGGATAAACACCGCGGGGATGTTCTTCCATTGTTAAAATTCATTTTGAATACTGATGGAATTATATGTAATCTAAGTAAAAATCATATAGTTTATATATAAAAAAAAATCCCAATATTGTATTTAATGAATTAGATTGTTTCAATTTGGATGATGTATGTATGCGGTTTCAAAAAATGATGCAACATGACGTATATATCGTGGTACAAATAGTTTTTTTAGTTTAATAATCGTGTAGTCTCCAGGAGTGTCAATATGAACTTGCTGTCAAGATAATGCGATATAACTGCACTTCCCTTAGGGTTATGTTAAATAATTATTAACTCTAATAAACAGGTAACACAGCCAACATTCCTACGATTGGTGCAAATAAACTACAACGATTAAAACTATTGACTATGAACTAACCGAAATTCTTACTAAAAACCTTTAAATTGAGAAGACGGTTTCTTTACCACTACACTATTGGTCTTAATGAACAAAAAAAGCAGATATTTATATTGACGCTAATATTACCCAATATATTGTCCAGTTTTGTCTTGGCATTCTTATTCTTAAAAAAAAAATTCCATTTTTTATCAAAACTTAAAAAGAGTTTTTTTAGACAAGAATCAAGAAAACTTTAAAAAAGGGTTCTTAAGAATATTAGATTAGAAATGAATATATTTATATTTTTTTATTATTTTTATAATAGCATTACTTAGTTTTATTTGTTAGATACTTTTTTATTAATAAGCATCATACAGACTAGAAAATATTTAATACTTAAAAAAAAACAGAAGAACCATATTTAAATGCTAATAATATGGATTTAGACATTTTTGTATGTATATTAATTTGTACATATTTGTCAATAAACATGTTTTTTTGTTCTATTTTATTTATCATTTAATTGCTATACAAAATATGATATTAGCATATTAATAGATTTCCTTACAATTTCAACAAAAACATTGTTCTTATCTAATTAAGTTCTTTGGTAAAATATTTTATTATTCTAATAAAGAGAAAACATTTTATTATTCTAAAAAATTATTTTAAATTTTTTACAAAAATGTTTATAAAAGTTCTGTTAATAGTATATTTGTATAATTTCTTTAAACCTCATAGGTATTAATTTTACATTTAATATTTTAGTACGTTCACTAAAAATATGTCAATTGCGCTGCACCATCTCTTTGAAGGTCTAGCTGGTACGTAAAAAACGAATTTCACAATTTTCAAGAAAAAATCGTAAAGAGCCCATTTAAATCATTAAATTAGATTTAACAACTATTATTTATTTATAAATGTATAAAAGCTTTCAATGTTGGGATAACACCTCGTTTCAAATATTTTTATAAAACAACATTCAGAGATATTCTTGCCAGGGCAAGAAATATTTTGGTCCTTAACCTTTAAAAAAAAACAATGCGAAACGCTTGAATCTGGGATATGAAATCAAACTTAAAAAATCTATATATATAAAAACGAATGTGTGTCTGTTTGTCCTGTATGAATTACTATACTGTTCATGCTACCGCCAAGAAACTTTAAAAAGTTGTTAAGCACACTCTTGCGAAAGTTTTAGGTATTTAGGCCCTATTTAAAAATTGTTTGTTTGTTTGTCCATGATTCAAACCATTGGTCTGATTGTCAACAAATTTTACAGGAATAATTTTGGGAGCTCGGTGGTGACACAGGCTACACCAAGTTTTAATAAGTCAACAGGTTCCGGTAACCATTTTAATCTTTTAAGCTTTTTCGTTTTTTGATTTCGAGTCGAAACTGTTTGACCGATTCACTTGAAATTTTGCACAAATGTTCCATTTAGCTTGTATTTTGAATATATTTACCCATTTTGACCCGGCGGACTTCAAAAAAGGTTGAAACTAATCTTTGTTGAGTTCGGTTGACCCGTTTGGGCACGGAGACCGTATAAAGTTTTTTCAATCATTTTGATGTCTAGCCGAAAAAGTTTGACCGATTGACTTGAAATTTTCCAAAAGCTTCCAAAAAAATTTTGTGTTTCAGATTTGTGTCCAATTACAGGGTTATTTTGTAGTCCAAAAGATAGGCTGGAAAAATTTTTGTTGATTTCGATAATTTGTTGAGTTTTTTATTTTACCGCAAAGAAGTTTGAAAACTGCTACAAACTTAAGCCCAGAACACTCCTGAAAACCAAAAACCTTTATACACAAATTTTCATGATAATTGGTTGTGCAATTTTGGAGTCTATACGCTATAAAAAACAAACAAACGTTCGATTTTCATGCATATATATATATATAGATATATCTAGATAAAAATATAAATTCAAATTTTGCCAAATTGCACGCTCCCAGATAAGGCCTGGTAAGCCTGCTAGTATATTATACAATTTTTGTATGTATTTTAAATATTAGTTAATGATATTTGTATTGTAGCATTTGAAGTTCTAAAAAATTGTGCAGTTCTTCTTCTGTTATTTCACTAATAACACTAATAATGTTGGTTTTAAAATCATTTAATGTGGGTGGTTTATTGAACTGAATAATGATTTTGCATTATCCTATTAAAAAAAAAAGTGCCATGGAGTTATATTACTTAAGCTGGAAACCAGCTTGAATCAGCATTACTGTAGAGATGTATGACACGCTGCACCATCTTGTTGAAACCACATAAAGTCTAAGTCATCTAATTCATGCCAGTAACAATCAATTATACTACAACTTTGTATATTTCCGAAGCCATTTAACTAGCAATAAGCTTCATTACTGAAGATGATTTTTCATCTAGTCGTTGTGAGAATAGACTCATCATTTATGCAAAAATTTTTAACAACTATATGTATCTTTCCATATAGATATTTTCTAAACAATACCAAACACAAATATCAATCTTTTATTTTTATTTATTTATTTAATAATTATATAAGAAATATAATTTACAATTATTAACATTTATAATCAATAAATTAATACTGGTATAAAAGTCTTAGCAGTTATAAAACTTATGTAAACAAGTATACAATATAAATTCAAAAAAAGATATAAGACACATACCATTATTCATAATGGTAGTAACTTTTTTTATATTTTTTTAATTTCTTTTTTATTTTATTTGTGTTATAGTGCTAAAATAACGTTCCTAATAAAGTTATATTAATTTTTATCAAAACTTTCATTTAAGATCTACCCATATTGTCGTCACATTGTATTGGATATGAGACATGATATGTGCATGAAACAACAATTTAGCTGATCTATCATTGAATTTCAAACCATATCTTTTAATAGTACCTACTAATGGCATAATTTTTTTTAAAACGCAATTAACTTGATGATTCCAAGATAGTTTAGAATCTATGGTAATGTCAAGATATTTCTAACATTGTTCTCTTATAATTTGTTTGTCCCTAATATATTAATATTTTTAGATTAATATCAGGTTTATTACCTTTACCCAAAATATTATATGCTTTCTTTTTTCCACATTCCCTGTTAATTTATTTCCATTTACCCATTTCCTATATATCTAAATCCCCATTTACCAATCTTTGATATTATATTAGCTGCATCGGTGATATTATATTAGCTACAGTTTTTAAATCCTTTGCTGCTTTGTTAACCAGGTTAACCTTTGCTGCTTTGTTAATCTAGCCTGGGACTTGAATTTTATTAGCTATTTTTTTCCAATATTACTAAAATTAAAACTGTTATTTATGTCATCGCTGTGATTTAAAAGTTTACCGTTATACCTTATATCCTTAATTATTTGCTTATTATCTGATTTTGGGTTTACTAAATGAGAGTTAAAAACTTTCCATATCTTTCTGGTATTCGAATCTGCTTTTTCTAATTTGCTGTTAAAATGAGCTTGTTTTGATTTTTTTATCTCCATATTAAATTTGGATATTTTTTGTGTCTCTTATATATTTCGTTTCTATACTCCATTAGTTTTAAGATTTACCAATACATCCAAAGATTTGTATATATTCAACATAATGTGTAATATTTATTTGTTTATTCTCCATATCTTAAAGTTTTCTAAGGACTGTTTTAAATTCTACACAAACGGCTTTATGATCTAAGTTTGAAATATTATGCATTTGTCATATTATTAAAGCCAAATCGATTTGTTTTAAGATCTGAAAATACATTCTGACTAATTGTAGTACTATAATTATTTCTGATTTTATTTTTGTGTTTATCAATAATATCATTACAATTATTAAAATCAAAATTATTATTATCATTGCTTAGACTATTAATACTGTTTTTGAAACACCATATTCATATTTATTTGGCTTAAAGTCATCCAATTTTAAGTACCTAATACTTAAAATAATTACTTATATATTTTGATATACAAGACAAAGTCTACCCAAAGTTTTGTGATTAATATCCAGTCCTATATTAAATTTTTCTTTATTTTTAATTACTTTTATTTAACTCTTCTTCTACAATCACGTGTTTTATGTTGTTGGTGACCCTTAATGCACTTTTCAATGGTGGTACACTTTGTCGTTTTTATTAAATCCGTTTCATTTGATATTTATGGCATCAAAAATTGTACATCTTCCCCATCCTACGCATAGTATTTTAGCAGCCAGCATTTTTGGGAAAAAATCCTTGTCTACCTTTACAATTAAAAATTGTTTATTAAATTTCTTATATCATTTATTTTAAAGACTTTCTCTATAATTTTCACTTCTTTTATATTTTTATTCATATGCACTATTTCAAATATTGGTTTAACCTCTTACGGTATTTTAATATCATACTTTTCTTTGAAATTTTCTTGAAGCTCAACTTTATTTTTTTCCCGCTCTTTTGAGTTTCAATTACAATTTCCTTAGTCCTTAGTCCTTTTTTTCATTTTTGTGTTATACCATGTTCACACTAGAACTAAAACAGGTTCATGCGTGGTTTGTAACAAGGTTTTTCATATTTAAAATTGCTGTCAAAATGAACCAGGATTTTGAAAGTCCTAGTTAAGTTTAAGGGTTATAACTAGGTTTTTGAATAAAATTTTTTGATATATTCGATTATTATTCGAATTTTTTTACACCCCTTCGTGATTTTGTTGTAAAATATCATTGTTGTTTATTTTTGAAAATAAACAAATAGTCTTTTTTTTTTGAATTTTAAAAGAAAAATTTTATTTATTATTAATAAAATGTCATCGAAATTATAATAAAAAAAAAATATTTCCTTGTTCATTTTTAATTTATTTTATTTACAGTCTAAAAAATATTGCTGTTATGGAAACGTCAAACAATACTAGGTTCATGAATAACGATAGTCTGAACGGTTGATTTTAAAACTAGGCCATTTACAAGGTTTTTTTGCGTAGTGTGAACATGATATTAGTTATGGATTATTACAGTACCCTTCGAGTATTTTTAATGATATCAAATCAGCAAATGATATTTTCTGCTCCATATTTGAGATTTTTTTCAGTTAATCTGTTGCTAATCTCATCATTTTGTTTTCACGGCTTTATAAAAAGGTTTCATTTAATTTGTCACTTTACTTTCTAATTTAATACCTCAAGAATTTGTAATATTTATTTCAATTCTTCTTTTCTTTTGTCTTGTAGTTTTTTCCTCAAGCCGTTTCCTGTAGATTGATTCTATTTCCGTAAGTAAACATTTCACCTAATATTTATTCTATTCTATCGCTTCTTCAATATCTTCTTTATATCCTTTCAAATATTCATTATTTTTATCATTGCCCTTTTCATATTTTAAAATACAAGTCCAAATTTTTAATATTTTTTACACAATTCAGCTCATTCCAACCTGGTTTCTTCTTTTATTTTGGCTTTATTTAACATATCTAATAAAAAAATATAATTTATATTTCATATCGTAATAGTTTATATCATAATATAACAGTGTATGTGGCATGGGACTGTACATAAATAAATAAATAAATAAATAAAATCAATTATTCTTTTGTAGTTTTGAGTGTTTTTATCGGTACAAATAAGCACGTCAACACCGTTACAAATTAAAATTACGAATTCTTTTAGGGAACCTAAGAAAAACACGTCGAATTTTTTTCCCTAGATTATTAAAATTTTAAACTTGATGTAGTAATACAGAAAAAAGACAGTTTAAAATTTTTTTAACAATAAACATAAAGTGTAGAAATAATAAATAAGTTATTAATACCATTGATTAAATAATTTAAGATTTGTTTATTTAATCAGATCGGAATTAAACATTTGTAGCTATTTTCTTTTAATTTTTTTTTTATTGTAAATAAATTTAAGAAAAGTTTCAAGAATTCTTCAAAGGTAATTTGAATTAATGTGTCTATTGATTTGAATTCAAAAAGTTTGCCTAAAATTAGAATAGAACTTATTTTAATACAATTATTTGCTTGTTAATAGCTATTTCCTTTAAATTTTAATTTTTTTATAAATTTTAACCTAAAACTTATTTATAATATCATATTTATTTTTTTATTAATTTTTAGTAACAATTTAAAATATAATTTCATTTCATATATTGTAGCCGCAAATCTTTTATTTGCATCATGTAGAAATCGCTCAGTTGTAAATTCTGTTATGTAAAAACTTTTTTACATTTTAATATTCTTCGGTTATTTTTTGGCAAATATAAAATTTAAAAAAAAAAAAACCAATTTAAAGAAATGATAATGAGAGTTGTAATGTTTGAATACAAATTTGAATACCAAATGAATTGTTTTTTAAATTAACTAATTTGTTTTTACGATTTTTAATTTAGCTGCAAACTTTTTTATAGGTTTTAAAAAATATAATTACGGAACTAAACGAAATCGAAAAATAAATAATTTTAAACTGTTTGTGATTTTCGTATTACATTTGCAATTTAACTTATTTTGATTCATTCTTTAAATTAAAAACTGCGGTATACCCATTAAATGTAAATTTTTCTAGTTTTTTCTCAAAGATTCATTAAAGGATTTTTTTTATTTATTATTTTTTTATTTGAAAAAAATGATCCCTTATACTCTTCGATCATTTACTTTAATTTTAACACACTTTTCAATTTCAAGGGTACTTAAAGACAAAAAAAAATTGACATATAGTTGGGTAGAAAAAATGACAGATGTTCGACAAAGTTTTTAACATAATTATTAAAATGATTTTTTCAATTTTGACAATTTGACTTTTTAAAAAAGATAATAATGTCAAGGAATAAAAGTGCACATTTAGAGTACTAAATCGGAATAGTGTTTATACATAAATATAAATGAAAGATTTCGAATTAAAAGAAAGCGTATTAGCAAGAGTGAAAACGAACTGAGATCAACTATAATCATTTTAATAGCTTAGGTATACTTTAGCTTTTCAAGTTAGCCAAAGCTATTTGTTCAAATGTTCGGGCAAAAAGCATGTTACACCTTAGGTACGTGTTGGAACAGGGGGGATGTATTATATTTATTGGGCATACTAATAAGGACACGGCTATATTAAAATTACTTTTCCGTTTGTAAAATTTTAAAATTCACACAACGTCATTTCTAGACAATTTCTAGGTTCCCTATTGTTTTTGGTTAAAATTCGGACCAAGGTTTCACACAACTTTTTTGAACCAATATAAGTTTCTTCAAAACTAATAACGCAATAGAACAATAACTATTGAATAACAAAATAGAACAAGCACCTGTAGAAAGTTCAAAATGTTACGGCTTCATTTTCGGGGAGCTGCCATACAGCTTCTTTACATTATATTATATTATTTTTTTTTTTAAGCCGTACAAAAAGTTTCTTTAGGATTTCCCTTGGTCTAATGTTGGCTCTCGACGCCAATGCGTAGTTCTTAATACAAAATCCGCAAATCAGGACCTCCAAAGGAATTAACTATTTTTATTGAATATCATTGTGTAAAATTTCAAAACAATCTGGCATGACAGAATAATACATTGAACCGCACTAATAATAGTTTAAGTTTCATAAACAAGAGTTCTGATTGACCTCATTATACTAGTTCATTTCTGTATGTAAAGATATCTTGTTCTTTTGATTTCTATATTAGCCTCTTTGTGAAGATTTCCAATTACTTAAGACCAAATTATTTTCGGATTAAGCATTTCAATATTGAGATCAATACTCTGTTTGGATGTACTGTTTTTTCTTTGTATTTCGTTGCTCATAAGTAGAGGTCAGATTTTTATATTTGCACTTGCATATTTTTGTATATTAGATCAATGTTAAATTTTTAATATTCAAGCATGAATGTTTCTATGTTTTTATTTATTTGTGCGCATTGAATTTTAATGTGATTTGAATTATATGTTTTAATATCATTAATATTTTCAAAATACAATTTCACTAAATTTTGTTCATATACGATACATATAGATAATTCAAATTTATTGTAATTGTACTTATACATATTTTAACATACATTTTAAACTACTTAAAGAAATCAGAGCTCTGATCATATAAGCAATCAGTTCTAAATTCATACTTTTGACACTTTGATATTTTGAGATTTTGAAATTTCATTTCCTTAAGTTGGAATTTTTAATTTTTTAAAATTATTTCTAAAACCGAAATTATTATTTATAAACTTTGAACTTTTACTAATCTATTAATTTCTACGAATATATACTAATACATATTTCCAAATATGTATATAAACTAATAAGTATAGGTATATTATAACTAATACATTTATAATTTTATCTATGTTACATTTTTTTAAAAATTACATACTTTTAATTAGATTACGTTGGTTCCCCACAATTGTTCTTACTTAAAATATGTATACAATATTACAATAGTTATATAATTCGATGGTCATTTAAACAAGTGAGGGAAAAAACCAAGGGTTTTTAAAAAGCACATTTTCAAAATTATATACGGTTTCTTACTGAGTATTTTATCATTTATTTTTATAAAAATATATATGATAATATTATAATTTTGTTATTTCATTAATAATCACATATATGACTAATATGATGAATTACTTAGAATATAACCCCAATGCACTCAAGAAAACCTGTTAATAAGTGCAAAATATAATGTTGGAGCTTCAATGTTAACGTTTAATTTTGGAAAAACTTACACTGGTAATAAGTTACTGTTTTATAAGAACATAAAAGTTTTAATTTTGAAGACCTAGTAGCCCTTCAATGGGGAAGGTTCCCAAATTTTTGCTTAGCAAACTTATGATGGATCTGCTCACCCCCCTCCTGTCTTCACTCTTCCATTTTTTTCCGGTTCTAGGAAATCAATTTTGAACTCCAACAAAATTTGGAATTTTACCTAGAATATTATTATCAAACCAAAAATGGTTAAGACTAAGAAACAATTTCTTCAATTTAAAGAGACCCTTTCAAATTTAAGAAAAACCTTTAACGTATGTTGAAACATAATGCTGCAGCTATAAATTTTGCATATTTGTAAAAAAAATTTGAACAGGTGTTAAAGTTACAGGTGGTTGAAAATAGCAAAATTTCAATTTTCGAGCCCTTATAGCTCCTAAACAGGGGGCGTGACAAAAAAATTTTGTTAAGCGACTCCTACTAGTTTTGGAGGACCTAACTTCTCCCAAAATTTCAAGACCCTAGGTTGAAGGGTTTAGAAGATATATGGGGCCAAAAATTTTGCAAAAGTTGAGTTTTGCTTAATGGTAAATTTTAGTACCGTATGGTAACCCTATACATTTATACCTTATATTTTTGTAAAGCCAATAAAACCAGCTATCTTTTTCCGTTTTCAGATTAAAAATACACTTAAAGAAACTCTTGTTATAACAATTTAAATATAGGGATTTTTCAAACTTTGGGGGGCTGTAGCTCCGTAACGGGTGGGGCTACAGAAAAAAATTCTTCTACGAAATTAATTTTTTTGTAATATCTAGCTGTGGTTAAAATTTCTTTAATCTATTTCAAACGGTGTAAAAGTTTTTGTAAACATACGGACGGACGGACGGACGGACAAAGTCAAAATTAAGAAAAACCTTTGACACTTATTGAAACATTCGTTTTGGAGCTTTCAATTTTGTATACAAATAAAAAAAAATTTTGACTGGTATTCAAGTTATAGGTGTTTAAAAGCTAAATTTTTAGCAAAATTTCAATTTTCGACCCCTTACAGCTCCTAAAGAGGGGGCGTGACAACAAAATTTTGTTAACTGACTCTTACTTATTTCTAAGGATCTAACTTCTCCCAAAATTTCAAGTTTCTAGATGTAGCCGTTCCGAAGTTATGAGGGACCAAAAATTTTGTAAAACTTAGTTTTGAATAACGGTAAATTTTAGTACCGTATGGTAACCACATACAATTGGTTTTTAAAAATTTGTAGAGCTTATAAGAACAGCTGTCTTTTACCGTTTTCAGGTTGGAAATATACCTTTTGGAACTCTAATTATGAATGTTTAAATATGGGGCTTTTTGCGACTTTGTGGGGCTGTAGCTCCGTAACGGGGGGGGGGCTACAAAAAAAAGTTTTAACATTAAATTATTTTTATTGCAATACCTACCCATTTCTGATATTTTTTAGTCAATCGTAGGTAAAAAGGGACGGACGGACGGACAGAGTGAAGCTATATAGGCACATTTTTACAAAATTTTTTGAAAATGTGCTAAAACCTTGTTAGTATATACGTACATATATAGATATTAAAAAAAAAGAAACGAAGAAGGCTTTGCATTAAATTGGCATCAATAAATGGACAAAGAAAACTATTAGAGAATGAACTCCACACTTTTTACTTTTTAGCACATTTTCAAAAGATTTTGTAAAAATTTGCCTATTCACTCTGTCCGTCCGTCCGAATGTTTACAAAAACTTTTACATCGTTTGAAATAGAAAACAGAAATTTTAACCACGGTTAGGCATTGCACAAAAAAATAATTTTATAGAAGAACTGTTTTCTGTAGCCCTACCTTTTAGGGAACTGCAGTCCCCCAAAATCGGAAAAAGATCATATTCAAATTGTTATAACAACAGTTCTGTTTGGTATATTCAATCTGAAAACGATAAAAGAGAGCTGCTTTTATAGACTTTACAAAAATATTTCGCATATATGTATAGAACAGCTATACAGTACAAATATTAACCGTTAAGGAAAACTAAAATTTTGTAAAAATTTGGTACCACATATCTTCTGAACGGTTCAAGTTAGTGACTTGAAATTTTGGAAGAAGTTAGATCCTCAGAAAGTATTAGGAGTCGGCTAACAAAATTTTGTCACGCCCCCTGTTTAGAAGCTTTAAGGGCTCTTAATTTTTTTTTTTTTAAATTGAAATTTTGCTCTTTTTAAACACCTGTAACTTGAATACCTGTCCAATGTTTTTTTTATTAATATACAAAATTTAAAGTTCCAACATTATATTTTAACATATGTTAAAGGTTTTTCTTAAATTTAAAAGGCGTTCTTTAAATTGAAGAAAGTGTATCTCAGTTTTAACCATTTTTGCTTAGATAAACAAATTCTAAGTAGAATTCCACAATTTAAATTCAATGGGAGGGAGTGAGCTTCGATCCTTGGGAAATTTTGGATAGCCTTCTCCATTTAGGGGATATTAGGACTTAAAAATTTATTGTTTTTATAAGTAAGCAGTAACTTAGTCACCAGTGAATATATTTCACATATTTCCATTAAACGTTAACATTGAAGCTCCAACATTATATTTCGATAAAATACTCAGTATGAAACACTCTATAATTTTGAAAATGTGCTTTTTTAAAAACCGTTGGCTTTTTTCATCACTTGTTATTTTCCTTATAACATGCTAAAATATTAAATTATATACATATATTATACTTTGTATTTATTATACAAAGATATATACACCTATACTCAGTTGAATATTAGCCTGTTAAACTCAATTATAAATTATGTTTTAGATTTTGAAAACGCAAGATGCCATTTGCATAATAATATTTAACGCCTTAATATCATAAATTTCTCTTTCTACGATCTAAAGCAGTCCATTAAAACTTAATACTAATATAAATGGCTATTATCCAAGCCAACATATTTATAATTAATCGTTGAATCTTTTTTTCTTTTTTTTATTTTAAAAGAAGGTTAACTGTTAAATATGCTTAGATATTGGCAAATGCGGTGTGAAATATTTCTTTCAATGTTAAAATTTATTGTTTCTCAAAAAAAAAAAAATAACAAATTGGTTAGAAAATAATTAGAATTTTTCCAGTAAAATATAAAAGCAGTACAATAATTATGTTCTTGTTTTAGAAAACCTTACAAATAAAAAGATATGAAAGTAAAATTATAATTTTTTCCCATTAATTATTATTTTTATTAAAAGAAAGTTTTGTAAAAGGCAATATGTTGAAATATTAGGAAGCTGATTTAAAACAATTATTATTATTATAACTTCCTTTAATTACTTTATACGTATAATATATTAAGTATAAAAGTCTACATATGTTAAGATTAACACATATTCTGGTATTATATTGTTATATAATAACTAACAATATAGCAAAAAAAAAATTAAAAAAGTTTAGATTCATTTTCCTTCACAGAATATTTGATACTTTTAAGTAGTAAATTAGGAAGATGTGTTATTGTAATAAAATTATTATTAGGGATTTATTTCCTTTACTTATAGAATTTTTTGTGTATATTATAGTAAAAGGTAATTCTTTATTCCATTCCATATTTAGCACATTTTATAAAAAAAATTTAAATAAAATGTGCCTTTATTAACTAGTTCCTTATATCCGACTTTCCGTCTATGTGTTTACAAAACTTTCACACCATTTGAAATAAATTTTAAGTCCGGGTTGTTATTGCAAAAATATTTGCCTTAAGTACGGAAAAGCTTTATATTTAAATTGTTATATAACAAAAGTTCTACAAGGTATATTTTCAATCTGGAACACCAAACGATAGCTGAAACAATTGTATAGAGTTGCCATACGGTATTTTAGAAAACGAAACTCAATATTAGAAAATTATATATCCATAAAAGGAATTAGATTTAGTTTTCACTATTAATCAGTTAAATAACAATTAAACCTTAAAAAACTTACCAAAACAGGCTGGTTAAAATTGTGATATACCACTTATTCTTATTGCAATGATGTTCAATTAGTTTAGATCACAGGTAAAAATAAAAATTGAAATAAACAATAATAAATAACCATTTAATTGTAAACTAAATATGATTAATTAACTAACTTAGATTTCTAAGTGTTATGGTTTTAAAAACTTAAAAAAAAAACAAGAACTGATATATGTGGAAAACGCACACATTATCCAATATATAAAAATTTTAAATTTTTTAGCGAAGATTTTTTTCTGCTGCGGTTTTATTGTTTCAAACTGTTTATGTACAGCTGGGTGGCACAGTGGTTGAGTGCCGACCTTTCATGCGGAAGGGCCCGGGTTCGAATTCTAGTGAAAGTGAAAAAAAACTTTTCTGGTTTTCGACTCGACTCAGTTACCATTCGCCATTGGGTTCAAATTAATGGCATAATCAATAATTAATAATTATAAATCTTTAATAAAAAATACCTTAATATAAAAATATAAACAAATGCAAAATATAAACAAATAATTTAAATAAATAATATAACTCGCAGATATAGAATACCATATAAGTAAAATAAAAAATATTACAATATAAACAAAAAATAGAATTGTAAATATTGAAAATCTAAGACGTTTCTACATGTTATAAGGCCTAGTACTATCTCATGTTTAAATTGTATGTGGAATTCAATAAGACCAATTCTAATAACACGAATATAATATGACCCCCTGTTCCAACATGTACCTATGGTATAGACAGGCTTATTAGCCTAACAGTTGAACAGTTAGCACTTAAAAAAAAAAAAAAAAAAAAAAAAAAAAAAAAAAATGTATGACCCTCTAAATTTTTATGACATTTTTTCTGGCAGAAGGGGTTAAAAAAATTAAATATTTGAATTATATTTTTCAAAAGACTTGCTCTTTCAAAAAGAAAGTTCAAATTCAGACAGACTTGTACACTCTTTAGCTTTCGTTGTACACAAAACATCTATACTGTTTTGTTTCTATGGTTTTATACTGTGCCACCCAGACGTTAGATTCAACTAAATCTTCAAAAAATTTTTAAAATTAAGCAAATTTTGAAGCCCCCAGTAATTTTAAATTATTTTAATTCTTAACCTGGTCTGGTAGGACGATAATATCATAAGGCACAAATAAAATATGAATAAAATATTTTACATACATATACATATGTTTTGTTAGTTTATATCTTGTTTAATTTCAACGTTTTTTGTATTTATGCCAAAACTCTTTACTAATTAATATCTCATTTTGAACAAGCATTAGATAAATAATATCTGATAGACAACTGAGCTGGTTATATATCAATTTCGTTCGATACTGATTCGTATGAATTGTTTTAATCTAATCGTCTAGTTTTTTAAATGTTTCTTATTTATTTTTTTAAATACGTATATGTATACTATACGTTGAGTTGGATTTGAAATTTGTATCGAATTGGTATGCTACAGCATGTCAACGGAGGTGGGTTCAAGTCATTTTCTTTAATGATGGTTTTTTTGCTTGAAAGCATAATTTATGAATAAAAAGTAAAAATTGGTCCATATTTTTCTTTTACAGTTGCAAAATAAAATTATCCTTTTTTTATAAAAAAAAAGGTTAAGTTTTCTAATCAGAAGGGTCGGTAAAAAATACTCAGTTTTCTTCACACAAAATTGTAAATTTTTGTTCTTATTTAAAAAAAAAAAAAATAAAAAAAAACTCTCTCTACGCCATTGTGCCTGAAAATATAACCAACAGTGAAAGGAAAGGAATAGACTTAGAATCAAATATTCACGAGAATTATTTTTTAAAAAGAAGAGAGAAAAATAGCATATAGGATTAAAATAAAAAGCAAGTTGTTGGGTTGGGACTTGGGGCTTCAAAATCAGAAAAAATTTCGAGAACTGCTATTGACATTTTTAGCTGTACGTGCTTTGGCTTCATCTATATTATAAAATAATATTTAAAAAAACTTTTAGTACTTACTCAACTCAGTAACTACTTTATTATTTAAAAAACTCGTATAACCGATTGATTATACCAGATTATTCCAATTATTATATTTGATTTTTGATTATACCAATTATACATATTTTATTTATAAATTTCACCCAAAGACACAAACCTTTGATTTTATTTATTTCATTGAATAACAAAGCTTTTAAGTTTTTTAAAAATTTATCCAAACATACAAATTACAAAAGCTGTAAATACATTGTATATTTAGCAGCCGTATAACATTTTTCTTTAAAACATTTGTTAGTTTTCAAAAAATATTCTTTTTTTCAATACTGATACGACTTGAAATGAAATTGAATTGAAACATTTTTGAATTTCTTTTCCAACCAATTACTGAATTGATGATTCGTGAAATTCAAGTTGATAAATACATTGGACAAAATGTTGTCAATTGGAACTGGTTCCAATTAAATTTTTGTTAAACAGACAAAATTGTTAAATTAAACAGTGTAAAATTTGATAAAATTATAAACAGAAATGAAAGAATTACAATGATAATTCGATTTTTAACGCTTTAGAATAAAATTTGAAATTCTTTTTGGGAGAAAATAGTCTTATAAGAATACACGTCTTACAATACACATATTTTCCTTGCAGAGGACGGGTACCTTGCATACAAATTATAAGTTAGGTAGCTTAATAACAAATATGACTAAAGTTTAAAAAATTGAGTTACAACATTTTCTAATTGAAATAAGAAAATTATGTCATCGCTGAGGTGTTAATAAACTACCATTTTAGGTGTTAAAGACAAAATAACCGGAAAAATTATTTTTAAATTACTTACCTATTAACTTTAGAATGGATTTTGATAGGGTCGTAGATAATCAATATGACAGAGCTAATTGGTGCCGAACATTGATTGATACGGAACGAACGTTTTAACTTTTATAAATAATAAATTATAACGCTAAGCTTATTACTCTCATCTTCTTTATAATTAAAAAAAATATGGCCCAAGAAAATAAATTATCTTAATATCTTGCAAACTAATTATGTTTAACCTTTTTTTCTTTTTTAAGCGCTAATTAAATTATTTGTTTATATTGTTATATTAATGTATTTTTTATTAGAGATATATAATTATTATTTATTGATTACGCCATTAATTTGAACCAAATGGCGAATGATAGCAGAGTCGAGTCAAGAATCAGGAAAGTTTTTTTACTTTCACTGGGATTCGAACCCGGGGCTTGAAAGGTCGGCACTCTTACCACTGTGCCACCCAGCCGTACTTCATATGTTCTATAAAATCGTTGAGATTTACATTTTGTACCTATTTATATTAAAATATATATTTAGACAGACTTTGAAAATATAAAATTAAATTTCAGCAAGAACCTATATATTTCCTTAAATAAATGAAAGTCTATATCATAACACCTTTTGAAATTTATACTCAATTTATTTTACATTAAAATTATTATGCAATACTATTTGAAAGAGAACAATAACAAAAATTTGCTTTGGATTTTAATTGAAACAAAATGCCCAATAATTTAATTGAATTTTATTCAGTTTTTTTTGTTACAATTTTTTTTTTTTTTTTTTTTAAATTTATTCTGTTATAAGAGAAGTAAAAAATAGAACCAATTTTATTATTTTAACAATGTTAATTTTAACAATAATACTAGAATTAAACTAATTAATTAATCTAGTTTGGATTCTTTAATTCACTGACAATGTAACAAAGAAATAAATTAGGATTTTTTGTGAACTGTTTTCTGTGTTAAAAAGTTAAGGAAAAACATGTTATATTTTTAATATTATGTAATAGTTTTAAATGCCGACTTAGTGTACATTGGAGACTCGGGAGTTTAAACTCACAAAAAAAATTTTAAGAGCCAATTTAATTAAAAAAAAAAATGAGCCAATTTTTGAGAAAACTACCCAAAAAATTATCTCTATAGAAGATATACTTATGGAAGAATTTAGTTATACAAAAAAAAACAAATTAAATTTATTTTGAAGTTCATTTATTTAATTTAATTAAATATATAATTGGAAAAAACCCTTAAAGCAAAAAAAAAAATAACAATTCTAAAAAAAACATATCAAGTTACAAAACATAATATATAAAACAAAATTTTAATTTAAATATTAATTCATCAATCATCATATATTTATTAAAATTTAAATAAAAGTTTTAAATGTTTGCTCTAGTTTATACAAATACGGTTCCTAAGCTGTCACAATCAATTCGAGCCTCTTTTAATTTATTTTTAAAATTGATTTTTATTAAATGGAATCCGGAAAATTTTTAAACACATTAAATTTAATAAAAATTGAGAAATTTTTAAGAGATTTCATGACATAACAAAAGACTGTGAAATTTAAATTAAAAAGAAAAACGAGCCTCATTTGGCTTTTTAAAAATAAGTGGTAATCCTAGAGTCTCTTATGAAAGTCCATTTGATGGAATTAATACAAGGTTTAAAGAATTATACTATATTTATATTAGGGTGTATTACTGCCTCGAATTATGATTATAACACAAGAACTTAATATAAAAAATACATACATTCTATATATAAAAATAGAATATAATTAAAAAAAAACCATACAATTTTTTTTTTTTAAATAAATTATTTTAGAATTTTATTAAAGAATCTAACCTTCACCCAAAAGTTTTAATCACTTTTTGTTTTAAATATTCAATTAATTCAGAAATATTTACACAAAGCTTTTCCATTTTAAGCCACAATCGAATTTTCTTTTACTTTATACTTTATTTTATCCATTCACGCTTATGTCTTCTAGCTGTTAATTTTGTTGTTGTTTTTTATACTTAAGCTTCATTATGTTGCAATTTAATTTTTTGTTATGATTTTTTTATTTTATGTAATTTACAAATATTAATAATAAAGAAATAAACGTACGATATTTTAAATGTACACCTTAGCTTGTAATAAAAAAAAAAAAAATGAGCAATTAAAGATGTATGTATGTCAAAAACAAAAAAAACTTCAACAACTTCATAACCATTTTTTAGTTTTAGGTATAAGTTGGAAAACTTTTCATACTTTGGAAATGATTTTGTACAAACCAAGCCAACTTTAAAGTTTGTTTTTTTTATTTTATTAAAGTTTATTTTGTAGATAAGCAAATGTTATTTTTTTTTTTTTCAAATTAATCGTTATTAAACCGTTCGAATGAAATGTTTGTTATCAATAACACGCGTTTATATTTTATTTCTGGCGTTTTTTAATATTTAATCAAAAACTATATACAGTATTGTTTTTTTAATTGTAATTTTATTTTTATTTATTATCAATTAAATATTTGTATTTGTAAAAATGTACATTAATTAGTTTCATGTCGTAAAGTTTTTTCTGTATTAAATTATAAAAAAAAGGCTTAAAATTAAAAAATATTATATAAAAGTTAAAATAATATTTAATTAAAATAAATATATTAAAAAATGTGGCCAAATTTTATATTTGATGAAATATATAAATTAGATTTATTAATGATAACTGTGTATCTATTAAGTTTTCTTGGCTTGATTGTGATTTTGAATTATGCAATAGAAAATTTAAAATCTGTTATATTAATTATTAAATCATTATTGGATCCTTACTTTCAACCACATTTAAATAAAACTTTGGTTGAAAAATTTGGAACTTGGGCTGGTAGGATATTTAATTAATATTTAATTATAAAGTTATATTTTATAAACTAATATTTGTTAATAAATTAATATAACTAATATTAAGCTATATTTAACTGCACATAAATGTTATGCTAATTAAAAAAATAACAATGTTTTAATATTTGTAATAAAAAAATATTTAAAATACAAGGAGTAAGTAACTAACGAATAATAATAACGTATACATATTTACATATTAATACGTATTGTACCATTGTTCCAACAATCAAAACATTTTAATCTTCAAAATTTAACTGTTTTGTTGACTCAGGTTTTCCACCTCCCCATATTTAATTTAATCATAGATTATTAAAGAAAACTGTGTAACTTGCGATATAACATACATAATATTATGTATTAAATACTATTATGTTTGTCATATATGTATCTATTTATAAAGCATTTATTTATTAACTCTATACTAATACCTGCTAATATCGTAAACTCGTATGTATGATCATATAAATTTGAATTTTGAAAAATTTGTTCAGATTTTTTGCAATAACTAAGTTTATTTAAAAAAAAAAAATGGTCCTGCTTTTGTAAATTAAATTTTTAAATAAACATTGAACAATAATTTATTTAATTTGTATATATGTGTTTGTTTTTAAATATATTAATTAAATTTATTTCAAAAATTAAATTTTTCTGTTTTAATTTATAGCATTTAAGTTTAAAGGAAATTTAAAATATTTAAAAATATTTTTCTTGATCAATATAATGTAATATTTCACTTGAGTATTGACGTACATATTTTATTGGAAAATTTATTATACATATTTAAAAAAAAAAAATTTCTATATTTACATGTCATGTATTATGTACTATATGTATATATTATACTATATTGGATTATTTTAAACAATAAAATACAGAAACATATTATATCAAATATGTAGACATTATAGAAACTACCTTCTGATATAAACTTATTTACATGCCCTTGATTATAAATTTTTTTTGATATATAATTAATATAATCTTATTTTAAATTTTTTATATTTTTACGATTTCAACTTTATAAGTTCTATAACATATTTAACATTTTATTACACTTGTATTAAAAAATTATTTAATAAAAAAAATAATGACTCCTCCTGGTATTTATATATGGTATGCGCATAAAAAAGTATTTTTGAGGTATTAAAAATTACCAAATATATGATCATCATTGGACATAAACTAAAGTTTGTAATTAAAATAAAGCATCTACCTACGATCTATACAAAAATAAAAGAATTTAAACATGAAACTTTAACTCATCCTCTTAACTAAGAACTTTAAACCTTGAAAACAACCGTTCACACATTGCATAATAAACAATATATACAATGTTATCTCTTCATATTTGACTTCAATTATTTAAATCACCCAGTATCATGTACAGAAGCTTAATAAATTTGTATTTTTTATGAAATGCTCTCTTGAAAATAATGGTCTATAAACAGGTTTACCCTTCTTGTCTAATTTCTTAGGTTTGGTTAGTTCAATTGAAATTGCAAAACTGCTTGGATTGTTGTGTTAATGTTGTGAACATAATTGAAAACATCTGCAATATTTTATCTTAATATCTTTGAATAATTTCACGTTAAATAAATATTTTTTAAAAATTCTATTAAATTTAGATCATTCAATTCAATCATAAATTTAACTTATGTGAATATAAATTAGACAGACTAAAACTAAACAAAAAAAATTTCAAATAAATAATATTAAAATGTTGTATACCCCCTGTAATGTTTCCTTAAAATTTGGACATATTGTACTAAAGTAAAGACATGTGGGTATTTTTTTTAGGTGAATAACTTTTTCGTATGTTAAAATCTATTTATTTATAAATAAGAATTAAAAATGTTGAAAACGTATACTTATTTATAAATGTTTTTTTTTCTATATTTATCTTTTAATATATCTACATAATTATCATATTATATATTTATATTGTAAAATATAGTAAAAGTTCTTAAATATCTGACAGATAGCTGCAACGTTTAAAGTGGCGTCTTACCAATCGAAAGGTTTTGGGTTCATACCCTAATCAGATCATATCTAATAAAAAACGAGGAAGAGTGTAGTAGAGTAGACTGGGATACCCGTATGACCGTAACATATACATTATATCATCTGGTTAATTACTTTCGGCAAAATTTCAGACACCCATGACCCAGCTTCATTAGGTGTAGTGTAATGCTGATATAAAAAAAGGAGTTGTATGGTAGCTACTCGAACCCTCTGCAGTAGACCAACCAAATTTCGGAATAACTTTGGTCATAAAACTAAACTACTTTCGGCAAAATTTCAGACACGCAGCTGTAATAGGTACAGAGTTATACTCATATAAAAAAAGAAGTTGTATACATAGCTAAATCGATTTATTTTTCGATTCTGATCCGATCCATACACTTGAGTCTATATCTACCTCCCCTCCTTCTCTGCGTCCCAAACGTAATGGCAAATTTATTATATACCCTTTGACTATATAGTCATACGGGTATAAAAATATAGTGTATATTATAATAGTTTAATAAGAAGTCCAAATGCTAAATACTAAATAGGCAAAGGACTATTATAATATAAGGCAATATTAACTATTGTCTGATGGTACTACAAATGTATAAATAACAAATAAATAAGTTCCTAAATGCAATAAATCTTATACTACTATTATAGCAAAACTGCTTTTTTAATATTAAGAATACATTTTTTATCTCCAGTTTATCGTTTCATTAAATCAAACATCAAAAACAATTAAAATTACTTAAGTTAAAATAAGGTTAGTACAATATTCAGGTTTTATGACTTGAAGTTGTTAACTTGTTGTTATTACATACTCGGGGTTGAATGCATCTATAGTTATAGTTTTAAATATATTTAAAATATATTTCATTATCATTACCTTTACCTTTCAAATATATATATATATATATATATGTATATATAGGATTCAGGAAAACAAATTTATCAAGGTCGATTTTTTTAAAGATTTTAATTCGTAACAAGATTTAAAATAAAGTTAAAAATGGAAAATATTGTTTAATACTTATTATAATTAATTTTGTTTTAAAGTCAGTTTTATCTTTAAAAGAAAACCTATATACAAGTATACCTACATTTGCGTATTGATATTGCTGTAAATTTAAATTAATTGCAATTAAATTATGTTATATATATATATATATATATATAATTATTTTTCATTTTATTATCTACTCTTTTATTTCTTTGTTTCATATGAACTACTTCGACTCTTTTCTTAATTTAAAACATTTTTCTTTATTTAATAAAAAAATTAAATTAAAATTTTAGCCAGTAACAAGTATACAACAATATTTTCATTTTTAAATGGAAAATAAATTATAATATAAATTTATGAATATATTTTTTAAAAATAAAATCCACTTTAAATACAATTTTTTTTTTTTTAATCAATCTCACATGTCAGGAAAAATAATTTTTTAATTTTCTTTACAAAATTCTGAATTCTGGCTAAAAATGAAAATGATGTCAATGCTCTTTTAGAAATTCGAATTTTTTTTTTTAATGAATTGAAAACACATAATTTTACAACTGTTTATAATTATTTATTAATATATGATTTTTAATATATTATTTATAATATAATGTACTAAATTTAAATAGATATACAATATATTTTACAAAATAATTAAAAAAAAATATAACGCAATTTTACAGCTCAATGAAAATATCATTCGAACCATAATTTTTCAAATGCCCTTATTAGGCCGTAATTATGTGGGTAGGCTACCCTGCAACATTTTAGGAAATGTCGATCAAAAAAACTTGCTTTATGTAGATACTAATGACGGTGTTATATTGTATATGTTCCGCAGTACGTTATGCTTTCTAGATACAAATAATTATCTTAACACATACATACATACATATGTATAAAACTTATCAATATATTCATAACTTATTTAAAAAAAAAAAACCTATTAATATGTATCTTAAACTCAAACAAAAATTCACTTTCACTGAATTTTTTTTTTTTTTTTTTTAATTTTTAAAATAAAAAAAAAACTTTTAAAAATTTAATAATTACAGCACGAAAGTTTTTTATAATGGATGAAAGAAAAATTAAATAAAAATTTATATATAGAGGTATACAAGCATGTATAAAATAAGAAGAACACGTGATTTAAGTATATTTTTGTATATGTTGCATTTATAAAATGAATAATCGATGTTTTATACATAATTTCCGGTTTATCATTTTTTAAATTAAATGAAAATTGTTCAAAACTCAGAAATCGGTTAGAAAAATTCAATTTTATGAAGAAAATTGAAAAAATTATAAATCTCCCGGTTTACTTTATGCAAACTTATAATTTAACAAATTTTCGCATTAAATTGCATTAAAACCCCAACCTAAAGAGAAATCTGTCTTTTTATCAAATAACTTTTAAAATCCCTTTTTTCGTGACGTAACTCTGAGAAATAATTGTCCAACTCAACTATATACATGTATATATGTAATTCGTTTTAATTTAATTATGCTTTTTATTACAAGTAAAAAAAAATTATTGCACATTATTCACTTTAACCGCAACATAGGAATATGCAACATAATTTAGTCTGCATATAAAATATAATAAGTAAACATGTTATTTAAGTATAAAAACATAAAAGCACTAAACTGGTTTTCATAAAATTTAATATTGCATCACAAAAAAAGCTTTATTATTAACTAGTGAAGTTGAAAGTTATCAATATCATAAGCTTTGTGTGATCGACTACAATAAATATTATGATCAGAGACGTCACTTATTTATAATAAAAATATTCAATATTGTACATTTTGTGTTGGAACGTTTTAACGCTTAATACGCTTTAAAATATCAAGAATTTTAAAAAAGTACTTGTTCCAAATTAAACAATATTTTATAATAACTGTTTTGGGAAAAGAGTGTATTAAAAAGTGATTTATAATAGAATCTTGATATACTTTGTATGAGCAAAATTGTAACAAACCCAAAAACACTTTCTTCAATGAAAATGTTTTATAATTAGCAAACTGTTAAAATAAAATTTTGGAGCTTCAACCTACGTATAATATAACCAAAAAAAGCTTGGACAGCTATTTACATAAGAGTTAAATAGAAGTTTAAAAATTACAAATTTTTAGTTTTTGACGCTTAGATCTTTTAAACGGAGAGTTATCCTAATACGACCCATACTTTACAAGGTTTTAACTGCTCTCAAAATTTGAAGTCCTATTTTAAAGAGAATTTTTCAAAAATTGAGTTTCGCAAAACTGTAAATGAAGTATTACAACCTTATATACATTTGATAATCCTATCGTTCACGCTATATTTTGAGATTGAAAATATACCTTATACAACTTTTTTTATAACAATTTACATATAAGGTTTTTCTAACCTTTCGGGCGTATAGCTTAGTAATGGGTGGAGTTACAGTACATACAGAAAAAAGTAATTTTTTTTTGTGAAATACCTACGTTTATAGTTAAAATTTATTTTTTTTATTTCAAATAAAAAAAAACACGTGCGGAAGAACGTATGGCGTTTAAATAGTATTCTTCTGAAAATATAAATATATTTTTGTTGTTTGAGTGATTTTTATGCTATTTAACAAAAAACAATTTATTACATTATAAACCATTATCCATTTAACAAAAATTAAGGCACAACGATTACATATAATATATTACTAATTTTATTTTTTATTAAATATTTTTTTACAATTTTGATAAATGAAAAAAAAATTAGGCTACAACACTGATTGATATGATATGATTATACATAATAAAATGTGTTTAATTATATTTTCATTTATCTGTATGTATTTATATGTACATTTATTTATAATATTTAATTGCGGGGTTTTTTAAGGTCGATAACACTTAAAAAATTGTCATAATAGCAGTTACGATACATATCACATATTATGAATAAGTTCATAGTCTATATTAGTAATAATATAATAATTTAATTTATCTCTAACACATTACACAATTTTTTTCCTTATAAACAGTATTTTTGATAAAGATATTTAAAAAATTTGGGTCAGACCCAAAAAACGTATAGATTTAATGCATACTTAAAAAAATAAAAAGTTTGAATGTAAACGAAATAAAAGATTTAAAGAAAAAGCATTAAATTTACAAAAAAAGATGAAAAAAATATTTTTCTTATACTAAAACTATATATCTACATAAATTTAATGCAAGTTCTTTATATAAATTATGTAATGCTGTACTGTACCATTGGCAGAAAAATTTATAAATTTTTATATTCGTTTTCCAGAAGATTAACCGGCATTATATTTTATGTATATCTATCTATACATATAAAAATGAAAGTTTGTTTGTTGTTCGTTGTTTGCCGATTATCATGAAAATTTGTATATAGACGTTTTTGGGATCCTGGACTAAAAATTTTGCCCTAAATTTTACCGCCAACTTGGAGCGGGACTGTGGTGCAAGTATTTAAACTTTTTTTATTCTAAAATGAAAACCATTTGACCAATTGACTTAAAATTTTGTATACGTGATGCGCCTTGAGAACTGAGTTTGCACTATTAACAGATTTGGAATTTGTTAACCCTTGTTGGCCCGACAGTTGGTAATAAAAAATTTTGGAAACAAAGTTCGTCCAATTTTGTGAAGTACAGCTTTGGCTAAAAAGAAAGTCTCAAACAAATTTTGTTGAGTTCCGTTAACCTATTGCGACCCAACTGCTTTTTATAGATTTTTCCGTTTTATTGCGGCACAACAGCTTTTTACAGATTTTTTCTTACTTTGTTCTAAATTTGAAGATGTTTGAGACATTGACTTTAAAGTTTGTATGCGTGGAAGCCTTGACGATGAAGTTGAAGATGGTGGGTTTCTGACGAATAATGTCAAATGAATTATTATTTCTGCGCATTAATATTAATAAAGAAAAATTTCTAGTGAAATTTGATAATTTTGTTGAAAAATTGCTAGAATATAATCCTAGAAAAATCGTTTTAAAAAAAATTGCTTTATTACATTTTTCAATTAACATTTAGACCATGTGCAATTTTTGTGTTAACTTTTTTTAATAACATCAACTTAAATTAAACCTTCATCGAGAAGCGTAGTAACGCGCACCGGGTATTAGTATATAATAATAATATATAATTATGTATATGTATTTAAACGAATATTATAATATATCTACGTATTTTTTAAAACCTTATTTCAATTTTTTAAATCTTTTTTTTTAATTTGTTTATTTTCCTTCTGATTAACTACTTTTTTATGTGTAAATTTTTAACTTTTTAAGTTGAATAAAATTGACTGACTTCAGAAATGAGAAATGCATATTTACACGTTAACTATACAGTTCGACTACTTTGTACAACAATATAGATAAAACCAGTCTACTATACTGTAGATCATTTAAGAAGGAATTTTTTACTTTTTGTAAGTGCTAACTTTCAACTGTTAGGCTAACAAGCCTCCCCATACCTTTAGGTACACGTTGGAACAGGAGGGTTCAATACAATTAATACATGTGATAATACTAGACCCAATTATCTGTCAAAACGTGTAAGTTTTTTAATAACATTTTATTTGTTATACTTTCCAATAAGTTTAAATTGAAATAATAGTTATTTCTGTGTTTGCGAGTTTAATTATTTAATTAAATTATTTTGCATTATTTTCATATTAATCATGCATCAAATTATATTTTGCATATTAATTTATATTTTAATTGAAGATATGCTAGTTGAGCTTAGTCGAGTTTTTCACTTTAACTGCTATTCGAATCCGGGCCTCACTTAGGAATGGTTAAAATTTCAATTAAAAATTCTTTTGGTATAAAATTTCAAATACATATCCGTTTTAAATAATATATATGTATTTAAATATTCCGTGCATATTCTTATATATATTTTAAATATTCTGTAAAAGAGCACTTTATACTTCGTATTAAATCTAACTCTCAAATCCCTCCTTCTTTTGAAAATTAAAAATATTTACAACGGTATATAATAAATAACCAATATTTTTTAATTAACGTATAATATATTAAAAATAATCGTTTCATTTGATTTCTTCTTTATTAAATATTCCACTTAATTTAATTAAATTTACTTACACACATTATTTACATATTTAAAATGTTATTAATATACCTACCGATAAAACTCTATATCTTCTGGAAACAATTAATTTTATAACTTAATAAAAAAGTAAATTTTTTTCATTTTAAAATATTTATTTTTTTCTAAATACCATATAGAAAAATAATTTCAAAATACATTATTTCATTTTACATAAACAAACTTTTAAAAATTTCATGAACACAAAAATTTACCACCTATCAAAATATTCATTTCATTTGAAAACTAATTTCAATATTTATCTGATACAGATAAATTTAAGTTAATTGCAAATACCATAATAATAAATGTAATAAAAATCATTCGAAATAAGGCGAGGTGCCAAACGTCCCCTGGTGAGTTTGAGTCAAAAAAACAAACTAAAAGTCCCCGTGGAATTATGACTCGATGATTGAACCAAAATTCTGTAAAAAATGTGACAAAACTCCCCATTAACTATATTTTAAAACATTTGATCAAGTTTTAAATTGCTTTTTGAAAAGAAATAATGCCGAAAAGCAAACCAGTCGAGTTTATTTATTTTTTTATTCATTTTCCACTCCTTTAAGGAGTACATGGCATTCACCAAGTCTATTTAGACCAGGCTAGGCTTCTTTATTTAATTGTTATATTTACTAAGCCGTTTATTACTCGGCTGTACAAGATTATTAATACACAATTGTTAATTTTGTGTGCCATCTACTCGTATTAACTACACAAAAGTTATTCATATATTTTTTATTAAATCTTATTTTATATTATGTAATTGTAGGTATACAATTTTATTATATATGATCTGTCCGGGGTTTTAACCCGAGACCTTCCACATGAAGGGCGGCGTTTTTACCACTACACCATTGGTCATATAAAGTTTTATTATTATGAAGAAATTTCTGAAATTCTATTCTGAGCTTTATAATATAAATAAAAAGTGAAAGTAAAGAAAAAGATGTAAAATAAGTTTACGATTATGCGAGATTCTATTTTAAAGTTTGTAACAAAATCTTCTTCCAGATTATTTTTTATTTCGGGTATACGAAAGTTATTTACAACATTTTAGTTTTGGAAAATTCTCGTTTTTCGATATGAACTTTATCTAAAATTTAATTATTTTAACAAATAATTTATTTAGTTCCTAATATTAGTTATTTATGTTTATAAAATCATAAGTTCCCGTAGACTTTTAGCCCACTCTTCCTGAGTTATAATCTCCCATAGACTTTTGGCTTATTTTTTGAGTCATTAGTCCCCAGGGGATTTTTGACTCCGGGAATTTTAACACAAAAAATAATATTTACTACAAAAAACTGTTTGTCCACCTTAAAATATTATTTAAATTTATAATTTTACACAAATAATTAGATATGCAATTTAATTTTAAAATATAATTTTCTTTTCAGTTGTCACAGGTTCAACTGATGGGATTGGTAAGGAGTATTCGAAAGAGCTTGCAAAACGTGGTATTAATATTGTTTTGATCTCAAGATCTGCAGAAAAATTGTCAAAAACAGCTAATGAAATAGGTAAATAAAATATAATAAATGTTTACGAATTTCAAACTTTCAGAGAAATATACCTATGATTAAATTTAATTTTAGAACAAGAATTCAAAGTGAAAACCAAATGGATACAAGCGGATTTCAGTAAAGGAAAAGAAGTTTTTCAACATATAAAAAATGAGCTATCAGGAATTCCCATTGGTATATTAGGTAATATTATACACATAATACTCGTATATTATATATACGTATATATATATTTTTTTTGATTGAACGAATTAATATTTATAAACAATTAAAATTTTAAAAGTCTTTCTTATTAGAAATAAACGCTAATAAAAGGTGTAAATTCAGTTATGAAAAGCTTTATTTAAAATAATAGTTTTTATTAATACATTATTAAATTTTTAAGTAAGCACTAAATAATAATAAAAAAATATTGTATTATTTGTAAATTTTAAAAATTTTTATTAATTAAATTATCATTTTACATACGAATAAATTCAATAAATTGTCAACCACTTCAATTGATTTTCTAGTAAATAATGTTGGCCGTATGTATGATTATCCAGAAGAATTGGGTAAAGTTCCGGAGGAAATTCTTTGGGATCTAATTAATATTAATATTGGAGCTACCACAATGATGACTAGATCTCTTATTGACAATTTAAAAGCCAACGGAAAAGGAGCCATAATTAATATTTCTTCTGGTAGTGAAATTACTCCCTTACCCTACATGGCCGTTTATTCTGCAAGCAAGGTATTAAATTTTAAATGTGTAAAAATAAAAATTAAATAATTATTTGATAATTTTAGATGTACGTTAAGAGTTTTACATTAGCATTACAGCAAGAATTATCAGATTATAACATTACAGTTCAATTGGTAACCCCAATGTACATAGTAACAAAAATGAATGCCTATTCAAGTTATGTAATGAAGGGTGGTATTTTATTTCCAGACGTCAAAACATATGCAAGGTCCTTGATATTTACACTAGATAAAAGTCCAGAAACAACTGGTTATTGGTCTCATGGCTTACAGTATGCCTTAATTAAACTTGCACCAATGTGGCTTCGAATTCGAGTTGCGAAAATACTTATTAAGAGACTTAGAGAAAATTACTTTGCTGAATTACAAAAAAATGAGAGTATCGAAACTGTTAAATAAAAAATAAAATACATTTTTAATAAAGACTGATAAATTTTTAAAATCATTAAAGAGATGTTTTTATTTTTATTAAAAATATGTATATTAACTTTGACTATTAGATAACTTTAAATGTATCTGTTGGTTTGGTTTAATTAGATAGCGACTCCCTGAGAAAATTACACTATTATATAAAATTACAATAAATGTCCTAAAGGAAGAAAGATCTAATTGGAAGGTTTTCAATTTAACACATCGGTTAAAACATTAATAAAACTACAGAAAGATTATTGAGTCATTCATTTGATAAACATATATATACGCATGAACAAATCATAAAAATATTACTACATATATTTTAGTTCAATCAACTAATTTAATTAGTGTTATTAATTATTTTTAAACATACGTACAAAATTTAAGTGTTTAAGAAAGTTTTTTCCATTACTAAAATTTGTTAATATTAGTTTGTTTATTTAAAATATTTATTATATATGTAGTTTTAAACGCTTGGGTAATATAAAAAGAAATAATTAATTTGTATACAAAACACTATACATACAAATTATTTTTTTTTAAATTTTCTTTTATTTTTTTTAAAATTTAAAAAAAAAAAAAAACAATTTTCAAAAATAATATTATTTAAAAAATATTTTTTAAATACTCGTACAATATACTTCCACACGTGGATGTTATAGGCAAATATAGATTTAAAGCAAACACCATTTGGCTGCGTGTTATGTATAATGCACTTTAGTAAAAAAATGTTAAATTTAATAAAATACAGCTTGAAAAGATACAGCTGATACAAAGATAGGTAGTAGCTTTATAGAAAAAAATTCCACATACAATTTAAACATGAGATAGAACTAGGCCTTATAACATGTAGAAGCGTCTTAGATTTTTCAATAGATACAATTCTATTTGTGTTTATATTGTAATATTTTGTATTTGAGTTATATGGTATTCTATATCTGCGAGTTATATTATACAATTTAATTATTTGTTTATATTTTGCATTTGTTTATATTGTTATACTAATGTATATTTTAATTAAAAATATATAATTATTAATTATTGATTAATTAACTTTCAGGTAATTTCTGCGCGTCTCCCAAGATCAAATAAGTTTATCTCTATAGTTAAGTATAAAATCTTACAATTTGGTACTAGAGATTTTTATCATGCTTCCCTTAGGTCCCTGTAATTTAAGATGAAATTGAATTTTGATTCGGCCAGCTACCACATGCGTTCAAACATGAATATCTCAGATACGAGTATGATCTTGAAATTTAGTATTATAGGGTATTCGATTAAATAAAATTACTCAATTATGTTTTACAAAGTTGATTTGATTAAATAAGTAAAATATATTATAACTTTCAAATAACTTCTGCATTTTAAATTTTCCAGGTATAGGGTATATGAATAAGTTGGTTCTATTAATTTACTGTTGTACATCATATTTAATTTCTAGAATCTTGATAACATCAATCTGTCAATACTATATACTGTTTGAACTGAACTTGCTTTATTTTATATAGTATGTACTTTAATTTTTTATTAAATTTTAAAATAGATATCATTACAATTAAAATTTTGTCTATTTTTTCAGTTTTATTTTCATTAATTTCTTTAAATTATTTTTACTATACATCTATACATCATATTTAATTTCTAGAATCTTGATAACATCAATCTGTCAATAAATGTCAATTTTATTTGTGATATATTTATTATCAATAATATATATATTTGATATTTTGTAGGAACATGTTGTGTTTATAACAAGTTCACCCACACTTTTTAAATTAAATGAAATCTTCTGAAAGACATTTTTTAGTTCTCAATACCTAACACATTTAATATTCGAAAAGTTTTTTCAAATTATCTTATCAAAAATTTTAAAATTCAATAAAAATATTAAAATTACAAAAACAAGTAATTGTTTAGCATTTCTTTCACATTTACGAGATTTCCAAAGACTGCTTTTGTCTTTTCTAAAGGATCCTATGACCTTTCAAATGACTGCTAATATGCTATGTATGTTATAATAATATTTAAAATCGAGTATAAATTTTGATTATGTATTTTGCTATTGTAAAGTACTTTTGTATATAATCATCAAATTGTTTTGTTTTGAATTAATTAAATATTTTTATTTTTCATGCCTACGATTTAGTTTTTAATTACTATTCGATATTCCGATTAACAATATAATTATTATTATTTTTACAAAAGACTCTAATGAAAACCGATTGAATAAAAATAAAATTGTAAAAAATATGATCGATAATTTTGAATTTTTATTTTAAAATTAATAAAATTTAAATGTGTACAATATACTACACTATATTATATATTTAATATCTAAAATATTAAGATTTATTTACTTTTATATTTACCTCATTCTATAAATATTTCAAAACTTGCCAGTAAATTAATATAAATAAATATGTTTGTTTGTAGATATAAAATAAATATTGTGTACCAAAATAAGTTTGACAGTATGTATATATTATTATAAAATATAAATACTTTTTGTTATCACCTCGATGGTAAAACTTTTAATTAAAATTTTTTTCCAGGAATCTTTTTTTTATTAATATTCGTACAGAATATTTAAATTTTCAAGTTAGATTAAAAATATTTAAAGAAAACTTGAAAAATTGCAAAATATGTTTCAAATACTATTAAAAAAATGTTTTTAAAATATGAATAATTATTATTATTAAGCAATTTACAGCGAAATAAAATGGTTCATAGATTCCTTTAATTTTCTTTTTATTTTTTTATTTTATTTTTTTTTTTTTGAAAATTAGAGTCATTTATCTTAGTCAGAGGCAAGCACATATGATTATCCAGAGTACAAAAATTAATAAGTACAATCAATAACAGACTTTAAAATTACTTTTGTCCACAACTTATTTTTAAATAATTTTTTTGTTTTTTGTTTTTTTATGGAAGAACTTTATTTTAGAAAATAAATACCGTCACAAAATAATTCAAGTATTACTGTATTAATAGTTCACACTTATAGAAAAATTAAAAAAAAAAATTGTATATTATGCTTAAAAAATAAAATAATAAAAAATATTCCTTACTAAAAACATTAAAAATTCATACTAAGACAATATAATATTTATACATTAAAATAAATTAACAAAAAAATTCCAAGTTATTTAAGACAAATTATATGAGATTTTAATGCCTACTAATTCTAATATTTTAGTTTCTATTTGATTTCTAAATAAATCGGACGAGTCAATTAGAATTTAAAAGTAAATAATTATTGAAAAAAAAAAAAAATAATTAGAATTTAAGAATTTAAGAAGTGTATAAAATATGTAAATTTTGAATAAATAATGAAAACAATTTATCGGAAACAATTTTATAGAATTTTAAAGCAATTCAATGCACTAATTGCAAAAGATGCACAAAGTTAATTCCATTCCTAATTATTAAAAAAATTATTTCAAAAAATTTACTAAAAACAAGAAATTAATTATAATTAATTAATTAAAACTATTTGCCTAAAATAATAAGTATTTATGTCAAAGACATACATATGTACAGTGACTATCTAATTAATAGATTAAAACTTAATTGTGAAATTAAAAAATTTGTTTTATTTAAATCTTTGTTTTAAGTTTAAGAACAAATATTAATAATATAGTATTTGTTTAATTAAAAATTAATCTTTTTTTTTAACTATTTTAAAAATTAATTTATTAAAAAAAGATAAAATTAATTATAAATAATTTATAGAGTTACCGTTATCAATTAAGTAAATTTAAAAAATAAAAAAAACTCACATCTAATATATTGTATAACTGTCGTAATAATCAATTTATAGAATAAAAATTAAAAGAAGATGTAAGTATAGGATAACACCATTCACAAAAACTGTAGGCATTTTATGCTAAATAAATGAAAAAATGTATAGTAATGCAAAATATTAGATATGAGTTTTTAAAAAATTTTTTAACTAACAAAATTGATTGAACGGTAAGATTTTTTTTAAATGAAATATTATATTCTTGTGATATATATATTTTTAAAGTATTTGTAAAAAAAATTGTTTTTAATCTGACAAAACATTTTATTTTTTCAATTTAAAGAAAAACTAATTTTAAATACGATATAATGATTGAGTCACTGTATTTAAATATGTCATAAGTCATTCATAACCCTAAGTCATACAACTTAATTATAAAAATGAGTCAAATTGTTATAAAGGTAAATAGTTTTAAGATTTTGAATTGGATTACACAAAATCAGTACTTTACTATGATTACCTTTGGTCAAAACGAACACAAAGTATAGTACAACCAAGTACAACTTGCATACGAATTATTTATAACGACAATCAAATATTAATTTAATTCCTGATTTTGTGTTCAAACTTAAAATTATACAAAAGTAATTGATTTTTAAAATAGACAGTTTATCTCAATTAAATAACTAAATTAATAAATTTTATATACGTATATATAGAAATAGAAATATACTACTTATATTATATTTTATAGATATTATTTAATAAAACATATTCGAATGGATTAAATTTTAGTAATGTGCAATGGCAATATTTTTATTATAATAATTGAGTTTCATTTTGATTTTAAAACTTAATGCAACTAATAATACAGCGTTATGCAAGATTAAATATTTTTTTTTTAAATATTTAATTGTTAACTGAAAAAAAAACATTATTTATTACAAAATGTTCATATACTTAATATTATATGGTATAAATTAAATTTTTTTTTTAACAGTACGTCTTTGTAAAAAATTAAATATCTGTTAAGTCTATTAAAATGCAATGAAATATACTATAATTAAAACATCATATATTTCTAAATATATTTTTGTTTTAAATCAATGACTGTTAAATATTACAGAATTTAAAAAATTAGTAATTTATAATTATAATTCTATATGACTAAATATTAGTGGTCATTTTAACGATTTCGTTTGTAACATTCTATTATAAGACACTTAAAAAAAATTTAATTTAAAAAAAAAAAAATGCGTAAATTATTCATCGTTTTTTTTTTCTATTTTATTTTTATTCTTTAGTAAAATAATTCCAAAATGAATGAAATCACAAGTTTGTTCACAACCTTTGGAATTCTATTAGCTCTTCTATTGGTTGTTTATGCAGTTTATAATGCGTTTACATAAAATTATTTACAATATAGAATTAGCTTTACATTTACTTCAATATCAAAAGGTGTGTATAAAAAAATTTTAAATTAAAAATTATTTTAAAAATAAATTTAATTAATGGGTTTGTATAATAGTTTTTTTTAGTATATTATTAATCTTTTTTCATTATTACAAATCACATAAAACTTTTTAATTATCTTAACATTATCAGTTAATCCGGTCATTATACTAATATTAATTTATAAGTAATATTATTTATTTTGTTTGTATTATATATATATTTTTATATTTACATTATATTGATAAAATTACTCTTACAACCCTTACTCCCTCAGTCAACAAGCCATGTATGCTTAAACACTTTTCTACCGATGCTTTACTAATCTACATCGCAGAATATCCCAAAAATGTTTTTTAAATAAATAAATTATACAGTTCTAAACATCAGATTAACTTTTAGGACAAGTATAAAATTTAAGTTAGAAATATATATATATAGAGCGAACAGGACGGCAAAATATATAAAACTCCCATTTCGTTTAATGCTATTTGGCATCATTTCTTATTTCATAAATTTCATTTTATCAAAATTATCATATTTCAAATAGTTTATTTATCAAATTTGACACTTTGCAACTAAAACTTTTCTTTGGATACAATTCTGCAATTAATGGTCGACTGAACACGAAAGGTCGACACTTTATTTACTATGCCACCCGTTGTTATTATTGTATTCGAATGATTTTATAATAATTTTTATTAAAAGATCTTTTCATATTTATCATACATACATATTTGTTTGCAACAGTTATATTTTAATTTTTATTGATAATAATATGGTTGTAACATATTGATTAAATTTTAATAATTGCATTTTATTTGAGTTCTTTATACGAAAAAAATTACTTGATTTGTAAGTTTATTAGTTAAATTAAAATTTTAATACAGTATATTTCTAACTTTAGTAAAAGATTAGTGCAATAGATTGTACTGCAAATGTTTTTACTTCAAAACTTAATACTGAACTTACACAAAGAGAAAAGCCCTAGTAATTTGATAAAAATATATTTTCCAAATATAGTATTTCGAATTTAGAAAATTTTTTGCGCAACCATTTTTTTTGACGGTGTTTTTCATTATGTCAAACAACCATTTGCAAAATAAATAAATATGTCAAATGGAATGTTACGAAATGTCCTTTTTGTCAAAAGTTATTAGGCAAATTGGCGTTTTGCAAATTAACATTTGGCTAACTGTATATTAACCATATTTCTCATATGGTATTTAATATTTTGACGTACTTAAATTAAACTATGGAAAGCCACTTCCAAACCACCTCTGAGCCGTGGAAGTTTTAATTTAGTGGTTAGAAGATGATCAGTGATCAAGTTCGAAGTCATAGTTATAAAAAAATACAGCATTCGCATATAAAAATTAAATGAGTGAGAAAAAAAACCAAAGATTAATTTGATTAATTCGATAATAATAATGAAGTCCACCTTAAAATATAAGCCTAATGCAATTAAGAAACCAGTTAACATGTGTCGAAAAAGCTTCAATGTTAACGTTTAGCCATGACAATATATACATTATATTAAACTCTAATAGTCCTTAAATAGGGAAGAATCCGAAATTTTTCTGAGAAAACTTATCATAGCTATCAAGAATCTAATAATATATATATTACTTCAAACATATTTAGAGTACCTTAAGCTACCTGTGTTTAAAAATTACAAATTTTTAATATTTGTAACCCCTTACAGCTTTTAAACAGCGGGCGGCACAAGAAAGCATTCTTTATTGGTTTATAGTTATTTTTAAAGGATTTAACTCTGTCCAAAATTTTAAATTTCTAAGCTTACCAACTAAAAGATATTTATTTTGCAAGTAAGAGATAAAAAAATGTTCAAAAACTGAGTTTCGCATTCTGTAAATAATTGATTTCTTTATTTGAAATTTTTGTAAAAACACGGAAAGATGGACTGACAAGGTAAAAGTTTTTTATTCTAAAAATTTTTGACAATGTGCTTAAAAGCACAGCTGTAATTTTTATTATTCAGTCATATAATTAAAAATACAAATAGATAATGCAAACGTGCAGTGGCAAATAATATTAAACTGAAAGTTAAAACATATTTTAACTTTACTAACAAATAAATAAAAGTGGAATTTTTGTATTTTGATAGAAGTATACTCTTAATTTTTTTTAAGTACCAACTATTCAATTGTTAGACTAATAAGTCGCAATATATCATAGGTGCATGTTAGAACAGCCCCGACATATTATATTCTTATTGTTAAAATTGATCTTAATGAATTCCATATATCATTAATATATGAGATAGTAGAAAGCTTTTTAACCTATAGAAACGTCTTAGATTTTAAATAGATACAGTTCTTTTGTTTATATTGTAATAATTTTATATTTGAATTTTACGGTTTTTTGTATCTATGAGTTATTTTATTCAATTAAATTATTTGTTTATATTATTATATTAATGTTTTTTTGGTAAAAATAAACAATTATTAATTATTGATTATTTATTAAGCCGTTAATTTGAACCCAATGCCATGTATAGTAACTGAGTCGAGTTTTTTTAACTTTCACTGGTATTCGAACTCCGGCCTCTCGCATGAAAGATCGGTACTCTAACAACTATGTCAACTAGCCGTTTGAATTCAGGTGAAGGCATCGTGAGGATACATAAGACTCAGCCACTAAATTACCAAAGCCCTAAAATTTTATTTAGTAAAAATAAAGTTATTACAGATAATTTAAAATTTAAACATATCTCATTTTAACTATCACTATGTCTATCACTATTTTATCATCACTATGTCAACTAGCCGTTTGAATTCAGGTGAAGGCATCGTGAGGATACATAAGACTCAGCCACTAAATTACCAAAGCCCTAAAATTTTATTTAGTAAAAATAAAGTTATTACAGATAATTTAAAATTTAAACATATCTCATTTTAACTATCACTTTGTCTTACTCCAAAATTCTTGAAAACTAAACATATAATATAGTTTGATTATAATATTGTAAATTATGTTTTGGTGGCGCGAAATAAAGCCATACGAAATAAAGCCATAAAATGACATTATGGCTTTATTTCGCATTCAAATGCGAAATAAAGCCATATCGCCAATTTTTTCGCGTATGGCTTTATTTCGCATTTGAATGCGAAATAAAGCCATATCATTTTCTAAAATTTTACGAAATAAAGTCATATAGTAAAATTGATACAAATTCTAGTTTAATAGTAAACAAAGTAAAAAAAAAATAGAAATTGATAATTAAGTGCAGTTATAAATGATAAATACAGGGTGTTTCGCTAATAACCTGTCATAGAACTAGGGGTTATTCTAGGGTTCAAAACCATTATTAATCATTACCCCCCCGCTAACTCAATTATTGAAGCTAGATTTTGAATCCAACACTAAAATGAAAAGAATGGTATGAGAATTCGGCATAGCTATTTCATACAAAAAATAATCAACCCTAATTAATAAATATAAATATTCTGGAAAAGGGGGCAATCCTGCTTTTGAATCCAACTCCAAAATCCCTCCTAATTGAGAATCCCACATATACACGTATATATAAATATTCTGGAAAAAGCGTAAAGCCCTGCTTTTGAATCCAACTAACAATCCCACATATACACATATATAAATATTCTGGAAAAAGCGGCAATCCTGCTTTTGAATTCAACTCTAAAATCCCTCCTAATTGAGAATCCCACATATACACATATATAAATATTCTGGAAAAAGCGTAAAACCCTGCTTTTGAAACCAACTCTAAAACTCCTTCCTAACTATTTAAATAAAAAAGTTTGGAAAATTAAATTGCTTCTATTTTCACAAATAAAATTACATTTTTAAATGCGAAATAAAGCCATAATGTCATTTTATGGCTTTATTTCGTATGGCTTTATTTCACGGCGCCTATATTTACCATAAATTTATAATTTTACACGGCGTAACATGTTACACTTGTAAAAATATTCGGCCAAACCTTAGTTATTATTTATGAGAAAGTATAATGTGTCTGCCGCAATTATTTTATTGATTATTTTAAATAAAAAATAAAAATAAATAATGGTAAACTTTGAACTGTTATTTAAAAAATGCAAATTATCTTGTCAAAGTTTGTTATATAAAATACTAGTAATCATCATCAATGGATTTAAAGAACTTTCACAGAATGTACATCGAAACATTTGAAGAATTTCTAATTATGGTTAAACAATTTATTAAAAAAGAGGATACAGTTATTTGGAAACACATTTATCTTTGTTTATTCTATAAAATTTATTATGTTATATTTATTATTTCGTCTTCAAAATTTACTTTATGATCAAATGTTATATTAAAAATTCAAATATTCCGCGTAACCAGAAATAAAGGTTAAGGTTTAAAGTAAAGGTGATGCAAGAAGTAAAGGTATTCCTTCAAATTGAAGGTTTTTAAAACCACTTTTACAAAATTCAGGAACAAAACCACCTTGAAAACGAAGGTTTTTCAATCTAAAACTAAATTTAAAATCAATCTAATTTTATAAATAGATCATTTGCAAAAGCTTAATTTAGACTTTTTTAACAATCTCCATATCAACTACAAATTTTGAAATTATTTTCTCTCTAATAAATTTCAATAAAACCAAAAATGGAAATAAGCCAAACTGTAAGGGTGCGTTTATTTTGGAGCTGCGACAAGTGATAAGAGCATGGCGTAGAAAACTATATACATGATTCAAATGGATGTGTTTATATTGGAGCATCGCTGTGATCATCGATAAACGATAAGAGCATAGAAAACTCTTTATTCAGTTTTCTACGCTCTTATCGATGATCAGAATTTTTAAATATTTATTTTGTTCTCGTTTGTTACTTTATTTTTTTAATAAAAATTTTAAATTCTTTGTTTTTTTTAATACAAAATCTTAAGCAGGTCCAATAATAATACATTTTATAGTATAATAAAATAATAAATATTTATGTTAATTGATAAAATAGTTCTTTTTTTGTTTTTTTTTTTTTAAATTTTCAATAAATAAAATTCGTTTAAAATTTCAATCAAATAATTATGGACTCTGACCTTCCTATCACTAAAATATTTATTAGAGAATCCTTTTTAGACCAGATGAATAGAAACCACCATAAAAGTTATAGAAACCACCACCATTAATTCTGGACAAGTTATAGAATGAAATGATTGTATTCATTTTAATAATCGAACCAAATTTATATTATTATTCAATTCAACATTCAGCATATAAATGTGTAGCATTTTCCGTTTAATTGAATTTTTTAAAACTATTTTTCATTTAAAATAAGACAAACAAAAAATAATATATTAATAAAATTTTATTAAAAAAGTTAAAATTTGATTCAGTTCATAGATATAATCGAAGCTTCAATATAAACACACCATAAGAGCATAGCTTTTTCTACGCTCTTATTGATGCTCTCATCGATGCTCTTATCACTTATCGCAGCTTCAACATAAACGCACCCTAAAATTTTATCCGTAGATTCAAAGGATAACAACTTATGTGATTTGCTTAAATATTTCAAAAGTTCCATCTATAAAAATAATGCCCCTTTACATGCAATTAAAAAAAAAAAAAATAAATGGGTAACAAATTTTAAAATTTTTTTTTTTATATTTAAATTATATCTTTAAGTATAGAGATTAATAATTAACCAAAACTTGTAACAATATTTAGCAAAGATTAAATTTTAAAATCAATCAATTAATAGAAACTAGTTAGTTACTCCCTCTTAGGAATTTAGGGATACTTGAAAATAAAACTTTTCTTATCAATATTTAAAATTAACTTTATTTTATAACCACAAAAGAACTAAAATACATACAAAGTGTTTTTTAATTAAGTGCACTGCTATATACCACTGCATAGGTACTTATGAGTAGCCATACTTTTTGTATGGGGGCTAAGCTGGGCCTCTCCTAGTTTCCAAGATATGGGGGCTTAAATGAAATTTCAATATTTAAGAAATGCTCTTTTAAACAAGCACCTACTCTATCTTTTACAGTTTCAAAACTGCAAACTTCTACATTTAAAAAATGTTGAAATTTTAACAATTTTTTTTTGAAAAACCACATTTTCGCTATGATGTTACATGAAAATGTTTTAAAATATTATACCACAAAATTAATTTACTCATGAGTACCTATGCAGTGGTATATAGCAGTGCACCTAATTAGGAAACACCCTGTATTTTTACATATGCTAAAGGCTGCACTCAGTTTTATATTTTATTTAATTTCCTTTAAAATTTGTATTCTATTTTTTTATTTAATTATCATAGAATCAAAAGTTTGTTAATTATGACATTTTTATATTATATGCAAAAATATTACAGACTTTTAAAATATATCATAAATAAAAAAATTAAATATTTAATAAACCAAAATACACATGTTTAATAAAATATAATTAAATTTTTTTTAAAATATGAGAAGTTTACACGTGAATTTTTAAAAAATTTTTATTCTAAAAAAATAATCAAATTGGTAAAAAAAACTTTTATTAGGTATTTGGCTTAATAATTCCCAAACTTATATTCAAATTGGTGTAGTTGCTTTCAAGTTATTTAATTTTAACTTTTTATTATTCATAATAAAATTAATCAAAATTTTTTGGAAAAATTCACGGTATATATGTACGAGTAAATGTTTAAAAGAAAATTTTGAAGTGATACGTGAAAACCACAAGATAATAAATTAAAACAAAAAATTTAAATTTTTTGTCTTCATTTTTGTTTTTTAAAATTTTTAATTTGCTTTATCTTTTTTTATTTTATATTATTAAAACAGAACCCCCTTAAAAACTACATGGGACAAAATTACAAATCTTAAAATATCGACTTTTTTTATAATAATTTTTGATTAATCGGTAGGGATATAACTGAATAAGATAAATATGTATTTAACTTTGTTAGAACATTTAATAACTAATATTGCCAATCCCGATTTTACAATTTAGGTTTTTAAGCAATTAAACTATTATAATTTTAAAGTTGAAGTGATCAATTTTATCTCATATTAATATATCAGGATCGGTTTTTCACTAATAATTTAAGTAATTTACTTTATCTAACTATATTTTAGACATTTCAACATGTTATACAAGACTACAAGATCTAGAGTTCCTCATATATTAAATATTTATGGAATTCATTAAGATAAATCCTATGGTATAGGTAGGCTGGTTAGCTTCAAAGTTGAAAAAGTAACATCTAATATAAAAATATTTCTTAATTATTGAATGATCAACAAAAAATGATTTAAATTATGCAAAACTGAATTAATTCATTTTTAGATTTAGAGCTTTTAAAAATAATTCACTTTATATATATAACGGTTTTGTGAAAATAGTGGTGCAACACATTGCAATTTACTGATTTCATTTCTAAACTTTCGAACTTTAAGGATCAATCTAAAGGATCTATACTTAAATTATCCTTAAAATGCAATATGTATAGTTACCAATTCAATATTCCAATTTTATCGGAAAAAATGAAAAATGGTTTTATTGCAATCTGCAAAAATAAACTTTAACTTTTTGGAAAAGTATTGTATTAAAATTTTTTAAAGATCTCTACCCTGAATTCATTGAACGCATATTTTCCATTTTTAATTCAATATTTTTTATGATTTTTTTTTTTTTTTGTTTTTTTGGAAACTTATTATATTCATAAATATATTCAATGGAATTTATAAAAATATAGACATGTTATATTAAATTGTATATATATATAATATATAAAATATATGTATTAAAAACAAAAAATTAAAAGTTTTGGGAAATTTATTCCGGTTCCATGGATTTTCATTTCTGAATTGTCCAGTTTTATTTTGGCGTTCATTTAGTTCAGTACGTAAAAAAAAAAATATTTTTCAAAATAACTTTATTTAAATTTTTACAAATTAAAAAAAAAAATAAAAGTTATTTCATTCAATTGTAATTCTTTACAGGCGCTTACTAATTCGGGGGTGAAAAGTCAACTCAAAAAAAAAAAATTTTTTTTAATTATTTTATTTAATTTACATTAATTGAAATAAAATCATGTAAGATAAAGTGTCCTGTTTAATTTTATATAATGCATAAAATTAATTCCAAAATATTATTACGTTAAATTTTTAGAACAAAATGAATGAAGCGAGAAGCCTGATGACAACTTTCCTTATTTTAGCATTCTTATTATTTTTGTTATATGCATTTTATGAAGTTATGACCTAATTTATTTTACAACATAATATTTCCAATTATTAGGAAATAGTTTTAATTAGGACAAAATTTCTTTAAATTACAAAAGGTAAATAAGTTTTAAACATTTTAATTCAATTTTAAAATTCTTATTATTTAGTTTTTAACCTCTGAAATGAAAAAAAAAAAAAAATTTAATTTATATATATCATAGTATCTAAATGTTTATAATAATCATATTATAATTATTATATATTCGTATGATAAAAACAAAAAACATTTAAAGAGCAACGAAAATAATAAAAAAAAAAATTAAAGTAAAATTTTAAGATTTCAAGATACTAAAAATAGAAACTTATAAAAAAAGCTTATAAATTAAAATTAAAGCATAAACTACTCGTGATATTGTTTCATTTTATATAGGTATATAAATGCTAAAATTTCAGAATTATGATTATAAACTTATAAAATTCATAATTTACTATAATGATGCTCGTGAAAATAAAACGATATGCCCGGCAACAGAATTTTATGACAAGGACACGGGATTTGATATTGTTTTTTTATAATTTTTCGTTTTCGAATATTTTTTATTAATATTAAAAAAAAAAAACAATTTTATAGGGAAAAATGTTGAAACTTTGCCAAAATGTGGCTCATTTTCCAGCTTCATTTATTAAATTAAATTTATCATTTTTAATATTATTTTAATATTGAAAAATTGTTATACTATTTTTTTATTTACGTGACCATTTACTTGTGTTGTTAATAAATTAATTATTATTTTTAATATAAAATTTAATTTCTTTTATTAAATACAGGTAGAAAAATTTACACAAATTACATTAACACCTGAGCAGGCCTATTGATGCACATAAATATATATATACAGATACATAAATATACATATATATAATTATATAATTTTTAAATCTTTTATATTAGAAATAGCATGAAGTAAATATTTTTAAATGTACTTAAAATAGGCTTAAGTTATTTTTTGACTGAAGTTTCTAAATTTCTTCGGCCACTTAAGTTTCGCATTTGTCTTAAGACAACTTTGGGGTTGAGCAAGATTTTTTAGTATGTATATGGATAATTTTCAAAATTAAAAAAATACTTGAAGGCAAATTTCTATATAAGAAATATCTGAGAGTCCTAAATTAACTCCTGTTTTACTTTAAACTGATATTAAAATTTAAAAACAAAGTTTTAAATTTGAATTGTTTTTATAGAATCTTAAAATTTATTTTCTACCAATTTTATTTATTATTTCCAGAAAAAAATATTGAAAAGGTCAAACATAAAAAAACTTTTTTTTTTTTTTTGTGGATTTTAAAAGTTTTTTTAAACAAAGAAGATCTGTTTTTATTTAAACAAATTTTTACTTATAATGATTTTTGTTCTATTCTATAAATAATTTTATAATTTTAAATATTCTTATTAGCATTCGTTAATTTTATAAACATATTTTTATTTTCCAGATGACGTAATTTTTTTTTTTTTAAAAAAAACATCAAAAAGAACAACATCAAAATAATTTCACCCCCTTCATGCTGTATTAGCTCCGGTCAATGTGTGAATAAACATATATATATACAATATGTGTAATTTTTATTTTTAGTGGTAACTACAAAAACATCAGCGAAGACTTAATAAAAGAACAACAACAGTTTTTTTTTTTTTTCTTTATAAAAATATTATATTTTGTACAATGGAGAAGCGAGCATGCACCCAATTAATTGGCGCCAGGAAAATGTTATTATATGTATGACGTCATATACTAATTGTAAATTATGTTGCTCTTTGTAATGAAAAGAAATTTTGTTATTTTTTTTTTTATTAATTTTCATATTTTAATTAATTCGCACATTAAATTCTCCTAATTATTATTAGTTGTAATGATTTGTATATAAAATTATGATATAAATATTATATTCATGTCTAAAAAAGAAATATGTGTTTGGTTTATGTTTAGTTACATTCGCTTTTACAGTTATAAATAAATCTTATACAATTTATTATAATATATATATATATATATATTACAATAAATAATTAAATATCTTTTTCATCACAGTCAGTCATCTATTGAAATAAGCAAAAGGAAAAAAATTCTTACGAACTTTCGTAAATTTCATACAAACGTTTGTTTCCAAGTATTTCCAGTATTTCCTTTACTTTCCAGTATTCAAAATATTATCAATCAGCTAATCACTCTGCAAAAAAACACCCTTTTTGAATTGTTTATTAAGTATTTTAAGTCTTCTGATCATTTTTATTTACAAAAATTGCAACTTTTTAGAAAGAAGACTTAAGCAAATATTTCTGGAACCAAATTTATTGGCATTACGGTCCTTATGTCGAAATGATTTAAGCATTTGTTTTAAAAATTGCATATATATATATATATATGTAGTACTAGACAAAGGAACTCGGGGTGCAAACATATACTCGTTGGGTCATTTACCTTATTACGACACAAAGTTTTTTAAATTCTTGTTATTGTTTTATTTTCTATTTAAAGAAAAGTGGTTTGTACGATGACCTTCAAAGTAAAAACCATTGACATTGGTGTTGTTTTTAAAAACCGATTTGGAATTTATTTAGAACAAATCACGCCCAATTGTGCAGGGAACTTATTAAACTAAACAAAATCTTTTTGTCTACACTTCAAATTTTGTATATGTGATTCTCCTTGATAGTTGAGTTAATTGTTTTACCAGACTTTCTTTGCGGTTATATTGCAATAGCTACAGCCGAGTAAACAACGGCTTAGTGAATATAACGATTAAAGAAACTGAAGCCTAGTTTAAATTGGCTCGGTGAATTCCCTATACTCCTAAAGGAATGGAAATGGTAAAAAAATGTTAAAAGTCAAGTTAACTAACAAATGATACTTTAATTTTACATTTATTGTTATAATTTATTATTATTATTTACATTTATTATTATACAGTTATTAACTACCGTTTCAGACCTACGGCACTTACAATTTTAATGGTATTCTTCTTTAGATTTATTGAGCAATTTCAGACTTTCAAAGATCTTAGTTATGTTTTGGAGGAAATAAAAGGCAAAACCGTCCTCTGAAGCCCATCTAAAATCAAAATACGAGAATGAGAAATCACTAATCGATTTAAATGATTTTAATATTATAAAATGTTATAGTTAATCAAACAAACTTGTAGCATAATAATAGACAAAATTGGAAAACTAATATAATAAGGTGTGTTTCAATAAATTTAGATGTATGAATACTGATGATTAGAATTAGTAAAAATAATACATTTCATCTAGAATCTAGATTGTGTTTATAGAATACCAATAAACCTAAATAGAAATAATGAATTTTGCGAAAAATTGAATATACTAATAGAACAGTTATATGAAATAGATAAAGAATGTAATATTAATGGGAGATTTCAATATTGACTATATAGAATCTAAAACTTTAATTGATTGGTAATATTTATTCAGCAAAATAATTTTAAGTCGATTTTTGATGAGAATTTTAAAAGTAGTTACCATGAATCAATTAGAATAATTTTAGACAATAACAGAATAATTAATAAGAGTAAGCAAATTAAGGTGTTAAGTTTTAACAAGAAAGCACTAAGAAATAAGATCTGCAGAGGTCTAAAAATTGTAGTTATAGTCTTAAGAAACTTGTAAATGAATTTACAATAGAAATAGAAATAAAAAAAATGAAAATATATGTACAAATGGTTCTCTTATAACTTAAAAAAGACTCAAAAAGCAAAAAAAAATTAAATACATATAAGTGCAAAATGGTTGAATACGAATTCAGAGTTATTGAAATATAGGGAAATTAGAAAAGACTATAAAAATAGAATTAATGCAGAAAAGGGCACATATATAAGTAGTAAGGTTGATAAATTTTTAAATTGAAAATTAAATATTATAAATATGAACGTAATTTTTTATAATTCAAAAATGGAATGAAAAAAACAGCTATTTAATAATATAATTATATTTTTTTATTTTTGTTTTAAATTTTACTTTATATACATAATATAAATTTAAATGTTTATACATCAACAACTAATCGTCCTATAAGAAATTTTAATATTGATTTAATCTCAAAAGCTGTAGAAGATATAAAAAAAATAAAATATCTATCCGAAATTCTGCCATAAAATATGGTATTCCCAAGTCCACAATCCATAAAGTACTAGCTGGAAAACAATTAAAACTTTTTAACTAAAATATAACTGAGTATAATAGTGATAAACGTTCTACTTAATACAGTCCAAATCGTACTAGACGATAACAGAAAAACACCGTTTGCAAATGGACGACCTGAAAAAAAATTAAGCTATAGTTTTATGAAAAGGGATCCAGAACTGAAATTAAGAAATTTAGAAAATTCAACAAAAGGAAAAGTGAGCGTGTACTCAAAATGTACCTTCATGAAAACGATTATGAAGATGTTATATTGAAGTCAAAAGGTTTTTTTAATGCAGATGAAACATCCCAACACTGGAAAAGTTGTAGTACCTAGAAAGTGGCAAAATATATACGATGTTGAACCGGGAAATGTACGATATACGATGTTAAACCTGGAAAACCTGGTTTAATACTTAGTACACGTTTAGGCAAAATATATACGATGTTAAACCGGGAAATATACGATATACGATGTTAAACTTGGAAAACCTGGTTTAATACTTAGTACACGTGGAAATTAAAAAATGTCTTTTAACCAATGTCCGAAAAAATAAGAAATTAAAAAATGTATTTTAATCATGTCCGACTATTGGTAACAACTTGTCCGACCGTAGCGTTTCATTGTCAGAGTATTAGCAACAATCGAATTATTGCGTTTAAGATTTTATTTAAGAAAAACTATTAAATTTTTCAATAAAAAAGAATTTAAAATATAAAATTTAGTTATTTTATAAACTAATAAAATATACAAAAAGATTTTATTAGTTGTTTTATAATAAATTACTCCATCCTATAACAAATAAAAATTTATCTATTGAAAATCAAGACGTTTCTATAAGTTATAAAACCTAGTACTATTTCATGTATTAATTATATGTGGAATTCATTAAAATCAATTCTAATAATAATTAAACAAATATGCCTCTTAAAAAAAATTATATTTTTTTAACAAAAATTTCTTGACAAATTATTATTGAAGATTCATATTTAACATATCAAATTTTATTTAAATTTTATTTTAAATGAACACACATTCATAATAAATAAATTGGTAAGAAAAATTTAAAACCTGATTTTCATTTTCTTAACCAGAATTCCATGTCAATCTCTCTTCATAAAATTTTATAACAAGTTGTGGACATTCAATATTTGCTATTTTAGCAGGAATAAGTTCAGCTTGCTCTGGTCCTTTAAATTGAATCAGAAAAGATAACTCGCCAGTAGCATCCGAAGCACCCAAAATTTCTTCTGGCTCTAGTCCTCTTAGAAACCCATTATTTTTAACGATTTCGATTTTATATTCAGAATCATTATGAAGGTATCCCTCTATATGATATCTTTTTCCCAATTCTTCTTCATTACAATGTTTTCGTCTTGATACTGTTGAAATGTTAGATTCCTCCGGAAATCTCTTTTTGGTGTTCACTTTGTTTCCAGATTTCCCAACTATCTTAATTTTATCCTGAAATAAATGTAGATTATTTCAATTTAATAAATGTAAATATTTTATTATAAAAATTAAATTAAAATATAGAAATAAATAAAAAAATTTTTTATAATAAAACATTTACATAAAGTTAAAAATTTTTTTAATTATAATACTTTATTCTTTTTATATTAAAAATTTTTTTAATATATATAAATTTTAATTATAATAATTTATTCATAAAAATGAGCTAATCAAACGTTAAATGATTAATATTATCAAAACACTGTAGATTTTCTATATTATTAAAGGATGGGTCGAAACAAATTTAAGTTTTTTTTAAACTTTTTTGAACTAACGCACCGTTTTTTTTTTTTATTCAATATTTTATACATTGTAGCTTTATCGACAATGTTTTTTTTTTGTAAGCTTTGTTTCTGAGTTTAAGAGAATTTTTTTAATAAGAATTTAGCGCATGATGATGAAGATCAAATTACAATATTATAAGTCATATAAGAGATCACGTGCATTCACACTACCTTAACCACAATTCTACAAAAGAGCAGAAGTATTTCGGAGTAGTTGTTGCCTTCATAATTACAACAAGTGTAACTCATTGTAAATAACCGCAATTTAAGTCAACTTGTTTCAATGTAGTCCTATTCCATAAAATTATGAAATAATTTTGAAAATAAAAACTTCGTTTTAGCCTCATTGATCGTTAACCTATTTCCTGTTTGCCATTTTAAAAAGATGCATATGTCTTCAATAACTTAGTTCTCTATATCATACTTGTTTTGTTCTGTAATAAGCAGGTTTCATTTGCAAAGATATTATAGCTGGTCTTGAGGTGGGTTTAAGATTAAACCCCTGTAGAACACCGTATCCTAACGTTGTTACTCATGCATTGTTTATACTGTTTTTAAAGCCGTCTTTAAACAGAGTATTGTGTAAACATTCTAATCAGTTGTATGCAATAGTATTGAAGTAATTGTTTAATACATTGAACATAAGATTCTCGTCACTAATTTCCTGATCACTGTGGTTTATTGTAAATATTTTTTGCCAGATCAAATAATCCTTTTCCAAATTTTGCGAATTCTTCCACAATTTTTTGGAGTTAAATCGCCCTTCTGCCTTTTAAAATTATATTAATTTTGTAGATTTCTTGCCTAATTTAATTGAATTATTTGTTTATATTTTGTATTTTTTATATTATATTAATGTCTTTTTTATTAGAGATGTATAATTATTGATTAAGCCATTAATTTGAACCCAATGGCGAGTGGTAGCTGAGTCGAATCGAAAACTAAATAAAATTTTTTCACTTTCACTGGAATTTGAACTCGGGTCTTTTGCATAATAGATCCGCACTCTAACCACTGTCCCACCCATCCGTTAAGTGTCCACTAATACAGTTAAAAAATGAAATATCTTTTATTTTCCTCAAAAATATTTGATACTAAAAAAGTTTATATGAATTTGTCTATATTCCTTTTATCTTTACTCTAGGGTTATACTTATTTAATACTATTGGAATTTGTATTTGGTTTATCATATTGATTGGTAATAACATGGTAAATGATAGTATCTGAAGTTCTTGTCCTAGTTATTGTTATTGTTACGTGCTGTTACGTCTTTCTATAACTATAAAACTTGCTGTTATACTCATTATGACCTCGATGTATTTTTTCGACACGCTGTTGTATTTTTATTTGTATCAAACATTCAGCTCAATACAAGCTTCAGTTGTATGTTTATTGTATTTAGAAAACTATCACTAACTGATTAAGTCATCATTTAAAAGTTTTAGTAGGTTAGTAAATGAAAAAAAAAGTGTTAACTTAAATTATCACATATTTAACCATAAAATAAAATAATCAGTTAGTAATCTTAAATTATTTATTAGTTGGAATTGCAAAAAATTTGTTGCAATGAAGCAAAAATTAAATAAATTCAATATAACCGAACGTGATTGAATTCCCAAGTTATCGTTTCATTTCCAGTATTTATTTTACAGATACGTATTTTCTTCTTAATGCCGATTATATTTGATACAAGATTATAATACTCACATCTTTCTCTACCTTTGCCCTGTTTTCCTCAAACACTTCAATTAAATCATTGCAATCTAGATTTTCAACCGGCTCCCAAGAATTATCTTTATCTGTATATCCTTCCCATTTTAAATAATATTCAGTCTTAAAAATTAAAAACAGAAGTTTTACATTTTTATATTAGCGACGTGATGAATACGTCTATGATACAAATTTTAGTTTAGTCCATTTTTCTACCTTGCCTTTTTTAACCCTGCGATCCAAAATTTTTTCTACCCTATATTCCGAACTGCTATTTCCTTTTCTTTTCAAAATTTTTTTCATATTTGTACATAAATCAATAAATTTTTTAGGTCCACTAAAAAATAATTTTATAGTTTAAAAATTTAAAATTTTTCTAAAAAAATGTTTACCTTTGTAAAAATAGAATATGTAAGCTGATTACATATATTTTAAAAAAAATACTAAATTTATTTTAAATTTTTAATTCAATTTTCAAAATTGATAATAACTAGTAACTGTAATTCCAACACTAGAATTTCTTTATTATTTTAAGGAAATCAATGAGCAATGAGTTCTCAAATTACCCAAATTTAAATACAATACAATTCATATTTCCATGAATTTATTTTGAGTTGTATACTTGTTATGCTAGCAATTTTGAATGAAACAAAACAAGTGTATAAAATTAAATTAACAAGCAACTGATATTTTTGTTGTGTAAAAGACTTAAATCGTACCAAATGTGAGTAAATTTAAATAAAATTGTACTTTTGACTTACACAAAATAAAATATTGACAGCCCGTAGAACTACGAAGTACAAATATATATATTATATATCTATGGCAATTACTACCTACATAGTACTAGAATGGCAATAGAGAAAAAATTTTCAGACAAATTTCAAAATTTGGTACAAGGTACCGTTTGTGTGTATTTACTAGTTTCTCCGCGATTCACTTCATTTTCAAAGTGAAATATAAAAGAAACTTTAAGTACGATTTAAGTAAGATATCAAACTTAAAAGTAAATGAAAATAAATTAGAAAATATTATATTCAAAAAATTTGTGTGACATTAAATTAAATAAAGGATTATTAAGATGGGAAGAAAGAATTGCTATATAAAGATTTAGATTTTTTTTTTATTTCTTGAGGTTTTATATATTTCAGCCGATTTCTTTTAAATTATTTTAAAGGTATTTTCCTTTTGGTTTTTGCTTTCCATTTTTCATTATTATTAAATGACCGTTCTGTAAATTTACCAAAACATTGTCTATTTTCGAATAGAATCAATTTGAAAATCATATTGTAATGTTAAAATTTTTAAATAATAAGTAAAATTTTGATTGAATAAAAAAAGGGTAAAGAAAAAACCTTTTAATTCTTTATTCGGAAACGTTAAGTTATTTGAAACAGAAATCAAAACCCTCCTTACGGTTAACATAAATGTAGATTTCATATTTGCAAATGGTTCGTTAATATTTAAAAATGGCTAAAAATGTTTATATATTCACAAGACTATAAATACTTTTTGTTTTGTTCAAAAAATTATGATTTGTTTTTGATTTACTTATTTTCATTTCCACGATGAATAAATAAACCTACGATAAACCTTAAGATAAATCAAAATAGATATGTAAGTTAATTAAAATTAAACTAAAAATATACTTGTTGGAGTTGCCATTATTTTTAAAAATAATTGGACTGCAATTTCTTCTAATATTATTCAAATTTTTTTCTTAATGTTTTGTTCAATTATATAAAAGTAAATTAAATCAAATAGTAAATATCTTTATTCGAAATAACTTACAATATACAAACTGCCCAATCCAAATGTATTTCTATGTAAAAATGTAAACAAAAAAACTAATGAGAAACTACCTAATAACCATTTTCATTTACTCAAATTTAAGCAATCACAAGTGAAGCAGCCGTACCATTTGTATACGCATACGAAATTGCATATGAATTTTTTTGTCTGAATACCTCAGGATAGGAAATCACATTAGAAGAAAAGAGTAGGGAACATTCTTTTGCCATTCTAGTATTGTAATTCTATGATCTATGGCTACTGGAACTACTCCAACTTCTCTATACTGCCAATAGGCGTTTATTTTTTTTTAAATCTAAGCAGAACTATCAAAAAATAATTCATGATATTTTTTTAGCTTGTTATTTGTTTTTTCAAATTCAGAGCGCACTCAGTTCAAATATGTGGAGTACGGCTGGGCAATATAAATTATAATGACATTTTAACGTTTGTTTAGGATTATCCTGTAAAATTTAATTTAATTTAATTTGTTAACAATTAAACAAAAAAAGTAACTAAAATAAAAATCACAGTTGATTTTTTATTAAATCTGAGCGCTCATAGCGTGCTCTGTTCATTCTTTGCACATATCTAAGCTCAGATAAAAAAAACTAAGCCTTTTGTTCAGATTGTGCTCAGATCTATGCTCTGATTTCACTTTTTCCTACGGGCGATTTTCTTTTTCTCAACAAAGCAGAGTCAGAGCTGTTAAGCCATAGAATTACTAGTACTAGAATGGCAATAGAGAAAATATTTTCAGACAAATTTCAAAATTTGGTACGTGTACCGTTTGTATGTATTTACTAGTTTCACCGCGATTCATTTCATTTTGAAAGTGAAATATAAAAGAAACTTTTAAGTACGATTTAAGTAAGATTTCAAACTTAAAAGTAAATGAAAACAAATTAGAAAATATTATATTCAAAAAATTTGTGTGTTGTTGTGTTTTTAGAAATTTTTTAAAAAAAAATTAAATTAAATAAAGGGTTTTTAAGATGGGAAGAAAGTGTTGCTTAAAGAATATTTTTTTATTTCTTGAGGTTTTACAAATTTCAGCCGATTTTTTTAAAATTATTTTAAAGGTATTTTCCTTTTGTTTTTTGCTTTCCATTTTTCATTATTATTAAGTGACCGTTCTGTAAATTTACCAAAACATTGTCTATTTTTTAATAGAATCAATTTGAAAATCATATTGTAATGCTAAAATTTTTAAATAATAAGTAAAATTTTGATTGAATAAAAAAAGGGTAAAGAAAAAACCTTTTAATTCTTTATTCGAAAACGTTAAGTTATTTGAAACAGAAATCAAAACCCTTCTTACGGTTAACATAAAAGTAGATTTCATATTTGCAAAAGGTTCGTTCATATTTAAAAATGGCTGAAAATGTTTATATATTGACAAGACTATAAATACTTTTTGTTTTGTTCAAAAAATCATGATTTGTTTTTGATTTACTTAATTTCATTTCCACGATGAATAAATATACCTTAATCTTAAGATAAATCAAAATAGATATGTAAGTTAATTAAAATTAAACTAAAAATATACTTGTTGGAGATTCCATTATTTTTAAAAATAATTGACTGCAATTTCTTCTAATATTATTCAAATTTTTTTCTTGATGTTTTGTTCAATTATATATTTAATATTAAAAAGTAAACATTTAAAATAAAAGTAAATTAAATCAAATAGTAAATATCTTTATTCGAAATAAATTACAATATACAAACTGCCCAATCCAAATTTATTTCTATATAAAAATGTAAACAAAAAAACTAATGAGAAACTGTCTAATAAACATTCTCATTTACTCAAATATAAGCAATGACAGTTGAAGTAGCCGTACCATTTGTATACGCATACGAAATTGCATATGAATTTTTTTGTCTGAATACCTCAGGATAGGAAATCACATTAGAAGAAAAGAGTCGGGAACATTCTTTTGCCATTCTAGTATAGTAATTCTGTGTGTTAAGCTAAAAAAATGTGTTTCTTTTTGTACTCAGATAATTCATTTTGTGTTTCTTTTTTAACTCGTAGAGCGTTCAGAGCACGATCTTGTGAGCTCGTAGAAATTTTTCAGATTTCACAGAGTTGTTTAACAAAAAACGTCAAATTAAAAATAAAATAATAAAAACGCCATTAAAAACCATATTTCGTGTATCTAGACATTTTGGTTTTAAGTTTTTTTTTAAAATATTATTTTTTTGAATATTAAAAAACTGAGAACGAAGATTTAGAAGGTTAAAATTATGAATTTTAAATCTTTTAAATTACAACTTTATAAAATAAATTTTGATGCAATCATGCAATACGTTAGAAAATAATTTGGGTAAAAATTGAGAATCTGTGCTCTGAGCATTTCGTTTTATACACAGAGCGTCAGATTTCGGTTAAAATCTGTACATCTTAATCTGTACATAGTTTGTTCTGAGCGCTCGACATCTGCTCTGAGCACTGATCTGATGAGATGCCCTTTATATATATTAGACATCTGCACAAATGTATTCAAAAGCGCTTTCAAAACATTCTATAATAAGTAAAACTTTTCATATTCTGTTTTGAAAGCTTTCAAACCAAATGCATTCATTCATAACCTACACTAATTCAAAAGGCCTGGACATCTAAAGAAAAAAAGCTCAAAATAGGACTCCCGCACATGAAATTTACACGTAGTCTTATGGGAAAACGCGTGAGTCCTCCTAAAAATGTTAAAATAACTCAAAAACTACTGATATTTTTTAATTATGTTAAAAGAGTAAATTAAAATATCATCTTTTTTACATCATTTAGTAACAAAAAAAAATTTTAATTTTAATTTTTTCATTCATAAGTATGGATTTCAAAAAATTGCTTCCAAAAAAAATTTTAATAGGAAAAAGCTTTTAATTTACATAGTTTGTTCTGAGCGCTCGACATCTGCTCTGAGCACTGATCTGTTGAGACGCCCTTTATATATATGATGATTATATAAAAAGAACTGCCATTGTAGATTTTTTTTTTATTTACTTGATTTTCAAATTTGAACTAATTACTTAAAAGGGTTGTACAAACAAATTTAATAGAATTTCCTTGTAATAGCTTGTTCACAAACTCTGATATTAACTAGAATATTAACTAGAATATTACATTAAATGTCAAACGGTTACAATCAATTTTGGGATATTAATTCAATAATATTTGACATATTTATAATCAGCTGACTTCAAAAACGTAAACAAATGCCATTTTAGAAACACTTTTGCGAACCTAATTTTTGACTCGTTTCTATACCTGTGAAATAATATTTTTTATTAGAGTTTACTTTTTTCTTTAATATTTTCAAAAGGTAATTTTATTTATACCTGAAATAGCTATTCATAAAAATAAAATAAAAAATTTTTAACTGAAAATGTTGACAGTTTAATTTTAAAATATAAAAACAAAGCAAGGGTTGAATAAAATTTTTGTAAATAATCGAAAATTGCAGGGACGAAAGTCGTAATAATATGTGTATATTGAGAATATTAACTTCCGTAAGTGTATAATGTTTGACAGGAAATTTTTGAAAAATGTATAGCATATTACGAACATTATACACTTCATATTCATTATTAACATCATATTCCAATATTAATAGTTTCTGAACGTGGTATAAATATGATTTAACATTGCAACAAAAATTAAAAATATAATTTTCAGAATATTAAAAAAAAAAGGTTTTTGTAAATTTTTATAAAATGTTTTATTAAATATGATTAATAATTATTTGAGGAAAAGGAAAGTGTTTTTTATTTGTAAAAATTAAACTTTAAACAAATGACAATAAGTGGAGGCTATTTTTATTGAAGAATTTAAGTTTTCTCCCGTTCTTGACACAAAATTAAAAAAAAACAAAATAAAGTTGTTGAAAACGGATCTGAAAAAAAATTTAAACAGGAAGGTGTAACTTAGAAAAACTAATAAACATAAAAGTATAACACTTTCAGGCAGGCAAATACCTGTTTTAAAACGATGTTTTAAAACTATTGAACGACAAATAGCAATATTTGAGGTAGTAACATTAAAATAGATTATTTTGTGAGCTTGAATGTTAAAATCGAGTGATTTTAAATAATAAATAAAATAATAAAATAAAATATAAATAATAAACAATTGTTTAAAAGACTAAAATCTGTGAATTATAAATTAGAGATTTTGTTAAAAATAAAAATATAATTATATTATTTCTTTTAAATTCATATTATAAATGCATATATTTTTACAAGTTTCCAAACGACAAAGATTTAAATAAAAAAATGCATTTTTAGTATTAAACATTTGATTAAGCAAAGTGAACTCAATCAAGATCAAGATAGATCCCGGGTATGATGTCAACATTTCAGAGAGGAAAGTCTGCTAGAACCACTAACAACAACCTAAAAAAAGGTTGCCATTAACAACTTTGCTGTTATTCTCTATTATGATTGACAACACAACCTAATTATCTGTCAAAATTACACAACATATTTTTTAAGTTCAGTTGTGTTAAAATAATTATTGACAATGACAACAAAACTGACAACACGTTCAGACCAGTTTTCTTAAGTTAAATATATAAGAGTAGGTACTTAATTTTATAATTGTAAAAGAGAGAAAGTAGCTAATCAAATTTTTTTTGTCCTTGTCTAATAAATGTGACTCAAAACAGGATTTTCCCTTTTAAAAAAATCTTTGTTATGCTATATTTATTCCGTTACTCAGTACGGTTTTTTTTTAAAGTGTTTAAAATAGTTTTATCAATAAAAAATTTTGGAAAAGGAAAGGTACGTATCTATTAATATATTTTAAGTGAAATTAAAAATTATTGTTAAAAATATTTTTATATTTAGTAATAAAAAAAAAGTTACCAATTCAAAACAGTTTGAAAAATTAATTTCGTTTATAATTAAAAAATTTTTTCAAACATTTAAATTTGACATTTCAAAACAAAGTTTTACAACTAAAATTACAACATGCCGATGGCAGTCTTTTATGACATACAACCTCTTTACAACAACTAAAGTTGTTATTCACAATAAAAACATTTGGTTGTGTTACAAAAGCACCATTAGTTAGACAAAACCATAGAATTACTAGTGCTAGAATGGTAAGAGGGAAAATATTTTCAGATAAATTTCAAAAATTTCTAGCTGTACCGCTTGTGTGCATTGACTAGTTTCTTCACGAATTATAGTTTTGAAAATGAAATATAAAAGAAAGTTTTAAAAGAAATACATACTCCAAAATTAAAAATGAATAAACACAAAATATGGTGTTCAAAAATATTAATGGGCCTTGTATTTTTTAATGTTATTTAACTAAAAACTATAAAGTTGATAAAATTTGTACTGCGTTGATAATAATGATAAAATATAGAGATATTTAAATTAATGTAGGATATAGAGTTGAGCTGATATTCTTTTATAAACATAAAATTTTTGTTTGAGTTCTTATGTGACCATTATTTTTTTTTTTTTTTATTTATTTATTCAGATTTATTACCCAGGAGCGAAACCGCTCATATGGAGTTATTACAATTAATACAAAGTGTACATATAGTGCAACGTGAAGTAAGAATACAAAAATAAGAAAGCGAAATTAAAACAAACAAACAACTAGAAAAGAACAAAAAAAGAAAAAAAAAAGATGTAAACTGTTATTGATAATTTATTATACATAATATGTGCTTTATAAAATTCATTTAAATATTTTTTAAATTTATTTAGTTAATTTATTTTTTTTATGTAGTTAGGTAATTCATTATATTTTCTGTACGCTAAATTATATACTGAATCATGTCCATTGAGACTTTTTCTTGATGATGTTATTCTGATGTTTTCAGAAAATCTTGTATTGTACGTGTGATATTCATTATTGAAGATTAGTTGGAATTGATTTTGTTCTTTAGCATTTCATATACATGAGTAGTCAATTTAATGTCAATGTGGTAATTTAGCATCATTATATTGTTGTTCCTATAAATGTCCTACGTTGGCGTTTTCAACTTATATTCAAATAGATTTTTTATACCTTTGTTTTGCGCTATTTGTACCCAATTAAGATTTTTTTTGTAACTGTTATTTGAATAGCATAAGTGATGGTACTGTGGAACATTGAATAATATAATGACCGTTTCAAATCTAAAGGAACTTTTTTGTTTATTGCTTTAAATATGCCTGCGATCATTCTTGCTTTCTTTAATTGGTTGTTTAGATGTGCACCCCAGTTGAGTTTCTCATCAATTGTAACACCTAAGTATTTGTATTGTTGAACTCTTTCTAATTCATTATTATTATATGAAACAGTTTCATTATCAATATTTTTTTCGTTAATAATTAAGTATTTCGATTTATTAGTGTTAATCGTTAGCTTGTGTGACTCCATCCATTTGCTTATAGCAGTCATATCAATAGTTGGAGATCTTGACAGGACTCCTCATTGTATACAATTGTTAAATCGTCGGCAAACATAAACGCTTTTCCATTTAACTTAAGCTTAAGAAAACTATCAACATAACATGTGAATAAAGTTGGCCCCAAACTGCTCCCTTGTATGACTCCATACTTAATATTTTCTTATCTACTTTTTATTTCTTTACATTCGGCGAATTGCATCCTGTCTTTTAAATAGCTTGCAAACCATTTATACTCCTTGGCCTTGATTTCATATTCAAACAGTGTTCTTAGCAGGATACTTCTTCGTCAATAGAATCAAATGCTTTCGTCAGATACAATACAGCAACAACTTTTTTGTTTCTTTCTATTCACATTGTATATGAGAAACTACATCAAAGAGAGCTGCCTCAGTGCTAGAATTTTTTTTTGTAATCCGTATTGCTGATCACTCATTAATTTTTCATTATCTAAGAATTCTGTTAGCTGGTTATTGATGTAAATTTCAATCAGTTTACTAAAAACTGACGCAATAGCAATTGGTCTTAAATTGTTCATATCGTTTGAATCGCCGGAACCTTTCGCAATTGGCACAATTCTACTAATTTTCAAACTCTTAGGCATTTCTCCCTGAGTCAGTGATTGATTTATGAGATTAGTTATAGTATGAGCTAGCTCATGCTTACAATGTTTTAATATTAACTGTGAAATATGGTCTGAACCAGCAGACTTTGAGTTTGATAGGCCTTGGATCAATTTTATAAATTTGTTTTTATCAATCATTTGAAACTTAAATTCTCTTGTTGTCATTATTTTAGGATAATAAATGCTATTTTTAAATTTAGCTGCCATAATTTCACCAATTGATATATAAAAGTGATTAAATATACTAAGTTTTTCTATTTTTTCTTTATAACTAATTTCAGTATTATTTAAAAATTAACCATTTTCGTGCTTGTTAGACACATTTGCTAACAGTATCTTTGATATATAACCAAGTTTTTCTCAGGTCTTTCCCAGCTTTATAGAATTGTTTTCCGTCATATTCAGGCTTTTTCTTCCTCTTCATAGCTGTAGTTTTATTTGACCAGTATGCATATTTCTTTTTAATGTATTCCGAATTTTTATTCCTGGCATATTTTTTAAACCAATAATTTTTTATTTCTATAATTTTACTACATTCAACGTAATCCGAAATATCGTGATGGAAAAGCGATATATGTAATTCAGTGTTTAAGCTGTTAGTCAACACATGGTCTAAGCAACTATTAGAAGTATCAATATTTCTATCATTTACACTATTTATATCAATATTGAAATCACCTACAATGAATGAATTTACACTTTTTAGGCTACGAGTTGATCTTCAAATTTTTTTTAGAAATGATTCAATGACAAGTTTTCAGGAGGTCTATATATTGCAGTGACGTTAAATTTATTTTTATCAAATAGCAATGATATACTTAAAATATGATTGTATTCATCGCAATAAAGAGTTGAAAATTTTATGTTTTTATTTATAAAAATTGCACATCCACCACCTCTCCTAGTTTTTCTACAGAATAAGACTGTGCCATAATCTTTTATCTGGATGTTATTTTTATCTACAAAATCAAGTATCCATGTTTCAGTTATAATTACAAGGTGAATTACAGTGTTGAATGTGTCTAATATATACGTTATATTCTCTATTTTGTTTTTTAGACTTCTAGCATTTAGGTACATTATTTTAAGTGAATTTAGATTTTTAAGGCATATACCTACTATGAGTATCGAAAATATTAGCATATTATTAGCATAATATTTTATACATTTTTTTATGTTTCCTTCTGAAAAAAAAATACTACTTAAAGTTTAAATGAATTCACGTTATTCCAAGCTTAAAAATGCAATCAATTTAATGAACTGTAAGTTATTCTTAATTTGCTTATGATTGTATTTTCACGCTGAATAAAAACCTGATGATGAAGATACATATAATTAAAAATCAAAATACATGTATAAAATTTAACATAGCATAAAAAAAAAACTAAAAATACTTTGATGGAGATTCTATAATTTTTTTTTCAATATTATTCAAACTTTTTTGTTGATGTTTTGTTGAATTATATAGGTACTATTAAAAAGTAAATATTTAAAATTAAAAGTAAGTTAAATCAAACTGTAAATATCTTTATTCGAAATAACTAACAATATACAAACTCTCCAATCCAAATGTATTTTAATATGGGTTTTTTTTTTAATCTTTGGCTAATTTTCATTACAACAATTTACTGGGCAAAAGTTAGAGCATAGACAGAAGATACAAAAATACTATTCGTGTGACAAAGAAAAAACGGTAAATTACTGGGAGAGTCATCCATAATCCTTAGACAAGTATTGAGAGATTTACCATGATCCTTGGCAAAAAGATGTTCTCCAAAGTCTTTTTCCTATAAAGTTGCTACTACATACAAAAAAAAAAGTGTATTCTACACAAAAATTTTTTGCATACTATTACATATTTTTATGGATACATGACATTTGAATTTTGTAAACAAACAAGAGAATGTAAACAAAGAAAAAAAACATTTTATATTATGGTTTGATGAATGAAATTTTTATTTAAAATTATTTGCAATTGATTAAAATTTTATTATTTATTTTAAATTAATAAAATTTTAACTTTGAATTGAAAAATTCGCGAAATATAAATTTAAAATTTTGCCCAGTATTCTTAACTTTAGAAAGAGAGGTATATAGTATACTCTCAATAGGAGAGAAAAAGTAAAATGATTAAATTTATATTAAAATTTTTTTATATCTTTTGACAAAAAAAAAATATATAACCTTATTTTTTAATTTTTAAATTTATTTTCATTACAACAATTTACTGGGCAAAAGTTAGAGCATAGACAGAAGATACAAAAATAGAGTATTTTCACCAATATCTTGTTTTAAATTATTTAGTTCGGCTAAATATTTTTCATTATTAAAACATAATGAATTCTAATTTTATAAAATACTACTCTACACAATTATAAACTACCCAACTACTTTTTATTTGAAACTGTACTTATTAGAAAAAACTTTCTTACCCAGAATGTGGTACTTCTTTTCCAATTCTTGCTTGGAAATGTGCTGAAAAAAATGATTTCAAATTTAATTTTTTTACGAGTGAAAACAAAATTCTTTAAGCTTTATTTATATATAAATTTCATAATTATTTATTAAATTTATATATATTAAAACTTAGATTGAATTTGAACTACTTACCGAAATCGTTGAAAAAATTTGAAATTATAGCTTTTAATTTGAAGGTTATGTTCACTAAAAAACATGATAAATGTCTATTCAAATATTTTTTGAGAGTGTCAAAATGGCGGTGATTTTTAATACTAAAAAAATCATTGAATATATTTTGCTGTAAATATATTAAAAACTTCGAGTTGAAAGCTGAAATTTTGATATGTTACAGCAAAAATTTCAAAATTTATTTTAATATAAAAATTAAGATATTTGGACAATTATTTCATAGGTAAACCTCTAATAGAAAATTGAAGAAAATTTTAATTTTACCTAAAAAAAAACATAAACATAAAAGTACAAAAATTTTTTTAAGAAACGTCATTTGGAAGAGCTTTTTTTTACACACTTTAACAATGTGTACTAATACATTCAAATATTTTCGATGTCCAGGCCTTCTGAAAGAATTAATGTAGTTCAAATAAAAAGTAGTTGGGTAGTGTAAAATTGTGTAGAGTAGTATTTTATAAAATTAGAATTCATCAAGTTTATAAAAAATATTTAGCCGAACTAAATAATTTAAAACAAGATATTGGTGAAAATACTCTGGAACATGTAGTTAGATTTAGATATATTTGAAAAAATTTTTGATTCGTCGGACTATTTATGTGAAGCAGATTTCGATCCCGAATCTAATTTGTATGTGGGAGGCTATGCTTCAAAATCACTAAAAAAATATATTAAATGCGTCAATTGTTCCTGGGGATACCACTTTAAAAAGAACGAGCCATATTCTCTACCGTGTGGAAACGAGAATTATTAAAAATCTATAATATATATATATATATATATTAATTTTTTTTATTAAATTACTTATTTTTTATTTCCATTTATTTATGATTTATATTTTTTAATTTTTAATATTCTAATGAAATAATTAAACTCATTCAAATTCCCACTGAACACAACTTTCTTTTTGACCATTAATGTACGACATTAATAATCTTTTTGAAAGCTTCTAAGAAGCTTTTTCCTATTAAAATTTTTTTTGGAAGCAATTTTTTGAAATCCATACTTATGAATGAAAAAATTAAAGTTAAAACTTTTTTTTGTTACTAAATGATGTAAAAAAGATGATATTTCAATTTACTCTTTTAACATTATTAAAAAAAATCAGTAGTTTTTGAGTTATTTTAACATTTTTAGGAGGACTCCCGCGTTTTCCCATAAGACTACGTGTAAATTTCATTTGCGGGAGTCCCATTTTGAGCTTTTTTTCTTTAGATGTCCAAGCCTTTTGAATTATTGTAGGTTATGGTAGAATACACTTTTTTTTGTATGTAGTAGCAACTTTATAGGAAAAAGACCTTAGAGAACATCTTTTTGCCAAGGATTATGGCACTCTCTCAATACTTGTCTAAAGATTATGGATAACTCTCCAAGGATTATGGATGTTTCTCTCAGTAATTTATCGTTTTTTCTTTGTCGCACAAATAGTATTTTTTGTATCTTCTGCCTATGCTCTAACTTTTGTCCAGTAAATTGCCGTAATGAAAATTAGCCATGTATACATGTCATTTGAATTTTGTAAACAAACAAGAGAATGTAAATAAACAAAAAAAAAAAACGAAAACTCGATATTTGAATTTTAAACACTATTTGACATTTCATTTTTTGAAAGTTGTTATTGAATTTTTAAATTCAAAATTATTTAAAAGTTCAAACTGAAAAGTATTTCAAAAGTATTTCGTAAAAGTATTTTTTAAAAATTTTGCTCTAAAAAAAAAGTTTTAAAAAAAAAGTTTATTTCATAATAAAATAATTTATAGTTTATATTATATAGTTATTATTAATATATACATATATATATATTCTATAGAATATTTTATATTATATAAATACTAAAACTAGCATAACTAAATATTATAAAATTTTTATAAAATAAAAAAAAATAATTTTCTAGTTTATACCTACATATCTATATTTCATACTTCTAATTTTATACATAATCCTAATCTTATACTATTATTTTTATTCTATACCGACTATACCTACCTACTATATCTATGTATATCTAATTTATTATAATGGATAATAATTCTATCCCAAAAGGTAAGTTTATTTTTTTTTATTTTGAATATAGCCCAGGACAAACATCATTATAAAAATGCAAGGATCTTTTTATTATTATATGTATTGTTTTATTATTTTCAATTACCGTTAAAATTTTTTTTTAAGATCCAAATCGCAGCTTAGTGGTGGAAAATTTAAGATTGCCATATCTTGAATTTTCAAATAACATTTTGGATCTTAGCTTATTAAGATGGAGCGATTCAATAAATGGTAAGAATTATTTAATAATATAAATACATATTATATACATATGTATATAATATTTTATATTTTGCAGAACAAATAATAGAGGCAGTCAGTTCAAGGCCAGAATTGTGGGATTGCCAAAATATAAATTCAAAAATAGAAATTTTAAAATTAAGCTTTGGGAGGAAATTAAGCTGGAGATTAGTAAGCAAAATTTTTATATAAAAATTTCAATAATATAAGAATATTATTTTAGATTTAAATGACGATTGTAAAACAATTCGTCAAAAATGGGACAGTATAAAGCAAGCTTATATTAGGTCAAAAAAAACCTGCAGCAAGTGGTTCAGCGACAGTCCCTAAAAAGGACTATTGTCCTTTTTGGACGATACAAATGCACCAAGAAGGTGCGAACATATTTTTATTTTTTAAATATAATTCCAATAATAATTGTAATTTTAGTTCAATTGCATAAAAACTAATGAGAAACTATTTAAGCATTCTCATATGCTCAACTTCAAATGGCTGTACCATTAGTATACGCATAAGAAAATGCATATGAGTTCTGAATTCCTCAGGATGGGAAATCACATTAGAAAAGAGTCTTGAACATTTTTTTACCAATCCAGTACTAGTAATTCTGTGGACAAAACTAAAAGAAGAGTCAGTTCCTTGAAGATTTCCACAAATAGATTCATTTCAATGGGAAATTTTGTACTATTTTATTTTCGTTATAGTATTATTTATTTTTTGTTTTTGTTAAATATTGAATTTTTTATTTTATTGTATAGGAAATTAAATTAGAGTGAAAAAGTTGCCGATCTATTTTTACTAGTACATATAATCTATGGGCTTTCCGCTACTACTACACTTTAAAGAAAAATATTGTTTTGACAATTCTCAAATCTAAACAAAAGTGTATGCCACAAAAATAATTTATTTTCAAAATATTTAAATTTTTAATAAAAAGAACTTTTTCGTTCAAAGTCGAATTTAAAAATCACAAAACCAAAATAACTTTGTTTGGTTTTCCCAAAAAACTAAAATTATGATATAAATAAGAAAAACTGCCCCATATCAGTTGAAATATCTTACATTCTTGGGAATATCTTTCAAATTCAATTCCTACAATACTATTTTATTTATTTATTTATTTATTTAAGAACTATGTCCCAGATGACTGATGAGCCTAAGGGCTCGTATAGGGTGTATAAAATTACAGTAGTTTATAATATTAAAAGTTGTGTATATTATTATGTATGTAATAACTAATAATTAAATTATATTATAATACTTGATTACAAATTAATGAAAAATTCAGTGTAAACAATAAAACAATAAAGAAAAAATTAAAAAATTAAAAAAAAAGCAGAAGAAGAATAAAAATAAATGAAAGCATAAATAAACTAGAATTGAAATTTAAGACTGAATGTGATTGCTATTGTTATTGATTATAGTACTTGAGAATTAATGTATTTCTAACTGAGCTTTTAAATTTTTTATATGTGAATGTTTTAATGTCACTTGGAATCAGGGTTGGAAACCGGTTTTGAACCAACCCAAAAAACCAGTCAAAATTTAAGGAACCAAAACCAAAACCACCATAACTACTGTCTTCTACTTTAAGAATTTCATACTGCTGATGAATTCGATTAGTAGATGTTCTACGATTAAGTTGATAAATATTTTTTATTGCCTTATTTTGAATTCTTTGTAATTTATTTAAATTTTTGGCATATGTGTTTCCCCAGATGGCCAAACCGTATGAGATTACGCTGTTAAATAAACTAAAAAAGATAGTCCGTTTTAATTTTAGTGGGACTCGCTTCCCAATTTTTCTAAAGATTCCTGCTATTCTGCTCGTTTTCTTAATAAGCCCATTTACGTGACAATTCCAATTTAAATTTTCGTCGACGATAATACCTAAATATTTATACTGGCTGACTTTTTCAATCAGACAACTATTTCATTATCATATCTTAATTTCATTATCGTATCTTAAACGGAACAATTTAAGCACAAATTATAACTCTATAAATTTATTTTTAGTCACCGATTTCATACTAAAGCAATTTTCACAAAATATTTATTAGATTTGAAAGAAAAATAACTATAAAAACTTCACTTATTCCTCTTACAATTTTTCTTTTGATTTGAGAAATGTCAAAACTAACTTTGACCAGATTTTTATTAATTTTCAGAACAAACAATCGTCAAAAACGTCAAACACTTTGGGACTACCAGAAACACAGAAAAAAATAAACGCTTTAACAAATTGAAAAATTTTAAAATATTTATGGTTTTAAAATTTATTTTATAAAATTGTTCACTTTCCACTTTTCTTAAAATTCTCTATGGCCATTTTACCTGAAAAACAATTAAAAATGTAAAGTTAATTGTTAAAATAAAAATAAAAATTACAACGTAGTTGTCCAAAACTGACCTGAAACAAATAGAACTGAAAAGTGTACTAGAACATAATGTTTTGAATGACTCTTCTAAAACTAATTATTTGCTAAAACCTGTACTTTTCTGTTCTCGGTTGTTCCAGGTATTACTAGAACTCACTAATAAATTCATCTAATATAAACAAGATAACATAAAAATATCAACGCCAAATGAATGATTGCTCAAAAAGAAAGTTATCGGCTTAGATATTCAGGATCACAAATAAAATTATATTTAGAAAAGAATTATGAAAGCTAAAATGAAAAAAAATATTAATTAGAAATAAAAAATTCTCTAATTTGAAATCTAAGAGAATATAAAACTATAAAAGTTAAATTTTATATAAATAATAAAATTAAAAAAATGTAAAATAAAATAACGTTTGTACTTCACTTTCTCTGATTGGAAAATTAATTATGTCTTTTTTCTTAGTTTCTTTACATTAAATGTCACTTTCATACTTTCAGCATTTTGCATTCTAGTTGAAAAATTAGACGGAAACTTCAATGCTGCGTTATGTTACGATTATTGTGATAGGATGTAAAAAAAGTTACTTGTTGCGTCTCTCTCTTATTGCATATTGCATTTAGTATCTTATTAAAAACACTTTCACAATGGCAGCAACGCATCCAACTGTCAACAATCAGCACTAATATTTTTTATAAATCATACTTCATACTGTGTTGTTGAAATTGCTATGTAAGCAAATTTTTTAAATTTATATTGTGATGAAACTATTAACAAATTAAAAATGTCATTCCCATCGCATTATATTGAAATGAGAAAGGTAATCTTTTTTAGTATATGCGTCACATAAATATATATAAAATTAACATTTTAGTATTCCAAAAAAAATTTAATAATAAACTACCAAATTGAGAAAATAAGCTTATCTATTCTTGGAAAAATTGTAAACATGAACAATTGGTTAACGTTCAAAGATTGGTTGGAAGTATATGAAAAATTAGAATCTATTTTAGAAAAGGAATGCAATAAAACAAATGAAAATAATTGCTTGTACGGTTTCGATCGGATAAAATTTTTTATTTCCAACAACAGTATTCAGGTTGAAATAGTAAAAGAAAAGTTTCAATCAATATTTTCCGAATTATTCCAAATTAGTAAAGAAAGGTTTCATAATGTTATTTTACACATATATATTAATGTTTCTGCAAACCATAACCAAAAAGAAAGTTCCGTTAATGATAAAATTAAAAAAGAAAATGGAAGTCACTCAAAAAGCGACAAAGAACACGAACCTTATAAACCTTCTAAAAGCAAAGTTAATAAACATAAATCGAAAGACGTTAAATATACTCCCTCTTCAATATCGCAGGAAGAACCTTATACACCTCAACCAGTTTCTGTCAAAGAAGAAAGTATTAGCCCGGATATATTCTGTTCACAAAAAACCCCAAATAGTCTTGATAACTTCCCAATATACAAACCATCTCCAATTGGTCCCATTTCAAATGAAAGTGACAGTCAATTAATAAAAAATGAAAGTTCTCAACAAAGCGAAAAAACAATTGATAAAGTAAATCAAGTACAAAGGGAAACGAGGAGCAAAAAACGTTTTTCTAATCATTCTAACGATGACATTAAAATAAATACTAATAATCAACAGTTTACAGAAGTGGCACAAAAAGTTTCTAAAAGGAAAAATTTATTTGGTTCAGATGATTCTGATGCTGAATTAGAAGTTGACATAAATAAAAAGGTGGAACAAAATTTTAAAGCTGATATTAGAGTTTCTATACCAAAGTTAACTAAAAAGAGTAAAACGATACACAAACATAAAGAAAAAATAAGTTTAACAAATTCAGAAAATAAATGCAGTAAACAAAATTTAGAAAATAAAGATATTACAAAATATTTATCATTAAATAAGCCAATTGTGTCAACCCACCGGCGAAATGAAATACAAACAATAGTTCCACCGGCTGTATCTTCAGAAGAACTTGAAATGAAACGAGTGCAACATCAAAAAGATGTACAAGCAATCACACAACTAAATAATATAATGAAAAGTGCCTTCAAAAGTCCAAAGAATGTTGTAATTAAAACCTTAAATCATTTGTCTGTTGATTACGTTTTATCGACATTCAAAAAATACAAAAAAATATTAAACAAACATTTTGATAATTTCAAATTAAGCAAACAGAGAAATGTTCCCAAAATAGAAGATCTTGATTATATGGCCTTACAAAATTTTATACCAGAACAACATCTGTTGGAAATGTGCACATTTCTTCGTGAAAAATATGAATCAGCAGATGGTGTACCTCAGTTTACAGATCTTTATATGAATCTACTAATTCCAGAATGGTTTCTAGCTATTTTTATGGAAGAGCATAGTATGAATCGACAGCAAGCATTACAACAAATATTAGACCAAGAAGAATCGAGTATTCCGACACAAATATGTACTCAGTTGATTGATAATTCATTTTTAAATATATCAAGTTAAAGTTTGTAATGTTAAATGTTGTTACAATTAAAAACGTTTATAAAATTATTGAAGTGTTGATTTAAGAATTTTGTAGTAAAATGTAAATCGGAAACTGAAATTGTCTTAAGTAGTAATCAAATATTGTTCATCTTATAAATAATACTTAACAATTATTTACATTTTTAAATTTGTGACTAGTTGGAATTTTGGAATACCTTTTGAATTGAGAAATACCAATTATGTACATTTATCGTATTCTAAAATCAAAAAACCTAATGTCTTACTTTCATTTCTGAGTTCTGACAGAAATAAAATAGTAAGTTATTTGAAAACATAAAATAGTTTTTATTATGTTTTTTAACGTTATGTTTTGTTCTGGATAAAAACAAATTCGCCTTCATGGAATATTTTTAATTTGGCATAAATTTTGGAAAATGATTTGTTACATTCTTCTATAATTTTTTTCAAATATTTACTATTTCTGGGTAAACATGATAAAAAAAAATTGTTTTTATAATGTAGTTTCTTAGACCGGAAATCGGTTCATTTGACAAGCAATTTTTTATGTGAAAGAGCATTTTTATTTTACTAATCAGAAATCCAAGCCTTAAAAAAATTTAAAGACCGTAGAGAAATAACTGAAACTCATTAATTTTTTTTCAATTAATTGGTTTAATGTGTGTTTTTATTTTAAAAAATGAAATATTAAAAAATCTAAATCTGAAAATTTTTCTTAACATAAGTTCATATAAATTTCTAAGATGATCCAGAAAATAAACAAACATTTTTTTAACTATTTTTGTTGTTTTACTACAAAAAAAGCACAAATAATAATAAACGTTATCTTGTAAATTATCAAGGAATTTAGTTGTGGTTTATCAATAGCAACATCGGTATAGGTAGAAAAAAAAAATTATTTGTTTAAAAGTATAAAATATGAAATAATGTGTAGGTATAATAATATACGAAGATTTTTATATCTGATTTTTTTTTTAATATTATAGGCGTTAATTGAGAATTGTAATAACACGATCATAATAAGACTATAAAAATTCTGTATTATTTTTCTATTACAATAAGAAGTTCGACTCCCTATCACGTGACATAAAAATTTTTCCTATCCAACTACACATGCTTATATTTACTAAAAATATTTAAAAATTACACCATAACCAAAGTATATCTATTGTTAAGAAGTAATTTCACTTGGTCAAGTGATCAAAAATTTTCTTGCTATCTTTTACTTTTTCCACACTAACAATATGCAAAAATTTACTCAAATTGTTGGAAGTAGATAGTAATAAGAATATTTCATGAAAGAAAAAGACGGAAAATCAGAAAAAAAAATTTGAAATTGAAATGAAACATAGTAAAATTACATAGTGTTTCGAAAGTAATGAACTAATAATAAACTTTAAAATATAACTGTAAATGTTATAATATAAAGTTTTGTAAATTTTAATTTTTAATGACTTTAAAATTTTATTATAGCTATAGTTTTCTAATATATTTGATTTTCTGTCTGTATACAAATCGAATTTATTATTATAAATGTGTCTCGCTGAAATATTTATGTTTATTATCAAATTTTTTTACATTTTTGTTGAAATGTTTTATTACAAAATATATTCTTGTTCTAATGTACATTTTTATATACAACACTTATAATTGAAATTATTTTTTAAATGCTCAAATAATTTGTATTTGTACAAATACTATCGAATTTATTAAAAAAATTTATCTTCTAATATTTTTAATGCATTAATAAAATCTTGGATGGTTTAATTAGCGAAGCGTTATCATATTTTTTGAATTCTATGAACTGTAAATAAGTATTTTAATTTTCAATTAACTTTAAACTGCAAATTTGATTTGCTCTATACTTTTTTAATAAGTACCCACCGAAGTAATAAAATGCGTTAGCTTCTACAAAATCCATAGATTTATAGTCGTATTCTATTTGATATTAATCAACTTGGAGTGAGATTTGTTGTGGTATATGAAAGTCTGTATCATAAACATCGGCAATTTCAAGATTTCCTGTTGGTTCACAGTTTATGCCTGGTGTAATATCTTCCATGTACTTCACAGAAAAAACTGCATTTTTTTATTTTGCTAGCTGGTCATCAGAAAAATTATTTTTGCATACATGGTAATCATTTGATATTTTCGTGTTAATCAAATCGGATTTATTTAAATTTTCCAAACAAAATATTTAAAAATTTACCTTTCACTAGAAAAAAAATCTAGTAAGCCAGTGAAAGGCAGATTTTTCGCTTAGAAAAAAAATCGTTTAAGTTAAAATCTAATACCATGTTCTTACTATGAACTAGAACCTGATTCTTCGAAGAAACCAGATGTGTGATTTGTAACAAGGTTTTTCATAATTAAAATTGCTGTCAAAATGAACCAGGATTTTGAAAGTCCTAGTTAAGTTTAAGGGTAATAACTAGGTTTTTGATTAAAATTTTTTTATATATTCGATTATGGTTGAATTTTTTTACATCACTACGTGGTTTTGTTGTAAAATGTCATTGTTATTTATTTTGAAAATAAACAAATAGCCGTTTTTTTTTTTTTTTTTTGAATTTTAACAGAAAAATTTTATTTATTAATTAATAAAATGTCGTCGAAAATTATAATTTAAAAAAAGAATTTTGTTTATTTATTTTATTTACAGACAATTTTGTTTATTTAAATTAAAAAATATTTCTGTTATGGAAACGTGAAACAAACCTATAGGTGCATGCATAACGATAGTCTGAACGGTTGATTTTAAAACTAGGCTATTTAGTTCTTAGTAGGTTTTTTGCGTAGTGTGAACATGATATTAGTTAGCGAAAGAAATTATTTTCAGTTTCAGCACTTTTAAAACCACACCACAAACATTTAAAAGTATGTTTACCCATTTTTCACAAAATCTCATATAAATATGTAAGTATTTTCAATATTTGAAATATTTACTTATTGCTAAGATCAATTCGTTTAAAACATTTTATTATATATACACGCGATTTCAATTTCAGTAGTTCCTATACCTGATACATTATACTCATTCATAAACAATTTTCTTAGAGACCGCCTTTAAAATTGGAACGAATGAATATTTCTTTCGTAGACTTTTGCATTTTTCGTAACGTTAAGTCTGAATCGAGAATCAGTTTTTCGTAGATTAACTCCGACTTAGCCGTACGAGGGAATTTAGAATAGCGGTGATATTGTTTATGCTTATAAACATAGAGTTTTTTGTTGTAAAAAATGTATTGAGGTTAGTAAAAGATTGGTAAAACAGAGTGAAAGTGAACTTACTTCTTAACAATAGATATACTTTGATGATAATGTTTTACAAGCAGTTTCTCATTAGTTTTTTTGTTTACATTTTTGCATTGAAATACATTTGGATTGGAATGTTTGTATATTGTAAGTTATTTCGTATAAAGATATTTACTTTTTGATTTAACTTACTTTTACTTTTAATTTTAAATATTAACTTTTTAATATTATATATAATTGAACAAAACATCAAGAAACAAATTTGAATAATATTAGAAGAAGAAATTGCAATCAATTATTTTTAAAAATAATGGAATCTCCATTAAATATATTTTTAGGTGAATTTTAATGAACTTATATATTTTGATTTGTCTTCAGGTATTTATTCATCGTGGAAGTAAAAATAAGTATATCAAAAACAAATCATAATTTTTTGAAACAAACGAAAAGTATTTATTTTCGTGAATATATAAACATTTTTAGCCATTTTTAGATTTTATATGATTTTCAAATTGGTTCTATTTAAATAAAGACAATTTTTGGTAAATTAACAGAACGGTCACTCAATAACAATGAAAAATGGAAAGCAAAAACCAAAACAAAAATACCTTTAAAATAATTTAAAAAAAAAATCAGTTTCTTTTATATTACACTTTCAAAAAGTAATTTTTCGCGAAGAAACTAGTAAATACATACAAACGGTACACGTAATTATTTTTTAAATTTGTCTGAAATTTTTTTCTCTATTGCCATGCCATTCAAGCAGGAGTAATTCTATGGTAGGTATTAATTTACATATAACATATTTAAAAGGGGATTTTTATTTTAATAAACACCTAGTGTGACTTAGCAAACATCAAGATTTATGCAATTTTACAATTATTTTTAATGTCTGCCCCTTAAACCATTGTCTTTTATTTCATTCATAATTTAACTAATTTTCATATTCATCTCAAAAATATTTGTTAAAGAACAACACCTTTTTATTTTTATTGGTAAATAAACCCGGTCTATATAATTTTGGGTGTTCCGTACAGTGGCGTAACTGGGTACGCCAAATATTATTTGTATTCATTAAGAAAATATTCCTGTATAATACCATTTAACCTACTAAATGAAGAATTTGAATATGAAATAAATGACTTTATAGACATACACAAAGAATAGTTCCATATTAAAAGCAAAAGGGTCCAGGGTTTTAGGGCTGTACCTGCGCTGCAAGAAGTGGCAAAACGTTGGAAAAACAAGGGGGAAAGCCCTCTTGATCTGTTAAAATTTATTCAACAGTATAGATTGGAGAATTCTGTACCCAGCATTGTAATTTTACTAAGAATTTTTTTAACAATTGCCATCAGTGTAGCAATTGCAAAAGGAGCTTCTGCAAATTTCATTCTAGAATGAGTGACTTAAGACTTCAAAATTTTGCAGTATTATCTATAGAGCAAGAAATAACAAATAGCATAAATTTTGACAGCATTATCCACGGTTTTTATCCTTTAAAAGTTAGAAGAGTAAAACTATAAATATATTTACAGACTCATATGTGCACAATTTGTTTAGTTATCCAAAAGAAATGTAATTATTTATAAATAAAATAAATAAGTAAATAAATATATATATATATATATTTTTCCAAGTTAACCACCAATTGTAAAGTAGAAATTACAAATTTTTGGTTTCTGCTCTTAAGTTTTTGTTGATTGGTGTTAATGTCAAAAGTTTTTAAAATAAATATGAGTTTATTTTATTTGTATGATTCTTCTGAATTAATACCATAGAATTACTATTTCTAGAATGGCAAAAGAATGTTCCCGACTCTTTTCTTCTAATGTGATTTCCTATCCTGAGGTATTCAGACAAAAAAATGCATATGCAATTTCGTATGCGTATACAAATGGTACGGCTACTTCATCTGCCATTTCTTAAATTTGAGTAAATGAGAATGTTTATTAGGCAGTTTCTCATTAGGATTGTATATAGTTTGTATATTGTAAGTTATTTCGAATAAAGATTTTTACTATTTAATTTAATTTACTTTTATTTTAAATATTTACTTTTTAATATTAAATATATAATTGAAGAAATCATCAAGAAAAAAAATTGAATAATATTAGATGAAATTGCAGTAAATTATTTTTTAAAATAATGGAATCTCCAACAAGTATATTTTTAGTTTAATTTTAATTAACTTATATATCTATTTTGATTTATCTTAAGGTATTTATTCATCGTAGAAATGAAAATAAGTAAATCAAAAACAAATCATAATTTTGTGAACAAAACAAAAAGTATTTATAATCTTGTGAATGTATAAACATTTTTAGATATTTTTAAATGTGAACGAACCTTTTGCAAAAATGAAATCTACATTTATGTTAACCGTAAAGAGAGTTTTGATTTCTGTTTCAAATAACTTAACGTTCCCGAATAAAAAATTAAACGTGTTTTCTTTACCTTTTTTTTATTCAATCAAAATTTTACTTATTATTTAAAAAATTTAGCATTACAATATGATTTTCAAATTGATTCTATTCGAAAATATATTATGTTTTGGTAAATTTACAGAACGGTCACTTAATAATAATGAAAAATGGAAAGCAAAAACCAAAAGGAAAATACCTTTAAAATAATTTTAAAAAAATCGGCTGATATTTGTAAAACCTCAAAAAACAAAAAAAAATCTTTAAGCAACACTTTCTTCCCATCTTAATAATCCTTTATTTAATTTAATGTTTTTTAAAAAAACTTCAAAAAGCACAACAACACACAAATTTTTGGAATATAATATTTTATAATTTGTTTTCATTTACTTTTAACTTTGAAATCTTACTTAAATCGTACTAAAAGTTTCTTTTATATTTCATTTTCAAAATGAAATGAATCGCGGAGAAACTAGTAAATACATACAAACGGTACACGTACCAAATTTTGAAATTTGTCTGAAAATTTTTTCTCTATTGCCATTCTAGTACTAGTAATTCTATGATTAATACAGAATATTAGAAGACGTATAATGTAGCATTCATGAATGGACTAACTGGGCGGAGTCTTTGTATTTCCATTTTAGTTGTATCGTGCATGGGAAAGTTGAACAACTTAAATGTGAGTTTGCTTTCTTTTTTTTCATTTTTTGACACGAAAGAACGTTGAGAAATACTGATTTGAAAAAATAAGAAAATTATAATTTTTAAAATAACAAATAATTAAGTAATTTGAAATAATTATAAAATTAAGTTAGGAAAATGTTTTAAAATATAAAAAAATATTAAATATCATAATTTTAGAAGAAAAAAATTAAATAGGCAGAACAATATATTTAAATAAAAACTGTTAAAAATTCAAATTCAAAATTGTCAGATACTTTTCTCATTTACCATTTTTCAAAACAAAAAAAAAAATTAAACAATGGTTCGATGGTAAGTTGGATAGGTTATGGTAAGGTTTGTAAACGTTTTCGCGTACAAAGTTGAAAACCTAGTCCATCCATGTATAGGCTACGCGTACCAAGTTGAAATGGGAAGCATTAGCCTATACAAGCGTGTATGGGAAGCATTATATATTAAATACTCATAATGATTATTGTTTTCAATTTAGTAATAATTTTTAAACATTATTTTGAGATAAGTTATGAATAAAAATGGTGAGATACTTCATATCATTTCATATTGAATTTGATTACGTCAAGTTGTTGTTATTTCCTCTTAAAAAGTTTTAAAAAATATTTAGAAATATACACCCCTAATTCCCTCGTACAGCTACGTCGGAGATAATCTACGAAAAAGCTATTTTCAATTCAGACTTAACGTTACGAAAAGTGCAGAAATCTACGAGAGAAATATTCATTCGTACCATATTCGTACTTCATATATTAAAATTTTTAAGGGTAAAATAACGAAAGAAATAGACATAATCAAAATAATAAAGGCAGGTTTTCATGAGAAAATTTTTCCCAGTATTCTTGACTTTAGAAAGAGAGGTATATAGTATACTCTCAATAGGAGAGAAAGAGTAAAATGATTAAATTTATATTAAAATTTTTTTATATCTTTTGACAAAAAAAAATTACATAACCTTATTTTTTAATTTTTAAATTTATATTTCGTAAATTTTTCAATTCAAAGTTAAAATTTTATTCATTTAAAATAAATGATAAAATTTTAATCAATTTCAAATAATTTTAAATAAAAATTCGTTCATCAAACCATAATATAAAATGTTTTTTTTCTTTGTTTACATTCCCTTGTTTGTTTACAAAATTCAAATGTCAAAAGAAATTATATGAAATATCTTACTTTTTTCTCAAAATAATATTCCAAAATTATTACCTACTACAAATTTGAAAACAATTAACATCATTCTTAAGGCCTTACCTAAATGACGACGTACGGCGTATATTTTATGTCAAAATAATTTTAAATACATATAATTATATGGGAGCTCCCGAAATACGCGACGTACCATACGTTTTTCTTACTAAAATTTAAAAAATAAATAAGGTTTTTAAAATTTAAAAATTGACAAAGCGTATACAATTTCGTTATTGTTTTTTGTTATGTTGTTATGCTGACGTTTTGTTGATATTAAGTAAATAAAACGTTTTTAAATTTAAATCTTCTAAAACTTCAATATCATCGAAATCCATTTTACAAAATTTAAAGAAAAAAAAAATTAAAAATAATACCAAAATTAAAAACGGTATTTTTTATATGAAATCAATATGGAAAATAGATTTTTTGACAAATTAAAAATGGTACGCGCGTATCGATTTCGGGAGACGTCGACGTACGGCGTATTGTACGTCATACGGCGTACGCTTTTGATTAGGTAAGGCCCAATAATTTTTTAAAAAAAATTAAATAAAATTAAATAAAAATATTAGTTTATTTGAAACTTTTTAAAGAAGTAAACTGATCACTATATAAAATGAAGTAGAAAAATGGTACGAATGAATATTTCTTTCGTAGATTTTAAAAGTTTTCCTAACGTTATAGTTATAATTGAGAAACGCTTTTTCGTAGATTATCTGCGATTTATCTGTACGAGGGAATTTAGAATATGCCTATTGCATATTTTTACAAGCCTTAGGCAAATTTGTTTATATGTATTTTGTATTACATAAAAACAAATAATTAGAATTTTTATGTAAACAAAACAACCACACAAAGGATATTTTACAGTTCAATAAAAAATTATGCTACGTGCTACTACGGTCATATAAAATTTTGCATCAAATCGTGAATACCCTTACTGTAATATTTCCTTACAAAAAAAACATCACCGTAGTTTTCAGTATTGATATTTTTTGAAAATGAAATTTTCAAATGAATTATTTTTCTTTTAATTATACCAGTTTACCAATTTTTTTCTTTTTATACTAACTCATTTTTTCATCTCAAGTGATGAAGAAAAAACTGAAAAAGTGACATTACACATTTGTATATAGAGAAAAATTTATCAGGCAAAAATATGAAGGTAAAACAATATTACAGTCTAAATCCAGATATTTATAATACTTTAAAGTAAAAAAATTCTTGATTTTAAGTCACGAAAATATTCACCCCTATTCTAATTTCCCTCCTACAGCTACGTCGGAGATAATTTACGAAAAAACCATAAATCTACGAAAGAAATATTCATTCGTAGCATACTCGCACTTCATATTATTTCGTTATCAGTTCACTTCTGTACATATAAATAAGTTTTAAATGAATTTACATTTTTATTTAATTGTTTAGTTAACTTTGTTTTATAAAAATTTTTAAATCTCTTTTCAAAATATTTTTCAAAAATTATTACTACAAAATTGAAAACAATAATCATCATATTTACTTAAAAAAATGAATTCAAACGTCAAAGTTGCCATTGCCAATTTAATTTTCTACGAGGGAATTTAGAATCACTAAAACTTTTTTTTTCGTAGCGTAGCCAATTTTTCGTAGAGTCTTCGAGGGAATTTAGAATAGGGGTGATTATTGTTAAAAGTTCCCTTGCCTTACAATTGACGTTTCTTTAGTAAGAAATTTAATTTTAAGTCACGAAAATATTTAAAGTTCCTTGTCTTACAATAGACGTTTCTTCAACCACTTGCTTCAGTAATTCACTTTAAAAAACATTAAAGTTACAGCCGTATCAACCAATTGATATTTTTTTTTTTATCTATTTCTAAAAAGCTTTACAAAAATTATCCAGAAGTTCAAAAAATTAGAAATAATATCATATACTATTTTTTATTTTGCACATTTCATCATACACAAAGATAAATTTTGTAATCGAATATAATTATTCCTATTTTGAAAAACTGATCAAAAATTTTAAAATTTATTTTAAATTCAAGTTCATGTTTCAGTTTCAAATTAATAAAGCTTATAATTTTTTTTGTCGTTTTAATATATCAGTTTTTTTTTATTGAAACTCTTCATTCATACATATGTAAATGTAATTTATTTACCTAAATATAGATATTAATTTTTACTTTATAAAATATAACAAAATATAAATATAACAAATAGAATTATAATTTTGATTTTTATTTTTTTAGAAATATTTGGCATTTTATGCTTTGGTAAATATATTTACTTTTAATAAGAATATATATCTAATATTCGTATATACTTAAACATTTTTTTTGTTATTTATTAAATTTATATATATATATATATATATATTCAATTTTATATTTATTTAAATGACATAAAAAATTTATTTTGTTTCTTTTTGCCCAAAATATATTCTTTTTAAAAAGAATTATAAAAGAACCCTTTTCCCTAACCTTAATTAAATTGTGAAGGAATAAAAATAATATTTTTTTTTTAATTTTTAAACAAAAATAAAAGCACGTAAATTCAAAAAAGAACAATCACAAATTTTTTTATTTTAAATCTATATTTTGATATTCAATAATATGAACATTAAAATAAAGTTAAAGGCATTGGGCAATAACTTGGTGCAAAACTACAAAACAAAATTGAAAATTTTTCAAATTTTTGAAAGCCATAGCAAAACTAGATATTAAAGATTAAAAATTTTTTTAATTAATTAATTATTAAAAATATTTTGAATTATTATTAAACATTTGAATAACTGAATTAAATATTTTCGTTTACTTTTTTAAAACGAAACAAATAAATAAAAAATTTAGAATTACCTAGCTTTAAAAACAATGAAAAATTTAAATAATTTTAATTTAAAAAATTTAGAGAACTTATGCATTAAAAGGCATTTAAAAATTAAATTTTATTACTTTTTAAAAATATTTTTAATTTATGTATATTAGTTTTTAGTGGTGAAATGACTATGCATATTTTCGACTAAATTTATTTACACACGTAAAGTAATCCGAAAAATACCATTTTGTTTTAATTTTAAACATATATATATATATGTATATTTAAAGAATAAATTTTAATTAATTAGTACCTTAGTTGTTAAAATTTTAAAATAATCGAGATGAAATTATTTCATCTCATTTCATATAATTAAGTATCTACATATTAATTCAAAAATTAAAAACCCAAAAAAAAAAAATAAAATAAAAACATAAAAACAATTCACGATATTTCAGTACTGAAATTTGTAAATCGAATTTACAATCAGTTAAATATGTGCGTAAAAATTTTGTTTTTTTTTTTTTTTCAGAAAATTATAAATTGGGCCTTTTGAAAACTTTGACAAAATATTTAATAGTTGGTCCCCTCTTAATATAGACTATATTTTAATATTATAAAAAATTATGTTACCTTATTTTAATTTTTTTTTTCTATTTTTGGCCTTTGTCGAAAAAGAAGCCTAATTTTAAAAATATCGCATGAATTCGAAACCTTATTTTTTTCATATTCCGAAATAATTTTTGTACATTTTATCAAATTAACTACTTTTCAAATAATACTTTTATAATTTTGAATAACAGTTTTTGGTAAAAATTTCATCTAGTATAACGTTTTTTATTTGTATATAAAATAAGTAATTATTTTATAAAAAAAAAAAAAAACTAACAAGATGCAATGAACAGTTTAAATTTATAGTTTGATTACTATTGTTAATATAAATTATAAGTAATTGAAACTATAAACTTCATGTGTTTGGCATGCATTATCGTTTTTTATAACTAATTTACAAAAACTCTATTTTTATTGGATTAATTAAATTTAATTTAAAATTTTTTTGTATTTCTTACAATTGTTTAGAAAAACTTTTGTTTTCAAAAATAATTTAAATCTTGTATTGATAAAAAAGTACTATTTTTTTTTTAATTTATTATTTGAAACTGTTCATTGCAATTAACATTTTACAACTCATTTTTTTTTAAATTATCAACTAATTTATTTAATATAAACATAACAAATGAAAAATAACATATTTCAAGTTCAACTATATAAAAACAAAAATTAATAAAGATTAAAAATTTACTTATTTTTCAAAATTAGTACACATAACATAGAACAATTAATATTTATGATTATAACTATTTTTTTTTTTTTTACTTTTAATTTTGATTAAAAATTAGTTTAAACAATGCATAAATATAAATATATATAATATGTATATATAATAGATATTTGTTCTATATGTTTATTCCAAAAAAATAAAAATAAAAATGTGTAAAATAAGAAAAATAATTATTAATTTAACGAGTAAACTAACAAAAAAAAACATTTTATATAATTAATTAAAAATTTAAATCAAAATTTTTTTAAGTTTAAATAGGACTGCTTTCTACAGCCACTATTTGACCAGTTTTGATATCTATAACATTCTTACAGTTATTGTTTTCATTATGGCTATTATCACCACTATCAAATATACTAGGTTGTATATCTATATTATTTATATTATTATCAGATGATTTATACAACATTAAATCATTCGAGGTGCTTTCATTATCTCCACTGGAATTTTTTGCATTTTTACTCAAGTATAACTCCAAGTTATTATAAGATGTAAAAAAGGCAACTGTTTTATTATTATTTATTGAATTAAAATGGTATTTTAAATGATTTTTCAAGTCTTGTTCTTCATGGCATGAAAAATCACAATGAGAACATGAATGACTGGATTTAGTTTTGGAAACTATAAAATGACATTTTAGATGTTCTTTATAAATATTGGAATTATTAGTTTCAAATGGACAATAAGAACATTTTTCATATTGAATTGTTGATGCCTTGTCATTGGAAATAGATTGATCTTGTTTTAAATTAACATCATCTTCTTGTTGTATACATGATTGTTGTAACATCTCTAGTTTGTTTTCCAGTTGCTTTTTTAAAAAGGTATTTGACTGTACCATTAAAGACGTTAATTGTTTTTCTTCAAGATTAGAACCTAATTTATTTTTTACAACCCATGAATCCTTCAATTTTTCTAAGGTGGGTTTTGGGAACTCCTTATCTTCAGTATATTTACTTAAAAGAGTTTCTGAAATAAAAAAAATACCTTTAAATTATGCCTTAACTTTTAACTGATTCTAATTACCAGTACGATCTTGATATCCTTGACGATGTACAGAAAAGTGAGACAGAAGAGAATGTTCTTGTCTTGATTTAAATGAACAAAAATCACATTTATAATACAGTTTATTATTTTCAGGTAACACTTGTTGGTGATATTTTTGGTGGCCAATTAAATCTTGTTTGGTAAAAAAACGAGTTGGGCATTCCTGACAAAACGAAACAATTCGATTTTTTTCAATTATTATATTAAGATTATTATTTATGTTCGACGCAGCAGACATTAAATCTATTACCAATTTTCCCTCTTCGTCATCTTCATCGTTTTCATTGTCACTGCTATCTATATTTGTATCAAATTTATTGAATATATCATTTTTAAGGCAATCATCTTGAATATTTTGTATGCTATTATATTCCACAATACTGTGTTGTTGTTCATCGTGTGTATGTTTTGTATGAATGAATAGTTGTTGTTTCTTATTAAAGAGAAGACCACAAATTTTACATTCATATTGTTTTGCTTTGTGCAATGAAATATGATAATTCATTTGAGATTTACTTTCCGAAACATAAGGACATTGGGGACATTGCTGTTGCTTAGATTTACTAGAATTTCCACTTGGTAAAATTTGTAATTCTGTGTCATTCAATTCAGATTTTAATTTTTTTTCATTCTTATTCAAATCCTGTACTTCCATTAGAAGTGGTTGTATAGCTATGCTATTTCCATTATTGTTGTTTTCGTTATTTTGTTGACTTGATAACTGGTTGTTTTGCAGATTTTGAGATGATCTTCGCCCAGGTTGATGATTTGTATTAGCACCTAAGGGACGATATATAGGCGAAAATCTATCACTCGAACGATCAATGGTTTCGATGCGGATGTCTCCGTTGTGTTTCAAACGGCAGTGGCGCTGTTAATTTTTTAAACATAAATTTAATATTTAGAAAATAACTTTTGTATTTTAATTTATGCCGCTAAACAAAAAACATTATGAACATAATTTAAAATATTAAAAAATATTAGTACATAATATGTTGTAATGGCACACAAAAAAAATTAATATGATAAATGAATTTTCATTTAACCCTACAATGAAATCGAGATTTCCAAGTTTAATGAGTTACATAACAAATATTTATTTTAGTCGCTATATAAAGTTTGTAAAACATTTTTTTTTGTATCTTTAAAATTATAAGCCAAAATTTTCAGAGGACTTTTATTGTATATATATATATATATATATATACATATATATATATATAATGAAACTTTTATATATGTAACATTGAAATTGACAGATTAATTTTTTTTTTATCTTTACTTCTCATAAATGTGCTAATATGATTTGGCTTTATTTTTATTTAAAAATTAATAAAGTCGAAAATCTTATAAAGAACGTTCGTTACTCACAAATCAGTTTTTCAAATTTTAAAGAAAAACTGTTTCATCTTAAAAAAAATGAAGTTTTTTGAATTTTACTTTAATGAAACAATGTTTTCTAATTAACATATAGAAAATTTTGTTTTGCTATTCAAAATTCCAATTTAAATGTTACATATATAATTCCTTTTATTAAAAAAATATATACCAGATCCCTTAATTATTAATTATAGAAACATAAAGGACGGCTAAAAGTACATTGAAGAAAATTTTCCATTTAACCAAAACCAATGTAAAGCGATTATATTTTAAATTTTTATATTGAAACAAGTATTAAAATTGTAAATGAATTATTAATGAATACAAAAGATACCAAAACCATACTTTCTTAAAAATTATATAATAAAAAAATGACACAACTTACAATATACTTGAACAAAATATAAGTTTTAATATATTATGTATGTATCGGCAGCGACTAATTTACTTAAACAAAACAAAAATTGTAGTCAATTTTTTTTAAAAATTTGACAAAACTGAAGCTTTAAAATATACATGTATGGAACTATGAGAACTTATAACAAAAATTTTAAGTAAGAATAAACCCGATTTAGAATGCTAATTTTTTAATTCTTACTAAACCGTAATTTCTTTTAAATTATTTTTAAATGAATCATTTTTTGATTGTCATACTCATTTTTTTTACTAAATTATTATCATCTATTCAAACAAATCGCGAGTTACACGCTTGATACAAAATCTAATCTAACAGAAAATGATATTGGAAAGCTTTTTTTTTATTAAGTTTAGTAAATCTAATGATAAGAAACTAACTACTTGACAGCTATTATACCTGTATAACATGCTTCCAATTTGACACTTGATGGCAATGACCACAACGATAAGGTGCTGGGCCCCGCCATTGGTCTGTATTGTTATGATAATGACCACCACTATTACCCATATTATTACTATGATTTAATAGATTATTAAAATTATTATGATTTATATTTTGTTCAATAGTAGAATGAGTATTTAAATTATTTTTAGAAGAGCTACCCGAAATTATACCACCAATAAGAGAAGTATTAGAAGGCCCATAAGTTGAATTACCAAAACCCATTGTATTTGCAGAATGCGATGTAATTGCAGTAGTTACATTATTACAAATATCGTTATTTTGTTTATTATTGACATATTGAGTTTTCTTATTTAGTAAATGATTTGTACTAGCAGTTGCATTAGGACTAAAAGACGAATTATTTGTTGGTGCGGTAGTGGTAGTAGTTACAACCCCAACGGAACTTGCCTCATCCATCTCACCGTGCTCATTTTGTACGCTGTTAAAATTATTTCCGTTGCTGCTATTATTTCCCTGGTTACTTAAAGCTGCCGCAGCAGCTAAATTTAAATTGAGCGCTGCGAAAGTTTGCACCTGCTGTACCAAATCTTTTTCTGATTTATTGTTGTTTCCTGGTTGTTGTTGAAAAAGCATGGCCATCATATCCATAATATTGGTGTAATCTGAATTCGCTTTAACTTGCAGTGGAGAAGATAGATTGTTTGTTAACTTTTGCACACCCATTGTTTGTTGGCTATTTGAGAAATATGATAGAGTGTGTTGTTTGACGTGTGCCACTAGCATATCTCGATTAGCATGTCTAAAAGTTAAGAATCAATTTTTTTTAAAACTATTTATTTAAAAAGTTATTGTATAATATTTATATTGCACTTAAATACTATAAATACAAAATTATAAGAATGTAATCTAGAACTCTCGATAAATACTTACTTATAGTTGCATTCCTTACATCGGTACAATTTGTTTTTTTCTGGACCATCCTCAGTTTTCACTTCAAGAAGTTCATCTGCTTGGTTTTTGCATGTATTAAAATTGACAGGTTTTATTAAATCTGGAGGACTACGTTTATTTAATTGTTCCTTGCTGTAATTGGACGGGACTGTGCCGACAAATTGATCCGTTTGCAAAGAATTTTCTGCTGAAGAAAATTGTATATTTTCTTTTTTTTCAATAGATAACCCACTACAAACTGGGACAAATGAAGTACCAGCTAAATCTGAAGAAACTGTGCCGGTATTAGTTGCATTCGAATTTTTATTATCGTAATCCTTTAAAAATGATAAGGAAGCCTCTTGATTTGGTGTCATTTCACCAGATTTCATAAGTTTAGGATCTCCATCTTCATCTGTAACTTTCATTAAAGTTATATATTTATTATATTTAGTATAATTCCTTCTTCCAGTCTCGTCATTCATTAATACTCTTGCATTTTTATGTGAAGGATCTCTTATTGTCTTAAGACGGATATGCTTTGTTATATCCCATCGCCAATTACTACGATAGTTGCAAAGAGAACATTCAAATGGTTTCTTATTCAAATGACCAACGATGTGAACATGAAAACGTGATGCTGTTGAAGCCCAAAATGAACAATGTGGGCATTTATAAACTTTTTTTAAAGAGGCGTTAGCCGCATCCTCTTCAGAAGTAATTTTTTTAGTAACCTAAAAATAAGAATCAGTAAATATTTAGTATAATAATGTAGAATTTTACCTCTCCATAACCTGGGGCTGTTTCTACACCATAGTAACTAATTTCATCATTTTTTTCTTCATTACAGTATTGGTTTGAATTATCTAATTGTATTAAATCAGATTTATTTATTATTTTTTTGGTTTTTTCCGCAAAAGCTTTGGTTACACCAATTATGTTTTCACTTTTGTCTGCAGGAATTTTATTTTGGTCATTTATATCATTCCATATAAAAACTCTATTTTCCATTGGGTGTTTGGATTCTGTGAATAATTTTTCAATATCTTCATCGGTTTGAATATTATCATTACGTTCATTAGAATCACTTAATGAATCAAAAGAATCGTTTTGACAATTTCCAAATTCAGAGCAATTCTTTAAATGATTTAATAAATCTGTACTTGATTTACAACGATGCCTACAAAACTGACATCTAGTAGACCCACTGTTGTTATTGACAGATAAATTTATGGGAGTTGTACTGGAATGTTTCTCATCATTACTACTTTGGCTTCTATCAATTATGGAAGACACATTTTGACATGTATTACGATGTATGTACAATTCTGATAAGCATTTAGAAGTATGGCCACATATACATGTTAGATTTTCGATTTTAATAGGATTACCTTCATCTTCAGCAAACCGTTGTTTCAGTTTATTGAAAACGTTTTCAGATTTTTTACGAAATGAATAACTCCCAGAACTGCTTAGACCAGCACCGCCAGATTTAGAGGAATTGTTGGAGTCACTGCATGGCGAAAGCTGTGGTAAATGCATTAATAAATCTTGTGGAATATCTTTACCAAATAAAATTGAAGCTATTTGACGAAGATTATGTATTCCTTCTTGTAGTGTATCATTGTCGTTTTGCGAATTGAATTGTTTACTGGTTAACAAACCTGATGTTCCTGTTTGAATTGGAATGAGATTTGGAATTGGACGGTTCGATTTATTACTAGAACAAACATTAGTTTTAATAGAACCTTGAATAAAAGATTTGTGTGATAAATCTGTTGGCAAATCATCCTCATAATTTAGTTTTATTTTTTTTCTACTACATTGGAAACTTTCATCTTCCAAAACACTATTATTTTCACTTGAATTTTTAATATTTAAATTTTTGTTAGTGTTACTACAAATATTAGTAACACCGCTATTAATATTATTGTTTTTATCATTACTATTGGTATAATTTATAGTTCGATTTTGTTTATGGTTATTGTTGTTATCATTGTGGATATTATTTGTATCTTCATTATTATTTTTATTATTACTATTTGAGTCATCCTCAATATCCCCTGGTTCACTTAGTATGTCATCAGATATATCTGTTCCGCCAACTTTATTACGCCGTCGCATATTTGTCATACCAATAGCATGGCCAACTGGTGGTACATGATGATTCATTTCATGTACTGTTAAACTTTGTTTTATATCCGCGGTAAAATTGCAAGCAGCACATTTAAACGCCCCCGCGCCACCGTGATTTTTCATATGACGATCTAAATTCCATTTATATGGAGTACGAAAATCACAAGTAAAGCATTTAATCATTGGCATTGAATGATATTTAACGTGTTTACTAAAACGAGCTTTTATATGTGTAACATAACTGCATTTCTCGCATCGAAAAAATTTTGCATTACAGTGTTCATCGGTTTCATGTTCAACCAATTGAGAACGATATAAAGTAGTAAAATCACATAAACTACATTTTAAGAGACGATTTTTAGAATTGTCTTCCAAAAATTCTTCAACTTTTTGTTGTTTATAAAATTGTTGCTGCTGAATTTCCTGTTGGGCTGATAATTGTAATAATTGAGATTGTTTTTCAACTTGATGTATTTGTTGAGAATTTATTTGAGCTTTTGGAATTACTTGAACCGCTGAGCTTTGATTTTCAATTTTTCGTTTTCGGGTTTCGCGTCCTAATTGTCTTTTTCGAGCGGATCCATTTTCTTCAATTCCTTCAGTAGAACCATGCACCATTTTCATATGACGGACTAACTTTTGATAATGGCGAGAAGCATATAAACATAGTTTGCATTCATTTATCACAATTTTTTCACCATGTTGATCACGCAAATGTGTTAAAAAATAGCGTGGATTTTGTGTAAAAAATGAACAAGAATTACATGAATAGTTTCTCTTAATTTTACATTGAGGTAATCCTTCATCCTTTAGCTCAATTTGATTCTCAATTTCTTCTGGTTGATCAGCTGAATTCCTACTACTGTTATTATGTAACATGTTTTCATCTTCAGCAAATCCAAGTTGTTGAAAACATCCCAATGGAGATGTTACCAAATTTTGTTGCTGTTGTGTCTGAGGTATTTGTACTTTAAAAGATGATTTTTCATTTTCTTTTTCTTTATCAAAATATAATTGATTGCCGCTTACTACACTCCGAACTATTAATGTATCACCAGATCGATGAACCATGGAAGGAGCATCCATGACAATTATTCAATTATTATAAACAAAATTTCCAAATATTTTACAGCTTGGATAAATATAACAGATTAATTTCTTTATCTAAAAAATTTAAAAATATTTATTTAATAATTCTAACTTTAATTATAATTTAAAATAAAAATTTTATACTATTTTAAATAAAATTCGAGTAAAAATTTCCTTTCCACAAAAAAGCTTGAAATTAAAATGCCAGATTTTAAAACCTAATAAACATAATTAAAATATTTCTTTACAATTTTAAATTTTTTAAATTGAAAGACAATTCCTTGCAGATGGCAAACTATGATTTCTTTACATTTTTGTTATTATAAAATTAAAATATCTCAACTAAGTACATACTTTTGGTTTTGGTTTTAGTTTAAAATTAAATTTTTATGATTAAAAAATAGTTCAAGTTGAATTTAACTTAATTGAAAATTAAATGGTTATAATAAATGGTTATAAAGTTTTTGAAATAATTACCTAATTAAATTTATTTAATTATTTTAATGTATTTTTTATTAAAATTTCAATTCTGATTCAAGAACAACTTATTTAATTAAGGCTTTAATTCAAATTCAAAAACATCGAATTCCTTAAACCTTCAATTATGAATCAAACTTTAACATATTTTATCTAAAAAATATTTTAACAGGAATAATTCATATACATATCTAATTATCCATTTATTAAAGATTTTCTTATAAAAAATCTTCTTTGTAGCAAACAACAGACATCGGCACATACCTCAAACTTGTATATTAATATGCAAATAGATTTAAAATAGATATGTTTGTATTATCAAAAGAAAAATAAATAACCAATCTAGTAACTATAATATTTAAATTATAACTTTAAAATAATAACAAACCCTTAAATTTCAACTTTGAAAAAGCTGCACTCCAGCTTTTGTAACTTTTTATACGTAGGTACTCACTCATAATACCTATTAAAATATTAATGTAGTTAAATGGTTTTACATATTAACGCATTATAAAACTTAAATAGATATGCATATGTAAATTTGAGATTTGTTGTTAGTATAGTGAAGTGACTAAAAGACCGACAGTCAGTCATAATAAAAGCTATTATTTTCAATGACATGATGACATAACAACAGAATTTAGATACTTAAATAATAATCTTAATATGTACATATTTCATATATAATAGCAATTTAAATATTTGATATAATTATAAATGAGAGAAAAATTTTGAAGAATATCATCAGAAAATTTTTATAGTTTAACCAAATTTTATTAATTAAATGCAAGTTAAAAGGCAAAATTAAAAATATCTGAATAGTTTAGTTAGATACATATGTAACTATTTCTTTTCTTTACAAGAGAAAATCAATAGGAGAATACACATATTATTATATATGAAGTATAAACTGCATAATTTTTTGCCATTTCATTTTATAAAATCTTCTTTGCACCGGTTTTTAAGTATGTATTTATAATTAAAAAGTTTTCTTAGTGCAAGTTAATTTGCTTATTATTTATTATTTGAATTAAATTTAAAAACAAAAAAAAAACATGTTTATAATTTTATTTATTAGAACTTCAAAATAAAACTCTTTATACACAAGTTTTAATTTTGTATTCACAAGATTCATATCTAAATTACTCTTCGTATAAATTGTATATATATATTTCTTTTATATATATATATATATATATATGTAAATATAATAATTATTTCATTGGCAATATAGTTTTCATCAGTTTCCATTTCATATAAAATACTTAAATTTTACTTAAATCATATGTAGTATAAACATATTTTTATATAAATATAATAAATACCTATGTATAATCCTATGTTATTGCTTAAAAAAAAAATTGAAATTTTGCATTTAATTTAGATAAAAAGAATTTATTTTGAAAAATCTTATAGATACATATATGTATGTATGTATAAACAAAAATTTAGAGGGAAATAGAAAACAAACTTTTCTGTTTTTTTATTACTACATAATATATTTAATTTTGAATTTTCTAATAAAATTAAAACGGTTATAATTAAACATAAACATAAACAAATAATCAAAGTAAATTAGGACGGTTTTTTTTTTTTTTTATTTACTATTTATTTACATATTATTTTTTTTTTTCCATATAAATAATTTAATATATTTATGTAGGTATGTATAAAAATAAATTTCACTTTTTGTGGCAGAGTTTCAAGTGACATATGCTTTTAAATGCCCGAATACATAAGGCTATTATTCTTTTTAATGCTTTTTTAATATAATGTAAAATGTTAAATGTACTTAATAGTACGCTAAACATACATGTGTGGTTTAATATATAGTTCTATTTCTATATATACATATATTTATATATATTCTATATTACAAATGTATGCAATTGAATGTAAATATTTAATTGTGTGTGTGTTTAAAAGCAGTTACCTCATTCCTCTTCTGGTCTTCATTATTTTTCAGTTAATAATATTTTTCTATATTAATACAAAGAAGAAAAAAAAAACACAAATTGTTGAGAACGAATAACGAAACTTAAAAGCGAAAAAAACAAACAAAACAGAATAAGAAAAAATAAAAACTTTTGGCACTTGTGACTCTATCTTTCTGATAGATAGGTTTGTTGTTATCGCGCGCACTTACGAAAAAAACTAATGTAATGACACAACGAAATTTAGAATCGAACTGAGAACAGCGAGAAAAATTTCATTTTCAGAATGCTGCTCTGCTATTGTTTGTTAGTTGTTTTGTTACTCTTTAGGGTATTTGGTTTTTATTTTATTTTTTTTCTTTTTTTTGTTTTCTATCTTTCTTTCTTTACAATAACAAACAATACGATAAAAGCCAACAACGACGACAAAAAGAGCAGCAAAAGTTCTTTTTTGGATCATGAATTTTCCATGTGATTTACCAGTAAAGTGGTAAAAGCTTTTTTTCTGCTATAATTGCATACAAAAACACTCGATTGCGCAAGCTTTACTTTTTATGCTGGTTTTTGTTCTCCCAAAGCTATGAAGTTAAAAAAAAAAAAACAAAAATAAAAATAAAAAAGTATCTTCTCACTATTTTCGGTGAAAAAAGATGAGTAACTGAACTGAAAACTGAACTGCTAAAGATTACTTTGTTAAATAGGAAATTTTAATTTTTTTTTTTTTTTGGTTCTTGTTATTATTTTTTAGCTGGCATTTTTTATAATGAATAATGATAATTATTTGTTTTTTTTTTTTAATAGAAAAAGGAGAGTACATTTGTATTAGTAATGGTAAATTTTTAAGATTGCTTTTAAGAGCAAATTTGTTTTTGTAAAGGTTCGATTCTATAAATAGATTAAAAAAATTAAAATTATTTAAAAAAAATCGAGTTACTCAGCCGCGAAATTTTTTGTCAATGTTTGTTGCTCTATATTATATATTATGTTTAAGTATGTAAATATGTATGTACGTTTAACAAAACAATAAATTAGGTCTTTCATAAAGTTAACTTCAACAAATGAAACCAATATTTATTTTTTTTATTATTTTATTTTATTTAACCACTATGGATTTTGATCACTTATAATTTTGTTTTTAGATTAAAAAAAAAATTTAATTTTAATAAATAATGAATCAAATGACGGACTGGGGTATTGTTATAAACTTTACTTGGTATATATACCTATGTATATTATATGTGTACAGTATAGGTACATAGTATATGTGCTTACTAATTGTTTCAAAATTATATAACAAAACAGTTGTTTTTTTTTAAGCAACAGATTACAAAAAATCATAAAACTATTTAGTTATGTACCTTTATACATGTATACCTACATACTTTCATTATATTTTAAATAGGGATACCTACCTACTTATTTATTTAAATATAAATGTTACGACTAGACTAGATTTTTAATATCTTACAAAATTTTTGATAACGACTATGTTAATAATTTTGGATTTCGTTAAGAGTTTAACTGTTGATAAGGTTGGTAGGTACATATTAAAAAAAATCTAAAATGCAAAAGTATAAAATAAAATATCTACCTATAGGTATAATCTGCCCGTATATGCACATTCACATATTTGTACCTATTTATGTAGAAAATTATTTCCTAACTATAGTACGAACATGTATGTTTTTTAGCGTGCACTCTAGTTTTTAGAGCACTGCACTTTTCTGATCAATGCAGAACGCCTACTTCAAATTCTATTCGCAAAATATTTTTTGAAATTATGTTGAAAAAAATATGCCAAATTTACTAATAGAACGAAAACCTTTATGCCAAAATATTATGATTAAATAATATTCAAATATGATGTACCTATCTTGTACATATAGATATAAATTTAAATTGTGCAGCCCAATTTATTTTTTAGTTCAAATTTCGCATTTTCATAGCCAGAGATTTTCTTGAAAAATAACAAGATAGGAATAAATAGGATATATACATATATATAAGGATTCAAATAGGTATAGGTACCTAACTAACAAAAATATGTAGTAAGTATAATATAACTGCCTAAGTACATACATTAAATTTTGAACAAATAAGCAAAGCTTTTTATGTATGTATGTAACTATGTATCTGCATTAACCTTGTAAAATCTTATTTTATTTTCTTGTAATAAAATGCAAAAGCAAAATATTACTAAGGTAAGGTGCTTTCCTTATTGTGTTTTGGAAATTGTAAGTTTAAAACGAAGGAATTGTCCAAAAATAAAGAAAACTCTAATTACATAAAAAATAATACAATGTATTAAAGTGTCAACACTAATGCAAAAAAAAAAAACCTACTAAAATTTTTGTTCATCCAAAAATGTTAATTTCTTTGTCTTATCCAAAATATATACTATGTATAGTTAAATGTGGATTTATGGCGTCTGTATTCTTTTGAATTCAAAATGTTTTTAAAATTTAAAAAAATTTTTATACATATATTCATAATATGTACCTACTAACAATATAGAAATATTAATTTGCAAAACATATGTACATACATATACATATATTATATAAGTTATTGGGTTTGAACGAGGAAAAGTGTAGTAGAAAAAAAAAATTTAAGTTGAAAAGCGGCTCTTCAAACCTCTTTCACTACAACTAGGTAGGTACTATATTTTTTTCAGACTATTGACAAAATTTCAGATATATAGCTTTATAAGGTATAGAGTAATATGATATACATATATATCATATATATGAAGTTGTATGCCAACTACTCGAACCCACTACACCACCTCAACAAAATTTTGCTAAAACTTTGGCCATAAACTAAACTACTTTTGGCAAAATTTCAAATATCCAGCTTTGCCATGTTTAGAGTTGTTTTCATATAAAAGAAGAAGTTGTATGGCAGCTACTCGAATCTATGTACAGAAATAGCTTATAGTGATACTGGTATAAACATTTACGAGTATAAGTAAAGTATATTCATTTATAAAACATACACTATCTTCATAATTATTCTTCTAAAGTGACTTTTTGTACTAAAATCTGATTGTTAGCACAGTGGTAAGAGTTTTAATCGAAAAGTCTCGGTTTCAAATCCTGGTCAGATCATATCTAATAAAAAAATATAATTTATAATTGATAGCATAATAGTTTATATCATAATATAAAATAAATTGAACTGCCTCACCTTGAAACGAAAGGCAAATTCACTTACTTATGTGGTAGGGGACTGTACAAAAATAAATAAATAAATATAGATGTGGTCCTAAGTTTAAACGTTACAAAAAACAATTAATATATCAATTATAAAATTATCTAATTAATCTAATGAATAATGCCGCGTATTATTTGAAGGATCGAAGCATTTTTACAGATCTGACAGTAAAATAAATTAATGCTCTCTAAATCAGAAATCTATGAAATATTTTTTTAAAACTTCTAAATTTTTTGAACTAGGTGAGGAAACAAAAACACACATAAATTCTTCAAACGTTCTCTATGAAAGCAGAAAAACTACATTCGCCTTCAAACTTTGTTTACCAAAATTATTTCCATTGGCTCAAAATAAAACCTTATTTTTTATTATAAAAAATGTTAATTTCTTGAAAAACGTTTTCAAATTTCTTAATTCTGTTTAAAACGACAAATAAAAAATTACATTTTATTAATTGTTAATCACGTTTTCGTTTGCGGTGATTTGTTTAATTTTTTTTTATCTTTGTAAATTTTCTAAAGTAGGAAAAATAGTCAAATAGTAAGACCAGTCTAGTAGTGAGACAGTCTTTATATTTTAAAAAGTAATTGACATAAACTAATTTTTTCCAATCAAACATTTACATAATTTTATTTTGCAAGTGTGTACGTAAAAAATATATCGGACTGTATGTAATGTATCCAACTTACCCTAAAATATATATAATTGTTAAAATTATTTGAAACAACATGACAAAGAGATGTGCATATGGTAAATTTACCGAAGCAACCATGAAAATTTTGTTTTATTAATTTTATTATTTTTATTCATTGTTTCAAATTGAAATAAAAAAAAAATTAAATTTAAAAAAAAAAAAAAAATGCAAATTAGTTTATTTGGTTTGTATCATAACTGTCTCGTTGAATGTAGGTACCTGTGTCACCAGTATATAACGATCCCTGAGACATTTTACTTTTTCCAATATTTCTTTGTTTATATTTTGAAGAAATAATCGAAAGCCATTTTTAAATAAATGATTTGTTAGACAATTCTTTAAACTTTAAAAACCATGTACTCTTAAGGAATTTCTTCCAATTTACACCTTAATCTAGTTTGATAAAAAAAAAGATGTCTCACTTTTTGCCAGTCTCCCCTATATAGTTTGTATTTTAACAGACTGTTTTTATCCCTTTGTGTGCAATGGTAAAATAAATGGAGTGTATGTATAAACTAATTCTGTAGAAATTTAACATACAATAAGTTATAGAATCACTTTTCAATATTACAAAGCTTGGTTTCTTATTGTTTCGGTCGCTTGAATAAGATTGTCATGTGAAGCCTTTAAGAATACAGAATAAAATTTTAAATTTATTCTTTGCTATAAAAATTTTCTGGTTATTGAAAAAATATTTTCTTTTCACATTTAAGCATGATAAGAAACATCAAAGAAGATGCAAATTCATCACATCAATGACACTCAATTTTAATCCTTAATCTATTTCTGTTAATTGAAAATAATTTAATTTTAAAATTCATATACATATTTTAAACTTTGTTTTACGAAGGTTATTAGAAAGCATCGAAAGCAACCCAGAAACACTTTATAGGGTAGCTACAACCACAGTCTTTTTAAAATCAAACTTGGAATTGATCTCAAATACATATCAATTGTTGGTTTTTTTGGATCGGGATTGGAAAGGGAAATTGTGGTAGGAATTAAAAAATTTTAAGGGACATGAAGATGGATATGTTAATATACTCTTCTTAAATTTTTTAGGATTGTACATATATGAATTACCAACTTTAGAAAACACATTCCATGCTAACTGATATCATAATCGCGACGTTCGCATATCAAATTAAATTGAATAAGTCATGTTTCGCCATTTTTTTGTCGAGTCAAACAATTAATGAGGCTTCCACTTTTGGAAGAGGCATTAATTGTTTGATTTCTTTTGATCAGATGTTCGTCCCTACTATAAAACAGGTTATTGACAAACCATGTGGAGTGAGCGTTGAAATAACATTGATATTTTTTTATAAGACGGATAGCTCTATTTTGTACTTTACCGAAATATCCTAAGGCTGTTTGGAAGGCTCCAGCCCAAATATATGAGTTATTCTCCATTTACGGTCTTTAATGAATTTTCATTTACCAGACATTCAAGATTTTGTCATTCTCATAAAATTGAGTTTAAAACTATGTACAAAGATAAAGGGGTTCAACTAGTTTTTCATCGTTTTCAGTTTTATTTTCATGACAATAAATGATATAATAACGCTAAAGTTATAATTGTAAGTTAACATATTGAATAGAATATATTTATCATATAATTTTGTCTATATTGGTTCATTGGCCGTAAACCAAACTTATCTTTGGCAAAAGTTCTTGTATATTAAATAACTAGTAAATAAGTAATGAAAAAATAACTTTGTTTTTGAATTTTCCATCACAAATTGAATCAAGAAAGAACACAAAAGATTCGTACAATTATTTCGAAAAGTTTGGAATGTCCGCTCGTTTTAGAATTACAAAATTTTCTTTTTAGAATTTCGAGTTTAATTTTAATTTTTTAAATTAATATTTGGCAACCGAATAATTAAAATTCAGTTTCTGTATTTTGAGTTTGATATCACTGGCCTATAAAAGTTAACGGTACCTTTAAAAGTTACAGAAAAAAATATTAAAAATTTTGGGGAGTTCAAACATACGACTGCGTGTTTCAACGACATTTGTTCCTTGATTTTAAACGTGATCACTGATCATAAATGCCACGTAAGCCAGGTCTTACTGTAAAATCGATTTTTTTTTAAATAGAAATAAAACAAAAAATAAGATTCAATGAGAATCTAATAGCCTATTGACAATGACGCTCTCGTTTCGCTCCTATATGTAGTCAACAAAAGAGTGTCCACAATGAAATGTACATGACAGCGTTTTTGACATTGTTTTGTTTACAAATTTCATGAATTAAAAGTATTCAATAGTTTAAAGTTTATTGTTAAGCTCTTTTGAATAATGGTTTGGTATTATTTAACACAAGATACAAAAAAAATTAATAATTTTACTAATTTTTTATTCTAATAATATATTTTTTTATTTTTCAACATTCAATTATTTGAAATTTGAATACGTAGTTAAACAACTTTTAATGACTGCGTAATGGCTGCGACATCGTTGCGTCTATTATAGACAGTTTCATATAATTCAATACATTTAACTAAATTTGATAGCTACCTATAGAGAGCGGAACGAGAGCGTTCATTTTAGCTGGCTATAAAATTTAATTGCGTTACATAAAAAAAAAATATAAAAAATAACTTTGCAAGAATTGGAATTGAACCTTTCAATCTACAATTCAAATACTTCCCAATTTTATTTAAAACATATCGTTGATAATGATAGCTTAGCTATTGAAAACCGATGTTTTAATTAAAATTAATATCAATTTTCCAGACTACCAGGCTAAACAATGAAACATTTGCTTATAGGTACTTGTATTGAATATCTTTTGCTAATTGTTAATTTTGTTAAAAACGGCACGTGAGGTTGTATCAGAATCTTAAATAGCTACATAATCAAATTACCTTTAGTTCTTTTATATATTTAAAACATTTAACGAATTTGATTTCTAATTAAAATATATTTATACATTATATGATATTTAATTATAATAATTCTAATATAATTTACTTTTACATCATTTCATTACTTAAAATGATCAAACAAAAAAATTCTTATTATTTATTTTCAATTCCTATAATTTTAAAAATTGGCTTTAAATTCTTTTTTTTTTTTTTTAATTCTTTATTTTTTATAAATAAATTTGGTATTGATATTAAAAACATTATTTTAAAAAAAAAATTTTTTTTTCAACTGATCACTTTGTTTAAACATATAATCATCTGTAAAGCAAAGCAATAAGGCTAATCTTAAATTTTATGGACACAAGTATAAAAAAAACTTCAATGAGTTGGCCTTTAAATTCAGGTTGATGGTCATCAAGCTAAAAATGTCAACAAATGAATAAATATGGTTATGACAATTTTTTAATGTTTACAATAAACCATATAATATAATAGTTATATTTTATATTTATATATACATATGTATGTACTATTAATTATTATATATTATGTATGTATGCATACTATATAGTATATATGATTGAAATTTGATTATTTTTTTTTGCTTTATATTGTACGTACCTTTGAAAAATTATTAAAATACATTATACTGTACATTTATTTATATATTTATGTATATATCTTATAATAACGAAGCTTTATTTAAAATTTGGATTGATATTTTTGTTAGATTAAAATTAACATTTACCGAAGTGAAAGAAAACCGTCACACGTTTTGTAATATAGGAATTCTGTCAAATATATCATGTCATAAATATCAAATTTTATTTTAATATCATCCACAACTGTTTTTTTTTTCAATTTAAAACAATTAGGTAATATATAATTACTTATTTACATATTTAACATAACAAAACTTTTTAATTAAAAACTTTTAATATAGATATTTTAATTAAATACATAATAATTATATGTATTACATTTAATCCATTACTTTAAACAAAATATTTTTCGGACTGTATAGAATAAATTAATTTAATGCATCAGTTAGAAAAACAATACTTAAAATTTAAAGTAATAAAATTCTAGAATTAGAATCTGAAAATATAATTGAAATTATTTATAAATGTACATATGGAAATAAATGTATATAAATGTATGTATGTGTACATAAGAAGGTAAGTTAGAAAAATCTAAGTCAATGTCAATAATTACAAATCTGAATGATCAATAGTAAAAATCTAAATTAGTAATAAAAATTAATTTGTGCAATAATATTTTACTTTTTACCATTTTTGTTCTTTTTATATTATGTGTACATTCATACATATGTATACAGATTTAATTATATAGTACTAGTATTTATATTATATAATAATATAATATTAAGTATGAACATATGCTTCGAATATTTAAATTAAAAAAGTCTTATTGAATTACCTATATTACTCAAGTTTATATTGAAGAAAAAAAAATGTAAGTACAGTAATAAATATTTCGATGATCCGAATAATTGATTGCATAATGCATACCCGTATTTGGATTAACGTGAAATTCGGATTGGTGGATACCAGTCTAGCAAGTATAGCTGTGGCCCAAAAACTCTTTCAAAATAAAAATTAACATTATACCATAACGCACGGCTAACTGTTTTCCAGTAACTCCTTGATTTGTTGCTTCCAATATTTTAACTTTGTCATAAAGTATTAAAATTCTGTGAGCTCTTTTATGTGCCATATTTTAAACAAAAATGTATAGTTTTTACTTTTGTACCTACATTCTGATACTTACAATGTTTTAAGTAAACTAACAATAATAAATTTAAATTAAAACTTAAATACAACACACGCGTACAACAAAAACCTAACTGTTAATATAATTGTTTTTTTAAAATATTCATACGAAAACATAAAAACAATAAACATATTGCAATTTTAAATTCGGATTGTAGAATAGTTAGTGCTTTGTAAACTGTCATTCGGATTATAGGGGTTTCGGATTGTCGAAATATTACTGTATTTTGAAATTTTTAATAATTGGAAACATATCTACTCTTATTTGGATGTTTTCATTAATTTAAATCTATCTAGTATTCTTAATTAATTTCTATTGAAAAAATATTTTAGGTAATAGGTATAGGTATTACGCCGAAATTTACTTTGACCCTTTGTCCTAGAGATTGGCCATCCTATAACTAGAGATTTAGCCTTTTTTTATTCTATATTTTATTACAAATTTTAGTTGTATTTACTTATAATAGGCATTGATTATGCATGTTTGATATTGTTTGTGTCATGTGTGTACTTTGCTATACAGTGTTATTAAGTACTACTGATTGTTGTTTTTAAATCTCTCAAGTTCCATGTGTATTGGGAATTTACCTTATTGTTTTAATTTTGTTTATTGAATATTAGCATCCATTATATTGACTGCATGGACATTCAAGTAAGTACATTTAGGTGGAGTTGTGGGATCGAAATAAAATTTGTAGGAGGTTAAAACGTGCATCCTAATCTTAACTACCTATAGGTTATTTTTATTTTTAGACTTCTTGGTAAATTTTTATAATGTTTAGAAAATGATTTTAAGAAATTAATTTTCATATAAAAAGGAAAACTATTGAAATTAGATCATTTACATTTTAAAATTGAAATTCGAAATAACTAAAAAATAAGAAGACCAAAATGTTTATTTTATTATTTGAAAGTTTTTGAGTCCATTTTTTCTTTGCTACATTTTTTTTAATGATAATAAAACGCTTATGTTACAGTTTTTTTTTACATTTAACAAAAAACTAACGAAAAAAAAAAACGCCGGTTAATTCTTTATGGTATATTAAACACACATACATACATACATACCTACATACATCCATTTAATAAATTAAAAAATTTTTTAACTTTAAAAAAAAAATGTTCTAAACTTTTATTTGATTGTATGTATTGATATTTGTACATATAAACTTTAAAAAATATTTTTTTTTTTAATGTATTAAACCAAGGTTTATTCGATATTTGCTTTGATCGTATAATCGATACAAAATAATTACGTTTTTATATTCTTCTCAATAAGATTTATTTAAAAAAAAAAAAAAACAAAAAAAAAAAAATACATTTTCACGGTCAGCAATTGTTGTTACTTGTTAGGTAAGTCTGCATCAGTAAATTCAGCCAGTGTTGTTATAAATTTTTTTTTCAAATCGTACACTAAATCGTGTCAAAATCGTATTTATCGTATTTTTTACTTTTCAATGGCTACACTATACTCTTCAGAAACGTAAGGCCACAAGTACAATTAATACATCCATAACTGTCAACAACACTATGCAGTATTACATTTTCATCTAATTATAGAATTCATAATATATATATAAAAATTTTTTGTCAAATGATATTGACGTTGTATAAAAAGAGGAGGGGAGTTAAGAAATGAATGGCGAAGATGTACACCTGAAAAAGATTTTTTTTTATAATATAGTTAAGTTTATTAAATATTTTACACATTTTTCATACCTACTAATACTATTATTATATTTTATGAATGGCGAAAATGTACATCTGAAAAGGATTTTTTTTATGATATAGTCTACTCTCCTTTCGCTACATTCTTCTGTTTACGAGTTTTCATTCCTTTCTTCGCATAAAAATTAAGATTCCTTTTACTTAATTATTAAAAAATTCTACTTCATTAATTGTACATTTAATATTTGTATAAGTAATGTATTTTTAAAAATGTTATTTATAAGTAAATACTTTGTATTTATATTTATAAATAATATTATTAAAATATCCTTCAATTTCTAAATAAAATCTTAATTTGACAATTCAGAACATCAATGTATAAGTAAATACAAATTTGAAAAATTTACTGGAAAAAAAAAATATTCTTCAAGAGCTCAAAAAATTTAGAAAATTTATTATATACAAGTTCTATTGTGACTTGTAATGTAACCATTACATATTATTCTAAACAAAAACAATACAAGCATATATAGATATGGATATGTATACAATAATTTACCTAATATAATATGCTTGTGTTACTACAAACATATTAGGTAAAGTATTACTACACGGAATTCAAAATTTGAAATTTAGATTATTGGCATATGCTATATTAAAAAAGTTCATGTAGTGTTGCGTTAGGCAAGTTTTAGAAATTTGAAAATTAAAACATTTTTTTGTGGTTAAAAATTTGAAAAAAATTATGAAACAAAATAACATTGCATGTTAAATTACAAACAAAATTTTTTATGTTTGGGTCAAAATCGTATTTTTTTCTCAAAATAAGACTAAAAATCGTACATCGTATTTTGCCTTTGAATTTCGTACAAAATACGATAAATACGATGCTATAACATCACTGAATTCAGCAAGAACTTTAAAAAAAAATAAATACTATATATAAATAAATCTAATGTACATTCATATAATGCATGTGTATTTTTGTTTTTGTGACTGTTTTAAAACAATTTTATAATAATTTATATTTTTTAAACAATTATTGTAGTAGTGATAAAATATTGTCGTAAATCGGATTATTAAAGGTACAAATTAATACATACCAACTTTATTTAAAAGTTAGAATTAAAGAGGCAATATTGGCAATCTAAAAAAATCTGATTCATTTGAAAACTAAATTATTAAAAAAAAAATCTTTAAATTGTTCTAACACTTCACTGCAGTTAATTTTTTTTTTTTTTTTGATTATATAGGTAGTTACATATATATACATACATATTATTTGTAGGTATATTAAATGCACATTTTGACTTAAACTGCATTTAAGTTATTGGAATTAAAAAATATAGCATGTAGCAGTTTTATAGTTAGTTTTATTGCATCGGTTACGTGATGCTGTTGGTTTGTTTTTTTTTTTTTGTTTTTTTTTGTTCAACGAAAACTTTTAAATAAAAATCGTTAAGCGTAACGCAATACTAGTATTAATAATTTTTCTAACTTTATTTTTTTTTGTAGTAAAGCTTCTGCTTAAAATAACCTTGATTCAAGACCACATGACAATTATTCTATATTTAAATTGCAAAATAAAAATTGAAATTAACAAAACATACATCCATACATAGATAAATATATATATATACATATTTAAAATATAATTATCAGCAGTCACCCGAAGCAATTATTATTATGTAATATATGTATATTAGAGAAATAAAATATACAATGCATTAAAACTTAAAATTAATGCAAATTTTTATTAAAAAAATAAATAGACCTAAAATATAATTATTTATGTTAAACGATGCTACCTTTTAATAATAAAAAACTTATAAGTACCTACCTATATCTTGTTTAATTGAAAATGGTTTTTTCATATTTTTGATTCATAAAATTTTTACAAATTTTTTCCATAGGTTTTACACACTTATCAAATATTTAAATATTATTTGATATTTAAATAGTGTCTAAAGAGGAGTCGATGGGTTAGTGAATATAAGCATTTTGATTACTTATTGAAGGGGTGCGGGTAATACATTTAATTGATGTAAATGTTAATGTAACATTTAATTGAAAAAAAATAACTATTTAAACATAATTTATCTTTACAAATCCCCTTGGTGACCAAATATAATTTGAAATGACAAATATATAATATAATAAACAAAATAAATAATATTATTTATAAATTGATGGAAAGGATTGAAAGTGGGATGCACATGAAATTTTCCATAACAAAAAACAACAGTAAATAGTCCCTTAAAAAACGAATTTTTATTTACATATTTTTTTTAAGCGCTAACTGTTCAAAGATTAGGCTAATAAGCCTGTCTACACCATAGGTACATGTTGGAATAGGGGGTCGTCATGTTATATTCGTGTTATTAGAATTGATTAATGAATTCTACATAAAATTTAAACATGAGATAGTACCAGGCCTTATAACATGTAAAAACGTCTTAGATTTTCAATAGATGCAATTCTATTTTTGTTTATATTGTAATAATTTGTTATTAAATTATATGGTATTCTATATCTGTGAGTTATATTTTTAATTTAAATTTTTTATTTACATTTTGTATTGTTATATTATTTAATTTTTTATTAAAGATATATAATTATTAATTACTGATTAAGCCATTAATTTGAAAAATAATTAATGAAATTGTTTGTCTCGTAAATACAACTGAACTTATACATATTAGTAAGCAAGCAAGTTTTTACTTGTTTTTTACAAAGAAGATTTTTTTGAAAATTTGAACTACCCTGACATCGTAAATGTCTTTGCGACGTCGTGAATACATTGTCGCCTGATCGTAAATGTAAACTTAAGAATTTCACATTGTCTCATGATCGTAAATTCATTTTACATTGTGTTCGCGACCCATTTTCACGACGCGTGTTGTTAAATTGAGTATCGAAAATTTTTTGGATATACAAAAAATAAATTTAAAGTTATTTGAATTTGGAAGTTTTAATTTGAATTTTTGTCAGTTAAGTTTTATTTTTGTGGTCATGGAAACTCTTATTTCTTCACCACAGTCCAATAAATAATTGAAGAAAAATTTTTTAACGAAATTAATATCCATTTTGTCTAAATATTAATTTATACTTTTCAAAGAAAGTTTCTGTAGAAAAAATTTAAATTTTTTGACATTTCATTTTGACGCAATCAGAATTGTAAACAAAATACATTGTATTTTCGACACAATGTGTTCAAAAATTTTTACATTGTGTTATTTTCACATTGTATCAGGTTGAAGTTTTTTTACGACATTTACGATGTCACCCCTAGTGAAATTTATAGTCTTATATATCTAGTTGAAAATTAAAAATAAAAATTGTCTAGTCAAGTGATGACTACTGTTGACTAATGACATTTCAATTGTATTAAAGAACGAAGTAATTTCCTAAATTTAATTTTTTTTAAATATGACTTTTTAATGTCAACTTAAATGCAAAATACATTCTACATATGTATGTACCTAAGTACCTAAGTGTTAAAAGTTAGTTATATTTTAGCTTGATTTTATTTAGGTATGTTGATAAATTTTTAATTATCTCCAAGTCCGAAAATAAAATTTATTAGGTTAGGGGTATTGTGTCTCACCGCTGGTGGTGGATATACTTCCCATACAATATTTGAGCAATATGTAAGAGTAGCAGTGCTTATTTATTATAGGGATGAGCATTCATCAGATTTCTTTATAAAAACTAGGTACTTAGTTTTTTTGTGAATAAAATTAAAAAAAAAATAAAAGTTTAAAAAAATTGCAATGGGGTGAGGGTTTCAGAAATTTAACATTGTTTATAATATTGTTTTAATAATTATTCTACCATTAAAATTTTCAAGAGTTCCATAATAATTTTGTTTTTTTTCTGTTATAGATAAAAAAAATTCTGAGTTTAAATTTAGTAGAAATTTGTATTTTATGTACTGCACGGTGTTATGCACATACGGGGTGTGCTACATTTACTCTTTTAAGTGAAATTTTTGATGACCAAAATTATGTCAAGAAATTCATGATTCAATTTTAACTGCGCCAAATTATTTCCTATGGAGGATTATTTCAAAGAACGAGTAGGTATATGTGAACAAAACTGTGGCAATAGAGCCTGATACCTTGCGTGCTGCTATGCAAAACGCCCATTTAAAAGCCCAATTTTGCATTGATGAAAATGGTGGTCATTTATCTGACATTATTTTTCATAATTAGAATTTAAATCATGCAAAGTTCATATTATATTTTAAAAAAGAAAACAATAAAAACTAATAATAATCAAAAAAGTTATTAAATTTTTAAACCCCATGGTGACTTTTGGACCCTGTATAAGTAGCTACAATAAGAATAATTAATTTTTATTTAATAACTTATTAATCAATCAAAAAACAAAAAAAAAAATCTTAATTAAAAATTTTTCTGAGGAAAATTAAAATGAAGCTCATATTTTCCTCTGCCGTTCATAATACCTATAATTTATTGCCCAAATCATTTGCCATGAGGATGCCTTTTATTCGGTCTTAAAAATGTCAATGTAAATATAAAAATTTAATGAAAAAATTAATGTCAACTAAAAGGTGGAAATTTCAAATGAAAAACTTACAATTTTTTTAAAGGTTTAAAATAAGACGTACATACCTAGTTACATACTAACATTTTGTCAACTACCAAATAAAGAAAATTCGAAAATAATAAAAAAGTAAGTTTGTATGGTATATGTAAACCTGTTTTGAAAAAGTTTTAATTTATAATAATTTTTATAAAATTTAAAAATTAGTTATGCTATTTTATGTTTTGCAATTTTCTTAAAAAAAAAATCCAAAACAAAATTGAAACACATTTTTTTTTTTTGTTTATGTGTTAAATAGGATTTATTACACCACCATTCTATTTTTAGTGATTCACTGAAAAACAAAAGTAAAAACGTAAATGTGAAAGAAATACATTCTTAAGTATGTATCTTAAAAAAAACTAAAACGAAGAAAGAAACAATTATTTTGTTTTTTTACATTTTTTTTGTTACTAAATTAAAAAAAAAGACTTCTTTTTCTCTTTATCTTTTGCCATTTGAAAGTTATTTAATTCAAAATATTCTAAACATTCATATATTACTCAATAAAATTTACAATCAGCCGCTAATTGATATATCAACATGATCTAAAGAGAAAAAAAAGTGTTTATTATAGAACCAGGTCAAGGTGCAATTCCTTGAACAAAGTCAGCAGAGCTTTTTATGATGATAAACCATAGCGCAGAATGGCGTCGACAACAAAATAATAAAAAAAAAAAAAAAACAAAACAAAATAATAATAATTTTTGTTCAAAACTTTTAAGACAAAATAGGTATAAAAATAGTGAGAATGTCTATGTTTGAAAATTTCCAGATAAATTTGTAAGGCCAAAGCAGATGAAAAAAAAATTGTTTTTTTTTTTTTTTTTTTTACTAGATTATAACATTCTTGTTTTGATATTTAAGTATTTAATATTAACTTTTTTTTAATGTACATATTATATATATCTATATACCTATATATCTAAAAATTTGTAAATATATAATATAAAGAATATACTACCAATCATAAAATAAATTATAAAATCAAATGCTTTTAAACAGTATTGATGTTTATATATGTACATAGATTATAATAGAACATAAATTGATTATATATGTACATACTTATATACATACATACCTATGTAACTAAAAAAAAAGTTAGCATTTTATTCTCAATGCATCTAAGAAATATAAAGAAAATGGATTATAGATTATAGAATCAATGATTACCAGTGCAGTATAGATATCTATGTATGAATGTATGTATATACGAATGCAATATAAAAATTGAGATACAATAAAAGAAAAAAAAAACTAAATAACCAAATAAACCAAATTTATCACAAAAAAAAACAAAAATAATAATTAGGTTAATTTTATATAACAGTGAACCACCTTCAACAGTGTCATGAAAAGTTTTAAAAGTAGTTTTTGTTGGCCCCAATCTTATTTTAATAATATAATAACTTAAAAAATATTATTAACTTTACTTACGGACTTAGATTACAAATTAGTGTAAAATTAATAAGACAAGTAGGTACCTAACAACAAAATGATAAAACCTGTTCAGGAATTAGCAAATATTTGTGATTTTAGTAAAAACAATTAAAAGTAATAAGTACCTTTTTAGATTATTTTAAATAGATATACTTTATATATACATATATGTAATTTAGGGCAACATTTCATTTTGCCCAAATATTGTCTGGGGAATATATCCGAGCAGTGATAAGACGGAATACCCCTATAACCATAATAAGGCTGAATGCGGAATCATTTTAAATTAAGGGGCAATATATAAATCCTATCAGTTATGGGTCAAAACCAAAAAAATTCAAACAAATCGTGAAAATAGACTCGTAGGTGAAGTCCCGAAACCCACGGCGCTGAATAGAGTATAAAAAATAGTTTAAAATCTGTCGAAAATTTTCAAATTTTATAGTCGGCTACAAATTTGGAATGGGAATAATATAACAATGTATTAGCTTTTAGAGCTTTTTTTGTAATAAATAAATTATAACGGTGATATATCCCACCAATTTAAGGACATTATGACTCACATGTAATGAGACCAAACTCGATTCTAATTTGCACGTAGAAACTATTGTAAGTTCTGGCTTTTAGCATAAAGTAACATATATTATATGTTACTTTATGCTTTTAGTTAGAAAAATGAACACATCTATAAAAATTTCAATTATTTTATAAAAAAGTTATTTTATGCATAAGATCTGTTTAAACAGATGAATTCCAAATTCAAAAATTCTAATTAAAATCGAGTAATGACCATAAATTTATGTGATTTTATTTTACCATTAATAAATCAGTCCAAAAAATGCAAAGATATTATTAAGATTCCACCTTATGCACTATTATTCGTTAATGTGTTGATCACAATTTAATCAAATCTTGTAAAAACATGTAAGATGTAGAAAAATATTTTGAATGCACGGGAGCACGTAAGGCAACAACTTATTATTTGCTACTTTTAACAAAAGAAAGTATTGAATTTTACATCATCATAACATTATGTTGAACAATTTTTTTATTATCAAATATCAAGAATAATAATTAATATAAATAATTATGATTCAAAAATTTTCTTTATTAGGTAAATCATGACGTAATAACAAATAAAAACTAAAATTATAACCAAAAAACATTTGTCTTTTTACCAACCGCTAAAAAGGGTGTCGTGAGATCAGTGGTCCATAGACTTGGTGGTGATAGAGAGACCTCAGACGAACAAAAAATTGAGGATCTATTTAACCTTTTTCCCAAGTTATAGGGCTTCAAAGTCGGAAAGTTCGATTTGTCTTTCAAACCTACATAAAATTAAATAACTCGTGAACGGTTAGCCCTGCAAAACAGTTACATGGCTCATTTGAAGCTCTAAATATGTGCTTTATATTATTGTATAATTCTTTCCTACATAAAATTAAATAACTCGTGAACGGTTAGCCTTGCAAAACAGTTACATGGCTCATTTGAAGCTCTAAATATGTGCTTTATACTTTTTTATAATTTTTTCTATTTAAGTTATATTTCATAAGAATAAAGGAAGATTCTGTTTTAATGATGAATTTTTGTTTGTTACAAGGTTAAAACTTTTTGGTTCAAACAAAATTATTTAAAAAACCATTACCTTTACTGTAAGTTTTCATTACGTGAAAAAAATTTTCACCTCCGGACCTTCAATTTGATATCTATAAGTCTCATAAAATTTTTAAAAAATTGAAATATTATTTAAAAGAACGCGGTGAGCTAGACGTATCTTAAAAGTAAAATTTATCGAACAAATTCAAAACAAAAAAAAAAGGGTTTATTCATTTATAAACAATCCGCTATTCGCTGTGCTGTAAAATAAGAACGCTAACATTATAAGATACAATGGGAAAAATGAGTAATGGATGTTTTTCTTTTTCAGGTGAAGGATGGGATTTTTGGTTTTGGATGGGATGTTTTTTCAGGTGAAGGATGGGAGGATGGGATTTGGATGGGATGTTTATTGCTTTATAAATATGATATTATTTATTTTGTATATAATATATAATATTTTACTTTACATATTTAATAACCAAAATTTTTTATAAAGAAATTTTTGAGAAATTTGCCTTTCAATTAAAAAAACTTTGCAAGATTCGAACCCACACTCCTTCGGCTAAAAACCACATGCTAACACTAGACCACTGAAAGGTCCAATATTAAAATAATGGATGAGTTAAGAACTTATATAAGTTAATTTTTGTTGTTATATAGGTATGTACATACATATATATCTTTAAAATATTAGGAATTTTTATTTGGTTATAAAATCAAGGTTATACGGTTTTTTCAGATATTAATACATAAATGGAAATTTAACATCCGCATGTACAAATTTATAATAATTCAACAAAATCATAAATAAATTAACTTGATAATGTCGTTTTTCTAAATAACAAATATTTTCCAGTTAAAACTACAAAACCAGGTACAGAATTTGGCAACCTATTATTGAATTAATGTGAAATAACTTTACATTAATATTTGATTGAACGATAAGGGAGAATTTTCGGAGTTTACTTCAAACATCAAAAGACTTTAAAATTGCAACTTCCGAAAAACGAAATCATCTCCGAATTACAACATTCATTTAACTAAAGAGACACTATATACACAAGAACACAATAATTGTTAATTCAACTATTCGTAGAAAGTGATTGCAAGCGAAACTACTACATATGTATGTATGTATATATCAATAATAATTACCTTTTTCATTTTATATCTTTAAAAGATATGGAATTTTTTGAATTCAATTACCTAGGTACTTATAATTTGTATATTATATTATTATTAATATATTATAATTTGAATTAAAATTAATATTCAAATTAGTTTCTAAAAAAAGGTTCTAACTTCATGACCTAAATGAACATCATTTCCAGTTACTAAAAATATTAATTAAAAAAACTTTATAAAATTAATAGGTATATAAAGAGTAACAAAATTGATATACAGATTTTTTTTCTGCACGCTGTAGCTAAACGATCATTTTCGTATGCTATATTTTTCTAATTTAATATTATATACATACAATATATAGATTATGTAAATATATCATCTACATTAACACATCTTCACAAAAAAAAACCATATAATTTACATCTACCATTGCAAAATATAAAGTTCCAAAGTGATTTCTTATTAATTTTTTGAATCTTAGGTTGTTTTGTTGTTTATTTACTTTTATAGAAATCGAGGAAAGACTTTTGTGTATTTTTTTTGTTTTTTTTTTTTTTATTTTAAAAAAAACTTAACACTTGCATATTATTTTTTTTTTTATTATTTATAAAGAGTAGTTTTTAGTTTTAAATGAAAGCTTTTTCATCTTTCCTTTTCTAATTACAAAAGCTTCCTGGAATTTTACACTCTTGATTGCAATCATGTAAATTGTAAAGTTCTAATCTAAAAGAATTGAAGTATGCTATGTATTTGTTATTTTCATACTCTATATATATATATAGTACCTATATGCATATTTAAAGTTGGATAAAAATATATCTTACAAAATAATATTCATACATACACATACCTATGTACAACTAAAAATTTATATACATATTTAGTAAATAATAAACTTTAACCAAAATAAAAAAAATTTCAAATTTTGTAAATAAACTATTAAGGAATTCATAATATATAATCAATCATATTATTTGGAATTCCATAACAGTTTAATATAAATATGTACATATATAATATAATAGCTATAAGATACTAGAATATTATAGAATTTTATTCACTATAAGATTGTTTGACTGATAACTTTTGAAGAAAATAATTACTTTGTTTATTATAAAATATTTTAGCATGAAACGCAAATTAATGGAAAAATTTTGAAATAAAAATTAAAAAATTATAAATAGCTTAGGTTACCACGTATTATTAAATAAAATTGTATATAAAGACCTCCTTATTTAAAAAATATAGGTAACTACATATGTAGGTATATAAAATTAGAATTAGGTACTAACCTAATTTATTTTATAAATAATTTTGAAAATATTTTTATTGCATTAGGTCCCTACCTATTTTTTTTTAAATTCTTTCGTTCAAAAAGATGCAATTAATTGCATAGTTATTATACAAAAATTTTCCAATTTTTAAAGTACTTACATTCTTGCAATTTATTATTTTTAAATAATTAAAATCTTAAGTTTTGAAATTGAAGTTTTGTTAGTTTATTACGCAATATCGCGCAAGACTTTTATACTATTACTATAGTGGTAGTTTAGGACGTGATGCGCAATTAAAATACACATGCACTTAAATAAGTCTGTATACCAAAGGTTATTTTTGTGGAAATGCAAAAAAAAAAAAAAAAGAAAAAGAACAACAAAAACTAAAGTATAATGATTAATGCTAAACGATGAACAATTTTATTTTTCCAATCTATTGTTAAAAATATTGCACAAAAATATCACGTTAAAACTTGGAAGCTAAAAAAGCTTTTATGCATCACAAGATTTTTAAGTAGTTTAAAGTTTCAAGGTTTAAGTAATAAAAGTATGAGTATATAATATTAAATAGGTATCAATACACATGTATCTATATATATATATATATATATTTACTATGTACTATGTAAAAGATAAGAAAACTAATATAAGCCAATATTAAATAATTTATATTTCAAGTTTCAACCAAAATTCTGAACTTAAAATGTAACAACTGGAATATATATGTATGCAATATTTTAAAATTAAAATCAAAATTTGGAAGATTAGATATTTAGCCTATGTATGTATGTATATATAATAATAACTTTAAGATATAGATGTTAATTCTCATTTTAATTTAATTTCTTAAGAAATTCTTAACAATCCTTAATTAAATTACAAATTTTTAATAGGTTAGGCTACCCACCAACCTACCTGTCCTTTTAACAAATTTAATATTTTAAATATTTAACGAGCAGTTAATTTTATTTGATAAAAGAAAAGAAAATTATAAAATTGCATAAAAGAAAATCAGTTTTTATTATTGACAAAAAAAAAAAAAAATTAAAATTACGTAAGATTTTTTTCTATATTTATATATACATATTACAAGGCTACATCTATGTTAACATTTTTTTTTTACTACATATTTGAAGATTTTATTTCGCGTGCAATTCAATAGTCAAAGTATTAAATATTAAATACATAAAAAAGTTAAACACTGAAGAATATATTATCGGATGTCACAAAAGCATTTTGTTATATATATATATATACATACATTCATTACATACTTGTACATGTAAATACTTAGGAATGGTTCTACATTATAGATGCTTATTTGCAAAAAAATTTATATACCTATATACATATATTATTAGGTAGGTACCTATATACATATATATAAGTACGAAATAAAACTTTTGAAACAATTGTGATTACTGCTTGTGAATATTTAGATAGCAAAACTTATTTTTCAATTTTCTTATGTTTGCTTTTCTTTATAAAATAATATGTATGTACGTACTATGATGACTGATGACTGATGAGCTTATATAAATAGAAATGTATGTAAATATGTATATATTTAATGTAATATTTGAAATGCATCAAAATTATAATAATATTGATCAACGCAATTTGTTCTATAGCGAAATTATTTGAAAAATTGAAGGTACCTCTAGAGAACAAAATACTCGTATATGAAAATTATATTTTATTTTATTTTGGCATATCTTAAGTTTTTTTTATGGTTAATTATAATTAACAAAAATTTTATTTTTAATTAAATTAAATTTTTTTTGAAAACTTTCTCCCAAAATCTCCTGTTTTATTGTTTTGAGGGTGTGGTAACACTTAACCTGAATTATAATTTATATGGTTCTTCCTCTTCCACTAAAACTTTATTATAATCAGAAGCTAGAAATAAAACTAATAATGTGAAAACTAAGAAACCATATATGTATATATGTATATGTACATAAATCAATCATTACTATAAAATTAAATTTGTTGTTCTGGAAATATATTATGTACATATGTATGTGCTAACATGCATTACTTTTAAAATTTTTAAGCTTTTATAATTTCTTTAAATTAATATTTTCTCAAAATAATAGAAATATAAGTCAGTAAGTTTTCATTCGAAAGTTTAACATGAGATTGTAAGTTATAATACAATGAATTGTTCATCTATATAATATGTACATATGTACTATGTAATTAAAGTATGTACCTATCTATCAAAATTGTAATTTTAATTTAAATTTTGATCATGTGACTTGTTTTTATATCTTTTAAACAACTCAACAACAGTCAACATACATTGTACCGAAAATTGTTTAGTAAGCGATGGATACTGGAAACGCTTTTTTTTATATCAACTTGTAAATTTTTTAAGCTTAAATATTTTATATTATCATACTCGAATTGCATCCAAAAGATATTTTTTAAAATTATCTGTAAACCTAAAATATGTTAACTAACAAATTATGCAAATTTTTGGCACAAATTGTTTGGTTTTCTTTTTTTTTGTATTCTTTGCATTTGGTTGCGTTTTAAAGCATTGCAAGTCCATGCAAATAATAAAAACTTACTTGCAATTGGAATTTCTTATCGTCTGCTTCTGTTTCTTATATGTATGTAGGTGTCATTTATGTAAGGAAAATAATATTATCATACATTTGTGATATTTAGAAAAAAAAATATCTTAGTACGTAATATTTTAAACTTATTATATATATATATATATATATATATATATATATATATATATACATATTATCTATTTGTTGTTCTATTCGTTACCGTCATTGGTATAAAGCGTCATTCGTTTAAAAAGCTTTTAAAGACAGAACAATAAATGCTTTGTTAAGAGTACAACAATTAGGCATATAATATAAAGAATGTATAAATTTGATCAAATTTTAATAGTATTAAAAAAATAAATTGTTTTTTTTTTTAAACTCTTTACCAACATTTTATAATAAATAATCAAATAATAATTTTTTTGATAAATTTTTGTTGCACTTAAGCTGTATTTGCATTTAATTAATAATGTTTCATTAGTTCAAAACACTCACTTATCAAAAATATCAAAAATTGATGACATCAAAAAATGATTATTTCATTGGTGATAAATGGTTGGTGCAACAAGGCTTTGGCCACAATTCACAAACTTTATTTTCGCCTTTCGCGTCTAGAAAAGTTTTCAAATCTTGAAAAATGTAACCATTATATGAGATGATTGTATTATAGTGTTTAGTCAAATAAATAATTACTAAAGTATACCTATTTAATCTTTCTAAGAAAAATAGATTTTGAAGTTGAAAATGTAATGTAATACTTACGCCTATTTGACATTATGCTTATACACTAGCGCTAATCAATTTGGATTATATCATAATTATTGCGTTTACATGTTACTAATTAATTAAGATTATTCTTGTTCTGATTAAGATGGAATTGTCTGAAGGAATCTCGGTTGTTGCAAATATGTTACTTATAGAAATCCGAAATTTGATAAAGAAAGAAACAACAGTCGATAACTTTTAATACGAGAATGGATCAAACTTAACACAAATTTTTTAAAACAAAGTGTCGATTTGAAGACTCAAACGCTTTAGTAAATCATTGGATATGACAAATTTTAAGCTTGATGAACTCCTTGCTTTAGTAGAGCCTTTGTTTTGAAAACAAAATACATTATGTATTTAGAAAAGTATTTCCAGCTAGACTTAAGCTTTAGTTTAGAAAATCCATAAAGTGTTCCAAAAAACTTTATTTCAAATATTTAATATATTTTTAAGCGTTTAAGTTAAATCGAGTACTAGCATTGAAGAAATCTGCATGTCGTAGACGAGATACTGGTATTTGTAAAAATAAATAATTTTAGTGAAATTAAAAGGAAACTACCTACTCGTTTTTTATTTCTTTCTAATTCAAGGTTTTTCACACCAGCTTAAAAAAAAATATATAAATGTTTGCAATTTTTGTTATGTTCAAACTTTTTTATTTTACAATTTTAACCCTTATTTATATACACTATTACTTTAAAAAACTTTTATGTCCCATATTCACTTTAACAATAATTCAATTTATTTTAACGTGTGAAATTTCAGCTAATACTGATAAAAAAATGTATAAAAATTTCTTTAAGCATATAATAATAATCATTGTCTGCTAAAAGCACTAGCGTTAGTGTATACATTATACTAGGTATTTAGTTAACTAGACATTACGGATTGCTTTAATGTTTTATATTTTTTTAGCTTTTTTTCGTATGTGTGTACGTGTGTGCATGTAGGTCTTTTAATACGATAATTTCCGGCAATTGTACGGTTATATCACAGATAGGCTAAATTGGACCGCAGGATCGGAGTGGATATATCACATATAAAATAACCAGTTTTTACGAGAAATATTAGACTTAATATAGACTTTACAGAATTTACAACGCAAACCACATTATGCAAGAAGAAAAGCTTTTACAATCCATTTTTGATTTACTTCTACGTTTTTAAATATTAAAAAACTGAAAAAGTTAACTTTTGACAATCGATATGTTTTAAATAATTTTAAATATGTTCAAAAAGTGAATTCTGTTAATATTTTATCAAAATATCCTAAAAATAATTCTTTAGTATACAAACATTATCTATTCAGTATAAAAGTATGCATTTTATCAGTTATATTCAGTTTAATTCAATGTTGCACTATACTTATATATCTAAACACCTCAATACTTTATATGTAATTCCATTTTTTTATTTAATATTAAATTAAGTTAACTTTTCAAATCGTGCCAATTATTATAATTTACTGTATTGTTTAATTGATCAGGAGAAACTATTTAGTTTATTTCAAATATTTATTTTTAATTAGTTATGATAATATCAGTTTCATGGGTAAAGATAAAACTGCCGCAGTTATTAATAATTAAATTCGATTTTTTAAACTTTTCAAGTTGGAAGTGAAATTTTTGCTCCTAATTCACCATTCCATCAGCATTTAAAATATAATCACTTACGATCTCTTCCCCATTTTTTTTCCTCAGTCATTTTAGTTTTATTTTACATTTTATTTAGTCATCCAGTTTGTTTGCTGTTTGTTTATTGGTTGCATGTATGTTCATTACAGTATTCTAACTTCTAGTTAAAGAGAAAGTGAAGGTGCTTTTAGTGAGAAGCAGTAAAACCCTACCGAAGAACTTGCGTTTTGGGTATCTTTCGATGGTTTTCACTTTCTTTAAATCCATCAGTAAATAACAATAACATTCAAAAATCATTAAAATATTTACTTGAGACTAATAACTTAATGCCAGTTCATCTATTATTTAGCAAAGAATATCACAGAATTATAAAAAAGGTAAATTCAAAGTATAGCTAAATAATTTTATCTAGGTACATAATAGTATACATAATTACATATATATAATATTTCAAAGTCATTTACCTTGAGTTATCTTAATTTCGTTTTTTTTTTCGTAATATTGAAACAATTAATGCATTTTTTATAGACAGTAAATTTAAATTAATTGCAATTAATTAAAATTAAAAAGAACTTAAAAACTCTTTTAAATTTAAAACTGGTTATCATTGTAGGTGCGTGGTCAGGTTAAATCATTTTATATAATATATATAAGAATTATTTAAACGCATTCGTAAATGTGATGCACGTCAAAAGCATTTTAATCAATTTTTTTTTATTGAAGATTGGTTGGAATAATAAATACGCAAAAAAATCGTTTTGATTTTATAATTTGATTTTTATGACATAATTAAGAAATATTTTTATAGAAAACAATAGACAAAAGAATTTATTGAAAAATAATTTTAATATGAATAATTAATTTATTTTGTAAAAATAATAATAATGCAGGGAAGCAAATTCTTTTATAAAATAATTGGGTACATGCAATAACGCCAAATGGAATAAAGCCAATTTACTTTATTTCATTATATTTGAAATAAAACCAAAAAACTAATTTTTAATTTAGATAAATAATAAAATTGAAATAAAGCCAATTTATTTTATTTCAAATTGCTTATTTTTTTTTTTAAATGTACAAACATTTGAATTGTTATACCTATTTCAGAAATTTTTTGAAATAACATTTGTTATTAGTTGTATTCAAAAGCAGGGTTGTACGCTTTTTCCAGAATATTTTAGGATGGATTTTAGAGTTGGATTCAAAATCAGATTATTGCCCCTTTACTTTTATATCCCCTTTTATATACATATATATATATAGACTTGGATTCAAAATCAGGATTGCCGATTTTCTATTTATATCCCCTTTTATATACATATATATATATAGACTTGGATTCAAAATCAGGATTGCCGATTTTCCAGAATTTTATAATATGTGTATATGTGGAATTTTTAATTAAGAGAGATTTTACAGTTGGATTCCAAATCTGGAAATCTGCCAAAATATTTATGTATTAAAAACTCCCTCCTGATTCAGAATCTGGTATATTCGCATAATTATAATCTGGATTTATATATATAATATATATATAAATATTCTGGAAAAAGCTACAATACAAATTTGGATTTATCTCATGTTTAAAATTTGGCTTTTTTTCATTTGACATTATTGCATGTACCCAAATAATTTATTTAATTTTTTTTTACAAAGGTATAAAAGATTCTTGTTTACTTATTCAAACAAATTTAATTATGTATGAGGCATAATTTGAAATCACCTGTTGCCCTTTTAACTTTAATAGATACATAAAAGATACATTATATTATCTATAAATTAAATAAATTTTTTTTTTTGGCAGGTAAGAATGTACAGAAAAATGACACACAATTAAAATGACAATAAGTTCTTTCGATTTCTATGCAATTTTATATATTCAAAATATATCTTAAGAACTTTAGAAATTATTACTCACACTTTTTTCTTGTGATATTTATTGGCAACTAAAAAATTTTTAAATTAATCTACAAATTAGTTTGAAAATTTTTTGAGTGGAATTCATCGATTTACTTCTGATCCGAAATCTACAGTAATGCCTAAAGTCTATCTAATACCTATCTACCATGAATATTAAAATCTATAGATATGAATATACTAGATAATAACGGAACTTTTTTAAGCCAACAGGAACAATATTTGTGTATAAAAAATATCATTTTTAAAAATCTAACCGACTGTCAATTATTATAATTTTAACCAGTGTACCATAATATGTATAACTATTTCTTCACAATCCTGGATGAAACTTTTTAACCGTCATAAATTTAAACTTGCACATGTGCGACTTGTTTAATTAACCAAAGATGATTTAACAAACACTTAGAAGATGTGTAAATAAGTCGTATATATATACCTATATATAGGAACATTATATTATAGAATTATATCATTGCTTGATAAAAGAAAATCATCCAATGCAAGTATGCCTTTCGTTTTACCACTTCACTTCACAGTTCACATTAATAAATTAAAGCTTTTTTTTGTTTGTTGATGAGAGGTAGTGGGAAAAGAGAGACGTAGAGAGAAGTTGTGTATTGTTAATTGTTATTGGTTGTACTTGTAATTTGTAAATGTTAAACGTAACACGAGCTAACATTAAGAGAGAAAAACATTACATCACGGTTTGGTTTGAGAAATCATGACATTGACTAAATAACAAAAATATGTTTGTGGAAAAGTTTTCAACTTTAGAAATATTTAAATTTTTTTAATTTTTATTTTTAAATATTCAATGATCAAAAAGTTTTTTTTCCTTTATAGTTCAAAGTTTCTGTATATATTGTTCCAATTAATATACTATTTATTTGTAATACTAATTGTACACTCTATATAAAATATGGTTACAGATTCTTTAGAATTAGATTGATTGTGATTTGAGAACAACATGATTACACAGACAATAGACAATAAATATGTATACAATTTGCTGTAGATTCTTGAATCAAGGATTGGAAAAAAATGTCAACTTAGTATTTGATCTTAGAATAACTCAGGATCATATTATATTTCGTTAAAAAATAAGTTAATATTATATAAAGCACCAAACCCTTTAAGTCTATATTAAATCGTAATAAGGGAGGAAATACTAAAATAAACAGGCGCATATCTATATAAAATTAATACAAATAATAAACTTGATCTGAAACAATTGTCATTTAAACTGCTCTAGCTGAGCCTTCAGATAAAATAAAAACTTTAATATTAAAAATTACAAATCATGTGCTGTGTGCTCTTAATATAAATTCTAAATACATTGTCATCTTAATCTCTTGTATTTGTTGACTTCTTTTTTGATAATTTATTTCGCTTTTTATTGATGAAATTTTTAATACAATTTAAATATTTCTGTTAATAAAAAATAAAAAATTTTGAAGACACGTTACCGGAAGAAAAAAAAATTATTTTCGTGACTTTTTTATATTTGAAAATATTTTTTTTTTATTTATCTAAGCTTTATTTTTTAGACTATTATTAAATTATTAATTTGACCTTGTTCTTGCCGTCTTTTTACCAAATGCTCAAAAACTCTATAAAGCACATAATTTATTTAGACATTAGCATGTTTAACACCACATTTTCAGTTTGTGTTAAAATAGCAAATAAAAAAAAAAATGGTTTTATATTTTGTGGAAACATAACTATTTGCATAACTATTGGTACATCAGCTAAAAAGATAATTTTAAGAAAGTTTAGTTTTTTTATGTAATTTAAAAAAACTAATATAAAAAATTATTTTAATCAAATTTTAAATTTGTTATATAAGAATCAAATATTTGGGATTCATGATTTGCTAAATTCATATTTTATCAAAAAAACTAGGGTTTTTAAAAAAGCTCTTATCAATAAGTTTTAGATAAAAAAGTGATGCAGGGTCATACTCTTAGGGATTTATGATTCATTTAATAGGACGTAAATTCGTAAAAGACTTAAAACTGGCTCTTGGACCTTTCTTATGAATCTTGGAATTTTGACAAAGAGTGGTGAGTCATAACTCCCTTATACAGTTCTCAGTTGAGTGGTTATTTTTTCCCCCCTTTTTATTAACCTAGTCCCCTAAAGGGCTTCTACATAGCCTCTCCAACTGTCCCTAGTCACATTCTCTCTGGACTGTTCTCCTCCAGGTTGTTGTTGGTTTTCCCACATTTCTTCTACCCTGTGGGTTTCAATCTAGGGCTTGGCGTGCCACTGATGTTATTGACCGCCTCAGACCAATCCACTTCCATTTCTTTTTTCTGATTTGGACCCATATCGGTTCTTGTTTTGTCATCACCCAAAGCTCTTCATTCATTATACGTAGACATTTATTAACAAAGACTTGTATTTTCTGTCTTGTCTCTTGATACAAGCCATGTTTCGCTTCCATATAGCAGTATTCATTTGACACATGCTTCGAAAACTCTTATTTTTGTTCCGCGTGCTATGTGTGTTGACTTCCATACAGCCAATAGCCTTCCGAGAAACACTTCTAGCTTGTGCTATTTTTTGCTCTATGTCACTGTTTGCACCATCATCTTTAGTTATTATAACTCCTAAGTATTCAAATTCTTCTACCTCTTCTATTTGGGTATTGTATATGAGTAGTGGTAATTAAAACAAATATTAATTGTATTTATTATAGCTTCAGTGGCGGGTACGAATATATACAGTCTTTCTTGAACTTTATATATCAAAAGTAATTAGCACGTATTTTGATGTTGGTTTCGAAACAAGGTGCATTCCCTTTTTCCAAAATTAAAAAACAAATAATAATTTTACATATAAGCTACATTTTTAATACAAACTAGACATAATATACCTGGAAAATTTTTGCTGATCCTTAAAGATCTATACTTGCAAAAAATGTCCAGGTTCAAAAAGTAAAATTGTGACTTGTAGTAAACATTTTGTCTTAGAAAAAAATAGAATTATTATAATTTATTTCTATCTGCAATACAAAATACTCGAGGAAGTAGGATTAAATAATCGTTATTCATATATATTTTTACATGATTGAAAATTGCAAAATTTTTCGAAAAAATATTTAAAAATATTCAAAATAGTCAACAATTATAGTTTAAGTGTTATTTTATCAATTCTTCTAACAAATAATAACCGTATTTTGAAAAATACAAGGCATACAATTTGTAACAAAAGCTTACTGGACTAAAACTTATTAATTCAACGAATCTAAATTATTTCATGTTAGAATTTTCATGTTAGGCTCTAATGTTAGAATTATTAACTCAATAATTTAGAGTTTCTACTTTTTGATTTCTCTAATATCTTTGATGATTAAATATTCAATAACAAAAAAGTTTTAAAATGTTTGAATTAAAAGTTTTCAAATCTATATTTACTACCTATAATTTATAAAAATAATATGTTGTAATATTTGTACATATGTATAATATGTATATCTATGTAAAATATTTTCCCGAGGTCAGTTAAAAATATTAATATAAAAATGAAAAATCACAATCAGAAAACAAAAAGAAGATATCGGGATAAAATATTTTTTCTTCAAAAGTAAATTATCTTTAGGATTTAGATTGATCATCTTCTGTATTTCTACTAAAGTTAAAGCGACTTCAACGTGCTGTTTCTATCAATTAATAAGACAACAACAATATTTTTTAAATTTAGTTATTAAAAATTTTCGAAACTGATTTTTGGATTCTTTATAACCAATTTCATTTTTTTTTTTAAATAAAATATCATCAGCTACTTAATAAAATTTTATAAGAATTATGCCATTTCACTAATCTGCTTCACATACACAAAAAATCATACATACCAATATGTTTTTCTTTCCGCAGCATTATAAAAAAATTTTTTTAATCTTCATTTCTATGTAGGCCAACCTAAAATTAAATATCGGGCCACAAATTTATTTCAATATTATTATGAAATTGGTGGAAAGTAATTATGCAGTGCTGCCTTATTCTGCTATATATTGAAATGTATAAGAGGGTTTTTGCTCCTAACTACTAGTATAATAGCCATTTGAAGTCATATGATACATATGATTTTGTCCGATTGTTTGACATTTCATATAACTAACTATAATAGTTATATCGAATGATGGTCGTTATGATTTAGAAATCATTCGTCAAGTCATAGGTATACAAAACGAAGCGTACATACAAACAAAGTATATTGAAAAGAAATTAAAAGTAACTAATACTAAAATTAAAATGAATTCAAAAATTTCAGAATTTAACATAAAAAGGTACTGGTCAAGGTATAAAAGGTAGGTTAAAATATCTAAATTTTTAATAATTAAATGTTTACGTTTGACATTTTATGCGATTGATTGGTTATGAGTATGACTTATGAATATTATAGTTGGGGTTATGATGTTGTATATATTTGAATATTTATCGAAAGTTCATAAGATTATTATAGTTAGGGCCAGGGGTAATATTCGCATTACATATGTATGTACGTATATAAAACTAAAATTGCCTTATTCAACTTTGTGGGTACTACAGGAGTTCAAGATTTTTTGTGCATATGGAGATGTTAATATAAAAATATATTATATATAAACGGTTTTTTTTTGATAAAATTAAGATTTTTGTAAAAGCTAATATTTTTTTTTAAATGTGGCCCGCAAATACCTACACAGTTGGTTTTGACTACATTAAATTGCCTTTTATATTTATTTTATTTTGGTTGACATACATTATTTTATTTTTTTATTTTCGTGTGATGTGATGACGATGATATTCTTGATACATAAGATGATGGTACGGGATTGAAAAAATTCAATCAGAATGATTACTATTTGTAATAATAATTCTTTAAGTATATACATATGTATAATAATATAACAATCCAAAATAAAGTAATACATTTATAGAAACATATATGAGTATATAATACGTAAACATTTTTTTTTATACAAAGCTAATGAGAAATTGTGTCTTTAAGACCATAATGGTGACATTATTTAGATGTCAACCATTTAACTTAGAACATTTTAAAATAAAAAGAAATTGTATAATATTATATGAATAAGTGTATGTAAGGAAAGAAAATATGAAGAGTTCTTTTTCAATAAAGTAAAATAGAAGAAATAAAAATGAATAGCGTTGCTGATTGTTATTAATACACATATCTTTTTAAGAGGTTTATACGTTAAAAGAAATCTTAAGGTCTACATAATAATATGTGCATTTCTAATATAACTTTATTGATTTATTTCATAAAAAAGACGATTAGGGGGACATGAAAAAAATATTTTATACAAGTAGATTGACCGCGTTTAAAGCAGTTGACAGAAGATTATGCTAAATATATTGTGATAAGGAAGGCAAAAGAAATTTAAAGTTCGTTGAACTATGAAGAGTTTTGAAATCTTTCGTTAATTTTATCAATTTTAGTAATAAAATATTTATATTTTTTTAGAAACTATGTGCCAAATTAAAAATGAATGATTATTTAATTTGTTTTAATTCATTATGTTTGAAAAATTTTATAGAAAAATATTATTAAAAATATAATAGTCAAAATATAGCAAGGGCTTTTTTGATATATGATTTAAATAAATTAAATCAGCCTTAAAAAACAAAGGATAACGAGATATATAGTCAAAGTAAATTTGAAATAAATTCAGAACACTCATTATTATGCTCATAATGCATTAAAAAATTTTTTTTTAGTAGGTAAGTAGATTTTAATTAACCTAAGAGCTACATTAAAAAATTATGTACATAAACGTATATAACTTAGATTCTACTTTCTGGGACAAAGGTGGTTATTAAAATAAAATGATTAGGATCTAAAGTTATATGCCAATTAGTTTGTTAGTTACTGTGCAGGCAGACTTTCGCATCCAGGGACTGAATTGTGAATGTATGAAATTAAAATAACCATATTGATGTAAATTTCATCGATATGTTATGCTCAAAATATATTATTAGAAAACACACAACTAATTCAAAAATGTTATGATCAAACATTATGATCCATTCATATTTTTGGTTAAGTTAAATATGCTGCTAAGTATTTGGGTTTCTCGTAATGCAGCAAAACTTAGTTCTCCCCATCTGATCTTCTTAAAAACTATAAAACGTAAAAAAACGTTTTATATTAGCTCGCTGCACACATTTGGGCGCTGGGATATCTAAATAATGTGCAAAACCGAGCTAACAGTTTTATAAATTATCCAACTTCAAGTTAACTCACACACCCAGTCAGCTATCACTGATCACTGATCTTCTTTTTTTTAGTAGAGATTAACGCATTTTCTAAAGAAATTAGACAGTTAATGTTTTCATTTAAAGTTTTCCAACGTTAAACAAGGAGGACAAATGCTCATCTCTAGACAATTGAACTATCCAGGTAGCGCAGCAAGATTAATGGAAATTCTTTTGTCGTGCGTTCATTACTTTCATGGGACCATATTCCATCAAATGTGTTCGCTGAAGTCTCTAATCTATGTAAATGTGTTTGATTTAGCTTAATTTAAGTAGGACATTAACAACTTCTTTCTTTATATGACATCCAATTTTTTACTTCTCCTAAAACCTCATAATAGTAATTTTTTTAAACTTATGCCAAAAATTTTCCACATCTTCTTTACCCTCTAATCTAAACTAATCTGTACATCTGTATCAAATGACGTTTCATACGTTTCATACTCTCATTAAAAAAAACCTTAAAATTTATTGTTAAAAATTTAATATAAAATAAACGACTGGGTAATCAGTGCTTTGTGTTCCTCAAAACAAATTTGGTAATTAAAACTATTTTCAGAGTTCGAGCTGATAATAAAAAGATGTGTACTTAAATGACCAATTATGATGATATGAAATAGAAAAGTTATTGAAGAGATAATGGAATTTCATAATTAAATAAAAATTATTTTTCTTTTTTAAAAAGACGAAAACTATAAGAAATAAAAGAAGTATAAACATAAATGAAATTCGAGTTTAATACACAATATAATTTTTTAAAATTAAATTAATTTATTTATATTTCTTATTAGTACCAGACAATAGTAAATATTTCCAGATATTATCATAGTTATTTGGCTATTTAGCATTTGGACTTCTTACATTCAATATTTATACTAATTTATAATTACAATATTTTTTATTTGATTTATAATATATATTTTTATATATATACTACCTAATACAAGGCGCGCGTTTCTGCGCCTCTCACCGGGTTTTTAATTGAAGTTGATCTTATTAAAAAATTAACATACAAATTACACATGTTAAATTGTGTCGCACCTTATCAGAATATTGGACGTAATTCCCTTCCAAAAATGTTTTATGTTTTATCCTTTTATCTATTTGATGATTATCCTGTACAGGAAATTCAATCAGCAACCCTCTCGGTTACTAAGTCAAGATATCTACAACATATATGACACAACAACAATTTATGTATTTATATCAAAATTTTTATTGACTTTTGGTTCTTTCGATGCAAGATCTTTTTCTACTTTACATGCAGATCCATAAAATTTTCTGAGGGAATTAAAATAAATAATTTTAAATGAATAATTAATTAAAATATCTTAAGGTAGTATTACAATTTATACATACTATAGATATGAAAACGATAAAAGAATTATGGCGCCTATTATTACTGAACAATATAACGTTTTTCTATTGCTTTTTTTAATTATTCATTCAAAATCAAAAATGTCATTGATGAAGAAGTATTACATTTTTTTAAGTAAAGAACCCATTATTTGTGCATTTCTCTTGCACAAGTTGCTCCTTCCAGCATGACCGAGAACTACTTACGGAACTAATAACAAGGAACTAGCACGGAACCAATTTCTTTTTTTAAAAATTTAATGCAGAAGGTAACGGGTATACAAATTTTTATAATGTAATCAATGAGCAATCAATTCTTCATATAAAATGTATGGAAATATCTATGTACATCAGTTCGCAACTGGTTACCATGAATTAGTAAACTAGAGAACTAGTTCTTGTATTTCCGACTGGGTTTCCTCAAAATAATAAAATATTGTGTTAGTTATTAACCTTTATCTTTGTTAAATGTTTATTAAATAATAAATAAATAGTTTATTTGTTTTTGCTTTTTTTTATTTTTTTTTCTTTAAACATTTAGATAGATACTACTTGTAGATTACCTATACATACTTATAAGAAAATGCGTAGCAAAAATCAAATAATTGTAATGCATAAATGAAAGCTTTCAAGTTTTTGGTTTTTTATTTTAAAAACCACGAAAAGGAAAACTAGAAATAACCGAAAAAAATTGACATTGATTTTGCCCATTTTGATTTTTAAATTTAAGTTATTTTTTTACTGTGATTGGACGTTATTTTGTTAAATTTTTGCGAATAGGCTACTTATGACTTTTATTTATCGTGTTAATTGTATTGTTTATTTAACGAACTTCAATTTCTGATATTATGCACTTATATTATTAAATAATTGTATCAAAATAAAGGTATGTTCCATATTCTAACAGTATTATTTCTCCCTGGAAACTCAAGGAAGGGTTGATTTGATCACTTTTGCAAGAGATGCGGCAGCTTTGAGTTTTGAAAGTGTTGATCTCGAATCTGTTAGGTGTACTCCAATCATCAGTTATTTTTGCTAGGTCATGGTTACCTGGGTTAACCATCAGATTTCCCTTTAAATAGAAGTGGCATTTGATTTCTTTAAGAAATCCTAGGATGCCACTACAGTATTGTCATCGGTAGAACTGTGGATTGGATTGAGGGTGGAAGAAAGTAAATTTAAAAAACTTTTCTTATTTTGGAAAGGTTCGAAGTGGTTGCAATTGGTAGTTTGGGAATAGTTTTTATCACCTTTTTTTGAATTGGGCAATCTTCTATTGACTGGGATATTTCCCAGTTGAAAATGATATATGACAAAAAATTGCGCAGAGGGTTAGCAATAGGAAAGGCAGCATGTTTAAGAGTCATAGCTTGAATTCCGTCAGAACTTGCGGACTTACAAGTATTCAGATTCTTCAAACCTTTCACACTCGAGAGATTAGCTCTAAAGGAATACTGAAGGTAGTTGTGCAGTAGGAGACGATGTGGATTTTCTTGCAAATTATTTTGCGAACAAATTTGCTTTACAAACTGAATCTGGAATGATAGAACTTAGATATAAATCAGTGGTGGAAACGCGCATAATACATTTGCACAATACAAGACCAGAGACCACATGATGTCAACTTTCATATTTTATACAACTTATCTTGTTTTGTACAACTTTTATATTTTATTAAGGGAAGCCCCTAGTTTTTATTTTAATAAATTTTTAATAAAAAACACGTCATTATAAAATTTGTCATAGAAATAAATGATATAGGAATATGAATATTAGAAAGAGTAAATATTAACCTACTCAGATTATGAACTTTTTTACTTATTATAAAATAAGTAAATAAAATAAAACCTGTTGAAATTTAAATAATATTATTTCGATTCGTTTTATTAAACTAGCACAACACATAGCTTTGAAATGATTAAAAAAAAAAAAAAAACATGATAAACATATTAACTTGAGTTCTGTTTTAACACTTACATATATAAAAACATGTTTAAGTTTTAAAAAATTCGAAGAAGAAAAGAATATAAGAAAGCGATAAGTCACGTAATACACATACGAGTATAAATATTCTTTAAAGGTACACATACGTATAGATTATATGTATTACAAATTAATGTTATTGTTCTGGTTATCGTTATATTTATCAGACAAAATAACGGAGCTATGTGTGACTTAATTTTTCACTTTCATAACAAGTTTAAGACTCACTTTCAATGACTTTTCAATTCTTTTTTTGGCTTTATGTTTTTTGTTTATTTTCTTATTTTTCTTTTAATCTCTTTTTTATGCTAATTATTAAACATAAAAGAATACATAAAAAACTTAACAAAGCAGAAGAATTAAAAAAACGAATGTTACTTGAATAATTCAAACGAATTTATGTACGAGTAATACGTACGTAATACATATGTATGTATGTATGTGAATAAATATTATACACCTATTTACTTTGTTATTTTTTGGTATTAAAATCTCTTAGCCGTAAGAATTTTAATTTATGGATAAAACCTTTTATATTATCAATTTATTTTTTCGAATTCGATTTGTTAAATATTAATTATATTGTTGTACATATGTTTGTACATATAAATTATTATATTTATCTTGTTTCCCAAAAATAAATCGCACATTCGGGCAGATGCCATTCAAATTTCTAGAACTATTTGAATGTCTTTAATACCAAATTTGTTAATTAATAATTGTTTCTTCTTTATTAGTTCACATTATCAGTTTTATTGTAATCACTCGTGGTTGTAGTATTTACTTCCTCTTTGTTATACATATTTTCAGTTAATTGGTCTTTATACCATTTTGTGGACTTCGACTTGAAATATTCATTTTTTTATTTTTTTGCAGATAAAGAATTGTTTTTAAATTCATGGAATTGTTGAATTTTACTTGCGACGAAAATGCTTACTCAATCTTATTTTAAGAGATATTAAAATTAAAAGCATTTCAAATCAGTCATTTGGCCCACCCTCAAAGATGAATTAAATGAACATTAGATTTAATTTACTCTTTTTGAATAAAACGTTTTTCTTCGTATAGGTTATCGTCACTTAAACGCTGTAAAATTTTCTAGTTTCTGAAAGTGATACTTCTAAATGGTTTTTATACCCGTATGACTATAGGTCAAAGGGAATAATAAATTTGCCATTACGTTTGTGACGCTGGGAAGGAGGGGGGTAGATGTAGACTCAAGTGTATGGATCGGATCAGAATCAAAAAATAAAACGATTTAGTTATGTATGTCCGCCCGTCCGGACGATAACTCAAAAAATAAATAAGTTAGAGTTTTGAAATTTCCATAAATTCGTTTTTATGCAATAACCGTCATCGGTATTGAAATCCAGCCTTTTTGGTCAACGGGTTCGAGGAGCTGCCATACAACTCCTTCTTTTATATGAGCATTACTCTGCACCTAAAGAAGCTGGGTGTCTGAAATTTAAAAATAGTTTAGTTTTATTGCCACAGTTTCTGCAAAATTTGGTTGGACTATTGGAGTGGCCATAAAACTTTATATTTTACATGGATATTACTTTATACATTATAAATTTGAATGTTTGAAATTTTGCTAAAAGTAATAAACCAGATGATATAATGTTTATATTACGGTTATACGGGTATCCCAGAGTTGGCACAGTCTACTCTACTACACTCTTTCTCATTTTTTTACTACAATTATACTTGATAGAGTATGTCGATCTAATCTCCGATGCCAACCATTTAAAATCCAATATTTTAAAAATTCAGAAAGCGCAAAATTTAATATTGTTTATTTATTATTTTATTTATTTATTTATAACTTTATTATATAAAGCCCTCGGCTGCCAGGGCCATTGTGGGCTGATTCTAATTAATCGTTTAATTTTTGTATCTTATTTAAATTTGAATCTTAAAATTATTTTTATAATTATTTTAATTTATCAATATGCTTATTTACAGTTATACTTACATTACATTATTATTACTTACTTATTTCCAATTTTGAAAATACTTTTTTGATTTCTGAATTAACCCTTATGTATAATTTAATTTAAACATTCAAAAAATGTTTAATCTTGTAATTCATGTTTTTATATAATCTGCAATAATATTGATATTATTTTTTTATGTCGTTTTAGTTTTCCATTTTTAATTATAACTTTTAAAAATTTGCTTTTTCTCCTCTTTCTCCTCAATTTTATCCCAAATAATATAATCCCTAGCTATCTCATGTTATCTATTTCTATTGTTTCGTTCTGGTTTTTCAAATCGGGAAATTTCAAATAGCATACATTAAGGCGTGATATATTCGATTCGGAAAGAACTTATTATGTTCATTATGGTTTGGTCCTTTACGTTTGGTGTTAGTTGAAGACAAAAATAGAGCCTGCATTGGGTTTTAAAAGGATTCATAAAACTGGACCAAATAAAAAAAGTTCAAGTATAAAATTATTTCAAAACAAAAAGTTAAAACTGTCTCGACTTTTAAAATTAATGTAAATAAGTTAATATAAAATCAAATTAACTACTATAAATATAATATATATGTATGCATATGTTTATATATATGCAACTTTTTTTAAAAATGTGGATGTTAGAATTGTGAATTTTTGAATACAATAATTGTAAACAATATAAGGAATATTACGATTTTGCGCAATATTTTTTTCGAAGAAAAATTATTTTATTTTCGAAAAAGTTTCACTTTCAACTTTCAATTGATTTTATCTTTATTCAGTATTTGACTAATTGAGAATAACATTAAATAAGGAATACCTACCACTGAGACTACCAAATTCACTTCGTTTGTTGAAAATTTAAAAAAAAAATTTAAAAAGTTAATATTTATTATTATTAATTAAAGAAAATCAAACTAAATTTCTAGTAATTTGTTTTCCTCTCATTCATGAATCAAAATAATTTGTTTTCAATCTATGATATTATTAAATTAAAAAATAACCTCAAATTATAGAAAGAAACCTGTCAAATGGTAATAATTCTACGTAAGAGGTTATGATGTGGCAATGTTATATTAATATGTATAATAAAAGTAAATCCTAAATAAAGTGCGTTTTTGCATAGAAACACAATAAAATATTAACAAATATATTAATTAATTAAAAAAAACCTAAAATTTATTAATAGGTTATAGGTTAGATAAATTTAAAGCTTATAAAACTAATTACCTCGAACATTTCTATATTAATAAGATGCATTATAGAATATTATCAAAATCTTCAGAATAAAATTTAATTGTTAGCCTGTAGTAAGCATACTTACTATATATAAATACTAGCTATTATCAGGTGCACGTAGCAGTGCCTCTCACTGTTGGTTTAATTTAAATTGATATTATTGAAAAAAGTTAGCACAAAAATTACACCAGGTGTAAATGTTAAATTAAGAATGTATTAAAGTAATTGTTTTAAAACACAATTTTTTAATAAATTTATCAAATTTCACTTGTTTCATAATTAATAATATTTGTACAGAAATCTTAATTCAGTTGATATTATTCGTCAGAAACCAACCATCCTCAACTCCACTGTCAAAGAGCACTACATATAGAAAATTTAAAGTTAATTGTTCAAACTGTTTTAGAAAAAAATTCTTATTCGTAATATAGGCAGAACTTGATAAAAAGTCTTGTTAAACTTCCTACAATCAAATTCAACTTCCTACCTCATTAAAAAAAAAATTGTTACAAAAAAATGAACCATCGTGCTATGTTAACAAATTCCTAGTCTGTTATAATGTTCTAATGTCAGCTTCGCTCGGTCGGTTAATCAATCTGTCGAAATAACGAAAAAATCTTTTAAAAGTTGTTGTATTGCAATAGGTTAATAAAAATTAGTCGGCCCAAAATGTATTGACAAATTTCTAGTCTGTTAATAGTGATAACTTCATTGTCAAAGAGCTTCACGTATACTAAATTTGAAGTCAATGGGTCAAACTGTTTCTATTTTAGTAACGAAAATATCTAAAAAAAGCTGTTGGCCTTAATGGGTTAACGGAACCAAACGAAAAAACTTTTCGGAGACTTAGTTTTTGACCAAAGCAGTAAAATTGGACGAAATTAATAGTGACAACTAATTTCTCATTGAGCATCACGTATAGAATTAGTCAAACAGTTTTCATTTTAGAACAAAAATGTTTAAATACTTGCATCACAGCCCTCACTTAGCAGCTCGATAAACCAAAATTGTAAGCCCAGAAACACTCCCCATACCCAGAAATCTCTAGATACAAATTATTAAAAGTATATTTGCTACATACAAACAAACAAACTTTCGCTTTTATATGTTATTATAGATTATAAAATAATCTTTAAGAGTTAATATCTGCATCTATCTAACTTTAAAAAAGGTATTAGAAATCTTAAACTTAAATTTTTTTTAATTATTTATACTTCTTAACACTTAGACAGGTGAGAGAGGATTATTTTCAATTGCACATTTGAATAGAAAACATGTTATGTTTTTTATGACGTAGGTTATGTTTATAGAAATTAAAAGTTTCCAAGACTTTTTAGTGTTTGAGGAACTCAATTTAAATAAATTTAAATATAAAACAATTCAGTAAGATTCTTTTAGCCTATTATATGTGTAAGATTTTTTAAAAATTTCAATGGTAATTATGAAATTTGAAGATACTTATATCAACAAATGGTAAATTAGCGCAGCAATGCAAACCATGTCTAAAATAACTCTAGAAAGCTCAATTTCTACAAAATTTTATATGTATTAATTTATTTATGCAAATTAAATTATGTTTAATTTATATATTTTGATACTATCTGTAATGCATGCAAAATATTTTTTATATGTTAATAATTTTCAATTCAAGCTCGCTTCGTGTAAAAAATGGCATCCGCATTAAAGCCATAATGATTTTTATTTCGCTTTTGAAGCTCAGCAATCTTAACTCTGATTTTAAAATACTTATAGCTTCCTGTAAAATCTAATCTCCAGTTATTTCTACCGTAGTAATATCACATAAGGTATTCAAAATTTCGTTAAAGGATAAGACCAAATATACGCGTAGTATCAATATACCAGCATAGGGGGTAGAAGAAGAGTTTTTCGTAAAAAATTGGAGGCTATGATGGTGAAAAAGTTAATAGATTGTAGAGCAAGAAATTCGCAAATTTAAGCATCAATTCAATTCAATACAACTATCAAAAGCGACAAAAAAAGCTAAGTTATAATGATATAGAAAAAAATTAAAATAAAATATTAATAAAAATTGTTTTTTTTTTTAAATTTGTACATAAAAAATTTTTGAAAAAAATTTATTAAGTATATTCTTTAAAATTTAATTATTATAGCTATGTAAATAAAAGATAAGTAATTTCAAAGATTGAACTTTGTTTTATTTAATAGTATATTTATTATTTATATACTTTAATACACCTTATTAAATAATTTTTTGTAATATATTTAGGTTCAAGACTTATTTTTAACTGATGATTATCAAACAAAAGTTTAAAAAATGATTTTTAGATTTTAAATTTCTTATACTTGAAATAATTTCAGAATTATTGATTGATCGTTTGAAATTCATTTAACCATTAGCATTTGGAAATCATCTATTATGCAGATCAATTCAAAAGAATATGTTAAATGTAGTACCTTAATTTAAAAGTCGAGTAGAAAGCAAAACAAAGACCATTAGTTGTAATGGAACTCGTGCTTAAACTATTTTGATTTCGTACAAAGGTTGTGTCGTCAAAGTGCTAACAGTTTACATAGAACCTTTATGCACATTAACGTTTCGGCAATTCCTAACTAACGTTTATGTTTTTTTAATGCTTTCATTTCTGCCTTTTTAATGATTAAGACTTTGCACACATAATATAAAATAAATGTTAGAATATTATATATAAAGTTCGACTTGCATTGTATTGTAAAAGACCGCCGATACTAATAGTTGTGTAGCTGAGTATTAAAAATTTATTTAATTATTTCAAAATTATAAAATTAGTAATCATTTTTTTCATTTGTTTTTATGCTTAAAATAAGATCAGGTTTCGGTGGGGCAAACGGTTAGGCTATGGTTTATTAACCGAGTAAGTTTATGTTTGAATACCATACAAATAACAATTCTTAATAAGAAGGAAATTTACTGAAAAGTATTAACTTAATACCATATCTGGAAAGGAAAGACGTATGCTTTACTCCCTTATCACATTCTTTTATGTAGGTATGGTATTTACAATTGATATACAAAATAAATTCGTCCATAAAATGTGTTTTTTATATAATAGTTACCTACTGAAAATTAGAGAAATTACTCATTTTTATTAAAAAGTTGTTTTAAGTTACTCTTTTAACACATAAACTATACATAACAAAAAAATGATGCCTTCTGAATTAAAATAGGACCGACGGCGACACCTGTTTTATTTATACATCATTTTAGGTAAATGTTATCACTTCTAAGAACACTTTCAAAATAATTTTGAAAAAAATATGCAAATAGTTTCAATTTGTCACTTAGTAAACATGCGAAAACAAGAAATTTACACAGTTAAAAGTACAGAAGGAAATTTTTAACTACGACTAAGTATTGCAAAAAAAATTTATTTTATGGAAGATTTTTTTTTTAAGTCCAAAAATATTTTTAATATTTGGAAACACCAAACGATAGCTGCTTTATTAAAGCTAATAAATATATGTAACGCAAATGAACAGGATTGTCATACGCTACTTTTTTAATTTACCGTTACATGCAACTTAATTTTTGCAAAATTCTTCACCCCCTATATTTTTCAAACGGGTTTAGTTAGGAGCTTAAAATTTTGAAAGATCTTAGAATCTTAGATCCTTCAATATAAGTATGACCCTCTTAATAAAACTTTTTAGTATGGATCTCCGTTTAAGGGTAAGTCTCCATAAGGGTTCAAAATTGAAAATTTCATATTTTTGAACCAGTGTAACTTGAATACCAGTACATAATGAAAAAAGAGCTACAACATTATATTTTAACATATTATGTTAACAGTTTTTCTTAATGATGAATGATATTTTCTGATTCTTAATCTGAATCTTGATTTTTCTGCAATTTTTGTAATATAATAAATTTCAAACAAAAGTTCTAAAAAAAATTATTAATTTAGCTGTCATTTTACAGTAAATCGTTATTGCGTATATTACTTCTTTGCTAATAAAAAAGGCATATAGGTCGCAAGAGCTAATTAAATTTTTTTTAGGTTGTGCTGATGTTTTCATGACTCGAAAACTTGCAAATCAGCATTATTTGCGAAGAAGCTATTCTAGGCCATTAGAAAAAGGTTGTAAGAAACTATTATAAATCCTCTTTTGATACACACTGTATTCTGAAGTACATTGTTTAATTTTGAAAATGTAATTTTTTAAAAACCCTTGACTTTTTCCATTACTTGTTTTTAAAGTAGGACAGTTGATGTAAAGTAAGTATTTTTATGTTACCATATTTTAAAATTAATGCATGCGTTGTAAACATTTTTTTTTTAATTACTGTAAATTCACCTAAAGAACATAAAAATCAATTTCAATAGAGCTGGCAAGTTTAAAATTTCATAAATACAAAATTAATTTTATTTGGACAGATTTTTTTTAAGATCTTTTTTAAAGATCTAATTAATTAAACTAAGAAACCAAAATAAAAAAAAACATTTTTTCGTTACAAAGAGTTGACTATTAAAAAAATTAAATAAAAATTTAATTTTAAAAAATGAAACATATTGAGAGTGTTTTGTTATTGTTATTACATATTTTGTGTTTTTTATAATTTAAACTGTTTAACAAAATGTCACGACTAATTATCTTACTTTATATACATATAAACATATATATAGAAGTGGTAATAAGCTTGGCGTAAATTAAAAATATTGTTCACGCTTTATGATGAGTAAACCATAATGTGAGTAATGTTTAACTATTTAACCATGAAACTTAAAATATATGTATATATATCAATCTAAATCATATGTTGATATGTACATAAATATATATTATGTTTATAACAAATAACAAATAAATTACCTTGAAAAACATAAATTTTTAAATGAACAAAAACTTGTTAAAGAGATATAAATTAATGTGTAAATATGCTAACGTTTCTGCGTGTTCAAATATAAAGTACCTATACATTTTATTTTGAAAATATTTTATTTAATGTTATCATTTAACAAGTGTATAACTTCTTTTTCTTTTATTACCCCTTTTTTTTTGAGTTAGAAAAATATTCAAATTATAAATAAATACGTCTACTTCATACAAAATTTTTAAAAGGCAAGAAAATAATAAGAAAAATGTAGAAAAAAAATAGGTAGGTTTGGTAAGGTACCTATAGTTAATAAAGAAAGTCTTTTTTATCTTCACCAGAACCATACATTTTATACAAAATATCTTTATCATTAAAAAATTTAGGTTATAGAAAGTAAAAATATATTTTTAACACTATATTATATTTTATTTACTTAAATATTTTAGTTAAAAATTAAAAAAAAAAAACAATAAACCGTATTTTAGTTTTACGTGTAATTTACAAAAAAATCGTCGCTTGACCTAGAGATACACCCTAAATAACAATAAAAAAAAATAAATTAAAGAATAACGTCAAAATACATTGTTCACGTCTTTTTTGTCCTTAATTAAATCTGAATGACCTAAAAATGCAACAACACATCATCTCTTTTACTTGTTGAAAACTTTTAAAATTGAATATTGGTGTTAACTTCCAGTCTTTATTTTATTTTTTTAAAGTTTCACTCACGTACAAATAATATTGTTTTAAAGGTTCTTCATAATTTGTCTGACATCTTTTGACAAAAAAAAACAACAAAAACTTATTTATTTACCTTTACTTTAATGGTGCTTTTTTAAATTTACTTTAAAATAAAACCATTTTACAATCATTTAAAAATAAATTTTTCTTCAGAAAATAATTCATATACTGTACAAAGTTACATACATACCTATTGTATATACAACTATACAAATATTTTATTCAAAAAAAAAAAAAACATTTTTAACTAATGACTGCATCCGTGCAAATGTGAATATGAAAATGAACGTGCAATGCAAATAAAAAATGAATTACAATAAAGCTTTTTGTAGAGGGTATAAAAATCAACACATATATAAGTTTTTACATATACAAGCTTATGTAAAATTGAATGTTTTGTTTAATATGGAAAAGATGTTTTAAAAAGATTTATTTATGTATGTACATATTAAAATCGCTACGGAGGGATGAAAAAACAACTGAGGCAGTAAAATTTTATATGTAGGTCTTATATTTCAAATGTGAATGAGAACTAAAGCTTTATTCCCAAGACACCACAGAAAAATCCACGTTTTCCAATTTTAATTTTAATTTCAAATGAATAGGTACGTAAAATCAAAATATAAAAGCTTAAAAGTTTAAAAATTTAATTAATGAGATGAATATAAGTGTTATTTTTAGAGTTGGATTCAAAATCACAGTTCCAATAATATGTTGAACAGGGGTTTGTAATAAAAGATTTTTTTTTTATTTGGTTGTTGACATAAGGGCGACTCTAAAAGTTGAATACAATATTATGGAATTCATGAATTGGAGACTCATGAATTAGAAGAGTTTTTAAAGTTGAATTAAAAATCAGAATTATTTATTATCCGTTATTTAAACTGCTTTAATACTTTTTAATCATTTTATACTTGTGATTCAAAGGGCTATTAAGCGTCATTTCCTTAGGTATTATTGTACCACGCTAAAAGCTTCATCATATCTTTATTTACAAAAATAAAATTAAATAACTCAAATCCATAAAAAACAATGAATTGTCACACTCTTACCATAATCTTTGTTGCAACCAAATTCAAATAATATTCAATTTATTTTATTATTTGTTATAAATACAGAAAAATTTCTTTTAAATTTTGGTTTTTTTTAAATTAATTGTAGCTAAAAAATTTTAAATTAAAAATTACTCAATTTGAAGTCCCTAAATCTCAAAAAATACATTAAATCCATATTTCAAGAGCTAGAATTAATTTTTTTAATACAAAATATTATATTTAATTATATATCTATATACCTACATTCATATATGGAATATGGATCCAACCTTTCTACTTCTTAATATGAAAATAAATAAAATTTTATTCCAAACCGCATAATATCTAATACACATTAGGTAATGTTAAAAATTTTTAATTATATTTAACAAAAATCATATTTATTATTCTGTCCACAAAACATTAAAAAAGTTTTAATTACAAAAAAAAAGTCTTAACTGCAGCAAAATAAAATAATAATTAAAAATATATTGGGTTTGTTTTATTGAAAAATAAAAAAATGTAATGGCTTCCCTTTTTTCCAATAAAAATCAATCAAAAAATGAAAAATAAAAATCTAAAATTAGTTTCTTTATTTTAAATTTCACCAAATGGTTTAACATTGTTTTTATTAGACTCAACCCAAGTTACGTATGACTTCGATGGTAAAATATTAATAAAAATTAAATTACTATTAAAAATACTAAGTTAGACTAAAAAAAAACAGGAATATTGTATTTTTACCTAGTAAATATGTTATCTTTTATTATATTTTATATCGTTTTAACGATTTGCAGATAAGTCACACGTACCAGTATATATAAGTCGCAGAAAATTGATGTTTTTCCTTATTATGAAAATGTAATCGCGGTTTTAAGTATTAAAAATATTATTAATGTAGAAAACAAATAAATATGTTTTTAGTGTATCTTTAGGTTTTTAAATAAGGTATAAAAATATAAAAAAATAAATTAAATGGCGACAATGTAAACGACTTACTAATAATAATCAGAAAACCTTTCAAAATGTATATTTTAATATATTAAATAAAAGTAAACAATTCAAACCTTAAAATTGTGGTCAATATAATCTATATACAAAACATTTTGACACACATGTATTATATAGGGTGGGCCAATTTAGACTTACTGATTTTGAAATTTTTATAATTTTTTTATTTCATTTTTTCCTGCAGATAATAAAGAATTTTATAATTTCAAATTAATATATACATAACGGTAAGAACGTGTTAAAATTGTTGAATTTTATTATGTTCAAAAAATGTCAACTTTTAGTATACAGTGTATCAGTGACTATTAAAATCTCTGAGATGCACAGTTTGTTGTGGAGTTATGGATGATGGATGAAGAGTTATCGTTTTGGAACGGTACATCGGACCATGTTGTAAAATATTTTACCTTCGGTAGTTTTCAATAATCGTGACATATGGTTTCAGTTCATACGGTGAGTCAGATATTGACAATTCTGCGATAACTTTTCGGTGACTGAAATATTTCAAAAATGCTTTTTATTCGAGGGATAATTATTAATTATTGATTAAGCAATTAATTTGAACCAAATGTCGAATGGTAGCAGAGTAGCGTCGAAACAACAACGGTTTTTTTTACTTTCACTTTGATTCGACATATTTTTTGAAACAATATTCTAAGTTTCATGCAGTTTTTTAAGTTTTAGGGTGTTTTTGAAATTTTCATTCTTATAGTGGTTTTTTTTAAAGTTAAATTTTTTTTTGTCTTAAATTTCCACTTGAAACTGCAATATCTCAAAAACCGTAGCACCGATTCAGTTGAAACAAGATGTATATAAAAGTCAGTATAATGCCCTACAATGCTGTAAGATGTTGGTTCCAGTTTATTGTCTTACAGGAAAAATATAACTTTTTAATTAAAATACTACAAAATCTTAGGAAAATTTTGTAATGCATTTTTCGACCACTAAATGGGGGCATCGCCACTAATAATTTATATATTCAGAAACTTTGAAATATTTATTGATAGCTCACAACCCCTCTGCGGAACTTTCCCCAATTATTTTTTTTATTCTTTAATATAAGTCCAATAGTTTTAATTTCTTATTCCTACAATAAATTAAACAGTATATATACAAATTTTTTAGCAACATAATCTTGATTCAATTTAAATAAATGGAAATGCATTGTAATGAAATTAATTTTTCAAAAGTAGTAAAATTTTAGCGATAAGTGAACTTCTTTTTTGTAAATTAAATAAATTCACTTTTACTAAAATTCATACTACAAAAAAACGTGGTTTTAAATTTATTTTTTAGTTTTATGATGATTTTAAACTTGGGTTTTGACTAAACGTGTATATTTTTTTGTAAATAAATTAATATAAAAAAGATGAAATCTGTCATTTTTTATTTAAGCAATTCATAAAGTTTATAAAGCTATTTTTTCACCACTAGCAAGTTATCTACAAAGTTAAAAAAGAATTTCTATATTCAAATGAATAGCTTGAGTCCCTTCTCAAAATATGGTATCAAAGTATGTAGAACACTTTGGTTGATTACGATAACTATGCCCAAAAAAAATTCATGCAATTATGCTGGGTGACTTAAGGCTGGATGACTTCATCTTCGTTTAAAAAATTAATAGAATAAAAATAAACTGAGTTAATTTTTTTAGATAAAGTTTCTTAATTACGATTCGACAAAAATAAAACTACTCAAAAAGACTTTTAACACTATTAACAAGCTAATAAGTAAATTAACAAACAAGTTTAATATAGTTTATATTTCTATAATATAACGTGAAGATAAAATTAAAAGGGGCCAATTGTTGTGTGATTTGGTATTTTATTTATAACTCGTAAAACATTCTGGGATTGAACCAATTTGAGCCGCATTTAAAAAAGTTTTGAATAAAAAAGAAGCTTAAAAATGGCTTTTATTATAACGCCAGCGCCTTGTGCTATATTTTATTCTCTTAAATTATAACTCTGAAATTTATTGGAATAATATTATTTTCAATACTATTGACATAGCTAATTTTCTTACTTTAAGTAAAATAAAAATAATGTAATGCCATTTATCCAATAAATTACCATAAAAGCATAAGATTGTGATCCTCCAACGCATTTACCTTCAAAGTCAATGATCAAGTATAAGTATTGTCATTTTAATCAAACTTTTATGGTTAAATTTAAATTATACAACTTTAGACTGAAAATTTTTTTAAATTTTACAAACAAACAAAAATGAAAACGTACAATATCGTGTTAAGGTCAAGTTTTAAATTTGTTAATTAAATTTATTTCAAACCTGGTATGGTACATACTATTAAAAGAATAAATCAATACTAATATACATACAATGTGTCTACAATTTTCATACCATTTAAATTTATAAAAATTGGGGAATGTTTTAAACAATGGCATTTTTTTGTCAATTAAAATATTAAAAAATGTTTAAATAATACTAATTTGTAAGTGAAGTCCGATTAGTTTATAAATATATATACATATATACATAATTAAGAGCTTTTTTGTTCTATTAACATAGAACAAAAAAGCGTTTTTCATAGATTTAAAACATTTTAAACACTTAAGCACAAACTGTTCTTCTCACTTCTTCTACTTCGGTTTAAATAAAATGTTTTGAATTCGCTTTGTTTTGGTTGCCATTGGTTGCTAATTGATTTGTGTTAGATATAAGGCAGTTTTAGGTATACTGTTCTAAAGTCGAAAGTAACATAAATTTTAAAATTTTAATGAAAATATTTGTATGAATACTGTTTAATATAGGATTTGACTTCATGATCATAATCTTAATTGCTTAATTGAAAATAAATAAAATATGATGATTTGTTTGATTTAAGGTTTATTTTTCTTTTTGTATTGCTTCAAAGAATCAGAGTTACATTTACTTAAGTCATTTGTATCATGTATTTGACGTTGAAAAGTTGTCTTAATGCAATGTTTGAATTTTAGTTTCACAGTAGCTTTATGTTGTATAAAAACATTGCACAAGACATTTTGTTTGTATATTTAATACATTAGTACATTGCTTCAAATACATCTAAAGCACAAAACGCTTTCAGTAAAAGCCTTTTGGTTTTGTAAACTTAGCATTCAAGGTGCGGTTTATTTTTTGTAAAAATAGAAAAATGACAAAATACAAATAATCATAAAAAATAAGAAAACCGCTTAAAGGCTATATATAAGATCTTTTTCGAATAAGAATAACTTGTCAAAATCCAGACTTATCAAAAGACCTGTTTGGCAAAATAAAATATACAAATAAAATAAAAGAGCGAAGCAACGCTCAACATAGGACTTATCAGATTTTATAAAATAAACCTCAACGTTTATCTCATTTAGATATTTGCAGGTTTCTAGATACCAAGTCTTCCGAAATCAAATGCTTAATTATCAAAGTTACATTTTTCCACCAGTTACAGCTTTAAAACCAGGAGGAGATAAAAAAAATCCGAAAAGCTTTATAGGTAAATTCGTGCAATTTGCCATTTTGTTTTCAACAAGTTGTGAAATAATACTATAAAGTTTTTAAAAAAGCGCAATTTCAAAATTAAACAATTTCCCATTATTTGAGTAAAGAATGTTTAGTTTCCCATAACTTTTTAGAACTTTAACTAGAAATTTTTTATTTAGAAAAGTTACAAAAAACATTTTCTTAGATTTTTAGGAAGCTAAAAAAAAATTAAAAAAAAAAACTGGTAACTCCTATTAAAATATAGTGTTGAAAATCTATTTTTTGCATATTGCTTATAAAAAAAAATTTTGACAATTTGGACACTAGAGTTACAGGGGTTCAAAAACTGGAAATTTTCAATTTTGTTCGATTTCCAGCTTGTAAATGAAGGGTCATGCTAAAAATTTTTATCAAGAGACTCCAATCTTATTGAGGATATAAGTATTTTTTAAAATTCAAGTTCCTAACTCAATTGGTCTAAAAGATATAAGGGGTCAATAATTTAGCAAAATTTAGTTTTCAATTTCTGTTATATATATACATATTTATAAAGTCCATATCAATAATTTGAGTTTAGCATTTCTAGATTGAAATATTCCTTTTAGAACTTTTGTTGAAACAATTTAAATATATAGGGTTTTTTTGCGGACTTTAGGAAGCTGTAGCTTCGTGACAAGTGGTGCTACCTAAAAAAGTTCTTCCATGAATCTTTTTTTTGCATTACCTACACCTAGTTAAAGTTCCTATTCTTTATTTTAAACAGCGTAAGTTTTGTAAACATAAAGACGGACGGACGGACAGAGTAAAACAATATAGGAATATTTTTTTTTAATTTTTTTGAAAATGTGCTAAAAAGTAAAAATGTATGTAATTTATTATTAATTTTCCTTATTATTAATTTAAAGTATAATTATTAATTTTCCTGATCGGTGTGGTGATAGCATATATTCATTTTATTAGCTCATTCTGTCTGTGTCCCAAAAACAGATTGAAATTTTTTGATAGACTGTTTATTGAAAAATAAATAAAACGTAATTAAATTAACAAATTCTAAAAAAAATTTCAGAACAGTCCTGTATCACGCTTGTTACATCTTTCATTAACACTTAAATAAAAAAAAAACTGGAATACCAAAATAACAATTTTTCGAAAATTCAGTTACTTGCATAAATTACAATTTTTTAACTTGTTTAACGCTTATATTAATATTAAAGCAAAAGAAAATATGAAAAAAAAAAACCAAAGTTCCTTTTTTTTTACGTTTTACCAGTTATGTTGTGTGCTGTGTGCATTTACTTTTTGACAAATTAATGACAATTGAGATATAATAAATACATACATACATTTTAATAAAAATAAATAATAATAATTTACAATATTTAACCTTGAACTTGATATTGCTTGATGTAACAACAGGTAGTGGAACGTAAGTTGCAATAAAAATTAGATTATCTCGATTGTAATTTATATAGAGATTAAATTATATGTATTTGTATATTATATATGTATACAAAAGTTGTATTGAACACTTTATTATATTGAGTTCCAATTTAATCGGTAAGTTAAAAAAATTAACATGCAACGTGATTCATTAAAAAAGGCGTGGGTAATAATACCAATTTTATTAAGTTAGAAATTGCATTGAAATACAAATCATAGTTTTATAAACAAAATATATTTTTACATAACAAATGTAAATTTTTACATGAATTTTAATATATATAGATACTTAAGTGAAATATTATTAAATTCATTTCTTTATTTAGTTTAGAAGTTTACATGTTTGCCTAATTACACTTTTCTATAGTTTCAAAAAGTATTTTTAACTTTCGGAGTTTGGTACCTCTACATTAGTGTAGTACTGTAGTAACATTCTAACTCCCAATCATAATAGTTTTTAGAAAGTTATAAAGTAATTTTAACTAATATCAGTTATATAATTAAATCTTTTGCCAAGACTTCATTTAAATGATTTCAAATGTAGAATTCTAAATCAGCTTAACGAATTTTAAATAACGGTTATAACAATTTTTTTTAATAATATTTATATATTGATGCAGCCCTGGATCTACTCAAGCTTATACAAATAATGAACAAGAGGAGCAGCTAGACCATCCAGTCAGGGGCACCTTCTTATTCATTATTTTTTCGTACATTTAAGTAATATGTATAGTTACGCCCCTTTATATATAATTATGAAAGATTGACTTTTAAAATCTAAGATATAAATTTAAAATTAAAGTTAAATATACACAATATTTTTTCTAGCAGTTATTCTAAAATTTTGAAAACAGAATACACCACGAATTCACAGAATTTAAAAAATAATAACCCATACAAATTTTTTCAAAAAATCTATTGTTTGAGCTAGAAGAGAACAAACGTACCTTGTGAGAGATAAATGCATTGTACCTTTCTATCTGGGTTTAATAAAAAAAATATAAAGTTAAAAATAGGTATTTATTATAAAATTGTAATTTATTATGAATTAAACAATATTTTAAATAGCAAATTTCATATAAGATTTTTTGTTCTAAGTAATTTAGTTTATTTTAAACGTAATACATTTATAGAATTTTGTTTTGGCATTCATTGTTAGAATATTTTAAAACATCTTTTAATATTTTAGTATGTATTTTAACAGTATGTCATCGTTAAGCGTTTAGACTTATGACTTACTAGTAAACAAAATGTTATTGAATTTTTACTCAAAACAAAATCAAAACAGAAAACAAATGTAAAACATGAACTTAATAACAATCACAAATTACCTTGAAAAACCAACATAGTTTTCAATGCATTCAAAAAAAAAAATAAAAACTTAATTTGAATTCCATACTAGTTTTTAAGAATACACGTACGTACGTTAAAACTTTAAAACAAAAATTTTCTTATTTGTATTCAATAAAGAAAAGCTCATGTTGTCAACCGAAGCAAATTTCGTAACCGCAAACCAATTAAATTGCGGTGGCCATTGTAATGAACTTCATTTTGATAAACAAAAACAACTGCTTTCTTTATTTTACAAAAAAAATTCCTGATGTGAGTTAACTACTAATTATTTTGTTAAGAGTTGAAAAGCTTTATTTTAATTAGAGAATAAAAATGAATACCCTATGTAGGTACTTAATTTTTAAATTAAAATTTAATTAAAGTTTATACTTTAAGCTTGCAGTAAAAAATTAATTAAAATTACATAAATCATCTATCTAGTATATTTGCATCGCTTTAAACTTTAAAAGCCAAGAAAATTTTTAAATAACTTTTAATTTTTTAACACTTTAATTAAAAAGCTATAAGTAATTATCGTTTATTATATTATAAAAACTATAAATTGTACCTTGTCCTTTTCGATATACAGCTGAGTATTTTGATATTACATATAGAAATTTATGCATTTCATTTGTTTTTTTAAAAAGAGCTATAGTATTTGTAGATAACTATTACAAAAATTACTTGCGATTTACAGCCGCTAGTTTCTATAGGTGTTTATACCCTATACCTATAAAATCTATAGAGAAATATTGTTTTCGAACGTTGTTTCTTACAACTAAAAGCAAGCAAGCTAGATATGGTAATTGGTATACACTCTTATGCATCGTAATTTTTTTAGTCGATTTACTGATGTCCGTCCGTCCATTCTCCTATTAACTCAAAAAATACGATGCTTTTTAATTAGAATGTATTATTTAGGTTACTAATGACGAAAGAAAAACGGGGATTGCAAAATTCGAAATTTGATCTTGCGTATTTAGATTAAGGAATTTTCTAAACGAGCTAAATGCATATAAAGAGCATATCTCTGAAACCCTTTTTTCAGTAAGTCCTTACTGCCCCCAATTTTTGATGAATTAGGGAAGTGGTTCGGGTACCTACCCACTTACCTTCAAAGCATGCCTTTGAGATAAGTAGGAGCATATTTTTGAAATCAAGATACAACCAAAAAAAAATTTGTCCTAAATTCCACAGTTATGGATTATTAAGCGAATAAGACTTTATAAAAGATTATACTTATTGGTTTTAAATTTAAATTGAATTTTTTTTAAGTGTAAGGAATTACTAAGTCCGTTGCTGAGTTTTTAACTCAAATTGAGTTAAAAATGAATTTAATTCGTAGAAAAACACAATTGTCATAAGCAGATGTTTATAAAAAATAAAAGAAACAAAAAATTGATTTCCCACTTTTTGACAAAAAGTAATAAAGTAAAACCTGTAAATTTTTCTAGGTATAGGTAATTAATATTATAATTTTGCAAGTTTTTGAACTAATATTGCTTACTTGTTATACTCTGTTCGTCCAAAGGTCTGTTTAATTAAAAACCTTGTACGTACACTGCTTGAAATAATAAACTTTTAAATGTGTCTTATAACAAATTATAATTGTTGTAAAATAACTGTTTTATTTTGCTCTATACTTTGCAGATCTGAAGTCGTTCAAAAAGATATGCATTCAAATGGAACTATAATGTACATAAAAACTTTTAAATAAAAAGATTTAGTTATTAACTAGGAAAAATTAAGATTAAGAAAATTAGGAAAACATTAACATTGGTTATCAAAGATTTATATTTTTATACATAATCTGAGAGATAAAAGAGGTTTAAATTTTGAAATAAGACAATTTTAGGCAGCTAGAACCCGAACATCAATTAAAATGTTTCAAACTGGAGATGTAAACATTGAGATAGAAAAAAGAATATTCATTCATGCTCTACTCTTTTTGTTTTACAATTATACAGGGTTTACATAAAATTGGCGGACAACTCTCAAAATTTTCTTCGTATAGTAGAGTGTAAATTCTACAGAGTCTTTAATAACTTTTTTTTTCAAAAATTTTCATCTTGAATTATCTTAAAACGTTTAATAAAACGCCACTTACCTCATACGAGGAAGAGCGTGTTGAAAAGTCGTAAAGATCAATGTTTTAAAATTCTATTATTTTTTATTCACTTTTAAGATCCACATTTTTAAAATTTAAAATTTGATTTTGTTTATTCTTTTTTTGGCTATTCTAAGGTTTAACTAGTATCCGCGTAGGACCAAATGACTAAATATAAAAGATAGCTGGTGTTGCCAGCTTTCAAAAAATATATAGCTTTAATGGCGCATATTATCCTTTAAGGACGAAAAGGAAATTTAAAAGTATCCTTGTTATTTTAGTCTATTTTACAAAAACCGTTATATGTAGCGATCTGTTCAATATATATATATATATTAATTCACAGCTATTAATTAAGATGACGGTCTGTAGAATATTTTATCGTTTATTTGATGACGATAGGTGCTGCCGTTTTGGAAATATTACAATTTCAAGTGGAAATTTAAAACAAAAAAAAAAAAAATTTTGAACTTTCAAAAAAACCACTATAACTATGAAATTTTCAAAAACACCCTGTATTTTTTATTATACTGTTACAAAGGTCTTTTGACACTCTTTCCAACGGTATATAATAAGTATGGTATATGTTGACAAGTAGCCCCACCAGAGAGCATGAATGAAAAACTGACACAACAATTTTATTAAAAAATACAATTTCATACTTTATTTCTCATAAATTTATTTTGCCTTTTTGTTGGGATGGTGTCATAATTCCAAAAAAAAAATTCCAAATTTACAAAATTGCAAAGAAAGAAAAAAAAAATTCCAAAAAAAAAAATTCCAAAAAAAAAATCCAAGAAAAAAAAAATTCAAAAAATATTTCCATAGTTTTAGCGAGCAAGAATTTTAGAGTTTGTTACAAAATCTGGACGCTTTTCCAGAATATTTATATATTTGTATACGTGAGATTCTGAATTAGGAGGGATTTTAGAGTTGGATTCAAAATCAGGGTTTCAATAATGTGTTTAGCGGGGGTTTGGGGGCGGCAGCCCCTTCTATTTTTAAATTTTTATTTTTGGAATTTTTTTTTTTGCAATTATGAAAATGAAATTTTTTTTGGGAATTTCGTACCCAACCCTTTGTATTTTTTTTATTTATACCTGGAAACATATTTATAACATGTTAAAATTTTTTTTTTCAAGAATAAAATTATTTAATTAATTTAAAAAGTACGGCTGAAAAAATTGTAAAACATATCAACATTTTTTTTTATACAAAAAAAATTACAAAACAAAAAATTTTTAATTTCACGCTTTAGTATAGACATACCTAATGTATGCCCAAATAATAGAAAAAAATAAGAGCTTTCCAATAATGTAAAAAGATTTAGGGGGTTTCCTTGCAAAATTTTGAAAAATATGAGTTTTAGAGAAAGGATGTTAAAAATTTTTTTTTTTGCAAAAATTTTCAACTTTGAACTACAATATCTCCAAAACGGCAGCACCTATCGTCATCAAATAAACGATAAAATATTCTACAGACCGTCATCTTAATTAATAGCTGTGACTGAATATATATATATTGAACAGATCGCTAGATATAACGGTTTTTGTAAAATAGACTAAAATAACAAGGATACTTTTAAATGTCCTTTTCGTCCTTAAAGAATAATATGCGCCATTAAAGCTATATATTTTTTGAAAGCTGGCAACACCAGCTATCTTTTATATTTAGTCATTTGGTCCTACACGGATACTAGTTAAACCTTAGAATCCCCCTTTTTTTAAATCTGACTTTACCATACAATCGTTTTTTTTAAGTAGAAGTTGTTTCGTGTTTTCTTCAGTCTGTAGCACAGTTTCTAACCAATTTTTTTTTGACACTTTAAAGTCAAAAATAAAAAAGATGGTATTTTTACTTTGAAATAAAATTTTAATTTCATTTATACGTCATTTAAAAATTAGAAAATAAATTAAAATTCAATATAACAAAATAATTTCATTAAAAACAAAAAAAATATATTAATACATATTGCAAAAATCTGACCGATAGCTCAGAGGTAAAGTGGCGGCATTTCAACCGAAGTGTCTCGGTTTCAAACCCTGGTCGGTATATTACAATAATATAAGAATAATTCCCGATTAATATTATTAGGCAATATTTACTATTATCTGGTATTACAAATAAATAAATAATATCACAAAATAAAGGCGCATATTTAATTAAGTCTTTTTTTAAAAAAAAAGTGTTTAAGCTTGCTTGCTTGAATAGTTTTCTTTTATCCTTTAAAATTTCCATGTAGGGCGATCAAGTGTTCATTACGCAGGACCTTTCAAAATTTACATCATTTCACTTTATTTTTTATCGTATCACTATTTCGAATGAATAATGTAATGCAAAATTTCACATTTTTAGGATTCCTCGAATTATAATTATTTTTAATATTCTTTTCAAAAACAGGGGCTCGAAGAATTATAAAATAAGTTTTATAAATTTTCATACGAAATTAGAAAAAGAAAACTTTTTAAAAAATATTTTAAAGTTAAAATATTTTTTTTTTTCAAAAAGTCAAAAGAGCGCTATAGCAAAACAGTGCTATATGAGGGAGCGTTAATCGCCTGTTTTACAATTCTTTTTTGATTAACAAATTTGTAAAAAAATAAAAACTTAGTAGTTTGAAATTGGATACAATGTCTGATATGTGCTTTCCATATATATACACTATACATATATGTATATTTCCATATACATATATACGAGATTTAGAATTTAAGAGGTGAATCCAAAAACATTTTTTTTTTTTAAGTTTAAGTGCGTTAGCTTAATCATTTTAAATGCTTTGTTTGTGGCATCTTTATAAAAAAAGATAGAACTAGGAAAGTTTAAAGAGTATAGGATACAAAATCCGTTTCTCAGCTGTTTATTTAGAAATGTTTTGCATACAGCAGGTTTATTCATGTCAAACACTTAAATAATTCAAATTTTTAAGCTAACTTTTATTTTATTTACTTATATATTTATTAAAAGTCCCTTACCTCATACAATGTGATAAGGAAGTGAATCATGCCTTTCCATTTCAGGCGCGGCAAATATTATAATATAAATATTGAATTTTTTTTGTCTTAGTTTCGAAAACTAAAAAAAAGTTATAAGTAGTTAAAATTTTGTTATTTTATAAAATAAGAAATATAGTTGAATGCATAAAACTGAGCTTGATCTGAAATCTCAACCTTTTAAACAAACAGGTATAGGGCATTAATATAAACTCGTTCAGCGGACAGTCTTGTAGCCATTGGTTTAAGTTTCAAACACTTCTACAATTGATATATAGTTTTAATTTTAACTGTTTTTTTGACTAAATCCTATAAGAACCCACAGTTGTCAACAAAAGTATAGTTCCTGTTTGCTTTACTTATCTGCACAGTTGCCAAAAGAAGTAGATTATTTGGGCAGTCGGAAGTTTTTTATTGTAAAGAAAGTGTTGAAACTGCTAACTTTTTCATGTTAAAACACAACTTTGTTTCTCAACTATATTCTCAATTTATAAATTATTTAGGTCAGAGGTCTATTCCAACTTGCGTCAAGCGCTCACATGTAAATGAAAAATTTTCATACTCTGTATCTTTCTTTACTTTTTAAGTCATAAGCATATTGACATACAAAATAATTTCTTTACTTTTATTTAGTTTTAAAACCAGATCATCAATGTTTTGCTTTAAAATTTAATTCAAAATTTTAAAAGTTGAATGAACTTTGATCATTTTTGTACATAAAGTTATTGCTATTATTGGGTCCATTTAGACGATGTTAACAGTTGTTGAATTCACATCGTTTTTGCTCTTTCCCACTTCCTCATTTTTTTTTGTTTTAAAATTTTTTTGTAGAAGTGGGAAAGAGAAAAAACGATGTGAATACAACAACTGTTAACATCGTCTATTTTTGTTGATTGATTGTTTTTGTTAATTTTTTTTTTTAAATATTTTAAAACAGAAAAAAAAACTTATTTTTAAAGTTATTGTCTTAATTACGCATTTTATTTAAAAATAATTTTTTTTTACCACTTTTGATAAGAAAAATTGTTTTGTTTTTAGAATTGTTTACAGGAATCCATTTATAGGACAATTTTTTCTCCGCAAATCGTTATTTTAAAAATCGTTAAATATTTTTAAAAATATACTCACTTTTAATTAAAAAAAAAAAAAATTTAATTCATTAAGGGTTGAACGCGTACATCAAAAGTAAATACTTATATGTATGAATTTATATATGTTTGAAAATTACTTTTATTTCACAGATGGTTTTCTGAAGTTCTTTCAAAGAAAGACGAGTTGAAAATTAGTATTTACGAAGTTAACGAAACAATTGCACTTTTAAACTTACACTGTTAACTGCTAATTGTTTACTCGTTAAGCTAATAAACCTAGTTACCATAGTTACAGTTGAAATAGAGGACATATTATATTCTTTTTATTAAAATTATTCCATATACAATTTAAACATGAGATGGTACTAGAACTAGACCTTAAGATGTAGAAACATTTTAGATTCCCAATAGATACAATTCTTTTTTTTATACCTATATTGTAATAATTTTATATAATTGGATTATAATGCAATTCTCTATCTATTTTTCTTAAGATCTAATTGCTTTGTCAAAATCTAAACAATCGTGTATTTTTAAAAAGAAACTAAATTTAAAAAGTTGTCATTAAATTAATAAAAATCAGAGAAATAATATTATTTTTTATTGATACAAACGAATTTTTCAACCCACGGTTCGGGTCAAAACAGGTATTTTTTATATGGCATGTTTTCAATGCTTTCTAAAACTACTAACCAACACACTTCTAAGATATTGGCTAAATTTTTTGCTAATCAAAGTATTTCACTTAAAAAAACCTTCATACCAATTGCGCCCAAATAATAATAAAAGATTGCTTAATACTTTAAAATTAAAATTTATAAGAGTACGTGGTCCCATTATGAAAATTGTTAGAAATGCTCATTCCAGTTGTCATTATGCAAATCCAATTTTTCCAAAATGCTTGATTCATGTGCTCCAATATGTTTTTCTTGTTGCAGCGTTAAAATGGAAGGTTCACTTACAGACTTTTAATATCAAATTTTTTATGGTCAATATTCTATATGAAATGTGATTTTAGGAGTGTTAGATGCCTTGCTTAAGGTTTTCTAGTTAAATCTAAAAATATAATATTCCGAATTGTGTACACAAACGTTATCATACTCTTCGTAAAGTGAAACATTGTGTTTACTTTAGGATCTTTTATTAGATTTTTCCGTTTTTTTTTTTAAATTCAAAAAAAGGTTAAACTCTCATAACAAATAAATTAAGCAATTGTTACCCTTGAAATTTAAGGTGCATTTTCTATTTTTAAGTAAATAAGTGTTCCGCTTATAATACACTTAACTTTATAAATTGTCTATATCTATAAAACTTACAAATTATAATAACAGATCTATGTATATAAATTATTTTAAAATTTTAGTTAAATAAAAACTGTTGCTGTACATCTGTAACTTCCAGATTCAATAATATATTACTTAACTTTAATTTATGTTTCGGTATAACTATCAAGATGAAGTTACTATAATTATTTTAAAATACCAAAAACCAAATGAAATATTTGTCACATGTTAACCAAATGAATGTACATATTTTGTAAATCTTATTAAACAGTAGGTTGTTTTGTATAAAATTTGTGGGATAAAGTAAAATATCAGATCCTATATATGTATATACCGTTCTATAAAAAATTGACAGAGTATAATCTTTTACAACTATCATACCTTTTTTTGGTTCTCAGTAAGCACAATAGGAAAGACGCGAAATTAATACTTGTCTAAATCCATAACTAAATTATTGCTATTTACTACATACAAAATACATCACACATATTCTTTGGTCATCCAAAAAATCGGCCAAAAAAACAGCATAAAGCGTAATTACGTATTATAAATAATAATAAATATTTAGAATCTGTTACATTAGTCACCCTAAATGCCTCTATTATAACAAATAATATAGCAATACATTCGCATAAAGTTATTCATTGGGGTAATATCAGAATTAGAAAAAACTGCAAAATATTTTACTTCCACGTGTTTTTAATTTATAAAATGAAAGAAGTATATCTTGAAAGCCCTCAGGCATCTGTTTTATCTCCTAATATCTTCCTAATATTTATAAATGGCCTACTTTATATAACCTCCAATCCAATCCATAGTATGGCCGACCACAGTACTCTTGTTGCTTCCAATGATTGTGAACTAATCAATGATTTAGTTAGAACACTAAAAAACGCAACTCTAAAAAAAAACAGCGACTACCAATAAAGGAACCGCACAGTTCCAATTGTAAGCTTTCGATGCATTTCATTTTCGAAATGAAACAATTTTTCAATTAAATAAAACTATTTTTCATATGAATTAAACTAGTTTTCAAGTGAATGAAACCTTTTTCCAATAAAATGATACCTTTTTCAAAATAAATTAACCCTTTTTTAAAATTAATGAAACCTTTTTTAGAGTAAATGAAACTAAAATAAATTTCGAATAAGAAAAAAAATTTCGGCGAAAAACTAGGTAGAACACGCTTGGACAAAATTTTAAGTTTCTATCTTTATTAATTTGGAAGATATGCTTGTTAGAGATGCGTGGAAGGTACTCGCGTCACCTGTAAAATTGATCCTAAATTTTAGGAACACAAAAACAAATAAGGACAAAATCCCTTATACCAAATTTAGAGGTTCTATCTTAGTTGATTTTGCAGAAATACTCATTTGACCTTGGTTCGATAAAAAGCTTTCAGTATTCGAACTAATGATTCGATTTCGTCCATTTTCAATCCCCGTCATACTTTTGCGATTATTAGTAACCTAAGGTATAAATTTTATTAAAATAGCATCATTATTTTTGAGTTTTTAAGGACATTTACATTTTAGATGTAGGGTATAATAATATTTAATAATAAAAAGTTAAAATTAGGGTGACCATTATATTTTGTTTAAATATTTGAATGTTAATATCTTATTTTTTTTTGTAATTTTCAAAGTTTAATTTTTGGTAATAATAATGTATTATTAATTTTATTAATTAATGTATAAATTAATTTTATTTTAAATTTTTTTAGTTTCATTTACTTCGAAAAAGGTATCATTCAGTTGAAAAATAGTTTCATTTAATCGAAAAATTATATATATATATTTTTTGTACCGTTTCTTAAACAATTTTCGAAGTGATCTATGTATATATACATATGTGGTAAAATATTTCTTCAAAAATTAATTTTACAAAATATTTAAAAAAAAAATTAAAAATTTATACAAATATGAAAAAAGGTATATAACTGATTAAGATTAGATATAAATTACCAGTGATTAACAAATCGATAATAGAGAATCGATAAACCATATCTGCTCAAAACAATTTTGTAGTAACTTTATGTAGATTCCTCACAATTCGAGTGACGTCCAAAAACGATAGATTAAAACTTAGACATTTTGTTAATTATTGTTAATGTCCCTTAATCAGATGTCTCAAAATAATATCTGCATCAAAAATAATGAAATTCTTTGACATACATACATATGTATGTAACTATAATCCATGATCCTCCAATATTAATTTTGTTTAGCCAGATACCTACTTGGAAGTTAAAAAAAAACAATTGTTAATAATTTCAGTTAATTTTTTTCTTCTAAATTTTAAATTTTAATGGACAAGTCCATTTTTAGCCCATTTTCAAAAAAAATTAAAAAAATGTGCTTATTAGTTTCACTCTGTCCATCCGTACATCCGTATGTTTACAAAAAATTTTACACTGTAATTTTGTAACATTTTTGACCCCACATATCTTAAGCTAGAGACTTGAAATTTTGGAAGATGATCCTGGGAAATTCATAGGAGCCGTTTAAGAAATTTTTTTTGTCACGCCCCCTGTTTAGGAGCTATAAGGGGTCAAAAATTTAAATTTTGCTATTTTAAAGCACATGTAACTTAAATAAGAAGGGAACGAAGCCATTAGGAACTAAAATTTAACTTAGTCAACAGTGTATATATTTCCAAAATTAAACGTTAACATTGAAGCTCCAAAATTATATATCGATACTCGTTATCAGGTTTTCTTGAGTAGGTACATACATATTCATTAAATTTTAAGCATTATGTATTTATTCATTTATTTGTAGTAGGTACCATACGGTATTAAATATTGCTTGATTTTATAATAGTCCTTTGTCTATTTGGCATTTAGACTTCTTATTAAACTATTATGATATATGTAGGTATTATATTTTTTTATTAGTATATACTTATGATCTTAACAGGGTTTGAACCTAAGACTTTTCAGATTGGATACATAAGTATTGATTTCAACTAATAATGAATTGCTGAAATAACTTAATTATATTATCATTTATTTTTATATACATACAAAGGTATATTTCTTTTACCCTAAACTCAGTATGAAATAGGGTGGTGTTGCCTAATTTCGAACATGTCCTATAATCAAACAATTTTTAAAAAACTAGTATAATAAGAAAATTTGATTTATTTTAAAAACGGTTTTTTTTTAATTTATTTGTTGAAGTTTCCCTACCCTTAACAAAAAAATCAGAACAAAAAATAAGTTAATTATCTCACAAAGCGCTAAAACTTGAAACCGGTTTTTGAACAGTGCGTTTTTATCATTGAAATTGCTAATAAAAAAAGAGTTTTAAGGGTTGCAGGAAATAGTGTTTTTTTATGAAATCTGTAAGCAAATTGTTTAAAAATTTATATATTCATGCAAAGGAATATTTATTTATTGAATTTTGTTAAAAATTAAAGGAAAATATTAAAAATTTATTTATATTTTGACCTGTTCGAACAAAGGAAACTAAAATACACAAATTTCTTATTTCGAACACAGCGTTCGAATTTAGGCAATTCAAATTAGTTTTGGATTCCCTTATTCGAACACAATGTTTTCTTCAGATTTTAAATTTTTACACATTAATTTTTTAGACAAAATGAAAATGCATCAGCAATATAGCGACGATTCTTTGAAGGCAGCTTTCGGTAAAATCAGGGAAGGGTCTATGAACATTAGGGATGCCAGTAAACTCTTTCGTATTCCGGTAACAACTCTACATTACAAAATTTCTGTGATAAAAGCATTTTAGAAAATGAAAATGGGCTATTCTAGAGTTCTTACTCAGAGCGAAGAAAAATTAATTGTAGAATAACTAGTGAATTTGACTAAATGCGGCTTTTAGCGGGTATATATAAAACGGGAGCGGAAGCGAAATCTCGTTTTCTTGCAATATTTCGCGAAAAAATGGAAAAACTATTTAAATAATTTGTTGTTGACTTATTATGTATGAAGAGAAATTAGGAGGGGTTTTAAAATTAAAAGGTACAAAATCTAGCTTTAAATAATTAGTGTGCTCGGGTTAGGGGGGCGAGAGCCCCATTATATTAAATGCATTGATGCTAATATATTAAGAATTCAGAGAAATTTTGGAATTGCATACAAAATGAGGGTTCCAATAAATTTATTAATTATATTATGTTATTTGCTGACTCTTTAATCTTAATTTTTGAAACTAGTTTTGGATGCGAAATCTAGCAATAATTAAATTAACGGGGTTCCGGGCTGACCGATTTTCTAGCCAATTTCTTTTTTAATTTTATATGACTTTTAGAAAACTTTTTTTTTATATATAGGTATACCGAAAACTTGTAAAACCTAGGTAAAGTATAAACAACCATCAGAGTTGATTACGAAATCAGAATGTTGTCCTTTTCCAGAATATTTATTTAATTTACTAGATTCTGAATTAGAAGCAATTTTAGAGTTCAGCCCAAAGAGCTCCAAAATGTGGTTCAAAAAAATTGTAAGAGATGAAAAAAGAATAAGCCCTTTAATCAACGGCAGGCCAGGTAAAAATGATATTATTAGGAAATATCATAAGGCATAAGGAAATATCCCATCGTAATCCAGAAACTATTACAAAGGCGTGTAATAGATACGGAAGAAAACATAAGAAAATAGTTCAATGATCCAGAAAACTATTAAATTAAATTAAGTTATTTAATCTTTGAATTTATAAAGTTTGAATTCATAAGAAATAACAATATTTAAAATGAAAACATGGTATTTTTAATAGTAATTCTTTAAAAAATTTTGCCTTCGAACAAAGAAATATCGGTTTTCGCAAATAGGCAACTGGTGTTCGATTTTAGGCTAATTTTCGCTAATTTTTAAATAAAATTATTAATAATTTGTATAATTTAATTTAATTTAATTAGTTCGAAAAGTTATTAAATTTCCTTTCGATTAATATATAAAATTAGTTAGGTATTCGGTCAAAATACACCTTATTTTTATTTTTTTTTTATGATTAATTAAAGTTGCAAGTATCGTTAAGTGTTCGATTATAGGGAACTTAACCCTACTAATAATTTTATAAAATGTCTTTCTTAAAAACCCTTGATTTTTTTTTATCACTTCTTTGTATAATTTTTACAAGTTCTTTTTCTCTAAGACAACGGTTAAAAAAAAAAATTCATGTGATAACTGATAAGAAATAAATTGTTATCTAAAAAGGTACTCTTCTCATTCATATACTATACGCATATGTAGTAATTATGTACATATACAAAAAAAAAAAAATTAAATTGTTCATATATACAACTAACAAATATACAAAAAAAAATAAACAAAATCAAAATGTAGAAATATCGTGCGATCCAAAATTTACTCAGTTTTTAAATTTGTTTGTTTACCACTTGTTATTTCTAGACCAGAACAGAACAGAGCAGAGCTACAGCTACTACATATTATTACATATTATATTTATAATGGTTTCTTAAATATGCAAATGTATTGAGTAGTGAAGAATAAATAAATTAGTATTATAAGGTAGGTACTTTGCTTATTTATATTTAAAATAATAATTTGAAACTAAATGATCTTGTTTAAAAAATATAATTATATACATAGATATAGTTATGTGTTACATACACACAACTAATTTGTTATCTAATGTAAATTGTAAAATTAAAAAAATTTTTGATGTAAATAAATCTTTTTTATGATTACGTTACTAGGTTTTAACAAAAATTGCAACTCAAATTTTACTTTTAAAATTCCTAAATTCTTAGTTGTAAATTCTTTGTAGGTAGGTACTATAGGTATGTAAAATCAGAAAATTTGTCAAAAAGCACTGTTAAATTGAAATTTCCCCACTTTGGTTAGGTTAGTCATACTACGAAAGTTATAACTATGCATACATAAGAATTGTATTGTTGACCTCATATCTTTTATTTAATTATAGGTACTTAAGTAGACGTACATATGACAACTGTTATTTAAATCAAAGTTGCGAGTAACAGTAAGTATGTAATTCTATTGTTAAGTTACCTTTATACCTACATAACTTTATAAGAGTAAGGGTTCCTATCTGTAGAAAATTTATCAATTTCTTTTGAAATATGGAGAATTTTAACAAACAAATTAGATAGATACTCATAGTATATACATATGTCATATAATCAATTTTAATATATATAAATACATATGTATGTACATACATTAATCATTTTCCTTACTTACCCTTAATGTATTTACAATTTGAGAAAAATCTTTCCAAATAGGTTTTAATGCTTATTAATTAAACGAATAATTTATAAAATTCCCATTTTCTGAACTTTTGAACGTTTTAAAATTAAAAAAAAATTAATAAATTTAACAAATTTCTACAGGTCAGATAGTACATAATATAATATAAACATAGTCAAAAACAAATGTTAAATATCTAAAAACATACATATATATATGTATATAAAAATCATGTATGTAACACTATATATAAAACACTTTTCCTAATATCAAAACCAAATTGTTATTATAAAAGAATAAAATAGTTTAAATATTTTTTTTTTATCAAAGATTAATTTAGAATTAAGACGAACATTATATAGTAATATAACACATACATCTTTAAGTATGTTTTATCTGTATGTAAACAAATACTTTAAAATATAAATTTTATTCAATTGCTTTCATTTGTAACAAAACAAAAAAAAAAAAAAATATAATAAAAAAAAAGCAAATTATCAAAAAGAATTTTTTTTTTTTTTTTTTTTTTTTTACTATCAATTTCAACACACGTTAATTTTTGAACTCATTTGTTTTGCTTTTAAACTATACTTTAACATCATCCACCCAAACTAACTATCGAACGTCTCTCTTATAACTAAATTATTAAATAATAATGAAGTCTTCGCTTTTCTCCAATAATAATAAATATAATAAAAACATTTCAGCAACAGTGCCAATGCCATTGCTATAAAAGAATAATTATATTTAGTTATACAACACGACACACACCATCATCTGTTGCCTCGAATTCGAATAAATAAAAAATACAGTAAGTAGTATATCCAAAATATATATTTATTATACATATTATTATACATATTTATGTATATACAATTTACAATTTAAAAGTCTGTAAATGACAATTTTTAATTTTATTAGATACTTAGGCCAGATAACCAAAAGAGTGTTTGTTTTAGTTAAGAAAAAAAAAATGTGACTGCATATTCTACATAAAATTAATAATAAAAAAATTGTTTTTCTAGTACAAAATACAAATCAAATATATTATGTACATATATATACATAAAAATAAAAAGAATAAAATTAAAACAAAATTTTACAGAGTCACATCAACACTTTCAATTATCTTTTGTAATTGTATAAAAAAAAAATCATCTTATCAACGTATTAGCATTTAACGTTTTAGCTAACAACGTTCAAATCTATCATTAGAACTTTTTTTTTTAATTTTAAGATGCAGTGGTAATCAGTAATAATAACACAACGACAATACAAATTATTTTACTTTATATACTTGTGGTAAATATACTGTTTATGTATAAAAAAAAAAAATTCTAAAGAAAAATAAAATCTTAAGAATTTTACAGTTATAAACAAATAATTTAAAACAAATTTAGTCAAATTACTTATTTATAATTTATGTAATAAAAAATTGTTTAAGATAATTAAGTTAGTCTGCAAAAATTTAACCAAGCGAAAAATAAAAAATAAAAAAAAACACTATTAAAAATTTAAAAATAAATTTGTTAAAAATTATACGAACTGTACAAATTGTTCGTAAGGTATTTCCGACATATTTATTGTCTAAAAGAATTCTTTAGATTGTCTATAAGAAGAAGATGGTGGGTACGTGAAATAAATTTAACCCGAGATGAGTTTGAGTTTTTTGAAATGTTTTTCAAAGTTTAAAATTGAACTCATTATTAAATGTTTAAAGTAAAAGAGCTCGTTGTTTGTTTACAAAAACTTATAAAACTTATCATAAAAATTCTTTCAAATTCAAAAATTTGTTTCTAACGTTTAAAATTGTTGTCAAAGTCGATTACAGCGAAAAAATTATAAAATAAACCTATTTCGACGACGATCGTCACAATTATGTGCAAATCCATTTAATTTCCGCCTCGAATATTTCTTAAGTGGTCGGAATTGTGTTTTTACATAAAGATATTTCAAACAGGCGATATGACAAAAGTCTCGGGTAATTAAGACTAACGATGAGTGGGCTAAAAGTGTTTTTTGTTTGCATATTGATGTTATCATACTTAAATTACAAGGTTCGGAATAGAATTTTAGGAATTTTTTTATAACAAAAGATATAATTTGACACTGTGTGCTTTCTAATTTTTGCTTTATTTCTTTTAAAAATACAATTTAAAACTTAATTTTATTAGATTAAATATATTTTTTGAATGTATTTAACGATTTTACAATTAAAAAGGAACTACAAGTGCCTTAAAAATTTATAGTCATTTAGTCGCACGCTATTGCATGTACACGGTTTTAATTCTATATACGTAAGAATTTTATTGATTAGCTCATTTAAAAGAATCCATAATAAGAATTCGACAATGAAGGGATACGAGAAGGGAAGGTCTAAAGCTGGGGCGAAAAATGGTTCGAAAGGGAGATTCGATTCCGAGGACTACGGGGTTGACTAGAAAATAGAAAATTTTTTTTTAACCTGTTGAAAATATTTTAATTTCACAGTCGGCTACAAATTTAGAATTGAAATACCTACATGATATAATAATATAATACAATATTTCTTAAGTGGAATAAAGCCTATAGACTTGAATTTTCTTTAAAATCGGATATAAGCCCTACCAAACTCAATTCTGAAATAAGGCCTATGAGGTGTTATTATATACTTTAGGGTTCATTGATGATTTAACTTCTCACATTTTCAAAAAATATTTACATATGCGTTTTTGTCAGATTCTGAATAAGATAAGGTTTTAAAGAGTTACAAAATTCAAAATCATAGTTCTTATAATTTGTTAAACGGAAAGTTTATAAAGGTAGTAGTCCCCATTATTTTAAATGATTTATTATATATATTTATTATAATAATTTGTTATAACGTTTTTATATCTAATTCATCTTCATTTACAAATAAAAATTAAGATTAATATTCCAATATCATAAACTTTTTTCCTAAACTGTATATTTTGATTTTTAATGAAAATGGTATCTTTCATATTTGTATTTGTTTGTAAGTTTAAAGATACGCATGTCATATTTACGTATTTTTTATATTCTGATATTTCAATGTGTTTTAATTTTAGTTTTCATATCAATAGTATTTAAGACAGTTATCATATACCTAAGAATAAATTATAATAACCACATAATTAAACTTTGAAAATCATAAATCTTAATATTAACTTATGAACTTAACCAAGGTTTTGTAGGTAACTATTTAATTATTGATCTATAGTTCTATTTTTCTTAAGAATCTAGAAAATGTTTACTAGACTTGCTTCTACATTAGATATTCGCACTAAGAAGTTAAAATACTATTAAATTTAAAAAAAGAAAATTGTACTTTGTAAAGTTATATAAATAAAAAATATATAAGTTAAATGTCAAAAGTATCTGACAATTTTGAATTTTTAACAATTTTTATTTAAATATATAATATATATAGTTCTGTCTATAAAACTCTTTTCTTCTAAAATTATAATATTTAATTTTTACTAACTTAATTTTATAATAATTTCAAATAATTTACCTAATTCTTTGTAATTTTATACATTATAGTTTTATAATTTTTTCAAATCGGAATATCTCAACATTTTTCGTGTCAAAAACTAAAAAAAACTAAAAAATAAAATGACCTTTAAGTCGATCAACTTGCCCATACACGATTCAATTCAAAATGCCAACCAAAGACTCCGCCCATAAAAATTAAAATTTTTCGAATTTCTTCCAAAGAACTTTTCAACTTTCAAAATGGTCTCTCAACTTGCCCATACATACACGATTCAAACAAAACCATTAGATTCGATAACATTTGAAATACGTACTTTAAACAATAGACCACATTAGTTACTAGACCGGAATTGCAAAGTGAAAGCTAAGGAGTAAACCTTTTTATATTGACTTATGGCAAAATAAAAGCTAAATAGTGAGGTAATCCGTAACAAATCCGTAACATTCAAACCAAAATTCTGAAAAAATTAGTAGCCCCGTAACGGGTGGAGCTACAAAAAAGTTCTACGAAATTATTTTTTTTTGCAATATCTACCCGTGGTTAAAATTTCTTTACTCTTTTTCAAACGGTGTAAACATACGGACGGACGGACTGACAGAATGAAGCTATATAGGCATATTTTTACAAAATTTTTTGAAAATGTGTTAAAAACGGCTTAAATATTTTAAAATAATTGGATTTTTTATTTGAGTAAGTTGTAATCATTGTCAATAGTCAGAAACTGTATATGTAGTCTCTTTATAAGTATTCGTGATTTTAAGAAAGCTTAAATGGAAAGCTTTTCATTTTTGTTGTTTTTTTTTATATTTTGTATAAATTTGTTTGTTTTTTCTGTTGAATGAGAAAAGAACTACAACCCTGAAAACATTACGAGCACTTAATATATTTTAAAAACAAATAAATTTACAATATTTGATTCATTTGTTATTTCTTAAAATCTGTGAATTTTGTTTTGTAATTAGCTACCTAAAAATGTGTTTAAAATATTTTTTATATTAAAATGTATGTATATTAATATCTGTGTAAATATTTGCTAATTTCCATACATACATATTATCTGATACCTAGTTTATAAAAATGATTTTTAAAAAGATTGTAGGTAATTATTTAAGCGATTAGTATCTACATATCTACCTAGTCTAATTTGAAAAGGTAAGTACGCAGTTGATTAATTACGATTGAAAATCAATCAAGTGCAAAAAGAGAACATTTAAGCAAGTTAAGAATGACCCACAAATAACAAAGAATGTAAAAAATCTTTTAACATACATACCTATTTATGTATGTATGTAATAATTTCATGCTTTATGTCCAAAAAGAAAACGAAAGTGTTTATTTATACAGAATTTCTTTATAGTTAAATTTATTATATTCTAATATTAACACTCAACAGTTGGGCAAAATATTATGAGAAATCGTTCTATATGCATACATATAAATGATTAAGATATGATAATTTAAATGTTATATACATACATATAAATAATGTTATATATAAATGTACAGTCGATGACAAAAGCTACCACACATCTAAAAATTATTAAAAATATTTAATTAAAATAGTATATACTAAATCTAATGCTGAACCTGGAGTTTAGCAACTACCATTAAATACAAATTATTTTTTACACTTATAGGACAAGAACGTTACCTTAGTATAGGTAATTTTAAACTCTGATGATTCAGTGTTAAAGAATTAGTGAATCAGAACTGAAGTTCCGTAAAATTAAAATGAATGAAACAACAATGTAGTACAATAACACTCTATATCGCTCTCTTCTAATACCTAATAGAGTGTCTACTTTTTCGACTTTCAACAGTCAGGAGTCAGGATTTCAAATTTTCGGATTTAGAAGTTGTTGCTGCGATATTTTATAATTTTTTTTATATGTATTTAGATTAGTTAATTAGCATATATGTTTAAACTATAAACATTGTATTTATACATATGTATTTTTAATTTTATGTTAAATCCTTGAAATAGATTTCATAATTTTTATTTTTACTCCTTTCATTAAAAACAAAATTATATTAGGCCTTTTCGTTTTGGTGGCTACAACAATTGTGACGTGTATATACAATTTTTTACTTATAAATATCTGGCAACAATTTCTAGAAATTACGCGATACTTGTTTTCAACGCCTTGATGGTTGACTGATGAGCCTAAAAGAACATGGATGTAAGTATCATTACATACCTATAATATATAAATTTGTAAGTTAATAATTTATAACAGTTAGCTTACCAATTAATTTAAAAAACAATAAACTATTATTTCTATTTTACGATTCGGTGCAAAAAACTTTTGCAGTTCATTAAAAGTATACCAAAAGCACTTGATTTCTCTTCAAAAGTATAAGTTTCTTATTAACTATAACGACTAGTAAACTAATTAAATTTAATTTTGCTCTAAGAAAATCTGTTAACGAGTATCGAAATATATATAATGTTGGAGCTTCAATGTTAACGTTTAATTTTGGAAATATATACACTGTTGACTAAGTTAATTTTTAAGTCCCTTCAATGGGGAAGGTTCCCTAATTTTTACTGATGATTCTCTAGGACCTAACCTCCCCACTCGCCAAAAATTTTCAGGATCTAGGATATAAATTGTGACTTCCACAAAAATGTTTATAAATTTTCTAAGATTTTTATCATCTAAACAAAAAATTGTTAAAACTTAAAGACACTTTATTTTTAACTTTATTAAATAAAAGCTTATTTAAAATTATTGGCCCAAATAAATTGATGTCAATGGCACTTCAAATGGGTCAAAAGTATTTAAAAATACAATTAAACTACTTGAAGAGAACTAGTCCTCGATTCCAAATTTCCTAAAATTGTAGGCATTGATGATGGAACTTAAGGAACTTGTTTCGCTTTTCAGAAGTGGTAGCACGTTACTTGTTTATTTAATTTTAGCATATCAATACATTCTATGACCAAATATTCTGCCGCTCGCAAAGCGTAACAAAAAAAGCGATTGTAAAGCTAGTTATGTGCTTCCACCCCTGCTTGATGATACTCTATTTTATATTGGATTTAGATATAATATATAAGACAACACAAATAATGAATAAAACACATATAGAGCGTTGCTACTTAAGTATTTGCATATACTTAGTTTTTTTAATATTTAATCATAGTGATAACTGATGAGGGTTTTTTTAATAACATGATCAATATGGTCTTACCATTTTAACTTACTATCTATAATAGTATCAAACCTAGATGAAAATCTTAACGTTTAGAAAAATCCCCAAAAAAAAGCGGGTTCAGGGACAATAGACTAATAATAGACATAATTTTGAATGATTCTTGAAATATTAAAAGAAATAAGTTTATACTGGAATTGGATGTGCAGAACTCTGTAGCAGAGTGTTATATGAAATAAAATACATGTGCAGCATTTTTTGTCATCATCAAAATCTGCTTTTTTTTTTTTTGACATAAATGTAAATTGAAATAAATATAAACCATTTGAAATTCGGTTAAATATGATTCTTGTTAAATTTAGTTATTTTAAAACTTTATTATCAGTTTGCATATTGCAATGTATTAAATTTGTATGAAACATATTACGATTATAAATGTGGAAAAAATAAAAGAAGAGCAGGGATGTGGGCGAGAGAAATTTACAGTGATCAAAGGGAATTACAATAATTTTTGCTGCGATGCGTACAGAACTCTGTACATCTGATTCAAGCTAAAAAGAATTTGGCGTTATTGAAATATGTCTTACTTAGTTACTTTTTTTAGATAAGAAACTAGAAATATAGAAATATATATCCCATACAAGGAAAAAATATTTCAATTTGCACAAACCGCTGAATTAACGGAATAACAGTGTTAAGGTTATTTGCTTACTTTTTGAAATCTTGCAATCAAATTTTGTTTTCAAAATATCTTCAAAAATCACGGATTGCGTTTTAAATCGCACTCGGTAATTAATAATAATACCAATGTTTGAAGACAAAAAGCAAGATTTTGAAAAGAATCTCATTTTTTTTTGTACCCTTCCTTCTTCAATTCAAAAATTGTATTGTTGAATTTCCCGTCGAGTGTAAAAATTTTAAAAATTAAAAGAACTTAAAAAATCGAAATTGAAAAGAAAAATTAAATCTGATATGCGTTCCCATGTAATCATGTTTTAACAAGCATTTAGCAAAATTTGTAAAACTAGATTTTTAAAAGCAATATTTTTTAAAGGAAAGAATATTTTTAAAGCAAGATTTTAAAAGTAAGAGCATCCAGATCCCGCAATATCATTATGCCGACAAATATCAACATGTGACCAAAAACACATGTTAAGAAATTTTCCATTTTTATATATTGTACGTTCTATGCTTTATGGTAGACAATTTGTACTTCTTTTATTTTTTTTTACAAAAGCTTAAGGCTATTAACTACAGGGTACTCCCCCCTAAATAACTGCCCTTATAAATGCCATTGTATATGAAATTTTATAAGAATTTTTGTTTCATGGGTACTAGCTTGAGGATTCTCGGCCTGCCATGTTATATAGGATAAACTTAAATGAAATATTCGTATTTTTTTTTCTTTAACATAAACGCCATAATTTGGTAACTGTTCGATCTGCAGTGTCTGATGGAATCAAAACCTTTTAAAATCATTAAAAACATGAAAATATTTGTAATCTATGATAAAAATTAGTTTAATAATTCAGAATAAAATGTTAGAATCAAAATATTTAATATAGAAAAAGAGTTGAGTTATTTTTTAAAAAAAAGTTGATCTTCGAAATAATTCTTTAGTAAATAATACACAAAACGAAGTTTTTCTGAATTTTTGTTATCAATTAAATGATTTCTTCTTAATTGAATAACGTCACCAAACTTTAATTGTAAACTCGTCATTTCCTGGAATTTACTTTGATCGGTTCGGAAACTCTGAAGACTTTCAGAATTATGATATGTAAATACACTTTGTAAATAATATTGAACAGATAAATGATCTAAAACACATTTAGTGCATTTCATTCTGTAATTTTCAGTAAATATACTAATCTTGTCATTTCTTTCATTTTCAGTGTCTGATTGTATATATTTTTTATTAGTGTTGCAGTTTACAAAATATAACGATACATTTTTAGTTTTGTTGCTGTTTTCATGTACAGCTGGTTCTAATTTCGAAATGTTCTGTAAACTTTCTTTATCAAAACTGTAGTTACATTTTACTGGTGTATTTAATTTATCAATAACTTTGTTTTGTAATTTATCTAAGTTTTTTTTTTTTGGAAATTCATTTATTTCATTTTTTTTATTTTTTTGTTCTGATTTAACTATATTTTCGTTTGTAATCTTTTTAATATGAGTAGACGCTATTTGTTGTTTTCCATTTGATTTTTTTTTTCGTTTAAAACCATTTAATAAAAATGAAAATAAACCTTTTTTATTTTCTTCCAACTTTGAATTTTTCTTCTTTTCAAATTTGATTACATTTGCAGGCTGTACATATATACTGGGACATGTAACACATTCGCACTCATCAATATTGGTTTTAGTTTTAGTTTTAGCTTTACTCTTTAAAATATAATCTAATATTTTCATAATATTAAAATGATCTTTTCCTTTTGTTTATAATTTTACTAAAGCCAATTCCAATTTTAATTTTTCAAAAGTATCTTAAGTATAAAGATTTTCTAGAAACGTTATCTTTAAATTAATTCTACGTTATTGTTGTTTTAAATATTAAACATTAAAATGCCATTGGAAATTCCGTATTTATGTAGGTACTTAGATATTTTTTTTATTCAATTATTTCAACTTTTTTTACATTTTTCTTTTGAACACCTTAAATTTAGGAAAATATTTATATAAATATATAATATTGGAATGAAAATTATTTAAATTTTGAAATACATAATGATTTCTGAATTTTTAATCAAATCTAGGAAATTCATCGCCTATTTCAATGAAATTGTTTTGACATTACTTCACTTGAAGAAAATGAATGGCTACCTAATTCTAGATATAATTTTTAATTGTACATACCTACGTACCTTTATAAAAGCTATTGAAAATGCTGAGTCATATCTAAAAATTTTAAAAAGAATTTTAAAAACTAAAAAAATTTCTTTGATATTATTAATTTGTAAAAATTTCTACCAACAGTTTTTGACAGAGAAATAAAATCAGTTTTCATGAAAATTACAATGAAAATTCTCAAATTTTTCTTTCAACTAAATTTATTTTATCATTAGAAAATTAATTTGAATTTTTATACATTATGAAAATATAACACTATGTATGTAAACATATTACATTATATAAATACATAATTGCATATATGTATGTATGTAAATGATAAAAAATATTTTTAAGTAAAGGGTGTTTTTAAAAATTTATTTAAACGGGATTGCTTAATATCGTGACAATGAACGCGTTCAGTGTCATCTAGCACTAGATTGGTATGAACGATTTGTAGCAAAATTAAATGACATTTGATTGTGAGTGACTTTTGGTAAATTTCTATTGCTTTTATATTATTTTAATTATGGAATCAATGGAGAATTTCTATGACCTTCAAAAACATTTCAATAATTCGATTTTTATCCTTAAATTTTTTTTATTTCCTATTTAAATTATTATTTAAATTTATTTTTTTTTAAATTAATCAAATTCGTACAGATAACCAACCGTCAATTAAAATTCGCAACACAATTTAGCATAAAGTTTTTTTGTTGCAAAATTAATCTAGCGCTTTTCTTGTTGCGCTAGATGCAACTGTACGCGACAATTAAAATAAGCTGATATTAATGACAATGTTAAAAAAAATAATTCCGTACTCTCTATTAAATAAGTAGCCAGACTAGATCAAGTAATATATCAGTACATACATACATACAGTTTTCTAAAAAAGAGTTAATATTATGTCGCAACTAAAGGCATCATTTTAATTTTTGTAATTTTTTTTATTTGAAATTGGTTGAAAACTAAAAAGAGAATAAAACTCTAAGCTTGTACAATTAATATTACGGTACAGCAGTTGAATATTAATTACTAAATTGGACTAATTACATTTCCTAGCATCAGTTAATATGCAAAAACCATGAATAATAAATTTAAGCTAAAATAAATTATTTAAATTATGTTTGAAATATTGTCTTTTGCAGATTTAAAAACATTCACTAAGAAATATTTTGAATAAATATTTTGTAATAAAGTCTTAAAAAATATAAAATAAAAATATATTATATTAATAAATACACTTATTTTTTATTAACATTTAAATAAATGTAAAGAAAATACTATAAAAATTCGTTTATCCAAAAACACAAGAGCTTAATCTCATTTTCCTTTAATTAAAATTATTAAAAAACTGCAGCCGCACTCTAGATCCCAAAAAAAAAATCATTAGAATCCTAAGAATTAAAAAAATTACCATTTATTACGTCGCAAGGTTGTTGAAGATTTAAAAAAAAATTAAATTTATATTTAGCTTATGAGTTATATCTCCATAAGTCTGTTTTTGGGGTTTTTGTTAAATCATTAGTTTACGCTAATAACCCAGAATTTATTAAAATAACATTAAAACTTACATTATTATTCGTGTTATTGGTGAAATAAGTTTAGAATTATATGAAAAAATTACCAAAGGTATTTTTTAAGCGCTAGCTGTTTTTAAGTTATGAGCTAATAAGCCTTTCTATACCATAGGTATATGTTGGAACAGTTGGTCGTATTATATTCGTGTTATTAGAATTGATCTTAATGATTTCCACATACAATTTAAATATGAGATAGTACTAGGCCTTATAACATGTAGAAACGTCTTAGATTTTCAATGGATACAATTCTATTTTTGTTTATGTTGTAATATTTTGTATTTGAGTTATATGGCATTCTATATCTGTGAGTCATAATATTCAATTAAATTATTTGTTTATATTTTGCATCTATTTATATTGTTATATTAATGTATTTTGTATTAAAGATATATAATTTATTAATGATTGATTAAGCCATTAATTTGAACCCAATGGCGAATGGTAGCTGAGTCAAGTCTTAAACCAGACAAGTTTTTTTACTTTCACTGGAGTTCGAGTCTGCGCCTTTCGCATGAAAAGTTCGCACTTTAACCACTGTGCCACCAAGCTGTTAATTTATATGACATCATTTTTAAAACAATCGCTATGAATCAATATCTAAATATATAAAAAAAAGCATGAACCGTTATCTTAAACAACAGCCCAGAACACAATAATTTATTTTACTATAGTGAATTTAAAAATTATTTATTCAGTACAATTTTACAGTTGTATACAAATATATTGGGTATAACATTTCACTGCTTCTATTCATCATTGCCAATCAAACTGAACGTCCCGGAATATCTCTAGTTTTTCTAAAATTTTTATTATCAATAAGCACTTTGTATGTTAAAGGAAAAACAATATGATTCAAAAATATGAAAGACTTTTGTTAAAATTATTTTCGTATCTTTTTTAAAAATTTTTTTATATGTTCTCAATAAAAAAAATTTTTTTTTAGAATTTTCTAGGTTATTTAATTAATTTTCATTTTTATTTCGTCCATATTTTTTTTGTAAATAAAATATGAATCGATATTACATAATATATTATGAATATGTATGGTGTGAATGCGTTTAACTGCATGTTTTTCAAAAGTAATATTAATTATTACTTTCTCCGTAAAATGTTTCCAAGACTTTTACATTGTTTGAGCTAAGACCACAAATTAGATGCATTTACTTAATTGTTTAATTATGTATTTCTAGGTAGGTAACATTTTTTAGATATAATCTTTTGTTGAATTATTCTTCTTTATAGGATTATATTACTTATTCTTCCTATTATATTACTTAAAAGTCCTATATTCAAAAAAAGTTGTTTTTGTTATTTTCTACTGCTATAATCTAAATTTGTATAACAATTAGATATTATGTTTACTGGTATGTGAAATTTATATATTAAATTCGCTACGCCATATTGTAAATCTTTTGTTTGAGAACTTTGTATCTGATAAATTTGATTTTAAGCTTTAAAATATTGAAAACTTGAAGAGGAACTAAAACTGCATGTGTATGCGCTTTTACTGCGGTATGAATATGACAACTTTGTAAAACAATATACATACAATACAACCATTTAAAGAGAAGCTTCAAATTATTGAATACATATGCTGCCCATACACGCTGAGTTTGATTATCAACTTGGTATGCGGACTTGTTTGCAAACCATACCACACACTTATCCAACCAATCATCGAACCATCAATTGAATTTTTTTTTGTTTTGAAAAAATGTGAAACGTCAAAAGTGTCTTAGAATTTGAATTTGCATTTTTAACAGCTTTTATTTAATTATACATAGACCTGTTTTTTAAATTAAAAAACCTAAAATGCTTTCCTCACTTAATTAATCAAATTAATTATAAATCAAATTTTTTACTAGTTCTTTTTAATTTTATAATTAACTTCTCAAGTCCACTAACTGATACCACTTCTAAAGTCCGTGGACGTATTGTACAACTTGGTCCGCCGTGTATGGAAAGCATATATACCCATTCTGTACACATTATGTGTGTAGAGTGTTGACAAACAATATTGACTAACAGAACTTTGAACAGATTTGTGCGCTTAAAAATGTTGATCGCTTGACTTTGTAGAACTTATCACTACAGTATATCTAATATTTTGAAGTCAGAATAAAAGCCTATCTACAAAGACCTAGACCTGCCAAAGGCATGTTTCACTTATTTATCACATGGCTAGTTTAAGTTTCCGTAATAATAAAACATTTTAGGTTTAAATAAATATACCTCATTTTATATTATGATCTAAATTATGGATTTTTTTTTTTCTATTAAATATGATCTGACCAATGTTAGAACATGAGTCCTGCCGACTGAAAGACCGAAGTTCTAACCGTTACACCATCGTTCGTTTAATATAAATGATTTTTCCAGTGTTTTATGTTAGTTACTTAAACCTTTGTATTAGAATTTTTTAATATTTAATTAAAAAGTTTTCCACTATAATTAACTAAATCTACAAAGTCTATAACTATTATTAACATTAAAGTTTTATTAAAAGATCCAGTTTATTATAAAAATTAAAATTGTAAAATTAATTATTTATACCATTTAAAAGTGAAATTCTTGAATTTATAAGCTTCGAAATAGTTTTTCATAAAGTAAAGTAATTTAACAGTTATAAAAAGACATTAAAATTTCTATTCTAATCCGAAAGGTCCTTAAAAATAAGGAAAATTCTTTATTGTCATTGACCGAATTTTTTATTGCTAAATGTTGAGGGTTGAGACTCTTTCGAAATGTTGCAGTTTTCGATCATTTGCAGTTTTTAATTCTGCGTAAATTTAGGAAAGTTATAATTTTAAATTAAAATATAAAATTGTATATTTTTAAATTAACTTTTAGATTAGAAATTAATAATTGTTGACGACAAAAAAGTCCCTGTTACCAAATTCTATGGCTATTTCATGTACTATTATGTAATATAACAATTAAGAATTTACCAACGATTTTAATTTCGAAAATTTGAATTATTAATACATTAATTTTAGTATTTTTAAATACGCCATGTATCGTTAATAATAATAAATTACTATCAGATCAGTCTCAATAAAATATAATTAATAAATTGCTTATAAAGAAGTTCATGGAACAAAATGTGTTAAAATTAAGATTTTTAAGGAATAACTAATAGGCTAAGGAATACATTTATTTTAGTTTATTGATAGCATGTACATATGGGCAATATACAGGGTGTTCCCGACTCGATGGTCTTCCTTAAAATGGGTGATCGGGCATATCGAGCAGAACAAAAAATTCATTAGTTTAGAAGTTATGGGACCTTAACTATTTTTCAACCATAATTTGGTTTTATTTCGATAAAATTGGAACCAAATAAGATAAAAAAAAAGTAAGTATAGCATTTAAATGCTTATTAATGCAGATTTCTTAAGTACTATCAAACATTACTCTAAAGTTTCTCAGTCTGAGGTTATAAGGGCTTAAAGTCCAATATTTTTAACAAAATATCAATCCCTTTTATCAAGAAAATAACGGTATTAACATAACATTTTTTTTACTTCAAAATATTACCCTTCTCTTTCCCTGCATTTTGAGTATACTAGCACTTTTATAGCTCAAAAACTTTGAAAGTTATAAAGTAAAAACTTTTTTTTTCTACCTGAAATTTATTTCATAAATTTAACTGAATTTGAATTTTTTTTTTATATGAATATTATTAAGAATAAAATTTTTGTTACTATTTTATCTTCATATCAAAAGTGCACTTTGATTATTTTGTTATCATACGTTATGATCATATTTTTAAATTTCAAGTGTTTTATGTAAATGAAAAACCAGTTTTGTTTTTAAATAAACAAAATATTATAAATGATTAATTGTAATTTTTATCATACAAAAAAAAAAAACTTCAAATTTAGTTAAATTTATGAAATAAATTTCAGGTATCACAAAAAAGTTTTTACTTTATAACTTTCAAAGTTTTTGAGCTATAAAAGTGCTAGTATACTCAAAATGCAGGGAAAGAGAAGGGTAATTTTTTGAAGTAAAAAAACTGTTATGTTAATACCGTTATTTTCTTGATAAAAGGGATTGATATTTTGTTAAAAATATTGGACTTTAAGCCCTTATAACCTCAGACTGAGAAACTTTAGAGTAATGTTTGATAGTACTTAAGAAATCTGCATTAATAAGCATTTAAATGCTATACTTACTTTTTTTTTTATCTTATTTGGTTCCAATTTTATCGAAATAAAACTAAATTATGGTTGACCCCCCCTTTCATACAATTTTTTGTTCTCCTCGATATGCCCGATCACCCATTTTAAGGAAGACCATCGAGTCGGGAACACCCTGTATAATACGTATTAGGGACTTTAATATGGAGTATTTACCATATTAATATACACGTATTCAACTATTTGTAAAAGGTCTTAAAAATTGTCTATCACGCATTATTTAATTCTCAGCTTCAATACGGATTGATCTTTTTGGGTGGACTATAGATTATAATATTTTTTTAAAGACCCTCATGATTTTTTCAAAGAATTAAATATTTCGCCAATTAGGAATAAATTATTTTCAAAAAATAGTCTTCAATAAAGCTGGTTATCTTATTGTAAGACATACAAATGCCTATATAATCTCAAAGTAAACTGTAGTAATCTGATAAATGTTCTATGATATTATTTTATTTTTTTAACGAGAAACGGTGCAAAGTACGTTTCGGTATTATGAGCGGAGTACGTTTCAGTAATGGTATTTAGGTTAGGTATAAGACTTTAACACACAAAAACCCCGTCGTTTTTGAACCAAAATTCAAGGTGCGACCTGTGTATATGTTCAGTTTGGCTTCAAGGACAAGGATATGAAAGGCTTTTTAGGAATCGAGTTTAGAAAATATATAATTCTGGGAGTATGGGGGTACGAGAAAATTGCATGAAATAGTTAAAAGATGTTAATAAAATAATTAAAAATTGAGTATTGTATACGAAATACTGGTAGGTATTTGTAAAAATAAATAATTTTAATAAAATTAAAAGGAAACTACTCGTTTTTATTTGTTCCTATACATTTCACTCGAACGCTCAATAATATATTAAATATTCTAAAATTTTAATGTTCTGATTAAATTTTTTTTTGAATTCGTACACATATACAACTTTACGGAACCTATTTGATGAAATATGGTTCCATAAATGCGATGAACGCATGACAAACGGTTTTCCATAAGCCGTGTTGCGTCACCTAGATGGCTGAACATTGCAGAGATAAGCATCTGTTGTCCATCTTGTTTCCCGTTACAAAATTTTGAGTGCAGTTGAAGCTAAAATGCATTATTATACTTTTTTTACTAACCGAGAAGGTGCGCGTTCGATTCCTATATAATAACGTTTCTTTACAAATCCCCTTGGTTGTGAAACCGGATGTAATTTTAATTAAAAATATATACAAAACAAATAATATTACGTATAAATTAATAGAAAGTATTAGAAGTGGGATGCAAAACGGGCCGTAAGACCTACGTGTCAACAACCTTGTACCTTTTACAAAATAACTGACAAAGCAATGTACAATCGTCTACTGAAGCAAATTCGTTGTATCATAATCATAAACTAAATAAAATTCTCCTTGAAATCAAATATTATTGATATAAAAAAATCGTAGTTTCTATAATGAACATTCTCGCTTTTATGTTTTGTTGGTTCTTTTACATTGATTTCTTCTTACTTTATTATTTTAATTTTTTTTTAATAGTTTTAAATATACCTGTCACCTGGTAATCGAAGTGTACTCTTTTGCAACGCAATTCTATCCATTACAAAAAGATTTAACTATTAAGTACTTATTATTTATTATTAGATATACTTATTGCACTTTGCAATACATGTTTTTTACTACTTATTATTTTATTAATTTAACTAAAATGTTGTTTATTTATTTCCATTTTTTTAACTTGGGTAGTTAAAGCAATACAAAATAATGAAGTTTCTATTAATAATTTTATTTTTTTCAAATTTTCCTTTTATTATTATCGTTTAACCAAATTTCTATTTTAGTTATGTACATGGGAGGTGAGCAACCTTAAACCTTTTCCGATAGCTAGTCCCTTTTCTGAAATATTAAGTAAACAAAGGATTCGTTTTATAAATCAATTCCTTTTACTATCGTTTTGATGTAAATAAATATTGTTTTTAATTTATATACGGAATTTAGACTAACCATTTTTTGCTTTCTGTTCCCAAACGACCATCAACATATGTCATACACTACTTAACAAAGAGATGATGCTAACGGCAATATACAAGGAAACAATTATTAGCAAAATTAATTATCACAGTGAGTAGAGGCGTTTACATGCAAAAATGAAAAACAACATCTAACTGGATGAAATGAGGGGGTTACTGAAAGAATACATTGCAACAAAAACATTGCACTTTTTATCAAACGGTATATGACATAATCGATTACACCTATAATCTGGTTGGTCTATTAAGAAATCGTCAATAATTACAAAACTATAAAGTAATTAAAATGCTGTGTTGCAGCAGCAGTTCAATTAAAAATGTTTTTTTTTTTTAATAATAAATTGGTCATTCAACTTCTTTAAAGAATTGCTCATTTTAATTATAGCAGCTTGCATGCATATCATCACCAGATAATATTACTGATAGAAATGAAATCAAAATTGATTTCTAAATTGAAATTGTACTCATCAATATTTTCAAAAATTTAATAAAATAAACAGGCATTCATTTTGCTTAATTGTACCTACATCAACTATTTTTGTCAAATTTTTTAAATTCTCTTAAAAATTCACTGAAGTAAAGCAGCAAACTAAAGATACTGATATATTTAGAGCACTTGTTATTTTATATATTTAGGGAAATTATACCAGAACTGTTTTTATAATTATTTATATATTCAAAAATGCTTTAATAAGTATTGATGTATATTAGCAAATATATCAATTCTAATTCCAATTATTTATTCTTCCATTCTTGATATTTAAAGCAATTTACGCAGTCAGCTGGCCCTTTCTTGAAATTTAAAATGTCATTTTCCGTAATAAATTTTTACAGTACCGGAAGCATTGTTTCAAATTGACAGCAAAATTTTGAGATTAAATTTATTATACGTAGGAAGAGGTTTTATTAGTAGTTATTAAGTTCATGAATTCATATGTTCAATTTTGATAATTGTGTTGTTTGTGATAATGTATAGATAACTAGCTAGTATAGCGGTTATAGCGCTTTCCTAGCCTTGTATAAATATATACGACAATATACAATTAATATATAAGTAATATTATTTATTTTCTTAATATGACATATTTCATACCTTTATGAATTTGATCAACATGAGATTTTGTAAAGAATAATTATTCTTTTTTTTTTATATGAATTGAATCTTCCGCTATTAGGCACTAATATGCTATTGATTTTCATCCTTAAGCACCTTTAAAAAGTTGTTAAAAAGAACGAAAACTGAGTATGCTTTTATATTTTTAATAAGGGTATTTTCGAGTCAATGTAAAGTGGTCGCGCAAGTGCATAATGTTTCACTGTAGCATATATAAATTTTTTGACAGTTAAACTGCACGAGTTGTTGTTGTTTTCATGTATAAAAAAGTACAAACTTTTGCCTAAGCCCTATTGCATATTTATGCAAGATCATTTCAAAATTTGTTTATATATTTGATAAATATATGAACACAAAAATTTCCAATTTTTATGTAAATAAAACAACCACATAAACAATATTTGACAGTTCAATAAAAAATCATGCTAGGTCGTTCACGAGTTGGTGCAAATATGAGCTACGGTGCAAAATAAATTTGCAATTAACTAATGGATACAATATTTGCATGCATAAATCAAATTTATTTAAACTTTTAGCAAACAGATGTGAACGATGTAATTCAAGAACTTTACAAAATTTGAAAATTACGTTTTCGAAAAATACTAACGGTATCGAAAAAAATTGTAAAACGTATTCCTGGAGTGCGGATGGTGGTTATATGATTTCATCACAAAACGGCACTTTAGAACGTCCCTATTCTTAATAATATATATACAAGTTATATGTCATTATGTCAAAATGTCACCTAGTGGCAAAAAATGAAGTTAGAAAAAATATTATAACAAATTTTAGGTAAATGTTTTGTTTTAGTTACCTACCATTTAGATTTCGTTTTTTAAATTTCTCTGATAATGTCTGAAAAGAAAAGTTGGAAAAATTCATGGGACAAAATAAAAATAAGGAGTCCGTTTAATAAATATAATCTATATATTGAAGTTAGAGCAAAAGGGGAAATCCTAAATTATTTGGTTATAATGGAATCCCCTATACCCCGTTTTTTATCTGTAAACCCCACTAAAGGCCTAAACTGTGTGTTTTCGACTGGTGAATGGCTTTTGCGGACATAACTGGTTTGTTTATTTGTTTTCAGGATATAATTGAACTGCACAGAACGGCACAAAATTAAGCGTAAAACACTTTAGAAAAATTCATGAACAATGAAAACTAGTGAACGCTTTTGGGTACTTTTCTATTCTACATTTTTAGTTTACAAAATTGTGTATGTATGGTGTTTGTTCTGGAACTGGATATCTGAATATAGAAATAATAAGTGTTCGCGCCGTTGTACGGCGTTTGTTCGGTAAAAAAATTAGATAAATTAAAAATTCTTGTTCAACTTTAAGGTGCTAAGTGACATTTGTTTGTTTGTTTGTTAGTAAACGTTTGAAATCATTTTTATTTTGAAAGAAGACTAAAATAGAAGTTTTTTAGAAAATTTAAATAAAAAAAAGCTTCAAACTGTTCGTGAAAAATATGCATGTGACGTTTAAAACCATAATTTTACGGCGCCCATTTTGTATACCTAATAACGTTAAATCTGAATTGTCAAAAAAATATCATGTTTGTTTTTTAGCTGCGAGTGCTCAGAGCTTGAGATTCGTGTTATTTTTTTTAAATCTGAGCGCGCTCTACGTGCTCACTGGAAATAATATATCGAGCACGGCTGAGCAAAATAGAAATTATTTGACGTCTGTTTAAGAATTTAATTGTAAAATAAAAGTCAGTATGTTTCCGTTTTTAATTTAATTTAATAATTAATACCAAAATAAAAATGACAGTTTTTTCAAATCGTGTTTTTTTGTTAAATCTAAACGCCGTGAGCGTTTATGCTCTGCTCAGAGCGTGCCCTTTTTTTCAGAGTTCAGATCTATGCTTTGATTTAAAAAAAAAATACGCCTTATATTACCTTTCGGCGCCGTACAATTTTTTACGGCGCCGAGCTTGCCTGAAGCATAGCATAAGTTATTATAAAAAAAAACTCAATTTTAAAGTTTTACATAGTTTTATTAATTTTTTTTTGAAATATTTTATTATTTCTTTTTGTTTAAGTTTAACTTTTTATCACCCTTATTTACACTCGAAGAAATTTATTTTCTCAAAAATTAATTCTCAATTCTTAATCACAGCTCTTAAAAACTATTTTTTTCTCTTATTTATATGTATGTATAATATTGAGATCATATTAATGAACAATTATATTATTTTTAATTATAATTTTAAAGAAATGAAATAAAATTTTGAAACATATCAAAATAAATGGAAGAAAAATTAAAAGAAAAATTATCATAAAAAATATGAAGTCTTAAATTGTTTCATTTATCAAATTTACTTATTCAGTTTTAATTAATGAAATGTTTTCCTTATTGGATTTAATCCTTATGCTTTCCAATTTTTCTTGTCTTAATTGTCGCTGTTTAAACATTTTATTTTCATCTGCACATTTTGTTGTTATAGCACTTCGAATATCTCTCTCGGGTGCTTTAGATCTTCTGGTAACAATATAAATGATATCAGCTACTTTTTTCGGATTTAATTGATTTTTCAAAGGTCTATTACAACCCATAAATGCTGGTGATGGTTTACCAGTTAATGTATGGAATGCTAATGTATCGCGATCAAAAACACTCATTAAAAGACGGCGTGTTGCTGCTGTTGGATGATTCCAGTTAATTAGTTGTAAAGTTTTTTCTGATACTAATGTTCCATTTGGTCCAATTGGAATTAATTTTTCATTCATATTTGTATTTAACTCAATCTTAGTTTCGATAATCGGAAGTGTATTTTGGACCTGTTGTGGTTTTTGGGTCTGTTGTGATTTTTGAATCTGTTGTTGTCTTGGTATTTGTGTTTTTGGTTGTTTTTGTTGTTGTTTAGGTTGTTGTTTTGGATGCATTTTTTGATCTTTTTGCTTTTGATGTGATAATAATGGTTTAATTTGCTTTATGTTGGAAGATAATTCTTTTAATTTAATTTGTTTATTTAAGATAATAGTTTTTGGCAATTTTACTGGTTTTTTTAATGTTTCATGCATTTTTTTGTATAGTATAATTTTTGGTGTAATGGCTGTTGGAATTGTTGTTTGTGTTGCCATTTTAATTTTTTGTAATTTTTTAAATTTTTTATCTTTTTTTGCTCTTTCTTTTTTAATTACACGTAATTTTAAAACTTTTCTTTCTTTTCCTGTTAAAGAATCAACTTTTTGATAAATTTTTTCTAATGCCTTACGTTTTTTTGATTCCCATTTTTCGAATATTTCCAATTTCACCTTAAATAGATATAAAACTCTGGATGGCATTTTAAATTCAAATTGAGAATTGGACTTTGATTCTAATTGGTTAGGATGGGTTCTAATATACTTTTCAAAATCAATCATATCAGTGGCACAATCCATTTTATATGTTTCGTTAATTTTCTCTGGGACCATTTCTTGAATTATTTTAAGGCTGTGATTTTTTGGTGTAAACATTTGCGATTTATTTGAGATATCTTCTTGTTGTTGTTGTTGTTGTTGTTGTTCTGGTATTTCAACATAAGCTTCAAGTAAACGACGTTTTTTCTAAAAATTATATATGAATATTAATAATAATATTTAATATACATATGTACATATATTTTTAATAATTTACAAAAAAAAATAATAACAACATACTTTTACTAATTTTTATATATGTATGTACATATAAGTAAAATTTATTGTATCTTATCTTTTTTGAAACTTGTATCATTTATTTTCAAAAACTTTAGACACAAAAAATTTCCTTGCTATTTTTTTAATTATTTCAATGGGGTTCGTATGAAAAATACAAAGGGCTGAAACAATTGTATTGATAGTAGGGTACAAGTGGTTTGATCTCTTTTGAAAACAGTAGTATTATAAATATTTTGAATAATAAGGAAGATTTTTTTAAACTTTGGGACAGTATTAAAGTGCTGTTGAGCTTAATACATATTGCAATTACGTAAGATCTGCACTTTTAAAAAATTTTTTTGTCAAAAGCGTTCTTTAATTCTCATTAAACATATTATCATATAACTCATTATTTAATATTTATTCAAAATTTAATTTAAAATTATAATTTTATTTAATATGTATTCAAAAATACTTTAAATTCAAAATTGAATTGAAATTTTCATAAGATTGAACTGTGTGAACACAATTAAAAATCAAAAGATATGTATATTTTCTTCACTTATATTTTTTTTTAATTTTAAAAAATTTAATTCTAATAGCAAAACACTATTTCATACTAAATATTTATTATTAATTTTATAATTATTTTTACTATTTATTTTAAATTTTCTGTATTAATTTTCAATTGATTTGATTAATTAATTAATTATAATATATAGTATTCAACTTACAGAAAATGTATTATTATTTACGATTGTCATATTTTTTTTTTATATATTTTATCAATATATTTTTTTTTAATTTAATCACTTTTAAAAATATCTTATTTTTTTTTTTAATTAAATAAACCAATATTTATTGAACTTAACTTGTCTAATATTATTTTTTTAATGATTAATAAACTATACTTTATCCAGAAGAAGATTCTGAGTCCAGTAAATCAGATATACTTACACACTTTTAATACGTAGTACATATAGCTATGTTTTATATTTTTTAAATGTAGTTGTGTTTATTTCTCGATGCACTTTTTAAATAAAAAAAAATTGTTGCATTGTGATTTTACAAAGATTTGAAAAAATTCAGGTACCCAAAAATAAAATGCAATGTTAATCTTCTTCAATAGAAGCCTTTGTTTTTGTTTATTCATTAGCATGAGTAGTGCAAAATTTTACCTTAATATGTATACAATTTAGCGCACTTTGAAAAATGAAAAGAGACATGAGATTAGAAGTGAAAAACATAAAAATATGTATATAATTTGTTAAAATAAATATAATTTAATATAATTTGCCTTTGTAAAATTAAGTGACCATTTCTTGAAGTTAGAAATGAAGAACAATAAAAAAAAAACTAAATTTAAGGTCAAGTCAATTCACAATTTAAGTTAAATAAGTTTTATAACGGTAAATTTAGTTAATTCAAAAAATAAAAAGCTCATATATTATAAAGACTAAAAAGCTTGGATAAAATAATTTGAATTGCCTAAATTTTTAACTGGATTATGAGTTTTGAAAAGTTGTATTCGATAATTACCGCAAAAAGTTAACAGAAAACATTGTGCAAAAGTTTTTAAAATAAACGCTGTAACTTTTTCTTTAATATGTTTACTGTCCCGTAAAAAAGTTTAATCGAGATGGTCATCGAAATACTTAACTATATGTTTCACTTTTAACAAAAATTAAATTTTTGTGTTCCCGGTAAATAATATAAAAAAGACAATTCCTATTTTTTTGTTTAGCACGATAATATGTGACTGTATCAATATTCCTTAATTCAAAAAATTGGAAAATGTACAAATTTAGATAAATTTCCATATATGTTTAAGAATAAAGATGTGGTATATGTATGTATGTGTTTATTTATCTAATATTTGTTTCGTACGTAGATTTAAAAAAAAAAAGTTAAAGAAAAATTTAGCGTCAGCTCTTTTTTGATTCTAGAGAATATTAGATGTTTTAGGAAAATTTCATAAATTTTAAATATGGAAGCCTTAAACATATATATAATACTGTTTTTCTTAATATTTCCATACCATTTGCCATTGGATTCAAATTAATTTTATAACCAATAATTAATAATTCTAAATTTTGATTAAAAAATACATGATTATGTAGTACATTTATTTATTTATTTGTAGTACCATATAATAATAATTATTGCCTGATAATATTAACCCTTTGCCGATTTGACATTTGAACATATTATTAAATTATTGTAATATCCGACCAGGATTTGAACCTGAGACTTTTCGATTGAAAAGCCGGTACTTTACCACTGAGCTATCTATCAGATTTATGTAGTACAATTAAACAAATATAAATATAAATGGTAAACCAATAACTAATGATTTAAATTTGTACCAATTGAAAATTTTCGAGTTCATTAAGATCAGTTTTAATAATAAGAATATAATATGTTTCCCTTTTAGTTATTGCAAAATTTGGTTGGTTTACTGCAGAGGGTTCGAGTAGGTGCCATACAACTCCTTCTTTTATATGAGCATAACACTATCTAATAAAGCTGTATGTTTTAACTTTTGCCAAAAGTAATTAACCGGATGATATAATGTTTATATTTCGGTCATACGGGTATCCCAGAGTTGACACAGTCTAATCTGCTACACTCTTCCTCGTTTTCATTTATGTGCAAGAATACATATTATTAAATAATTATACTTTTTTTATGATATTAAAATTAAATAAAAATTGTGACTGTATTATATAATAATACTTTGCTTATTTTGAAGAACTCACATTCAAGTCTCTGTTGCTAATCAAATAATCCAGTATTATTTTTAACACATTTTCAAAAACTTACAGTATCTATCCGTCCGTGTGTTTACAAGACTTTTACAATTTCATTAGTTTGAAATAAAGAATTGAAAATTTGACTTCATTTGACTCTACGGAACTACAGCCTAAAGTCAAGAAAAGTCCATTAGAATATAAAAAATACTTTCAATCTTAAAACGCCCATGTCCATGTAAAATAAATATATAGGGTTGCCATATCTTATTTCTGTTTACTCAAATTTTGCAATATTCTTGACCTCTTATATCTAGTCTTCCAAACAGTGTGACTTAGTTACTTGAAATTTTAAAGGCATGAGATCTTAAAAAAAGTGTGAGTTTTTAAAAAAATTTTTTAGTAGAACCCTTCGTTTAAGATCTGTAAGGTGCCGAAAACTGATAAATTAAAATTCAAACACCTTTTGAATATCTGTCCTAAATTTTTTTTGTTTTATCCAAATTTCAAAACTCAAAGGCACCTCAAAGGTGTCAAAGGCTTTTTTTAATTTTTAATGGTGAAAAAACTACAGCCCCTCAAAGTCTGAAAAAGCTCTATATTTAAATTGTTATAACAAAAGTTCTATAAGGTATATTTTAATTCAAATGTCCCAAGACAGCTGTTTGTATAGGCTTTGCAAAAATATATCGCGGAAATGTATATAATTGCCATATGGTTCTAAAATTAACCGTTATAATGAACGGTTAACGAAACACAATTTTTGCAAAATTTTTGGCGTCTCACATCATCTGAACGGCTCAAACTAGAGACTTGAAATTTTGGGAGAGACTAGAGAAATACAAAGTAGAGACTTGAAATTTTTAATTTTTTTAAAATTCAAATAAATTGAAGGAGATGGAGTTAGATCGTCGATCAGCAACTTTGTCATGCATATACATATTTCCAAAATTAAACTTTAATATTGAAGCTCCAACATTCTATTGCAATACCCGAATAAAATAGGTTTTCTTGAGTATATTGGGACTATATTCTAAGTATTGATCTCACTATTATTCATATCATCATATTATCATTTATTTTTATACCCGTATGACTATAAAGTCAAATGGTATAATAAATTTACCATTACGTTTGTGACGCAGGGAAAGAGGGGGTGTAGATATATACTCAAGTGTATGGATCGGATCAGAATCTAAAAAAAAATCGACTTAGCTATGTATGTCCGTCCGTCCGTCCGTCCGCACCATAATTCAAATACTAAAGCAGCTAGGATCTTATTGCAAATTCGTTTTTTGCAATAGCCGCCATTAATATTTAAATCCAGCCATTTTGGTCCATGGGTTCGGGTAGCTGCCATACAACTCCTTTTTTTATATGAGTATTACTCTGTACCTATTACAGCTGCCTGTTTGCAATTTTGCCAAAAACAATTTAGTTTTATGACCAAAGTTTCTGCAAAATTTGGTTGGTCTACTGCAGAGGGTTCGAGTGGCTGCCATACAACTTCTTCTTTTATATGAGTATTCCACTACACTTAATAAATCTGTATGTTTGAAATTTTGCCAAAAGTAATTAACCGTATGATATAATGTATATGTTACGGTCATACGGGTATCCCAGAGTTGACACAGTCTACTCTACTACACTTTTCCTCGTTATATATATTTTTTACACTAAACTCAGTTTGAACCACTTTAAAATTGGATATACCATCGGTAATATTTCGTTATTTATAAGAGAATTGGATATAAAATTGGTAAATTGCTTATAATTTTTGAATTGGATTTGAAAATATATTGGTAAATTTCAATTCAATTTCTTATTCTATGTAGAGAGAGTGCTGAGTTTTACTTTAAATATATACATATATAAAATTCTTTTATGGTCCTCCTAAATTTATAATTCCATGAATTTTTGACTCTGGTCTACTGAAGATATATTTAAAATATTGCTATATATTATTTAATGTAATCAAGCAAGTAATTTTTTAAAGGAATACAGCATTATATATATTTACTACCTCTATTCCTAAAATGAATCTTTTAAGACCATATTAGAGGCATTTGTTTAAAAGATTCGAAAGGTTTTTTTTACTTTTTCTAACTCAGTCTTAAATAAAAAAAAAATTATTTTTAAAAATAATTTAAATGTTAAGAAAAGAAATCCAACTAGGTAGGTAAATATTCTGTTTAAATACTATATAAGAACTAAAATAATGTACATATCTTTTATTGTGGGTTTTTCCAACAGACTTTTTAAAACATCTCTTATTGTTAAGATAACAATGATTTAAAAAAAGTTTACCTACCCAAAAAAATTAAAAAAAAAAAAGATGGGTTTTCAAATCTCTTATTGAAATTTCTAAATCGTTGACGTGATTTAAGACATGTGAATGACGATTCCTTTTGATGTGATAATAAAAAATATTTTGTATTTGTTATTTTTCCAGAAAAAATGTTTTTATTAAAAGTTATCCGAAATAGTTAGCAATAAGTTCTAAAGGGTAGAATATTTAAATATAAAATGCGTACATGATCTCAAACCCATAGGAAAATCAACCTGTCATTATATATTTTTTATGATGAATATCTTAATGTGACAATCTCAGTTTATATAGGAGAAGTTCAGAATCAATTCAAAAACTGGCCAGAATCTATTGTCTTTATTCTATAAAAATAAAATTGAAATGAACTTTAATATTAAATAAATTGAAATTAATTTGTTTAAAATTAAAGCGTATAACTAAATATACTCGACACATTTAACATCACTTTAAGCATCACTTTTTTGAATAACATAATATAATATAATATAATTAAATGGAATTGTATCACTTAGTTCATATAATCAAATAAATTTTAATTCTGTTATTTAAATATTAGGTATATATTTTTTTACTCACTAAAATTGGAAAGTTGCTCTAATGAAACTCTTACGTCGCTCGCTTTGCATTGGGTGTTTAAAATAATATGTTCTATAATTGTAGCGTCAAAGAAGGAACGCAAGCATTACATTATCTCCATTAGTAGTATTTTTTAGTGTTACAAAATTGAATTTGTTTCCTAAAATTTTAGTTATTTAATATTTTGAATATATCTATATATGTAAAGTACAATACATTTTACAGCCATAGGTATTTTTTTTCTTTATAATTTTGTAAGGCTTAAATTAATTTAAACAAGTGATGAAAAAAAACAAGGGTTTTTAAAAAGCACATTTTTAAAATTATATATAGTTTCTTACTGAGTATTTTATCATTTATTATACCCGTGCATACATATATGACATCGGGTATATTAGATTTGCTCCTCCGTTTGTAACGCATCGATCTAGACGAGCTAGATATAGTGTCAAGGGTACGTATCGGCTCAGAATCGAAAAATGAGTCGATTTAGCTATGTGTGTCTGTCCGTCCGTCCGTCCGTCCGTGTGTCAGCACGATAACTCAAAAACTAAAGAAGCTACAGTTTTGAAATTTTCACAAAATATTTTTCAATCAATTTCTAGGTTCCCTATTTTTTTTGGTTAAGATCGGACCAAAACTTCGGGTAGCTCTCGAACAACTAACTTTTTTAACTCCCATATTTTCATATAAAAATTTGAAATATATCTGCACATCTTGTATAACATGAATTTATATGAATTTTGTCTTTGTTTGTTTTTTTGTTTGTTTTTTTTTTTTTTGTAGATAGATAACGATTTTGATTTCGATTTCATACGATTTAAATGATGCGTAAAATTTTTAAAAAAATTTTAGATTTGGACTTTGTACTTTGAGATTTATGAATTAAAATGAAAAAAAATTATGAATATGATGATAATTTTTGATCATGATGATCTGATCATTATATGAGTATGATTATAATATGATGCTTATTTTGCTTGGTTTTAATATAAGTATTTGCGAATTAAAAATTAATTACAAGAGATAGAATTGAAAAATTAGAGCTAGAGTTTTGAAATTTACACAAAAAATTTTTTTGGACATTTTTTAGGTTCCCTATTCTTTTTGGTTAAAACCAGACCAAAGCTTCGGGGAGCTGCCACACAACTTATTTACACCAATATGAATTTCCTCAAAAGTAATAATACCAGGAAGATGAAAATTACACACGGTTAGTTCCATAATGAATCAAGCACTTATATGAAATTTCAAAATGTTACGGCTTCATTTTCGGGGGGCTGCCATACAACTTCTTTGCACCAATATGAATTTCTTCAAAACTAATTATACTATGAGGATGAAAATTACACACAGTTAGTTATATATTGAATCGAGCACTTATATGAAGTTTCAAAATGTCACGGCCCCATTATCGGGGGGCTGCCATTCAACTTATTTGCACCAATATGAATTTCTTCAAAACTAATTATACTACGAGGATGAAACTTACAAACTGTTAGTTATATAATGAATCAAGCACTTACATAAATTTTCAAAATGTTACGGCCCTATTTTCGGGGTGCTGCCATACAAAGTTTTCAGTTCAATAACTGTGAATCTAATAAAGCTAGGAGGTTAAAATTAAAATTGGGCAGGTAAAGTAATAGGACAAGTTACTTGGCAAAGTTGGATATCACTCGGACCAACTTTTAGGGTGGGGCATTTTTTTTTTTTTTTTTTGTTTTTTTTAAGCAAAAATTATGGGATAATGAATTAATATTTTTTTTTTTGTTTTTTTTTTTAATCAAAAATTATAGGATAATGAATTTTTTTAAACTATTTTACTTTTTTATATTTTTTGTAATATATTCTAGCATTATAGAAATAAATAACGGTTTATTTTTCATATTATAGTGGGTATGCACGGGTATCTAAAAGTTGACAAGGGCAACTATAATCTTCCTCGTTTTTTATAAAAATATATATTAAAATAAATGATAATATATAATTTAGTCAATACTTAGAATATAATCCCAGTGCACTCAAGCAAACCTGTTAACAAGTGCGAAATATAATTTTGGAGCTTCAATGTTAACGTTCAATTTTAGAAAAACATACACTGGTGATCAAGTTACTGTTTTATAAAAATATGAAAGTTTTACTTTTTAAATACTAATAGCACTTGAATGGAGAAGGTTCCCAAATTTTTGCTAAGTAAACTTATGATAATTCTCGAGGATCTGCCATCCTCCTCCTGTCTCCACCTTTTCATTTTCTTAGGTTCTAGGAAATCAATTGTGAACTTCAATAAAATTTGCAATTTTAGTATCTAAGCAAAAATGGTTAAAACTAAGGGGCAATTTTTTTCAATTTAAAGAACCTTTTTTAAATTTAAGAAAAACTTTTAACTTATGGTATTCAAGTTACAGGTTTTTAAAAATAACAAAATTACAATTTTCAAGCCCTTATAACTCCGAAACAGAGGACGGGACAAAAAAAATTTTGTGAACCGACTCCTACTAGTTCCTGAAGATCTATTGATTTTTGCATAATGGAATATTTTAGTACTGTATGGCAACCCTAAACATTTTTCTTTTAAAAATTTATAAAGTTCATAAAACCAGCTATCTTTTGCCGTTTTCAGATTTAAAATACACTTAATAGAACTCTTGTTATAACAATTTCAATATAGGGTTTTTTCCAACTTTGGGGGACTGTAGCTCCGTAACGGGTGGGACGACGGAAAAAATTTCTTGTACAAAATTACTTTTTTTGTAATACCTACCTATCCGAGTTTAGAATTTCTTTACTCTATTTCAAACGGTGTAAAAGTTTTTGTAAACATACGGACGGACGGACAGAGTGAAGCTATATAGTCACATTTTTACAAAGTTTTTTGAAAATGTGCTAAAAAAAAGAGTAAAATGGAAAAAACCATTAATTTAGTCGATAATGGAATATTTTAGTACTGTATGGCAACCCTAAACATTTTTCTTTTAAAAATTTATAAAGTTCATAAAACCAGCTATCTTTTGCCGTTTTCAGATTTAAAATACACTTAATAGAACTCTTGTTATAAAAATTTCAATATAGGGTTTTTTCCAACTTTGGGGGACTGTAGCTCCGTAACGGGTGGGACGACGGAAAAAATTTCTTGTACAAAATTACTTTTTTTGTAATACCTATCCGAGTTTAGAATTTCTTTACTCTATTTCAAACGGTGTAAAAGTTTTTGTAAACATACGGACGGACGGACAGAGTGAAGCTATATAGTCACATTTTTACAAAGTTTTTTGAAAATGTGCTAAAAAAAGGAGTAAAATGTAAAAAACCATTAATTTAGTCGAAAGATTTCAACTTGAAATTCTTTTTGGGTCAAGAACATACCAGTTGGCCTAAATCTATTTTGCAAAAGGAAATTTCGACTAATGCCCTTTGACAAAATGACATTTAGCAAACTAATATTTAATATACAAAATACTGAACTAGGAGGGATTTTAGAGTTGGATTCAACATTAGGTTTGCCGGCTTTTCCAGAATATTTAAATATATGTGTGAGATTTCGACTTTGGAGAGCTTTTAGAGTTGGCTCCAAAATCTGGGTTACACGCCTTTTATAAAAAAAGGGTTATTCGTCTTGTACAAAGTATAATATGTGTATGACAGTGTCCCTTTAGTTAAAACTTTTTTTGTGATGTTACATTTTGTGAAGTGTGTTTTTTGTGAAATGGCATTAGGCGAAATGTTTTTTGCAAAATGGATTTAGACCAACTGTCATGGATCCTTGAATGATGGTGATGCAGTTTCAATGAAAATCAATATCTAAGTCTTGCTTATTTGTCATTGCAAAGCATATCTTTTTTTTTTTGCTAATTGTCTCTTGATAATTTTTTTTTAATCCTATTAAAAACCTTCGAAGTTTAGAAGCTCCTTTAATTTGCTATAAAAATTCAAACTTAATGATAAATATTACCAGTGCTAATCTTGGATTCTTGTCTTATTGCATGACCTGACTTAATATTATTCTTATAATGCATGACAATAGAAAAATATTAAATTTTTTATGTACAAAAGTTTTTTAAAAAATCAATAAATTTTTTCTGTAGGTTTTAAATAAATAATAAAACAATTTAAATTTACATGTATATTACAATAACATTTTATTTATTCGCTCTTGTTGAATTTTATACGTTTTTGTTGTATCAGCACATTTGGTTGTAATTGCAGCTCTTATATCACGTTCAGTTGCTCCAGTTTTAAGAACAACTGCATAAATAATATCAGCAATTTTTTCTGGATCTAATTGATTTTTTAATGGTCGTTCACGACCAAAGAATGCTGGTGATGGACGACCAGTTAAAGAATGTGTTGCCAATGTTTCAATATCGAATACAAAGCCTAATAATTTACGCGTTGCTGATGAAGGTGATTCCCATGATACAGAGCTATATTCCATAACATCAATCATTGTTCCATGTGGACCTAATTGCATCATTTCTTTTTTTCTAGGTGGAGATGGTTGATATTGAAAACTTGATGCATTATTATCTTGATCATAAGTGGTCGATGTTGATAGTTGTGGTGATGTAGAAAGTTGGGGTGATGTAGAAAGTTGTGGTGATGTAAATAACTGTGGGGATGGTGTTAGTGATGACAATGTAGGTAACCCTGCATTAATTAGTTCTCCCTCAGGGGAATCTATTCTACCCGACGAGGGAGAACTAATTAATGATCCCTTTTCATCTAAATAATCATCATACACCATGTCTGAATATGTTCTCGATCTACTTGAACTATGAGATTTCCTCATACTATTATCAGAGTAATTACTATGAGATTTCCTCATACTATTATCTGAGTCATTATAATCATATTCATTTTCATAGTCTTGTTCTTCTTCTTCACCCATGGCTTCGAAGTCTTCTACATCCCCTAATTCTTCATATTCATCATTACCTTCTTCTAATTTTATTTCAAGCAGATCTTCTGCTTCGTAAACCAGTCCATCTTGTTCTTCTGCTTCCTGCTCTTCTTCAATAATTTCAAGATTTCCATTTTCCTCTGTATCATCGGTATCAGTATCACTACTGACTTCATTTATAACAGCATTACGGAGACGTATTGATTCATTTGATACTGATGAACCGCTTCCATTATCACATGTTTCGTCTATAATTTAATTTTGTAAATTTTAAAAATAAAAATTAAATTTATTCAAATACATACACACACATACATATAAAATTATCTACACTTACCTCCTGATGAAGTATTTTTTGATGCGTAACCTTCTGATGAAATTGCGTCAGGGCTAATTCCGCCAGCATAACGTTCACTTAATTCATTAATTACTACACTTAATTTGCCGAATAAATGTGAATACTGCATTTGTGATCGTTGTACTCTTTGCATTCTATCGTGTAAATCTGCTGGTAATAATCTACTTAAATTTGTTTGAACTCCTACTGGTTTTGTAAATTCAAGGCCTGATAAAGGTACAACTCTCATTTGTGATGTTGATGGTTCTGAATTTGAACTTGAATCTGTATAGTTATTATGCTCCTGATTTTGAATTCAAAATAATTAATAATTGTAATTGCATTGTAATATTTTTTTAATTAAAATTACCATTGGAGGCTGTCGATTTTGTGAGTTCATTGTTACTTATGTCTATGTAATTGAGAAAGTGTCTTGGTTTTTTCAGTTAGTTAAAATTTATATTAAAAAAAAATACAATTTGAATTTACATTTATACTGAATACTGTCACAAACGAAACAATAACATATTAAAATCTTATAAAGTTTTGAAACAACAGGTAGATAAATTAAAAATATTTTTATTTTTAGTCTTAATTCTATAAAATTTTTTACTTTTACATTTAAATATTTTATTTATTATTTTTTTGTTTAAATTAGTATAACGTGCTTAAATATTCAGAAATTTTTAGTGAATAATATGAAAAATAAATTTTAAAGAAGTTTATATAGAACCGATAAAGTAGATTTGGCTTGTTTTAAGTATAATAAATGACTATAGGTAGTATCTCTTTTCTAACAAGATGAACTGTACTGATTTTTTATTTTTCGAAATAACGGAGAGTACAAAATACTGCAAATTAATGCATATATGAAAAGAGTTACCAGGAGTTGTTTGGCAATAAAATTATAAATTTTTAGGATTTTAAAATTGATTTCGGTACAAAAACAACTCTTGTCTTCTTGTAAATATTAAGTTATAAATAATAAATTTACCAATTTTTAAAAAAAAATTCGTTTCAAAAATTATTTCAACAAATTTTCGAGTTAGATAATATACCAATAAAAATAATATTATATAAATGTAATTTTAGTGGTTTAAATTGTAAATTTAAGTCAAAAATTTTTAAGAGATATTGCTGTTTAGCCGGAAGTTTTGTAAATAATGGCAGCACTATTTATTGTTTATTGTTTTGTCGGTACTCTTTAGAAGTTTAAAATTAAAAAAAAAATTGTTTTTGAAAAGGAAAATACAAATATTTCAATAGGTTTAGTAATATTTTATTTCTTGTTTTGAAGATTTAACCCATTGTTAGACAATAGGAAAGTTTTTGATTCACTTTGACTGTGGTATAAAAAATTACATGTAAATAATTAGCCAAAGTATGAGGAAAGTGTTATAAATAAAAAATTCTAATTTTATTTTATTTTTTTGTTTTTTTTTGAATTTTTATTGAAACATTTTTTAAATTTAGACATTATTTAAATCAGGGGGTCGCATAATGTCAATTTGAGTTTGTACACACTTGAAACAGTCATTAAGTTTATTGATATCATGCGTTTTTTTAAAAGTGGACTATGTCGAAGATTTTTGTCATATTATCCGATCTGACTTATATTTTTTTTTATTTTCGTTTTTAATCGGTACTACTTAGAGTATAATGAATTTTCCATTAAGTTTGCGACACTTTATAATAGACTAGATGATACTCTGCGAATTTCAGTCCCACAAACTTTTAACCAAAAAAAAATATCAAAAAATACTAAATCTGAATAAAGCGCACAGCTCTGTTTTTGAAGTCAACTCTAAAACTCTAAACTTCTTATAGTTGGTTCCAAAGTCACATTTGCCGCTTTTTCCAGAATATTTATAAATATGCTAGAAAAAGCGTATAACTTTATTACGAAAACATGTTGCTATTTATTTTTAATTTGCTGAGATTTTGTAAGTTCGTTCATTAAGAACCTTGCGCGTCTGATCATAGTGTAACTTTGATTATTCTAGAAGTGAAGATACCATTGTTTTGGAATCTACCCGTGATCCGGTAAAAAAATGAGAAAAAAAAATCCTTAATAAGATTACAAATAATATTATGCAACTCTCCCTTTAAATCATTTATTTATTGGATACTATAAAAGAAAAGCTCGTATACTAAAAAAAGTACAATCGTTAGTCTATTATTAGAAAATACATAATAAAATAAATAAAATTCCAATGAATGATTTGCAATCTAAGCGTGAATTCTTTGCATATTGTATAAACATATGTATTACATATTTTACACTGATTCAGTTAATCACTCGGATAAAATAAATAAATAAATGATCATCAGCATTATCATTCAGATTGTGTGTCCACCACAGAATCCACACAGTACACAGCTCTTACAGTAAAATCATAATCTGAAAAAACAGTAATTTTGAAATGAAACTTACAGCAAGATTTTTTTTTGAAAGATTCCAATATGAATTCCAACATTTTGTTTTTATCTATCAGAAAATTTTTTAGCGACTAGCGAAATGCTGTGTGACCCTTTATTTATATAATTGAATAATTTTATTTAAGAGAAAAAATATCAAAAAAGATAAATTTAAAACAAACAAATAATAAATAAAATAACATTAATTATATAACGTTTTTTTACCAACCACTTATATAAAATACAATAAGTGGTCGGTTTAGTTTTCGCACCAACAATTGGACCCTGAGATTTTTGCATATATGCATTACGACGGTGCGCAGAAACGCAAAATACCCGACTGTGTGCTAGTGTGGCTTTGTATCTGTCTGTTTGTGCACAGGTGTACAGCCTAAACCGCTGAGTGGATTCTTACATAAGATTGTATGTTAATATCTTGAAGTGTGAACTTATGGAGAAAATCAGACAATCGAATTTTTTCTAAGTTCATATTATAAAAAAACTTATTAATTGAGCCTTTAATTAAAATAATCATTCTTTTTTTTTAAAAACATTTTCACAAATTTTGAAAAAAATAATTCGGTCCTTCCGTCTATTCGTGTGTTTACACAACCTTTCCAACAAAAGAAATCAAGGAAAAAATCTTTGGTAGGAATTAGAAAAACACTAAATTCATGCAAGAACTTTTTTCAATAGCCGCACTCATTAGGGAACTAAAACCCCCCAAAGAACGGCAAGACTTTATACTTAAATTTTTATAACAAAAATTTTTAATCTGTAAACGCTTAAAGAAAGCAGTTTTAAAAAACATTATAAATATATGTTAAACAATAAGTAGGACTTTCATACGGCTCTTGCGTTTTTAATTTACATATGTTAACCTTAACTACAAAGAGTTTTCTTAAAATTAAAAAGAGTGTCTCTTAATTTTTTACAATTTTTCTTTAATAATAAATTTCTAACAAAAGTTCGCTATTTCGCTACAATATTCTTCAACATACTCTTTTCTTAAAATTATTATGAGTAATCAATTAGTAATTTAATTGCAATAAGAATTCAAATAAATAAAGTTAATATTATAATAGTCTCTTCCCCGCATATAAACACTAAATTAAACTCAGTTGTTATTGTTTACCTTTTCAGGATGTTTTTTATAAAAATTATAATTTGACAGCTGATTTTTTTAACTAAAACGCCAACTATTTTAAAGAATGCATTGCAATAACTTCAATTTAATTGTAACAGCTGGGTGGCACAGTGGTTGAGTGCCGACCTTTCATGCGGAAGGGCCCGAGTTCGAATTCTAGTAAAAGTGAAAAAAAACTTTTCTGGTTTTCGACTCGACTCAGCTACCATTCGCCATTGGGTTCAAATTAATGGCATAATCAATAATTAATAGTTATAAATCTTTAATAAAAAATACTTTAATATAAAAATATAAATAAATGCAAAATATAAACAAATAATTTAATTAAATAATATAACTCGCAGATATAGAATACCATATAAGTAAAATATAAAATATTACAATATAAACAAAAAATAGAATTGTAAATATTGAAAATCTAAGACGTTTCTACATGTTATAAGGCCTAGTACTATCTCATGTTTAAATTGTATGTGGAATTCAATAAGACCAATTCTAATAACACGAATATAATATGAACCCCTGTTCCAACATGTACCTATGGTATAGACAGGCTTATTAGCCTAACAGTTGAACAGTTAGCGCTTAAAAAAAAAAAAAAAAAAAAAAAAAAAAAAAAAAAAAAAAAAATCATTTCAGTTCTAATACATAATTTTACTAGTGAAACTTCAAAACAAATTACAGTTTCCTAAAGTAGTTTAAAAAATTATTTTAAGTACTTACAGAAGTACCTATACCTTTTTAATATTATACCTGATTTTTTTTTGTTATATGCCTTTAAATTTTGATGTTATCCATATTTTTTTTAAAAATTAAATTTTAAAATTATTTGCTTTGATTAAATATTAGTGTAGCATATAGTACATAAATTAAAAAAACCTTGATTAGCTGAATACTTTGTTCTTTAAGAAATCTTCACGATCTGTTTGAGTTGTAATGCTCAAAATACTTAATTCTATTTAATTTAAATTAAAAATTTATAAGTAACTTTGTAATTTAGAAAAATGGTTTTCTTAGAAGACTAATACTTATTTCTTAAGATGAAACTTCTCTCAAAATTTCAGATTTCTAACGTATAGAAAAAAAAAGTGTTTTGCTAAAATTTAGTTTCGATTAACGGTAAATTAAAATATCGTTTGGCAACCCTATATATTTGGGTTACACATATTTATCAAGCTTCAAAAACAGTTAATGTTCGGCGTTTTTAGATTGAAAATATATACTTAATAGAACTTTTGTTTACAACAATTTAAATATAGGGCTTTTACGCTGTAATTGCGTAGCGGTTGAGCCTACAGAAAAAAGTTTTCTCATGAAATTAATGTTTTTGTAATATCTAAGCCACGGTTAAAATTTATGTATTTATAACGGTGTAAAAGTTTTGAAATCATAGACGGACGGACAGAGTGATTCATATAGAGTTACATTTTTTTGATAATTTGCAGCGAGATATAGTATTTAATCCCAAGCATATAAATCTTAGTTGCGATCCGATATTAAGGACTTCACATTTTTCTTTTTTAAATATACAACTTATTAGACTTTCAGTTTACAAAAGAAAATATAAGTTGAAAGGCAGCTCTTCGAACCTCTTACGCTACACCGACTAAATTTTATTCAGACGTTAACCATTATAGTTACCTACTATTGAAAAAATTTCAGATATCTAGATTTACATTTCGGTATATGTGAATTTGTAAAACATCTAATACTGTTGTAATCGAACCCACTGCAGTAGACCTACTAAATTTGGCATAAACTTTGGCCATAACACTAAACTATTTTTGATAAAATTTAAATAATACTCATATAAAAGAAAAAATTGTATGGCAGCTACTCGAATCCACTGCAGTAGACCTACTAAATTTTGCACAAACTTTGGCAATAAAACTAAAATATTTTTGATAAAATTTCAGGCACCCAGCTTCATTAGGTAAAGAGTAATGCTCATATAAAAGAAGAAGTTGTATGACAGCTACTCGATTCTACTGCAGTAGACCTACTAAATTTTGCACAAACTTTCGCCATAAAACTAAACTACTTTTGCCAAAATATCTAATATCCAACTTTAACAAGTATAGAGTTATTTTCATGTTGAAAAAAATAAGTTGTTTGGCAGTTACTCAAGCCCTTGAACGAAACTTCCTACTTGGTAAAGACATACTTTTCGATTTCGATCTGATCGATACCTTTAAGTCTATATATAACCACCCTCCTTCTCTTCGTCACAAATGTAATGCAAAATTTGGTAAACTTATTTAAGTCATTCGGAACACTGCAATTCCTACTTATTAAAACTTTTTGCGAATTGCGAAACACCTTTTATATTCCTACTAAATTAAAATATTCAAAATGTTAAGTGATAGAGTTATGATTAAAATAAATTAAGAACTTGGTTTTGTTTCTCAAAGTAAAATTTAAAATTCCAATTTGATTATTTAATTCATAATTTAATTGGAATTCGTGTATGTGACGAGGAAATGAGGTTTTATAAATTTACAAATAATCTGGTTCTTTCTTAAACTATTGTGAAATTGTATTAATTGTATTCTAATTTGAATTTAGATGTGTAATATTTCCTCTTTTTAATATTATTATCTTTTTTAGTTAAGGTTAAAGAAATATATTGTTTTGAATTTCACAAAAATCTCTTGGTTCTCAGTTCTTATTGAAAACTGGTAAATATGAAATTAGAAATTTTTTGATAATAATAGTGAATCAAAATTTGTAACTAGAGAAATTCTTTGTTAACCTGTTATTATTTTACATACCTATAGACAACAATATTGATTTCAATAAATTATTATAAGAAAATAAAAAAAAAAAATTTTGACCGACATGTTATTTTGGTAAAGTAATTATTGCATTAAAAAAAGCTAGCATTTATTATATAAAAGTTATAATTATGAACATGGTCGATCGTCTCAAGGTATTTATAATTGCAATGCATATTTTCAATATTATCTAATATTTAAATTTTTGACAAAATTTTACACATGATACATTTTTTAACTTTATAAGAGTTTCTGCATATAAATATATATGATAGAGCTATTAGCCAAATTTCGAGTTCGCAAAATTTCAAAACAGGGGATCAGCGACAATTACTGCCTATCCGATGCATTGTTTGGTATGATGTTATAGCTTTTAGTAACCGGTTCAAATTTTTTAGAAAATAAAGCTGATCAACTCGTACCGCGAGAGAGACTAAGACGATTCTGGGAGAACTTTAAAAAAAATTACTAATTTTAACTTTAAATAAAACGGAGGAGCAATTTTTTTTAATATACCGGATGTCATATATGTATGCACGGGTATAAAGAAGATAATAAACTTTAAAAACCAAAAAAAAAATCGAATTAAAGAGTCCAAGATGATCAACTCTGTATGTCTTTAATTTTCGTATAAAACTTTAAAAAAATTGGAAACTTTTTCCTTCCTAAAATTTTAAGTTTCAACTTGAACCACCTAGATATAAGGCGCGGTAAAAAATTTACCAAAAATGAAGTTTCGTGTTACGGTAAATTACAATAATGTCTAGAATATCTATATACTTATTTTTTTTAAATATTTAAAAAACTTAAGAAGACTGCTGTCACTTGATGCTTCTAAATTTATGATAAAATGAATTAATTGATTTATTTCAAACGGTATGTTGTAATATGTGTTGGTATTGTGCGTCGAACATTTGTTCACATCGCATTACACTTCATAAAAACATTTAATTGCAGACTTTTATTATGAGGACTCAAAAACTATTATGGCGCTCTTGTAACGTCAAACCTTAAAATGCTACAGCAAATTTAGGTAAACCTGCATAAAAGTTTTTTTTTTTTAAATAACACTATAAGCAGTTATTATATATAAGTGTTAAATATACACTATATTTTCAATATTTTAGTTCATTAATAATTTATTATAAGCGACATTCTAATTTATGTTAATATTTTTAAGTTAAACATTTTGAGTTAATATTTTAGATATAAGTTTTAGATGGGATACCACTTTTGCGGTCACAAGATATTTTGAAACAAAAGTACTTAATCTAAATTTAAGTTTAAATGACTTAATTAACATTCTCGTAAGTCAGATCACATGGATTCTAAAATTGCGACAACAACAATTTTAAATTAAAAATATTTTTTAAAGGTTACTTAATTTAAACATAAATTTTAAAAGAGATTACTGATCTCTCTTACTCTTTTAATGAACGATTAATTAGGTTTTTTCAAATTTGTTAAGTATAACAGATTTATTGCGAGAACCACAAAATTGAGGTATATGCTTCCATTTGATGTCCTCTCTCAGATAAAAATTGTGTATCTTATACATTTCGGCGTTTCTTTTAAGCATCCTTTTAAGGTTCATTTCCAATAATTTACCTCTAACATCCTATTACTCACCAAATTGTCTGCAGTCTATCTAAACTAAAAAGGAATGCTTTCCTAAGTGAAATTTCAGAAATAAATAAGTATCCTAAATCCTTAAAAAAAACTAGGAACATATTTAAAAAACAAAATTATTTTATGACTTATAATGCACTTTTTACATATTGTGTAAGTGTAAAAATAAAAAAGTTTAATTGCAAAAAGCGTAATTTGGAGGTGAGAACACATACTTTTCAAATGAATCATAAAAATTATCTTTAAATTTTTCTTGTTACTAACATCCTTACAGGTATACAAGATTTTCCAAAAAAATTCTATGAAACTGGGAATTTTGATAATTTCTTAGCCTGAAGGATCTTTAATTTTTATATGATTTTATATATGTATCTATGTAAAACCCACCTCATCCAAACAGTTGAATTAGAAAATTATTTCTTTTATTATTAAACACATTTACCTTTTCTGTACATTTAAATATATGCAAACATATGTAAGTAAGTATATAAATGTTGATAGTCTGTTAGTTAAGGTAAGATCCAATCATTTTATTGGATCTTACCTTTAACTACAATAAAAGTAGTAGTAGAATATTATAATAAGAAATAATTCAAGGGTAAAAATTACAAGCCGGTTTTTTTGTTTTTTAAAAAAAAAAAAACAAGAAGAGAATAATAATAACAATAGGTATCCTTAAACATTCAGTGTGTGTATCTATAGATTTCGTGTAATTACATTTTTAACTTTGTTTTCAATTTTTTTTTTTTATTTTCAAAAATGAACAAACGTACATACTTATATTCAATCTATTAAATATATAAAACTATTTTATTGCATATACAATAACAAAAAACAGAGACTTCTAAATGTACAAATGGAACTGAAAGTAAATTGAGTTTAGGGTAAAATTTTAAACTATCTTCATTGCACATGCGGTATATATAATGTAAAGTACTAAGAACATTTGAATATAGTTTCAATGTAAGTAATATAGCGTTTCAGTCACAGGTAAATGATCTGAACTAGAATGCTGTTGAACCATTAAAAAAGTAATAAAATAAAAAATTTCCATTTAAAATTTCTTGCTATTGAAAAGGACGAACAATTATTACGATCCCTTCAAAATTCCATTCAATCCCATTATAATATAGGGGAAATAAAATATATACATGTATTGAAATTGTATTGTTTTGAATGCCTGGAACCAGTACAGCAAAAGAATTCAATTTACAAATCATTAAAAAAATTGCGCTAATATTCATGTAGAGACAGATATTTTTAAGCTTGGAATGGTCTGTTGTTATATTGTTCTTGTATTTTTCTTTTTTTATAATTCCTGTTCAAATTTCAACGTTTATTTTTGTAAATGCTTGGATATTCAGTTTGTTTTAAGGATTCCAGTTGAATTGTTGGGTTTTTGTGTTAGGTTCATCTAGAAAGAACATAAAAATACTTTTATTTAAAATTAAAATATATATTTAATTTAGAAAATATTAATTAAGAAAACTTAAAGTATTCTAAAGAAACAATCTTTAAAATTTTAAATCATGGAGGTGAGTAAATTATTATAATTTTATATTTATAGTTTTAAATTGATATTAAAATAATATAATATTAAAAATATAATAGTTGATTCTAATTTGATTAAAGATTTTTGGATTAATTTTGAATAAAAATTCTTTTTATCATTTGAGTAAATAAGATTTAATTAATTTCAATTAAATTTAATAAATTCCTATAGTGAGTATAGTATTAAAAATCAAATTATGATCAATATTAATAATTTATTAATTGGCGCCATTACCGAATTACCACAGATAGGTTATGGAATTTTTTTTAAAAAACTTTATTTTTAATTATTTTTAGAATGCTTCTAAAAGGAAATTCATTAGTAGAGAGAGCTATCAGCCACAATACAATTACAATAATCAAAAGTTATTAGTGGATAATGCAACTAATACTGAATGTTTAAAACCAATGATGTTAAATGCATGGACTCAAACTGATGGTGAAGATTTCAGATTTAAACCGTCACAAAATTTAGTTGATAATTTACAAGAACGTATACGGAAATTGGAAGAAATGTTTCAAATGCAATCAATAGCTTTAAATGAAAATCAAACAAATCAAGTATCAAATACATCGACGACAAATTGTATTAATGGTAAAACAATTCAAAATCATTTATCAAACAAAAGATCACCATCAAAGTCCAGGCATCCTGAAAAAACTACATATAAAATTGTTGCTGGTCCGGCCGGTATGGAAATTATTGAACCAATTGAAGTTGAATATGCAGAAGAAGATGGCACTTATTTAGATCATGATTTAAATACAAGTAATGATTCAAATCGTTTAGAAATATGTATTCCAAAAGAAGAGTATACAACAAATAACGATCAACAACAGCATAATATTGAACACATTTCACAACAACAGCAACAACAACAATCAAATCTTCAAACTTATTCCATACAAGATTATGAACATCAACAACCAACAAATTTGCAACAACAGCAACATCAAACGATTCAATTACAAACATCATCTGGACAACATATTCAAACAATTCCAACTGTTCATAATTCACATCCATCTTCGCAATTATATCACACACAAATAAGTGATAATTATCATACAATAACTCAAACCCAATCACAACCACAGCAACAACAACCACAACACCAACATCAACAGCAGTCACAACAGGATAACAATATTAAAAATTTACAATATATTTCAGTTGTACATCCAAATATAAATGGATCATCAAATGGTCATGTGCAACAACCACAAAATGTTATTATTAGTACGCAACATACACAACAAAGTAGTATTAGTCCAATGTCAACAAGTTCAACCAAATCTAGCCAAAGACACAGACTAAAATCTGATGTACGTTATTACATGAGTCAAGAGAGTCTACATAGCTGTAATTCAGCACCAGAAATCAGTAATGAAGTAACAGTTCCAGCAGTTTCATCATCTTTTGCCGAAATTAAAAAAGAATTTATAAATCGTGACGAATCTAATGATAGTCGTAGATCAAATATCGGATCAAATTTTCCTGCACAACAATTAAATGACATTGAAGTGTCATTGGGACCAAATAACACACGTATTTCAGCTGCAGTCTATGAATCAATTGATTGGACATCAGTAACAAGTGCAACACGAAAACTTTTAATTACAATTTTTGATCGTGAAACTTTGGCAACACATACAATGACAGGAAAACCTTCACCAGCTTTTAAAGGCCGAGATTTACCGTCAAAACATCAATTAAATCCACAAGCTGTACAAGATATAATATTTGCAGTAAGTCGAAAATGCAATGTTGCTGAAAAAGAAGTACGTACCGCAATTACAACAAAATGCGCTGATGAAAATAAAATGTTGAAACAAAGGGAAAAGAAACGTCGAAGTTTACAAGAATCCAATAAAGAAAATTTATCAAAGAATGAAGTTATTAGTGGACATTAAATTTAACAAGAATGAATATCTTGAAATAAAAAAGAAAATGCAACTGTTGTAGAATTTATTTTGATTATGCATTCAATTTTTGTACTTAAATTATATTTAATTTGTGTTAAATTATATTTTTCTAAATTATTAAAAATTTTTTGTTCTTTGTTTTATATTTTTAAAGATTTTGAAGTTGAATTCAAGTATCCTCTTTGAAAGGTATAGATCGGCAATATATTTTAAAGAACATAGCTTTATATCGCAAAAATAAAAAGACTTACTGAAACCAAAGTAGAACTAATTTGCTAAACAGATGTAAAATAAAATTAAGTTTAAGAACTGTAAACCTGACTAAAAACTACAGATATCATAATATTGAACACATTTCTTTCATTTAAAAATAGAAACTGGAAAACAAATTTACAATGTAATAAAATAAAATTAAATAAATAAAAGAGCATTCATTATATTTAAGAAATGTACCGAGTCGTGAACTATTTGATTTTCCTAACGTTAAAAATTTAAGAAATTTTGGAAAATAGTTCGAAAATGTAGTACCTATGATTTTTAGCGAAACCTATATACTTGTAGTGGCATTGCGCACATTTGATATAGATTTTTTTGTTTTTATTTTTTTCTAATTAAAAAACGAACAAGAAAGTAAAGTTTTAAAAATTTTAATTCATTTAATTTAAAAATTTCTAATCTAGAAAATGTTGATTTTAATATAGGCCATATTTTAAATTAAGAATACCATTTAATGTTTGGAAGATTGTAAATATAAATATTCTTTGCTTTAAAGGATAAAAAATGAATGTAAACATATACAAAATTTAAAAATATAATTTAAGAAATCTTATGAAGTGTGGTTGTCGAAAATCATTTTGCAAATCAAATGACTAATTATGCACATCATTTAAAAGAAAGAAGCTGAAAAATGATGCTGTACCTTTTTTAGATAATAAATTTAAGTATTATATTAAAAGCTTTAATGATCTTAAAAACAAAATAATTGTAAAATTTATCAATTTTGACATTTTTACAAGACATGTAGATATAGACTCAAGTGTATGGATCGGATCAGAATCGAAAAATAAATCGATTTAGCTATGTATGCCCGTCCGTCATCACGATAACTCAAAAAGTAAAAGAGCTAGGATTATGAAATTTTCACAAATTCGTTTTTATACAAAAACCGGAATCGCTATTTAAATCCAGCCATTTTGGTCCACGGGTTCGAGTACCTGCCATACAACTTCTAATTTTATATGAGCATTACTCTATACCTATGGAAGCATATAGTAGTATAATTAAGTAACTGAAAAAAAGCCAAAGCCAAAGTAACTGAAAAATTTGGTTGGTCTACTGCAGACGGTTCGAGTAGCTGCCGTACAACTCCTTCTTTTATATGAGCTTTACACTACAATTGATGAAGCTGGGTGTCTGATTTTGCAAAAAATAGTTTAGTGTAATGGCCAAAGTTACTGCAAAATTTAGTTGGTCTACTGTTGAGGGTTCGAGTAGCTGCCATACAACTCCTTCTTTTATATGATTACACTACACCAAAATAAGCTGGGTGTCTGAAATTATGCCAAAAATAGTTTAGTGTAATAGCCAAAGTTACTGCTAAATTTGGTTGGTCTACTGCAAAGGGTTCGAGTAGCTGCCACACAACTCCTTCTTTTATATGATTACTCTACACCTAATAAAGCTGAATGTTTGAAATTTTGCCAAAAGTAATTAACCGGATGATATAATGTACATGTTACGGTCATACGGGTATCCCAGAGTTGACACAGTCTACTCTACTACACTCTTCCTCGTTTTATTTAAAAGTAATTGAAAAAACTCAAATTTTCAATTTTCAAAATTATATGCGAATGAAAATCAAAATTCAATGCATTGTTTTTTTAATTAGCATTAAAAACTAATGCAATATTTTTTTATTAGCATTGAAAATTGGAAAATCCATGCCTTTTTTCATTTGCATTGAAGTTTTTAATTACAATGCAAATTCAATGATAATGCTAAACACCCTTGTCTGATTATTTTTTATATGAAAAAAAATGGCCCGTCGAACATTCAAATTTTTTTGGTTCGAGTCCAAATATGATTGGGCTGAGAGTGTTCCAAGTCGACTGCATCGACTATCTGTCATTTCATTACTATTATTCATGGTTACAATAGTTTTTGAAATAATAGTTTTTGAATTTTAGATTTTAAAAAGAATTTTAGTTTAGAAAAAAATTTTTTTTATTTAAAATTATACAATTTACAATTATAATACAATTTACATCTTTTCAAGATGGTTACAGCCAGTTTCTCGAAAAATGCTTCACTTACATTCCATTTTATATAAAGTTTTGGATTTATTTAATCAACTTGTTGATATTGTTCGACAACAATTCGATTTTTTCTACCATATTTACTTAATAAAATTTTTTCTTTCATATTGACTAACTCAGCTTCTAAATCTTCATAATATTGAGCCCTTTTTAAAATCAATGCTTGATATGCAATTGGATTTGTATTATCACGGATATATGTAACATAATCATTATAAAAATTTTCATTACTGCATACAGTTTCATCTTCGTTTATTACAGCATGTATAACATTATTTAAATCATCACTATATTGAACTAATAACCATTTAAAAGTTTTATTTAATGTTGAATCATCAAATGCTAAATAAGCATATTTACTTTTTAATAGTTCCATTTCATTTTTAATTTCAATTTCATCTGCCGAATAATGTAATATTGTTGTTAAACGTTTTTCATTTCCATCGTCTATTAAAATTTCTCTAGCATTCGTACATTTATCATTTATTAACCATGGAATATCGGCACGTTCTAAAACCATATGTACAATACAATTTTCATTTCGATTAAATTGTAATAAATACCATGATTCAATTGATTCTTGAATCTGTAATTCTAATGGTAAATATTCTGGAAATGTTCTTCTAACACGATTGGAATCAGTTAAACGTTTTTTTAATTCGTCTTCAACAAATTGTCGATTATCAGATGCACAAATCATTATAGCTTCAGTAATAGATTGATCTCGTTGAAATCTTATGGTTCGATTTAAATAAATTTCAGCATTCATATCGTGTATTAAATTCACTTGATGTATGATTGAATAAATATTTGTATGCATCTGTTGTACTAAGAACCATGACATTCGACATAATCTTATTATAGCTGTTGTTGATGAGAATGGTTCAAATGTTGCTGGTGTATTTGAAGTGTTTAAGTTGTTATCAAAAGACATATTTAAAAAAGAATTTTTATTTTAATATATAATCCACAAATAAATTAAGCTAAATTTATTATATTTTAAATAATTTACTTTCACTGGTTGTCAGTTCTTGTGATACTAAATATGTTCTTCAAATTTCTGTGCCTTTTCAGGTTTTTAAGTACTGAATTTAAAACTTATATCATAAAACTATGTTTAGAAATTATTAAGAAAAATATATTGTATATAATTATTTAAAAATTTATTTTCCTCAGGTAATTTCAATTTATTCAAATCACGCTTTTCAATAGCCAAAGGATTAATTTGTCATCTCGCTAAAAATTACCTGGGTACTATCGACATAACATTTAAATGATCATTTAAATTGTAATTATAGATAAAAACACAATAATTCAATCTTAAGAATTCAAAATGTAACGGACCGTTTGAGTTTAAAATACTAAAATGTATGCTTAATATCATTGTACTTGTACACTGTATAATATTGAATAAATATTGAATGGTAATTGTAATGTATAAATGCTTTCATTCAATATTTGCTCATGTAAACGAGTTCTTGGAAGTTTTTTTTCTGATTGTGAACACATTACATTATATTAATGAAATTTTGGTCAACATTTTTATTTATAGTCCAGCGTTTATATTTTTATTGAGCTTAAAAGCTTAGTATGCAAAACATAATTTTTAAAATAAAGTATGCTTAAATTAAATATTTCTTTTAGATAAAACATAAAATATATATGTACAAAAATAAAAATTTATTGAGTCAAATATTTGGAATGTTTATAGAACGCATATCATATATATATATATATGTATATATACATATATTCAAAAAACTATAGCAATAAAATGTTGAGAGATTCTCTCGAAATTGTTTGTAATTAAGATAACTGAAATCATTACCTGTAGCTAAATAACGTCCAGTTATTATCAAACGTTCTTCAGCTGTTATTGCATATCGCATCTTATCATTTAGAAGGTAGTAAAATTGCGAATATATTGCATGTGCTTATATTGCTTATAATCTTCATTTCCTAGTCAATTTCTTTCCGTAAGCCATTCCTTAACTCATTTTATTTTTATTTAAATTAACAAATATAGAAACTTGAGATTTAGTATAAACGTATTCTGCATTTATATTATATCACCGAAATTTGGGGTAAATTGGGGAAATTTGAGTATCTCCCAAGACCTAAATAGCAAATCTTCTAAATTGATAAAGTCAAAAACTTAAAATTTGGTGTTCTGTCCGGTTTTCTTTATGGTTCTGCAATCTGAGAAGGTAAGTGGGGTTCGGGTAACTTTCAGTTGAATTTGCGAGGTGTAGGGAATTACTAAGACGATTACATATAGACTTATTGTTGTTTCATTATTTGTTTTTTCTAGTTTCATTAGAAACACTATGAAAATTAAAAAACTATTTATTATAAATATTGTAATGTCCAAATTCTTACAAAACGATATTGTATCAAAATTGTATTTTTTAAATGCTCAAACGCAATATTGAAACAATATTGCTTCAGTCGACATTAACGCAATATTTATTAAATATTGTATTGTCTAAAACGTGCTTTTTTTTTAAAAGAATTTTACAAAAACTTATAAAAATATTATATTTTAAATCAAAAGTTTTGGTAAACCGATTTATTAGTCTGAATTTTGTACCTAAAAATGTGATAACACGATATCATAATATCAAAAACAAATTTAATTATTTATAATTAGATAAATAATGAAATTAAGTTACAAAAATTTATAAGAAAAAATATGAAAGATATTTGTTTCATTTTTGCTAATTTTAAAGGGAAATAGTTAGAAAACAAAAAAAAATTATTAAGACAAAATCGAAAAGTACCCGTTCCTATTTGAAAATCTCGATTTAGCGACACTTCCGGTCTAAAAAACCTATTTCCGGTCCTTTTTGGAAGTTTAAAATCTCGCCAATCGATAGAGCGCCCTCGACTTAGTAAATAAATTATTTTTTAAATTTTAAAATAACTACTCCTTCCCTGCTTAAAAAACTGATACGGTGGACCACCCTGTATATATGTATTTATGATCGAAGATGTAAAGCTGTATTTCAAGTTTAAATATATATTAATATAATTTAAAATTATTGCATTGTATTATCAATATATTTAGAAATTAAAATAAAAAACACATTTTCAACAATTAATAAAATAACTTTTTAAAGTAACTTTAGTAAATATTTAATATAATTAAAATTTATGCTAAAAATCTGTACGTCAATTATGCCTTTTCGAGTATATGTACTGTCCGTTCTTAACTACAACAACATATTCCGAATTCGATAAAATGCTATAAAACGAGGCTTTGAAATGTCGAAAACGCATTGCTTTAATATATAAAATGTGTCCAGAAGATTGATCGGTATTATATAAACAATTAATATTCGTTTTTACATGAAACAAGCGGCGGAATGTCGTAAGTAATTACAACTTTATATAATAATGTAAATTAACACAGGTTTTTAAGATAAGAAAACCTTTTATAACAAAAACATTGCTCAAAAGAATATTTATTTATTTATGTACAGTCTCCTACCACATACTCGTACAATGTAATAAGTGAGTGTAGTAATATGGTGTGAACTATTATGATATCAATTATAAATTATATTTTTTTATTAAATATGATTTGATCCCGAAATTTTTCGATTGAAAACCCGCCACTTTAACCCTTGATCGGTCAGATCTCAAAAGAATAATAAGTTTAAAATTTAAGTATCTTAGCATAAAAATAATACTGAATAATTTATAATAAAGTGTAGCAAACTTATATAAACGAACGGATTAAAAATAATACGTTTATTAAAAAATAATAATCTTCAAGGCTAGTATTTTATTAACTTAATAAAAAATACTAAGCTATTTTCATTTGTCAAATATATACAATATTTGTCAAATTATCAAAAAAAAATTTTTCTTCAAAAAAACACGCTCACGAGACTAGGCTTATTATTATTTAATAAATTAACTATAATAAGTGTTCGTGAAGAGACCTTATACATAATTTCGAAAACAATAGTTTTACGTGTATAAGTACTTGTATTACGAAAACATTACTTTGTATAGTTACAAAGTACTATACGGTTAATCATTTATTAAAATATCAAGTATGTAATCGTTATAATGTCAATTATAAGAATTGGTTTTTTAACAATATACGATTATTTAGAGTAAATTATAGAAATTCTTTGTAGAAATAAATAAAAATTTGGATTACAAAGTACGAAATGTTAAATTATAAGGTAGGTATAAAAAATTAATCTAAAAATTAAAAAAACATTTTTGTTTTTTTTTTCATTACTTATTCTGTATTCACAAATTTCTTCATCCTGTTTTCCCAAACTTCTACATCCTGTAAAACTTTTTAATAATAAATTGATCTTATATAAATTTAAAAACGAAGTCAAATAATCATAATACCTTTATATTTTTCATTATAAAATAATACAAAAAGAGAGAAGCCATTTATTAAGCGCTAATAAAAATCAGTTGTTGTTTGTGTCTCTATTTGTAATTTTTTTAAATAATAAAAAAAAATTGAAAAAAAAAAAAAACTTATTTAATTTATAATTTTTCGTATTAATTATTTTACGAATTTTATCAACATAAATTAATAAATAATTTTAATAATAACAAGTTAAAAAAAGAGTTAAAATGGCTTATAAAAATTTAGAAAATACTGAATTTAAAAAATTACATGACAAAGATTTTCAAAATTATATGAGATCAAGATTGGAATTATATTTTAATAATTATGATTCAGATTGTCGTAAGTATTTTGGTAAAGGTGCAGTCATTATTGCTATTCCAAATGGGGAAATACTATTTTACAGGCTATATGGTTAATATTTTTTTTAACCTGTAAAGGACATGTTTTATGACTTAAATGAATTTGATTAAAACTAGTACTTTATGAATTATATAGATAGATGTATATTGTAAAACATTTTAATATCACAAAAATTCCAGGATTGGATTGTATAGTTTTTATTTTATAACTTTGACTTAATGTTGCATCACATGTTTTCGTATTTTTTTTAATACTGTACAGGTACACTAACTTATTTCAAAAATAAATTCCTAGAAAAAAATTAATAAAATAAATATCGCATAAGTTTATTATTATTTTAACTACCTTTAATTTAGTTCAGCTTTTTGAACTCATAGACTTTTCTGCTAAATGTTACTTGTTAGCCAATCATTTTTACAACTTAAAAAAAAAAAACAATTTTTATTAAAGTTTGAGTTTGTAAAATTTGATTAAAAATCCCATCTAAACATCTGGCTATATAAACTTGGTGTAATATTGTGCTTAATATCAGTTTAAAAATAAAAGTAGAAATTGCTACACAACAGTTATAAATTATTTAACAAAAAAATTAAAAATATTATAAAAACAAAATGTCAAATAATAATAGTATTTTAATAAATAAATATAAAACACAAGTAATTAAATTTATTCCGGTAGCATCACCACCATATCCAGAATCAATAGATTTAAATTCACCACAATCCATAAATTTATTAAAAGAATGGTATTTAATACAACAAGATGCATCACATGTTATGTTAATTATAAATCGATCAGATTTAATTATAACAAATTCAAATGATTTAACATTTGAAATACAAAATTATACAAAAACAAAATATCAAAAAAATAATCAAATAACATATGGTCGTGTATTAAATCAATCAGATGATCGTGATATATTAGAACAAGAATTAAGAAAACGTTTAACAAATATTGTTAAAAATAATTCAATATTAAGAGAAGGTATTTTAAAAGAAAAAGAAAATTCAGAAACATTAACAGCACCAAATGCAACAGTAACATCATCATCTTCATCACCATCAACTAGTAAACAATCAAAAAATTATAATAAATTTAAAATTTCAAAAAAAATATTAAATTATTGGTTTTTAATACAATATGAGCGTGATGAAAATTGTATTATACATTCAATAATTAATATTAATCAATTTTGGTGGGATTTAAATGATACAAAAAAATCAATAAATCAAGATTTATTTATAATGGATAATGATATCAAACGTAAAGTGAGTGTTTTGTTAGCATCCAAAAAACGTAATGATATCATAAATGAATTGAATTTATTATCATCAGTTTCATTTAACTTGGTGAGTTAAATATAAATAAACAAAATTTTACAAAATTTATTTTCGAATTAAAAATAGGCTCCTATATCACCCTTAAAAGTTACTATTATTTCTATTTTAATTAAAGATTCGAAGTATTTATATCATTTTAATATATTTTAAAAATTAAACATTCAATCCTTAATTTACGATTTTTAACTAACGTATCATAAATAAATGATTTTTTACCACATTTAGTTAACGTATTGCAATCTTAATGTCAAATCTTTAAGATTGCTTAAACTTAAGAATTTTCATAACAATGCCGAATTTCAATTTCTTAATTTATTTCTGCGTTCTAGTCACTTATTAATGACTATTTTAGGATTAGCTATTATTATATAAACGTATATTTCATAATGCCTTATTAATATATTACAAGTTAAGTTACAAATTAAATAATTTAAAGCATTTTTTTCAGTCTTACGATACTCCAGGAGCAAGTAAACTATTAACAACATGGCTTTTAGTTCAAAATAAAGATAATATGGAAATGGTGTATACGATCATAAATGAAGCAAAAACAATACGTAAACATGAAAATTTATACCCAGATATTGTAACTTACATTAAAGATGATCAAAAGAAAGTTCTTTATCAGGCTGTAATTTTAAGAAAATCAGTACGTCGTAATGAATTGGAACAAGAATTAGAAAATATTCGAGCAAATTCTACTTGTATGTTATATCCATTAGATCAGGAAACTTTAATTTCAAATACATTTTATCAAATGGTAATTAAAAAATTTAATATTAATTGTAAAATGGTTAAAATAAAAAAAATTTATTAAAACACATTTTCTTTTAGAATCGAAAAACTTACGGTAAAAATTTAAATGTTGAATATTTGACATTTAGCAGGGCAACACAAACTGATATCGTATATCCAAAAAATGGGGAAATTAATGTTGATGTTGGAACTGAAGCAAAAGATAAGGTACATAACAAAGATTATACAAAGATTAAACTAAAAAAATAAAATGATATTATATATAGTAATCAACTTCAATTTAATTTATTATTTAAGAAAAACCTTTTGGTATAGGTTAAATTAAATCTTGCTAATTTTTATATTAAGTTGATTAGAAAGTTGCACTTGACCAAGTCCTTCATAATTAATTTTTTTTAACTATTTTTAGGAGGATGAAACGCTTGAAGAATATGAAAACTATCCAGAAACTGAACTAGATCTTCTACGACAAATTAGTTGGATGGAGGAAACTATGTATAATGAAAGTAATATTTTAAGAGATGCATTTTATCAACTTGATCGTGTTGGTTCGGGATTAGATCGTGAAATTAACACTTTAGAATATTTACTATCTCTTCCAGATATGTTATAACACAATTTAACCAATTTAATGTTTGTTAACAAGTATGTTATTTTTGTGTGTGTTAACAGTATCCTAAATATTAATTTGTCTTATAAAAAATTTAAATCTTCATTCAAAAAAAAAAATAAAAATGTAATAAATAAACAAACTTATTAATAAATGGAATGTTTTCTTAATTCCAAACAAAAAACATCCAAAGTTATAAAATTCCAAACAATGAGAAAAATTAATTCCAAAAGAATTTCAAAAAACAAAATTCCACTTGAGATTCTGAATTAGCAAGTATTTTAGAGTTGGATTCAAAAACAGGATTGCCGCTTTTACGAAAATATTTATTTTTTTGGAATTCGTATCCAACCCTTATATTAAATTTATTATGAGTAATCTGCAACTAATTTTTTTATTAATCTTTGATTTCAGTTTTTTTATATCTATATAAGTCTGTTATTAATAAATATAAGGAAGATAATGATACATGATGTTTCTGACTATTTATCTCGAATATCTTATTTTCAATTATATTAAATTTACATTGACCTAAATACAAAAGTACGAAGTATAAACGTCACCATCCGATACTTTGAGTTGTATCGAAGCATCTTACTTAGTGCTTCATATTTTTGAAAGAAAAAAATTGTTTAATTCAAAAATACATTCGAATTTACATTATTTATTGTTCGCGGTTTTTGAATAATCTTCATATATAAAATACACGTATAATAATTCGTTAAAGGGGTAAACAAAAATACTTGTCTCATATTTGCTGCCTTTTGAAAATATTATTATTATAATTTAAACCCTCATTCAGTTTTTCTATTTTTTATACTGGTAAGAATAACTTTTTTTATTATTATATTTTTTTTCCAATATTCTACATATAATATATTTTTAAAGCTGGTACCCTAACCTTGACAATAAATTATTGTCTAAAAATTAAATGTTATAACTGAATTATATAAAGAGTAACTGTCTAAGGTACTAAATTAATGAAGGCTATATATATATTTAAATGAAAAAATAAAAAGAAAATAGTTTTTTTTTTAAATTTTTATTATATTTTTTAATTTTTTTAGTCTGATTTTTTTTTTTTTTTACATACATTTTTCTTGATTATATAATATGTACTTTGATTTTATCTATAAATTCTTAATATATTTATATATATTTAGTTGTGATTATAAATTTTTTATCCAATAAAAACCCAAAAATTATTTTCTCAAAATAAATGATTATTCTTGTAATTATACTTTTAATTACAAATATTACAAAATAATTTAAATAATTAAAATAAAAAAAAATAATTGAAACAAAAAATAAGTAATTTTATGTGTTTTTTCTGATATTATTAACTTATTAAATTTAAATATTTATTTAACTTAAATTATTTCCAAATAAAAAAAAAAAATTAACATATTACAAAAAAGCACACAATAAAAATTGTTTGTTAATTATTCCACTATAATAATTAAGGTACTCTTCTTTTAAATTATTTTTTTTTTATAAATTACTTATTTTTCTAGTTTCTATTTTTAAATTTATTTTTATTTACTTTTATTTTTTACCAAATTTTATATTAACTTTTATATAAATAAAAAATGGTTTTTTTTTACTTTATTGAAAATTTATTCCTAGTTTAAATTCTTAGTTATATAAGAGGTTCAAATTACATTTATTTCTATTTTGTATTTTTTGTAAAAATTATAAATGAAAATAATTGAAATATGGCTGGTTTTAGTTGCGTTTTAGGCCTGTTTTAATTGGATTTTGTTGAATTTAAATTTTTGTTTTGCTTAAAAATTTATAAAAAAGAATCCATTGAAGAAAAGAATTTGATAGAATCTTGACCACCCGTATTTTAAAAGAAATGTAATATCAAAATTATAAAAACTTTCAGTATCTGAAAGTTCAAACTAATCTATGCAAATTAAATTGATTAAGCATATATATATCATTGTGTTTCCAGCAAATTTTTGTAAAATTCAAATTTTCTACAATTTACATAATTAGTAATTAATTGGTAGCTTATAAATCCGTTGAAGCATGTAAAATTCATTGAAAGATTTTGTTTTAAAAATTAAGAACTTAAAAAAATAGAATCAAAATAATTTTGAATATTTATAGCTTTTTTTGTTTAAATAGTTATTACTTATTACTTTTAAGTAAAGTGTAAAGCATAAGCAATTGGCTTATTAACCGAGGGGGTCCGGATTCGATTCCCTGTCAGGTCATATAATATTTAATTAAAAAAAAAAATATTGAGAAATCATTTTTCTTTACAAATCCCCATGGTGACCAAATATAAATACTATAATATAGCTAAACTGGCAAATGCATTGTATGCACTTAGAAATACTTAGTAAATAAATAAATAATTGTAATTATGTGGTAAACTATATTTGATTTGTTTTTTAATTTATAATATAAATAAAGTTAAGCAATTTAGCTCAATAATGCACCTAATTAGTTTTTTTCATAATCATAATCAAAATAATTAAAATTACATAATAATTATTTAATAAATTTATAATTAATAATTTATAAATTTTATTATTTTATTTTATAAATATTGTACATACGTGTTTTGTTCAATATGTATTCTATTTTTTGTATAATTTAATCTAAGGTACAATCTATTTAACAATTATTTTATTTGATTTAAATAAATACATACTATGTAATAAAATTAAATTTAATATGCAATAACAATACTTTAATTTAAATTGTTTATTTATTTTTTAATTTTAAGAATATTAAAAAATTAAACAAAAACTTCTTTTCACTCAACTTAATATAATTTATATATTTGTAATATATTGAAAAAAAAATATTCTTGATAAGGGTATATTAATAATGATAACAATATTTTTAACCAAACTCATCTTAATTTTCCAACTCGATTTAGAGTTTTCGTTTTAAAATACCCTTAAGACAAGGGTTATACATAAAATTTATTTATATTTTACAAAAAAAATATACTATATAATATATTTAAAAAAAAAGAATCGTCTATATTTTATTTTATTTTGAATTTAATTAAAATATATATACTAATTAATAATATTTAAAGGTTATCAATTATTTTAAAATTTTGTAATAAATTAAAAATTAAAAATATTTTTGTGTTTTTATTTCGTTTAGATCACTCAAGTAGTACAAAAGTTGTCATTATAGAAAGTGCACTTTTATTTAAAAAAAAAAATGTACTATTCACTGATTGCTATATATTATTTGTATCAAATCAAAATTAATTCAAATCATACAATAACATAATCTTAAACAACTTTATAAAAAATATTGCAGTTATTCATTGCATTTTTAAATAAAATAAACATAAATAAAACATATAATAATTAATTTAAGAAATTACATTCATTGAGTAGACACCGCAAGCAACATAAGTAACTCCTAAAAATTTATTCAAAATATGTAACATTTACAAATATGTTCAATTTTACTTTTAAAATACAAAATTATATTAGTTATTAAAAAATCTAAATAAGAAATCAGTATAAATTACGACATGCGTCGTTTTGATGCCTGCAACCCATCTACGAAGCTTTAAATTATTAAATGTCACATCTGTTACAATCATTATAATATAACTTATAAGCTAAAGTTTTAAAACCAATTTTTATTCGTTTATTCAACACCTAAAAAAATTAAAATTAAATAAAAATTTTGTTAAATAATATTGTACAAAATAAAACATAATATTATTTTTAATAAATGCCACTCAATTGATTTTTGTAAAACATAAATTGCAAAAATCAATAAAAAAATCTGTGTTTCCTGGAAAAAAAATTTAACAATTCTTTAAAATAAATTTGTTAAATGTGTCACTTAGATTCGGTTTATTTAATATTTTAAATAGGTTTTTTTTAAAAAATAAATAATGCTATATATAATTAGGAAATCTTTTTCATAATATATAGCATAAGAGGACATAGAATATAATATAAATTGAATTCTTACGCAATAAGTGCGAAAGTGCTAATATGCTAAATTCAATCGTTTAATTATTTAAATTATTTTTTATTAATTATTTATGAAAGAACTTTTTATATAATTAAATTTCGATTCATCCTTGGAAATTCGATGTAAAAGCTTTATGGCCTTTCCAATATATCTTAAATATTGACTTCATTCAATTAGAAATAATCGTAGGAAGGCATTGTATACAATATAATAAAATTATAATTTTAAAAATAGCTTAAATACCATACAAAAACGTAAACTGCTTTCTCACTTCTTATACTTTATAAAAGATATAAAAAAAATTCTAATATCTTAAAAATATCAGTTCTAATCTAATATTATAAGAATATGGTCAGTTAACAATTAATTTTTCATTACATTAATTTTGATCCACTGAAATCAGTTGAATGATTCAAACCAAAATAAACAAACAATCACATAAATTCCTAATTAGGAATTCATTTATTTAATGGTTAAAGTTATAAAAGTTCAGTTGATGATCAAAGTTCATAAAGACTAAATAAAAAAACATAAAATTTTAATAAGTCTAAATTTGAGAACTAAAATAGATTGGAATTAAATTGAAAATATATTTTCATTCTTCTGACAAGAAAACAAGTAAATAAATAATTAAATAAAAATGTTTCTAAAATAAAATAACATTTTGAAATTCAATAAAAATAAAGAGAAGTTCTTAGTCAATTAATAAAAAATATTTCCTGATATGATTAAAATTTAATAACTAATTTTTTTTCTTAATTTTAATGAAAGCGATGATTGCTCTGGTATTTTAGACACTCTTGAACATGGTATTGTATTACTACCATTTCCTAAGGTACTGTTATTATTATTATTATTGTTATTATTATTATTATTATTATTTGTATTATTATTATTTGTATTATTATTATTGTTACTATGAGTGCAACCAGAAACCATGTTATTGTTATTATTATTATTATTTTGTAAATTTGAATATATTCGTCTTGAAAGTGATGCATTTCTAATTAAAGAATTTGAACTACAACCAACATTATTATTATTATTTGTTGTTGTATTTGTTGATGTAATACAATTTTCTGTGCTATTATTATTGTTAATGCTATCATTAATGACACTATTATTTGTATTATCATTATTAGTTCTATTATTATTTAAATTATTATTAATTATATTATTGTTATTGCTATTATTATTATTGTTTACATTGCAATTAACTGTTTTTTTTAATAACTTTGTATTATATTCATCGCATTTCTCCTTATCAATACGAGTACTACTAAGTGAACGTTTAGCACGTTTAAAGCTGTTATTATTCAATCCAGAAACTGGAATTGATGATGGTATATTATGTTGTAATAGTGATGAAGATTGCTGTTGTGATTTTTGTTGATTATCATTACCATATTTATTATCACTTTCTGTTATTGATGTTTTTAAGGTTTTCTTTAAATTATTTAATTTTGATGAAATACTATCACCATCTTCTAAATTTTCATCATCCAAAAATCTTTCAATAATTGGATTTGAATTATTATCAACAACTTGTGCTGATGGTAAAGGTGATGATGACAATGATATTGATTTGCCTTTTGCAGTTCCTGCTATTAACTTATTGTTGTTGATAATATTATATGTTGAAGCAACTGGAATAGATGATATTGTTGCTGTAACAGATGTTATTCCCGATGTTATATTATTATTTGTTTCAGAAAATGAATTATTATGATCATGATATGGTTTTTCTAAGCTAACCGACGTACGTACTCTAGCTTTTGATCTACCACGACGTAGTGTCATATGATGTACACCAATACGTGATGATATTTTACCACTTTCATCACGTACAATTGGTATTTTACTTTCTGATATTGCTGTTATATTATTATTATTACTGTTATTATTATTGCAATTACTACTACTACTACTTGTATTTGATATTAATTGATTATTATAAGTTTTTGTTTGTTTATTTAGGCTACTAAGTGTTGGTGCTGTAATATCATGATGAACAATTACAGACGCAGATGGTGTGGATGTTGAGTTAGTCGTTGCAGTTGTTGACGATAATGAAGATGTTGTTGTTATTGCTGAAGTATTTGTTACTGAAGATGATGATGGCATTAAAGATTGTTGTAATTGTTCAGTTTTTGTTCTTAGATGCATCAAATTCATTCTGTAGTGGTTTTTAATTAGGAAAAGTTAATTGTTAAACAAAATTATTATTATAATTGCTATTCAACAAAATATTTTTTTTTTTTTTTAAATTTATAAAATTCTTATTTTTTAAAAATTTACTTTAAAATTAGATTTTTTTTTAATTACATGACTACAAAAAAAAAAACGAGAAATAGGTGCACATATAAGATATTTAAACCAAATTTATGGATGCAAATTTAAAAAGATTGTAATTAAAAGGTAAATATATTATTAAAATACAAAATATATTGGGTTATACATGCAATTAATTTATAATTAGTTTAAAAAATGTTTGGTTACTTATAATAATTTTAATTTTTAAATTCACTTCAATTTTTTTATAAAAAATTATTAGCAATATAAATGTAATTTAAATTTAATAGCTTCTACATGCTTCTACCTAAAAATAAAATAATAAAAACTAAAAATTTAAACCTTATTTAATAAAAAATAAATTAAAAATATTTTTTTTTTTATTCAAATTAAAATATTAGATTTAGAATTTTAATAATTTTGTAATTTTTATCTTTGGAAAATATTTGAGATGAAATTTCTCTGTTTTGAAACTGAAGAAGGAATTGATAAGGACCTCTGAAATATGCCCCATTTACTGTAAAAAATAAAAGATTAAGAATTTAAACTTTAAGATATATTAGTTTTCTAAAGAATAAGTGCTTTTTTTTTTTTTTGGTAAAGTCTGTCAAAAATACTACCCAAAGTTGAAAAAGTATCATTAGCAATCTTACTTATAGGTAGAATAAAAAAATCTTTTTTGAACTGATTAATGAATTTTGAACCAAAAAAGATTTTTCAGACAAAATTTATATTTTACTGAACAGCAAGAACTTTGCAGCACATAGATTTAAAAATTGTATGAAACAACAATATTTATTATAAACTTGGTGATAATTGTTTGCAAAGTGTGACAACAATTTTTGATATTAAATATGGAGTTAGAAGCATTTTTAACTTTATTTATTATAAAATTACTTTTTGCTGAAATAAATATATTTTTAAGTGTTTTATTTTTGTTACACTGTTTTGTCACTGTTTTCTTGTGTGGATGTGCATTTGAATAAAATATATTTAAAAAAATATTTAATTATTATATACAAATGCTCACACCTGTAATCGCACAAAAAGTTTTTAGTTTAGGCATCATTTGAATTTTAAGTGATCATTTTTTTCAAATAAAATTAGATGATTGTAGCTCTTCAATATTATTGAAATTAAGTGTTGAAAAATTAGGTCTCAAATTCAAATGTTAAAAAGATTTTCCAAAAATCAGTTAGAATATAATTTTAGAATGCAATGGTTTAGTTAAATAAGAATTTGAGAAATTAAAATAATTTAACATAAGGTTAAATATCAATATAAATAGAACGACATCCTAATGGGCCTACGACTATGTTATTTCTTTTTAAGGATTTTCCATTAATTATTTTTTTTTAATATGAACAAATTTCTAATCAACTACTAAGAAAAATTTTTTTGTAAAAACTGTTTTGCTTGATTTAAGATGTGAGTCAAAGTTCAATAAATAGTTTACATCTACTATTTTTATTTACTTTGTGATTTAAAGTAAATTATTAAACATCTATTAGTATAGTTCTTGCTTTAAAGGTGTAATTGATATCATTTGCAAAAATTTTAAATTTAACATCGTTTGTTGTATGTTAAATTTTCTTTTTAATTAATTCCTTTTTATATACAAATATAAAAAAAACAACTTACAAATTTAATTAAATAATTCGAATTTTTTGTTATATGGTGGTGGTTTTCGTTTTGGTATAAATGGTAAAAATTTTTTTTTTATAAGAGAGTATAGATTTAATATATTTTTATAAAATTAATATATTTTTCCCATTATTCACTCGGCATATCATCTAAGTTTACGCGATCTGCAAGATCTGCAAAGCAATATAATGTTAAATCCTTTTATTTTTTTGTTTTGATTAAAGTAAAGCAAATGAATAACAAAAAATTGTGTGCATTATAAATAATATAATTTTAATAATAAATAAATTTTAATTATCACCCCTATTTTAAAAACCTAGCATACGATGAATACAACATAAGTGATAATTGTATATTCTGAAAGACTCAAAAGTGATATTGGCGTGAAAATCACCAAGTATAGCTATTCTGAAAGACTTTTCCTACGACGTGATAGCAATTTTTTATCACGTCTAAATTAGTCTACGATGAGATATTTAGTTTATATTTTAAAATTTTAAAGGTTAATTAACAAAGATTGGAAAACTAGTTTTTTATTTAAGTGCAATAGAATTTGTGTGTTAAAAAGATAAAAGGTATATTTTCAACATTCAACATTCATGTTTTTATGTATATTAAATATTTTATTTATGTTTTTAAAAAAAAAGAATGAATTTCATAAATTTTAATTACCTATTCTATAAAATATAGAGTAAAAAATATAAAGTATAAAATAGGTTAAAAAAAAAGCAGTAAAATACATAAAATATGAAAAATATTGGATTTGATTGAACTCTTATTAACCTGAAATTGAAAGGTGCATAATAAAAATTACACCCTTTTCTACTTATAATGGTGTAGGCAGTTTAAGGAGATTTAAATTAGTTCTTTTATTTCTTCAATGTTCAGTATTAATTTTTAACAAAAAAAACTCTTCCTCATGAAATTGTTAAATTATCTTATACATATTTATTTTATAAATTTTCATATCAACAAAAAACTCAAAAATAAAAGTAAAAAATTTGTAATGTCTACCAACTTTACAAAAATCACATCAGCCCAAAACCAAAGTCTTGCAGAATAGCCAGGCATGATATTTATTTAGTTAAAACGTGATCGAAATGCGCATCACTTAAGTCTTTCAGAATAGGGGTGTATATTGTTATTTTCGTAATGTTGAATTTTTTTTGTTTTTAAATAATTAGTCTTTAGATACCTTCAAACTATATGTGTCAATGACATGGAATATGTATTGTACAGATTTCAAAATACAGTGTGAACGCAAGAAAAGTATCATATGATACTCTTAGGAGACAAATACACGGCGTAACATGTTACGCATAATAAATCGGCCGAACATGTTCGTGTGTATATGGCTATGTTCGCGTATATACTAAAAATAGTTTTTTTATTTTTATTTTTATTATAGAATAAATAAGGGTCAGTGACTTATGTATCCTCTTTTTAAATCAACGTTTTAACAATTCATCAAATTTTTCGATTTCCATTCTATGAAAGTTCTTTAAATCCAATAGTAACGACAAACGTATTTCTTCTAATAAACTTTGACAAGATAATTTGTATCTTTTTAAATACCTACGAAAAAAAGAACAATCGTAAACTGTGGACTAAAGCTTTGGATAAATTTATTTTCTTATTTAAAATAATCGACAAAATAATTGCCACGGACGCATTTCTTTTAATTTTGAATCATAAATAAAAACTGAAGTTCAGCCGAACATTTTTAAGTGTGTGATAAAAATCAAATGCTCGCGTAATATGTTATGCCGTGTATTTATCAATTTGTATTTTCAGATGAAAATTATAATTTTTATTAAATCAACATCTCTCACAGTGCTTCTTTTAAATACCTAGCTATTGTCGACTAAATCTTAATAGAGTTAAAAAATTCCAAGCATTGTTTTTCTACTTTAAGAACGCCTCCTAAATTTAAGGATCCTAAAAATTATTTTAACCCCATGTTTTAAAGCGGTGACTAAATTTTTTAACTCACAAGTATTCGCCAAAGGCTTCTCGGATTTTTGGGATCTTTTTCATTTTCATGCATCAATAATTAATTCATTTTTTCATATGATAGGAGTATTTTATAACATAAGAATATCATATGATAGTTTTTTTCATACAACATATATTTTTCAAATCTGTACAATAAACATTCCATGTCAATTGCCAAATACATATAGTCTGAAGGTATCTTTAACATAAAAAGAAAATTGCTTATTTATTTTCTTATATCATTATTAATAGATCTCTATAAATTTAAATATACATTCGGAGAGACGTTTGGAATTGCCTTTTGACAATCTTTTATATCATTAACACCAAATTATGATATTAATTTTTTCACTCATTAACAAGGAAACTCTAGTTGAAAAATATCGTTTAACGAAATTATTCCATTCTTGTAATATCCTAATGGTAAAAAATTTTGTAATACTTTTAATTCCTTATTTTATTCCTTATTTTTTTTAAATGTTATTTACATTCTATGTTTAAAATGAAATTTTTATTACCTTATTATTCAGTATTTCCCCATCCCTTAGATTTTATAACAAAAAAGAAGAAATATGTTTTATATAAAAAATTTAAAATTTAAAATTAAAATAAAATTACATAATTAAAATATGTTTCAATTTAAAACAAATAGGCCGCACTATCAGCTTGAATTAAATTCTAAATAATAATTATAAAAAAAAATAATTGGCCTCTTCTTTTTAGTTGATTTAAAATATTTAGTCTTTTATTAACGTTTTGATATATGGAATAAAATGTGGAAACAGTCATTATAATCGTTACCGTAAGAATTAGTACACCCCTTTAATAAATGTTAAAATTTAAATCTTCCTATGTTTTGCTGTATATTTATGAAACAACTTACAAATTTAATAAAATTCATAATATTCTTTAAAAACTTGGAATTTGGATATTTACAAAGTTTGGATATTTCCTTGTTTATATTTCAGTTGCAAATTGAATAGATATATACGTATTTCAAAGTACATTAGCAAAATATAACATACTAATTATTTTTTAGTAAATAATAAATATTTAACACCATAATAATTTTAAAAAATTCTTTTTAATTCCAATATGGTATATTAAAACTTTAATTAACCAAAATAAAAACAATCAAACCAACAAAATAACATTTTAATATAATATAATAAACCAGGAAATAAAACTAAATAAAAATTAAAACATATACAATTTAAACACAATAAAATACAATTTAAACACAATAAAACAGAAAACAAAACGAAATAAATATAAATTAATTATTTATTTATAATTTATTTTATATCAAAAAAAAAAAAAAACTAAATATTTAATATATATACATATTTATTTAAATTAAATTTTTTTAATATCAATCAATTTTATTTGAAAAGAAGATTTAAGCCAATATAAAATGATTTTATTAAGTTAATTTATAAATCCTTATGTATTAGTTCAACGTTCCAAATTAATTTATATTAAACAATGCATATAAAAAAGATACTGTAAATCCAAATTTTAGGCAAAAATCCTGAAACTAAAAAATTGCTTTTTTTTTTATAAAGTACCTTAATATCATCGCATAACATAAGTAGAATAATATTAAACGAAGTTAATCTAAAAATTACAAAATGAGTTTTTACTTGAATGATTCTGAATGTTATTTTTAAGAAAGATATTTAAAAAATTAATAAATGTAACATGAAAATAGTTTAGCATATAAGTGAAAGCCAAAGAAAATAAAAACATCACGAGATTGTTTTTGTCATTTTCTGGAAACTTTAATTTAGTAAAAGATTGAATTCGCTGGATAAAACAATATGCATTGTATTTCAATTTTAAACTTCAATTTTTTATTTTTGAGAAACACGGATAAATTTATAAATTAACTTTTATATTTTTGAAAGTTTCCTAGGTTAATAAAAATATATTTAAAATTTTTACATAGACAAATAAAAATTTCATAACAATAATTTTTTTTTTTAATTTAACAAAAAAAGAAAAAGAATCCAAAATTTATAAAGAACTAATATTAATGATCTGAATAAAAAGTACTTAAAATAGTTTTTTTTTTATTGTATTTAAAAATTTTATTTTCTTTATACAATTTACAAGAAAAAAGAACTAATAAAACAAAAATTGTTTTCAAAAAAAAAAAAAATTAATGAATATTTATTAAAAACATGCCAAAATATTATAATATAATTTACAGAAGAAATAAAATATGTATTAAAAAAAAACTAATCAAAATAAAATTGTTTTTTTTTTTTTTACTTATAATTAAAATTTACTCTTTTTAAATTAAAATTTTTCGTTTAATTTGAATTTTTTAATAAAAGTTTTTTTTTTATTTAATTAATTTAAATGATTTTTCACAAACATATTTCTAACTAAGGTAAGATATTTATTCTTTGTGCGTTTTCTGGAATGTTAATTAAATATATAAGAAAATAAATTTTACATAGTATTAAAAAAATATATATATAAATATATTTTTTATATAGCAAAGAAAACAATAGAAAACAAATAAATTTAATTTATTTATAATATAACATTTAAGTATGTATATTATTAATATAGTTATAAAAAAATTGCACGTCATATCATTGTTTTTCAAAAATTTCGAAATATGTAAAAAAATAAAAGGGGGAAAATTACAAGTCAATATATATTATATATATATATATATATATAAATATAAAAAATAAATAAAAGTAAGAAATTAGATTAATAAAACAAAAAACAACTTTTTATATAAATTTTCAAAACAAACAGTTAACATTACTAACAATACGTATTACTGAATTTAAATAAAAAACTAGCTAAAATATAATATAAAACATAATTTCATTATTTCGATTCATTTGTTTTTAACTTATAGAGTAGGGTTGTATTGTATATATATATATATATATATATATTGTTTTATTCAAATATTTGATGTAATAATTTGATAATAATAAAAACTCCTAAATAAGAAGCCACAGTATTTTCAATAAGCTAATAAATAAATAATGGATAAAACCATTTTTAATTTTTTATCAAAATTAAGATTTGTTTCTATATGACTAAAAATTTGAAACTATATGTATATATAATTATATTTAATTGGAAATATCACAAATCATAAAGTTGATAATAGAAAATTTTTGCTAGGAAAAGGAAAAAAAAAAGGAGGCTTTATTTTATTATGAGCAGAATGATATTGTCACTATGCCTGACATCATTTTTTTTCTGTCACTTACAATTGAAAGAGTCAATTAAAAAAAACAGAATATATTTTCTATTTAAATAAAACCAACTTACAAAAAATTCATTTTAAAGTCTAAAACAGTAATCCGTCATAGGAAGCGTAACTGTACCGAACTCAGCAAAATCGAGTCATTAACAATAAAAAATTAACGACACCAAGTTCAATTACCATAAAATTTAAAACGCTGACAAATGCCAGGTTTATAACAACAATGATTTGATTAGTAGCTTTAAACAGCTATTATTTGTTGATATTTAAGTAATTTAATATAGAGATATTTTAGATTAACTAATTATAATAAAAACACTTAAGCAAAATCGAAATCTGAAAATATGTTTTATACTAAAAAAAAGATTTTGTTACTAAATTTTCTTTTGCTTTTGTGACTAAATTTATTGTTTATTTTTCTTTAAATTTTTATGACTAAAAAAGTATTAATTTTTTCATTGTTTTTTTTGGAAAAATTATATTATATTTTATATACATATACATTTATATATATATATATATATATATCTATATATTGTGTATTTATTTTGAGCATAAGTGTATTAAAAACTTTCGTAAATCTAATTTTTGTTGTTTTGTATTTTTGTTTTTTTTTTTGGTTCTTACCTTTTACTATAAACTGCTAAACGATTAGTCGTAGAACGTGATGAAGTAATTGAACTATTACTGTTGCTTGAATCTACAGTTGTATGCGTTGTAGCAGTTGATGTAACAAAACCATTGTCATTTTTCGTTATTGAATATGTTGTATTTGTTATTGTATTACATATATTATTGTTATTTCGAAACGGTTGTTGTGATTTTGCTCTTGTATAACGAAATGGACTGTCGCATTCACTAGAAAATTTAATTAAATTAATTTAAATTAAATATGCAAACGTGAATATATAAAATAAAGTATGATTTATAATTAAATTAGTTATTTTTTAACACGATAGTATGTTGTAATAATGTTAATATTTTAATTATTTTTTCATTTTTATTATGGGATTTTGTAATATGCATACAAAACACTCTGATGGCGAACTTTTTTTTGAGTGCGTGCCAATACAATTTTTATAAACTTAATATTCATTTGGGCCGTCACTTATTTAAAAGTTATATTTCTAAGTTTTATTTTTAGAATTAGCTGACAAATATTTAATAAGATTTTTGTTGTAATGCATTAATATCAGGATGGTAGACCATTTTAATGAAATACAAGCCTCATCAGACGTTAAGTCTGTTATTTATATCTGATTTTATGTGATTCATTATTGAAAATAAGCTATACGTTGATGAAAATATTTTAAGAATAACTAAAGACTATTTCTTCATCTCATTAAACATCTCTAGAAAGCAACACCATGTCTAAATATGAATACGATTATTTATTTCATTCGTATCTCAACTCTATAAATTTCTTTCAAGTAGAGATTGAGCCAAATAGAACTTGGCTACAAAAATTTATATTATTTTAATAGACTCTATGAATGAAAAATTTTTCATAATGTTCTTTGAACAAAGTTAAATACTTAAAAGTATTCTTGACAATATCATGTTAACAAATTACTAATTTAGCTTCAAAATCTTCAATAATATCGAACATAATATGGGTTGGGTACAAAATTCCATTTACATAAATCCAAAAAAATTTCCAAAAAAATATTCCACGAAAACATACCAATATAATACATATTATGTATAATATAATCCCTCTTAATTGAGAATCTCACATATTACGTTTAAATACTCGTAAATATTCTGTAAAAGAAGTACATCACTCTTCCAACTCTAAAATACCTACTAATTTAGAATCTCACGTGAAATTTTGTTTTTGGAAATATAACCATAATTTAAATTGATTTTTCACGAAAAGAAGCAGGGAATGTCGCTCATAAAAAATTTTAATAAGTATTTGAATAGTATTAATGAAGCAGAATTCAAAGCATTGTATTTTGTTAATTCTTAAATTGTATTTTTAATTATATTTTGAACTTTTTTGTTTAAAATATTTTATTTATTGAATTTAGTTGATAATTATTTTCAAAACAAAATATTTTAATATGTTTTGGTACATATTATGTAAAATGAAAGATATTACACTTTGGACACGCGTGTCATAGGTTCGGCATCCCTGCTGTATAACATTTAAACCAAGATAAAAGGTTTAATTGTTACAAAATTAATTTTAATTAAAATTATATTTTTTAACTTACGGAGAACCACCAGCTGCTAATGATCTTGATAGATGTTGTCTTCTCATTGCTTTTATTTGATTTAATTTATCACCTTGAGTTTGTGCTCTAATTCTATCCGCTGTCGTTAGTTTTACAACGGCAGCAGTAATTGGTGAAGCTCTTGGACTTGTATTTGAAGTACCTCCACCACCAGGTCCCGGACTATTATTATTAATTTTCCCTGTTAAGCCATAATGCTTTTTATTTGTACGATCAATTCCTAAAGCTTCAATACTAATTGGATATTTTTCATTTGTTTCAGTACGTTTAAATATTGTATCCATATTAGATTCGGGGCAGTTTCCATTTAAATTTTCTTCATCATTCAAATTCATTGTATCCACTTTTTGAGATATGCCACGTACTCTTGTTGATAATATATCCATGTTATTTTCATTTATTTGCAATGGTAAATAGCTTGTTGTTATATTTCTACCATCATTACCATTTTGAAAATATTTTGAATGCAAGTTTTTACTGTAAATACCAAATTTATGTTTCATTATCTCGGTACCAGTTCTTTTTCGATGTCTTTCACCTTCTGCCCACAACCAAGCTTGTTTACTAAAAATATGAAACAAATTGAAAATTAAAAATATAGAAATAGGTTAAAAAATTTAAATAATTACTCTTCCATCCATTGTTGCTGATGACCAATTACAGAACCTGGTCTACATAATCTAAGCCAAGCTATTGCTTCTAAAGCTGAAAAATTATAATGCTTCATTATGTAGGCACCAATTAAACTACCAGTTCGACCCAAACCAGCTGAAAATTTGTAGGTTTATTAAAAACAAATTTTTATGAATTACTGAAAACCATTTTTGGTTTACCTTTGCAATGTACAGCTGCAGCACCTTTTGTTGTTTCACAGATCATTAAAAATTTTTTTAATATTAAATCACTTGGTGTACTACCATCTATGAAAAACAAATCTTTATGTTCAAAACCAGCATTTTCAAAGCTAGATGCATTATAAACTTTAGCATTCAAACGTATTATTGTTGTTATGTTGTTTTGTTTAAAGTAATCAAAATATGTATCTGGTGCATGGCAAGGATAACCATTAGCTAATGTTTTAGATTTTTGATGTGGGCCACAAAATGCAATAAATTTCTCTGGTACAATCCAATTAAAATCACCATTTTCAACACGTTCATAATATTCATATTCTTCGGCATCAAAATCTTCAAAATCAAAGAAACCAGCTTTGAGTGCTTTATAAACAGCGTTTATACAATCTTGAAGTGATATTTTGTATGCGGATGGACCATAAGATGCATCACAAAAACGTGTATAGATCGGTATATCGCCAGCGACAAGCGGTCTATATGCTTCTTCAGGTGTTTTATGTAAGTAAATAACCTTAAAAATAAGAAATATTTATTGATTATCATTTTTGATTTTTTGATTTTTATATAGACTTTAAAAAAAAAATAAAACTCTTTGCTTGTTTATTCTTAAAAAAAAATTAATTGAAATATATTTTTCTTTAATTGTTGAAACTATGCATACAATAGTATGAATATCTATAATTCTCAGAAAATATTGAAACGTAATTAATTGAAATAAATTTAATTTGGAAAGTATGTTCAAAAAACAAATTAAACTGTTTAATAATATTGTAAAAAATAGAAGCAATTAATTGAAATGTATTTAATTTTGTAAAGTAAAGTATCTTCAAAAAAAAAAAATAAACTGTTTAATAATATTGTAAAAAATAAAAGATAATATATTTATGGTTCATTTGTATTTCGTCTGATTCTTTTAAAATTGCATAAAATATGGCTTAAACTCAAACCTCACTTTCTCAAGTTATGGTTTTGATTAAAAAAATTAGATTTAAATTCAATCTAAAGCTTATTCACTTGACCATTTTTGGAAATGTAATTATTTTTTAATAATGACAAAAATAATTTATATTAATTGCATACTATTAGGCGTTTTAATGTGTCATGTTTAACGATGTTACTTATATTATAATAAAAATGTAAAATAAATTTTTTAAATATCATATTAGTTAATAAAAAAAAATTTAAGAAAATTAATATTTAAAATAAGAATTTTATAACTTACGGCATACGAACCAATCAGGTATGCAGCATTTAAACGTTTTGCCGGATTCATTGATGTATAATGAATAATTTTTTTATTTGCATGCCATTTTGATGTCAATTTACGATTTAACTTTTGACAATATCTATATAACATACATATATTTAATGGTCCAAAATCATTATAAAAATTTTCGTAGACAAATTCATCATCAATACTAAAATAGTGCGTATTTGTTGTACTTTTTGGTTTAAAATTCTTTTTGAAGGCTACAAAATAAAGGCGATCTGAAAATATAAATTCAATTTGATAAGTAAAATTATAAAAGAACTTTAAAGATAGTTTAAATCAACTTTTTAAATCAATACTGTAAAAGAGTAATATATATGTTTATCCAATTATACATATAATAAATTGTTTATATTATATATCAAAGAATATATACAAGTTTATGAAAGAAGTTACGGCCAAATAATTTTAAATTATAAGTATTAAGTTTCGTAGATTTTTAACAAAAATTCGAAAATGTACTTTGAAGCCATTTTTAAATTATAAATACAAATTTTATTAAAATATATAAGTGTCCCTATTTTCACAAAATTTCACAATTTGTAGGAATTTTTTATTCTAAATTTTATCAATACTTTCATTCGTCAAACTTAATTAAGAAAATATATCAAAAATTAAAAATTTGTTGAATCTCTACAATTCAAATGGTAAACAGGCACCCCTATTCTAAATTTCTTCGTATAGCTATTCTCAATTCCGACTTAACGTTACGAAAAGTGCAACAATCTACGAAAGAAATGTTCATTCATATTTTTGTAGTTAGTCGTCAGACAGTCGTAGTCAAATTATTTTTATTTATATATTTAAAATACTTTTTTCTATCTCAAAATAAAATTTTAACAAATAATTACTACAAAATTGAAAACAAAAATTATTACTTTTACTTGGAAAAATGAACTCAAACGTAAAAGTTGCCATTGCAGATTTAAATGTTTACGAGGGAATTGAGAATCACTAAAACCTTTTATTCGTATCCTTGCCAATTTTTCGTAGAAAATCTACGAGAGAATTTAGAATAACGGTGATGATGTAATAAGTTCAAGAATTAAAACTTAACTTAGTGTAAAATTAAAAAAAATAAAATAAATGCATGATGATTTATCTAAAAGTATAATGATTTAAAAAATAAAATCCTATTCTGATAATTTGATTGAACGCATAGACAATAGAGAAAAATATAAACAATTGAAATTCAAAAATACTGTATTACAAGTATAGTAATAGTTTGAAAATTTTTGTATATCAAAGTTATTATAGTTGTTATATAACTTAACAAGAGTATAAGGCTTTATACTTAGTTAATCACATTTTATTTTTTACTTTAAAGATGTAAAGGAAACTATGTATATCAAACATCAAAACAATAGTGAATGCATATTAATTTTAAAATATGTAGTATACTATGTCTGCCTCATTTACCACATTATAAACTTTTAGATTTTATTTAAAAATAACTTTTTAATGAATATTTAATCTATTATTGAGCGTTTGAATGAAATGTATATGAAATAACATTTTTATTTTATTTTTTATATTGTCGTATGCATAATATGGGCAATACGATATCCCACATATTTAAAGTAAAAATATTGGTTTGGGTCAAATGGAAGAAGACAGCCACATTCTATAAATAAAAACAAATAAAAGTAGAGGAAAAAATTTGTTTTTTAAAAGTTACCATTACACAACCTCTTTACAGTTTTTATTCACATTTAAAAATGTATCATGCGTTTATATTTTCATTTATAATACATATTTCTTTTCTTTAAAAATTTATTAATTTTGATTTGATTTAAATTGATGTTTTCTTCAAATTGTTCTTTAAGATCTATACCTCACATATAATAAACCAAAAGCTACCATTTTTTAAATTAATAAAAGTCTCATAAATTATAAAAATATTCCTAACCAAAATCGTAGGGTAATCGTAGCTAATAAATAGAGAGTAACTGACGAGAAGCGAAGCGAATCGATAAAGCAAATGAAAAAAGTAGAGATGGCATACGTCGTAACGGTTATAGGTAATAGTCATATTTATCAAAGTATACCAAAAAAATGTTGCCTTTTTAAATTGAACTGTAAGAAGTGAAGTTGGTGATGTTGATGACAATACACCTGAGTTAGAATATCTTGATAAATAATTGTAACGTGTATAATGCGTATACACATAATTATTCTGCCTAATTTAATTTGTTAATAAATTATGTATCAAAACTTATTTTAAAAATTTAAATATTTTGACATCTCTGTAACACTTCATTTACTATCAGTTAAAACAAGTTATCAATTATTTTGTGTATTTAACACTTTATTGAAAATGGCATGATATAAAAATATATCACAGTAAATTATTAATAATTAAATAGATTTAAAGATAAGATATAACGCAGGTTAATGTCTTTTTTTTTAAGTGAACTCTTCTTAGATCAAGATATTAAAATATAATTAAGAATTTGTCATTTATTTGTTATTCAATTTCATCAGTTACGAAACATGTTATCATTCGGCTGAAAACTTTTTTCCTAAAAAAACACTATGTAGTACCTATCATTAGTCATTACTCCTATGATTAGTCATAGTCTGAAGTCTTTCAATTTCGCCTTTAAGTTTTTTAAGTAATTCTTAAACAGATAACAGAAAGTCATTGTTCTCATACATTTTAATTAATGTTTTATGGCTTTAGTAACCCTTTTTATCGATTATGAATCCTAGAGTTGTCATATCATATATATTTACGTACATTATTATTTTAATTTACTATATACATTTTTGTTTTATTTATTAATTTTCTTTTAATATTTTGCAAAAGTTTAAAAGAAAAAACAAGAAAAAAAAGCAATAAACTTTAACAAAATGCGGTTTTATCGATTTGTTTAAAAAGGTCTAGAGCGGTTAAAAGGTGTTTTTAAATATTTCAATTACACAGTAAGACGAAGAAACAACAATACCATTTTTTTGTTAAACAATTTTTTTTTATTAAGTAGAACAAAATTAAGTTGGTTGTTACAGGAAGTTGGAATAATATAAATAAGTCATTGTAAAACTATAAGATACAATTTTAATTTGATAGAAAAATTTTATATTATTAATAGTATTCAATTTTTAAAAAGTTGAATATTCTAAATAAAATTATCATTTTGATTAAAACTTTAACCTATTATTATATTTAGCACAACTCGATATAACAATTCCAATTCAGATATTAATGGACTTTTTTATATAACATGATCAACTTTACTTTTAAATTTAGGGTCTAGGCCTAAAACTATCCTATAATATGTTGCAAAGACTTTGACAAACATTATAAAATATCTTTCGTCTCTGGTCACAACTTTTCAAAACTTCTCATATTTTCTACTAGTCTATTAGTATTGGTTTTTTTTTGTATGCATCGTTGCAGTTGAATGGTTCGACCAAGTGAATTTAAATTCAGAAAGAGATTCAAATTTGCTTTTTTCGTAATAGAATGTGATCGCTTGTTTTAAAGCCGATGCGAGTCAAAGGATAGGGTAATCTACACACAAAAATTCCAAAAGAAAAGATCGTAGCCCTACAACTTTTAGTTGTGTAAGTACCCCCTGATTGTATACTGAGACGATTACAAAACCCTTATTATATTAAATAAGGATCAATGTAATAATTTGTCTGTCGACGTGCCTACATTATTAAGATGTCCAAATCTCTAAATTGCAGACCTTTTTTTTAAATTGTTTTTTCTAGGCGTTTATTTATTAATAATATATTTGATTAGAAATGGCCCTTCTTCTATTAGCACACCCATAACTTTAGTTCGATATAATGATTAATAATTAATATATTACTTCGCAAAATGCAATGTATTACAAAAATTCGACTAATAGAATCTTAAATATAGAAATGTATTTTTATATCGCGTTTTTGTTTTATTTTTGTTATAATTCCAAAATCAGGAAATTGTATCAAGGGTGTTTTTTAAATGTTAAGTGAAATAGTGAAATTACAAAAAAAAAAAAAACTGAAATTAATTGTAGTTTTCATGACAGTAAAAAAATAAGGAAAAGAGAATGAAAATTATAGAATTAAATCGGATGCAACACACAATTGTATCTTTGATATGTATTCATATATATACAAGAACCTTTAAGTATTTCACATATTAAATCAATTGTGTTAAGTATATATATTTGAGATCCTTAACATGTTGAACCTATAACGATGTGTTTTCAGAAATACACGAAATGAAGAATAAATATGCAAATTCAATATATAAGTATGAAAATGTTAAGACATGCCAATGGCTCATAGTAGAATATGTTTTGTGTAATTTATGTAAAAGGTATAAATTTTAAAAGAAGTAACCGGAAATACAGTTACAAAAAAAACACTTATGTGCACATGGAGCTTTCATTTTATATTGTGCTTTTTATATACTTTGATATTAACTTGCCTGTATCTATGGATATATTTTTTTGTCCGTCACAATGTGAATTCTTAATATTAGAAATTTGACCAATAATTAATTAGAATAGTATGGTGTAGGTAGAGGTTAGTGAATATTCTCTCTTTAAACGAAAAAGATTTTTTTTTAACTTCAACAGAAATAATAAAAAAAAATACAAACTTATTTATTTCGATAGTTTCTTTAAAAATTTGCAACTTTCAAAACTAAAATATGTACTTCACTTTGAAAATGTAAAACACAATTCATAAACATTTACGTACTTATAATTTATGCACATGCATTATACGTACAATTTTACATACCTACTTATACATATAAAATATATGTGATTGATCACATATATTATAGTATATTATATGTATAAGTATTTTAAGTATGTAGATATATTACAGAATTGTGGCAACAAATATTTCGGTTTGAATCTAAAGAAAGGTTGTTAAACAATATATATACCTTAGCAACATTTTTTTTAAATATGCATACACATTAATTTTTACGCTTTTAAAGTTTTAAGCTTATAATATTAAAAAAATTTACATTAGCGAAGAATTGATGGTAGATGTTTTGCATTTCAAAGTGTTTAAATACAAAAGTAAATTGCTGAACTAAAGTTAATGGAAAGAAGAACTGTTTCTAATTTCAGCAATTTACTTTTATATTAAAACACTTTTGAATGCAAAAGATCTTGCATAAACTTTGGGTTTATGAAAATTTTCATTATTAAAAGCTTAAAAGTTATAAAAAAATATATATTGAAATAAAATTTATTTTTTCATTTTATTTTATGGTAACTCTCGGTTTTAAAATAAGTTTACAAGAAATTTCACGTTATTATGGTTATTTATTTATTTAAATTTCTAATAACGACAAATAAAAAATATTTAATCATTTTGGTAATAACTTTCTTTAAATACCCATTTAAAAAAAAAAAAATTGATTAGTTGAATACTGAAGTTATAAACAAAAATTATTAATTTTTTTCTAAAAAACCAAACAATTGGTGACAAATTTGTTAAACCAATTTCTTTTTCCAAAAAAATTTGTACTTTTACCAAAATATTTAACTTAAAAAAAAAAAAAAACGGAAGTTGAAGAAGTAATTTCATTGAACCTAAACGATTTTATTTAACAAATTCCATATTCAAATTGACATTTACAACTTTGTAGTAAGATAGCAAGTTTTATTTTAATAAATGAATACCTTTTGTAAAATATTCAAAAATTCTAAATACAGTTTTAAAAGCAGTGTAATAAAACGAACGAAAAATTACTATATATGGTAGATGTGTTCAATACAATATGTGCATACAATGTTACATTACCATTTAACTTGAATAAAAGAATTTAAACTTGTTTTATTATTATGATTGCCATTTAGGGGTTATAACTTATTATAAATTTCTCTTCCCAACTTTAATAAAAAGTGTCTATAAGTTGATACTTTAATTTTTTTTTCTTCCTATATAAATTAATTAATCAAGGCTATTATATTTCTTACTATGTGTTATACGTGGGAGTTCTGACTAAAAAAAAACTAATGTACTGTTTTTTAAGTGCCACTTAAGTATGACAAAAAGACACTATATTGAATTGAAATTAAAAAAATGTGGGATTTTATTTCAATAATACTAAATGACATTATTTTTAATGTTATAAAGTTTAGAATTAGAATAAAATTCATCTATTTCAGTTAATTCTCGCTATAGTTCAATATTCTTAATTATGATAATTATGTTGAATAATTGATTCATAATATGATTCATCATATTAAATTGACTTCAATTAATAATATATTTCATAACATCACAATTAGGCTAAGAGACTAAAAAAATATTCCGATTGCCTCTGAAACAAAAACCTTGCTTTAAACAAAGCAACTGAATAAATTGCTGACTATATATAATTCCGCCACGAACAACTTATTGCTGCAACTCTTTATTTACATTTTCACATTTAAAAAAAATACTCATCTTTACTATTTTAAGCTAAAAGTTTGAGACTAACTATTTGTTGCTAGATTTAATTTTGGTATATATATAATAGTATAAGCTATGGTAATTTTGTAAAAGAAAACGAATAACAGATTACCTTCGACGGAGGACTCTTTGACTACTTATTAGTAATGTGACAGAGTTTTTTTTTTTTATTAGCTAATTCAAACTTTTCATATTACTTAAGTATAGTAGTTACCAGAACAGAATATATGTATTTGTTTCAACTAATGCAAAATACAAATGACCAAATGCACCACAATTTATTGTTACATCGACATTAAATTAAAATTGATTTGACTGTATACCGCTCTTCCCAACAAAATTTAGAATAATCGACTGTTTTATATTGTTGCATATTCCAATTAAATGAAATAATTTTGCAATATTTAATATTTCATGTGAAAGGCCCGTGTGAAAGGTTCGAAAGTGAAAGTGAAATAACTTTTCTGGTTTCCGACTCGACTCAGCTACCATTCGCTATTGGGTTCAAATTAATGGCTTATTCAATAATTAATAAATATTTATCTTTAATAAAAAATTAATTAATATAACAATATAAACAAATGCAAAATATAAACAAATAATTTAATTGAATAATATAAACTCACAGATATAGAATACCATATAATTCAAATACAAAATATTACAATAAAAGCACAAATAGAATTGTATCTATTGAAAGTCTAAGACGTTTCTACATGTTATAAGGCCTAGTACCATCTCATGTTTAAATTGTATGTGGAATTCTTTAAGATCAATTCTAATGACACGAATATAATATAACCCCCTGTTCCAACATGTACCTATGGTATAGACGGGCTTATTAGCCTAACAGTTGAACAGTTAGCACTTAAAAAAAACAATTAAATTATTTTGCAGTTAAATAAGCTTTTTCCAATCAAAATAAATGAAACATTTTTTAAAGTAAATGACATTAAAAATTTCAAATTAAATTTATTTTAAAAGTTTAAACTTATTTAATTTATTATACAAGTTTGATGTAATGATTGAGCCTCCGCAAGTTGCGGAATCTGAAACATATCTTTTACGTAATTTGAACTATCTGTTGATGTTAATACACTTGTACTTTTGTTATTTACCTTCGAAAGATTCTGCTAATGTTCACTTAACACTCTACATGTATATATATCTTAGAAAATTATTTTTCTATGGAGTTAAGCATTTCGGAATATGTTGGTACTAATTTTAGAATAGAGCCACTGTTCGCATAAATATCTCTTGAATATCTCTTTTTATATAGATTTTGAGACTATCTTTAACCTACTTTCTATTTGATTGAAACCGCATTCACTTATGATAATCAATTTTTCTCTTTCTTATATATATATATTATATATATATTGATTTAATCATCCAAAGAGTGCTCCTAGTAATGATTAAAATGAAATGCAACATTGTTATCATACAAAAATGCTTTACATGATAATTAAAATTAGAATTATCATTATATTTTGTTAAAACATTTTTGGTAAGAGTTATTTGGTTTCATTTACTTTAAATAATTTTTAATTTTTTTTAAAAAGGCTTGATTTTATTACAAAAAGGTTTCAATTAATTGAAAAATTGTTTTATTCAATTGCAACATTGTTTCATTAAATCAGAAAATTGGTTCATTCAATCGGAAAATGAAAATAATTTTTTATCTGACCAATGGCGTAGTGATAAAGATGCCGCCTTTCATGTGGAGGGTTCGGGTTCAAACCCCGGTCAGATCATATCTAATAAAAACATATCGTAAAATTGTATAATTATATCGTAATAGTTTATATCGTAATATAAAATAAGATTTAATAAAAATATATAAATAATTCTTGTGTATTATAGATGGCGTACAAGGTTAACATTTTTGCATTCATATTTCATAACCTTATACAATAGCTACAGCCGAGTAATCAACGGCTTAGTGAATATGATTAAAGAAACTGAAGCCTAGTTTTAAACAAACTTGTTGAATGCCCTATACTACTTAAGGAAGTGGAAAAAAAATAAAAAAAAATAAATCGGAAAATGCTATATGATCGAATGCGATATATTTTATATATAAAAAAAACATTAGTTGTTATTGGATTTGAAAATCTTGGAAAACTGTGGGATTGTAGACAATACAATGAAATATTTAAACTCTGTTTTATGATTCATTTCACGTTAATTAACATTTTTTCATGAAATTGACACGAATTATAAGTATTGTTTTCAAATTGCATTGTACGAGACTAATCCTTAGTGTTATTTCCTTTAAATCACAATTTTTAGAGACTTTTTGTAGGAATTGGGGAAAGAGAGAAAAAATATATCAATATTTCGAATAAATTATTTTTAAAAAAAATTTATAAACAAATAAATTAGGTTCTACCTTTTAAAATCCAGCTGGGGCGTGTTACTGTGTCTCTTAATATGGGTTTTTAGTTCAAGTTCATTCTTCATTTGGTAATTGGGTCTATTGATAGAGTCACCTATATTTTCACATGTTTGCAAAAATTTGAAGTCAATAGGTCAAACCGTTTTTATTTTAGAAAAATACTTGCATCAAAGTCTTAACTTCGCGGTCTACTAGTGCAAAATAGCTAGCCCAGAACGCTCTCCATACCCAAAAAAACAAGTTTTCATAATCAGCTAAACAGTTAGCAATCTATAAGCCACATAGAAACAAACATTTGCTTTTATAAATAAAGACGAATATAGAAGATAGATGTACATAGATATAGATTTATTATTTTAAATGAACACTTACAATACTTTTTGATGGATAAAAAATTACATATCAATTATTAGAAACTTGAACTTCATCATATTTCTCAAGACAATGCCTTCTAACAAATTTTATTAAAATTCTATTTATGTTTTTCATTTAACAATGAAACCATTTAAAGTTCATTGAATTTATTTGATCAAAAATCTATTAAGAACTATGTACGATTTTATGGTATTGAAAATTCGAAAATATTATACATATTCTGTTTTTCCCAAATTTTTCATGTTAAATTTATATAAAAAAGTATTATTAATATTTTAAAAAAAAAGAATGTTCTTTAACCATGACATTTAATATTGTTTAAAGTTATTGAAATAATATTAAATTTAATTTATTTTGAGAATATGTCGTTATTTTATATTTGAAAATCTAAATTATAATATAAATAAAAATGGGTGGGATGATTTTTATTTTAAATAATAAACAAAAATTATTAAAAACAAATAAATAACAAATAAATTATTTTTCATTGTGGTAAAATTTCAAATATAGAATAATTTAATATTCAAATTAACTTAAAATATAATAATATGAAATTGCAAAAAAAAATATAAATCATATTTTTTTTTTATATTAAATTGCATAGAAAAATATTATTAATTTTTGATTCATTTGTTATTAAAGTGAAATTTGTTTTTTTGGTAATGTGACAATAGAAATACTGAATTTGATTAGACAATTAATTTAATAAAAATACAGAACAATGATTTTCTAACTTTAAAATAAATACGTTATAACAAAATAACGGTGACGTTATAATTTTAACTCAAAGTAACCGGCTATAACTTTGTAAAGATGTTATAACTCGGGTACTTATAATTCAAAGCAATGCAAGTTTGGCGAAAATTCCGTTTGGGAAATTTTTATCAGTTATTATATTAGTACCTAAATGAGCCATTCGTGCAATATTTATGAAACCAGAAAAGTTATACGATATTTTAAGACTTCCATTTAATGTAAAATCTTGACTAAAGATTGTACACCAAATGTACGGTCTTCTTCAGTTTTTAACATTCACAAATTAAATTTCGACATTTTACAGATCTTTATATTATAATTTTCCATCTCTGACGTCTATTTGGTATTTTATATAATTTTGTATTATCACAGCTACAAATTATTAATTGTGATTGTGAATTATGAAGTATCGTGACATTTGTCATTTGATTACTTTTAAAATTTCGAAATTTATACCCGAGTTTTGTTTTATTTACCTGACTGGTAATGAATTTAGAGTTACTAAATAAAAATATGAGTATTATAAATAGTTGTTAAAGAAAAATTTGCACTTAAATTCATTAACTTTTTGTTAATAAAAAACCTTGCACTTAAACGACAAACCCATTTATTTTATCGAAAAAATATATACCTACATTATTTTTATAAAATGCTATGTTTTATATATGTATATATATTTAGTTTTTTTTGTTAATTTTTATAATAAGAGAGTCCAAATGTTATTTAATTAATCTAACGTGTTCTCCTCGCAAGCCCTAGATAATTATGGAAGTTTTAAGTTATTATTTTATTTTCATATTAAACGACTGATCGGAAACAGTACACTTTTATTTATTCACAAAAGCATTACTTTATGCATAATAAAGCTGAATGATAGAAATTTTGCCAAAAGTAATTAATCGAATAATACAATGTTTATATCACGGTCATACGGGTATCCCAGAGTTGACACTGTCTATCCTACTACCCTCTTCTTCGTTTTAATTTAAAACATTGAAGAAAAAAACCACTTATGGTAAAAGGCAATTAATTAATTAATATCATTAAAAGAAATAGAAATAATAGAAAATTTTTATTTCACATAAATTCTTTTTTTCATTATTCTAATATTTTTATATTCTTCCATTAATTTAAAATACTTTATTCTTTAAAAAATTGACTGCAATAATTCACTTCACTTTAAATCAATTTTAATATTTCATGTTAATAATACTATTCTTGTCGGCTTAAATTGTCCTGAAATTAAAAATCTGCAAAAGAGTGAACAGATGGCCAGATAAAAAGTTAGATTTTAGCTAACACTTACAAAAATTAAAAACAATTAAAAAGATGGATATTTAAAATAATGGAATACATATTAGGTAAACAAAGTCCTTTTTTTAAGGACTCGTAGTAAGATTTTTAGACCTTTATAAAAGTTTAGATTAGGGCCTAAATAAACGAAAAATAAAAACACCATTCAAATTTTATAATAATGGGGAAAAATCAAATCAGCTGGTCACTCTTAATAAAATTCATTACCATTTATATTTTTGGTTTTTTTTTTAAATTTTCTATTGCTTTTGAATTTTATAAAAAATCCAAACCAATTAATAAATGCGAGAAAGAGAAAAAAAAATTGCCCATCCTTTTTCAAAATAATATAAATTAAATTAAATGTTTGCGTGGAAAAATATTTAAATAATGTGAAGAAGTATGAACGACAAAAATTTATATACATACATCTATTCTATATAATTAAAATAATTTAATAATTATTAAAGCCTTAATCTTCTATAAATCAAACGTTTCTTTTCTTATTGCACGTTTATATATAATTTTCAATATTAATTATCGTGTTTCAACATTTTGTTTTGATTTAATTTTTTTTTTTGAATAATTCTTGTTTAATTATAATAGAATTTATAACGTTTATTACAATAATAGTACAATTTTTATATTAACATGGATAATACCAATTATATTTTACTTTTTAGAATAACCATTATATCGATGTAAATGATTACTTTTAAGTTAATAGAAATTGGTTTGTTAATAATTGTATTTTCAACCTGTTGAAATACAAAATGTAGATGTTAAAACAGATTGAGTTATTCACCATTGGAAGACCTGTAGAGAACAAATCAATTTGACTTAGGACAAAAAAATTCAAATTCTACGTTTACATTTATAAAAAAAAATCATACTTGAATTGTCAATCAAATCAATCAGGCCTGAATTGAAGATATCTCCAAGAACAGTGGAATTTTTTGAAACCAGGACCCTATTGCACAAATCACTCATCACTAATATAATAATTTTTTTTTTGATAAACCTTGTCGCCCCAAACCATACTTAATAGTAGGTAAAAAAAAAAACACTCACTTATTTAAAAAATCATTTTTATGATTATTGATAAGTCGGTGGATCAATAGGGCCCTGGTCTATCATTCGTTAATAATTAATAAACTTTCTTTTTTATCTTAATAAAATATTTATTAAAACTTGATTTGTATTGTAACATAAAAACATAATTAATAAAAAAAACTGAAAACATAATTTGATTTGTATTGTAAAATCTATAAAATTTCTAATATTTCTTGTAAGTTTAATTATTTTATATGCGAGCTGCCCCGATCCCCTTTGAAGTCGTTCCTTCTTTTGGCAAAAAAAAAGCATTAATTCCAAATTTAATTAAAAGGGCTTGATCAATTATTAGAACTTAACATTCCCGCAACTCCTAGAATTTCTAGAGCCCATTATAATAGCACCAATTTGTGAAAGCTACTACTCTTCATGGGTACCCACCAATAATCGATGTAGCAAATTTGAATTCATCACAATAGTTAGAACTGGAGATTTCTCGAAAAGTTCTAGTGTTTTTGTATACAAGCCTCCCGATCCCGTGGTCCATCTTCGAATTTAATTTTTCTATTGAGGAAGATCACATTCATACCAAATTTTATCAAAATCGATTTACGCGAGTTATCGTGTTCACAGCCACGCATACATACATACACACAAACACGACCACAAAAAAATTGGTGAATTTACGCGCTTCTTACTGAAGCAAAGCTAACGGAGTTTAAATATAAGCATATATTTCAAGAAAGTCATATTGCACATTGTAATATAGTTGAGTTGTTAAAGAAATTCATTTGGTTAACATTTTAAACTTATTCGAATTTAATTTAGATTTATTTTTTAAGTTTTATTAATTTTAGTATTATCATTGATTTGATAAAATGCACTTCAATAAAAACGAAACTTAAATTAAAATCTACTAACAGTATTGCATATTATTATAATATCTTGAAAATACTTTAAGAAGCATTTTCTAGTTAATATTAAAGTATAGAAAAAATTACTAAAGTATTGATTAAATTCACAAAACCTAAAATTAAATAAATTAAGATTTGCGTGACTACTACTTAAAATGTGCTATATATATAACTATTTCATTATGACCTAATTTTATAAGAAATGTATTCTTTTTAAGAAATAAATTACTTCAATTTTTCTTACAGTTTTAACCCATAAAACATAATATGTAGGAAACGCAATCATACCTGTATACATTCAATTCAAAAGGTAGTTAGGTACATATTTATTTCTGTGGTTTTTTAGAAACAAACCTGTAAAAATGGATATCAATATCATATCGTGTAGGAAAAATATTATTTGAATTACGAATATTAAACTAATATATTTTTTGGTCTAGGTTTTGAAAGAAAATTTAGTGGGTCACGTTACTCTTTTAAAACCAAGATATATTGAAGGGAAGTATTATATAGGTTAGTTGTCTTTTACAAAAATACAGAAACCAAGTTTATGCTACAATAAAATTTATTGCAAAGTCTTTATTAAACCTTTACTTAACTATATATACATAACCTATTTAGGATTAAGGTTATGTAAATCAAATTTCTACCCTATTATTCAAAATTTACTTGTGGTAAACACTTATAGTACAGAAATACTTGTTAAACGAACAACTGATGTACTAACAATTTAAGAAAATACAAAGGATTGTTAATTGATTTGCAAATTAGCATAGCCCTTAATAATAATTTTTTTTTTTTTGAAAAGTAAAAGAAAGTAAAGGTATTATTATACTCTTTTAACATTTTTAATACGTCAACTCTAATTTTGCATCTTATTTAAATGAAATTCCTTGCTTAATTTTCAATTTGGCATTGGTTCATATATTTTAGTTTTAATTAAAAATTTTGAAGGTAGTTTTAAATTCATTGCTCTATTTTAAAGAACGACACTTATTTCTTCCTTCATAATTCATCTATTTCATTATCATCTTATGTATTAATTAATAGTAAAATTAGATATGATGAATGTCATCACATGATAAACATTTCATATGTCCAATGTTGCATGAGTAAAGGATTCACACTTAATGGAGTACCTTTTTAATAATCAATACGTTGCGTAGGTTTCTTTTTATTAAACCCATTTTATTTCACAAAAATTAAATTTAATACTTAAAAACGAAATAAACAAAAAAACAAAAGCTTTGGTTCGTAAAAAACAAATATACTTAATATCCTATATCATATTAAAAATGACAAGAGGGCACTCAATTTTATAACATGTCTCAACGTCAAAATTTCTAACTATTTGACAAATGTTAGATATCATATTAAAATATTATTATATTATTAAAATTAGAAATATTTAAGAGAAAATTTGATTTTAGTATCATTGTAATCTAAACTAAAGGACTTCTTTTATACATTCGCCCACACACACACGCACACTCTTTTTAACAATTATTATTCTTTGATATTATTTAAAACTTAAAAAAGTAGAAAAATAGAATTTTAGAATTGTTAAACAAATAATTCTACATTTACAGCTATAAAAAAGAAAACGCGAAAAAAAAATCTAAAGAATCATGACATTGCACGTGTAGCTTTTCCAATTAAAAAATCATTACAGAAAGTCACGTTTTAAGGATTTTTCTTTTCACTATACATAAACAAAAACTTCCATAACAACAAATTTACCGAAGGATTTAAAGAGATGGCAAATAAAAAACAAATTAAATAATATTAAAATATATTTTTATTAAAAGGACACACAATATTGTATGTAATATAATTATAAATGTTAATAATCATGCAATGATAATGATGATTTGTTGTTTATTTATTTTTTTTAAATCCGTCAAGGCTTATAAAAATTCATAAATACAGGGTGTAATTAATTAAGTTATTTTTTTGACTATCTTTTAGATGAAATTAATAAAACTTAATGAGGATTAAATTCGTATTTTTAAGGGCTTTTGCGTGAAAATGCAATTTGGAAGAAAAAAGTTAAGAAAAACTAATTTTCGGAAACGACTTAATTCTAAAATATAAATTGCAAAAGTAAAAAAAAATAACAAAAGACAGGGATGTTTATTGTTTTAGAATAAAGTTTATATCTAACTAAAATTGTAAACAAAAAATAAACTAAATGTCAACCAAAAAAATGTAAAATATTCACGTGTAAGTATTTAAATTATGCAAGAAAGTTGTGATCAACGATAGATATTGTTTTTTCCAATTAAATATTTTATGACCTGTACGGGAATCGAGCCTGCAACCCTTCAGTTAATAAGCCAAATGCTTACCAACTAAACCAACGTGCCTCTTTTGTATAATTTACTACATAACTAACAAAAACAAGTGTATACCTTCATAAACTGCAATAATCCCATTCTATACATATTCTACCTATTTTCATTACAACTTTCAATACATCAATTTCTACCTCTTGGATTGCAGCTAAAAACTTTGATCTTTGAAAAAATGCCTTTAAAGAAACTTTATTTTCATATTACCACCTCACTTTCAATAATATCATCCAAAATTCCAACAATAGGAATTTTTATGGTTTTCTGATTTTTGATATATTTATTCGTACCTAAAGTTCTTTCAGTCTAACTCTTAAATTTTCCACAGATTCATTATTTCACATTCCACCACTAATACTCGTGCCTTTCGGATGAAAAGTCGCTCTCTAACCACTGTGCTACCCAGTCCATTTTAATGGCCTTCTGCTTCTTTTGTATTACCTTTGATAAACGTGACATATTTGTTTCTTTCTCATCTATTTTACTTTTGATTTAAATAAATATAACATTTTCAGTATTGTTTGTTTGACAAAGTTAATAGGAATTAATAAAATAGGCTTTTTCCAAATTTGGGAGGGATGTAGTTTCGTCGCTTTTCAAAATACAGAAAAACCTTTTATATATGTTGAAATATAGTGTCAGAGCTTTAAATTTTGCATATTAGTATAAAAAAATTTAAGATTTCAACGTTACAGGTTCTTAAAATCAGCAAAGTTTCAATTTTCGACACCTTACAGCACCTAAACAGTTGGTTTTTTATGACACCTAATGACACTTTTTTATGACACTTTTTCAAAAATTTTTTATGACACCTAATAATTTCTGAGGATCCAACTTCTACCAAAATTTCATGTTTATAGCTTAAGATGTTCAAAAGATATTAGAGGCCAAAAATTATGCAAAAATTGACTTTTTCATAACTGTAAATTTTAGTACCGTATGGCAAACCAACGAACCATCAAACATTTATACCATATTTTTATAAAGTTTATAAAAGCAGTTCAATTCGTTTGTTGTTAGACCTATAAAATATAGGATTAATTACAATCCGCTATATACGAAAAAGCTGGCATTTACAATCTTCTAAAGTTAAAAAGAATTCCAACATATTCTCCACGTGTAAAATTTGCATTTAAACTCCACATTATCCTCATTTGTCCAATCCCTATCCCATCCCATATTACTACAAGTACTTTAAGTACCATATAATGATAACTACTAAAAGGATCATAATCCTAGTTTGTGGTTTAGAAGAAAAAAAAAAACTCACGTGTCAAGCCTAAAAGCCAAATCGTTTGACGGACACAATTTTGCGACAACTTTTCAATAATTTTTTAGAAAATTAAATTTAAAAATAACGAGGAAGAGTGTAATAGAGTAGACTGTGTCAACTCTGGGATACCCGTATGACCGTAACATATACATTATATCATCCGGTTAATTACTTTTGACAATATTTCAAACATTCAGCTTTATTAGGTGTAGAGTGTAGAGTAATGCTCATATAAAAGAAGGAGTTGTATGGCAGCTACTCGAACCCTTTGCAGTAGATCAACCAAATTTTGCAGTAACTTTGGTCATGACACTAAACTATTTTTGGCAAAATTTCAGACACCCAGCTTCATTTGGTGTAGTGTAAACCTCATATAAAAGAAGGAGTTGTATGGCAGCTACTCGAACCCTCAGCAATAGACCAATTAAATTTTGCGGCAACTTTGGCCATTACACTAAACTATTTTTTGCAAAATTTCAGACACCCAGCTTCATCAGGTGTAATGTAAAGCTCATATAAATGAAGGAGTTGTATGGCAGCTACTCGAACCCTCTGCAGTAGACCAACCAAATTTTGCAGTAACTTTGGCCATTATACTAAACTACTAATTTCAGACACGCAGCTTCCATAGGTATAGAGTAATGCTCATATAAAATTAGAAGTTGTATGGCAGGTACTCGAACCCGTGGACCAAAATGGCTGAATTTAAATAGCGATTCCGTTTTTTGCATAAAAACGAATTTGTGAAAATTTCATAATCCTAGCTCCTTTACTTTTTGAGTTATCGTGATGACGGACGGACGGACATACATAGCTAAATCGATTTATTTTTCGATTCTAACCCGATCCATACACTTGAGTCTATATCTACCCCCCTCCTTCTCTGCGTTACAAACGTAATGGCAAATTTATTATACCCTTGGACTATATAGTCATATACGGGTATAAAAATTGGTTAGAAGCACAAAAATTTACGAATTTAAAATTCAAGTATGAAATAGAATAAGATTCTGTGTGACTTTCCATATATTTCGATTTTATAAACGTCAAATGAGCTGCATTAGCGCTATATGCAACTGAAATCGACCATTGTTAACTTATAATTTCGATTGTTTTTAGATTGATATTAGTTTAACAATTTGATTTAAATGTAATTATTATATAAAATATTATTTAAAATAATATACATTTTTCGAAAGGTCCTATTAAGTTGTTTAATATAAGTTTGAACTTTCTGAAGATTTTTTTAAAAGAAATGACGATTTTGTTTTTCATTGAATTCCATCATCTCTTACTTTCTTTCATGTTTTTTTACTCTACAGTTAAAGGATTGCCAGAAGATTCCTTTAATAAACATACGTAAATAATACTAAAAAAATAATTAAAGAGCACTAAAACAAAATCTTCTTAACGTATTATTAAAAAAATAAGAAAGAAATAAAACATTATAAAACAAAAGTACTTCACAAAACTTTTACTGTATAAATAGATAAAAATACAAGTATATGTGTAAAAGAGGATTCAGTGTGCCGATTCAAATTTCAATGCCTGAATAAAGAGAAAACATTAAAATTAAATGGACACTTTTTTCCCCCGCATTAATTATATAAAAAACTTATCATCTAACCTTGGCGTTCATTCAAAAATAAATTATAGGATTAAAAAATAATATTTTTAAATAAAAGAGAATCATAGATATTAAAGATAATATATTTTAACTGGATTTTACCTGAAATTAAAGGAACTACGTTTGTTCATTTAGTTTTTAGTATTTCCTTAGTAATATTCTAAGTACAAATTTTTTTTTTTAAACCGTTTAAACGTTTATATATTACTGTGGTTCATCTGAAATACAATTTTTATACCCGTAATTCTAAGACTAACTGAATTTTGTCTCACGTTTATAACACTATATAAGGTAGATGAAATAGGTAAAGACTCCAGCGTATAGATCGTCCCGATTACAAACGTCTGATACGATAACCCAAAAACTTTGTATTTATTACAATAACTTAGTATTTACACAATAACGGATGGGTGGCACAGTGGTTGAGTGCCGACCTTTCATGAGGAAAGGTTCGGGTTCCAATCCTAGTGAAAGTGAAAAAAAAAATTACTCGTTTTTGACTCGATTCAGCTACCATTCGCCATTGGGTTAAAATTAATGGCATAATCAATAATTAATAAATTATATATCTTTAATAAAAAATACATTAATATAACAATATATAACAATATAAACAAATGCAAAATATGAACAAATATAATTGAATAATATAACTCGCAGATATAGAATACCATATAACTTAATTACAAAGTATTACATTATAAACAAAAAATAGAATTGTAAATATTGAAAATCTAAGACGTTTCTACATGTTATAAGGCCTAGTACTATCTCATGTCTAAATTGTATGTGGAATTCAATAAGACCAATTCTAATAACACGAATATAATATGACCCCCTGTTCTAACATGTACCTATGGTATAGACACAGGCTTATTAGCCTAACAGTTGAACAGTTAGCACTTAAAAAAAAGTACAATATTGAAGTTTTGAAAAAAAAACAGTTAAGTTTTTTATCCAACGACGATTGTTCATCTTTATTTCTGTAATATAAAACGGTTGAAAATTTTTCTCTTAAAAATTTAAAAAACCAAATGACATTATGTTTTAATTACATTCGTGTGGGTAAACCAAAGTTGACACCGTCTACTATGATCTCTTCCACGTTTATTTTAAATTTAATATAAAATTATATTACTGAATTTTCGCTAATTAAATTAAAAGTAATTTACAAAAATGTATAAATAAAAAAAACAACTGAAGTCTATGCAAAGCTGGGAATAATATTAATTATACATACATCATATATAACAGTCTCAATAAAGAGTACATTTTATACAAAATATGAAATAATTTTCAACAATGGTATGACAAAATAATCACAGAAATGATCACGGCTTTATTTAGGAAAGCAGACTAACACATATCTATATGCTATACATTAATGAGTAACTGAGAATGAATACAAAATTACTATACTCATTATACTTTATTTTATGTTACATATACTTATAATATATTTCAATGAAAAAACGAGTACTTTTTACATTATTTACCTTTTAAGAATAGCACAGTACACAAGTTATAACAATAAAATTTAAGATCATTATAAAAAAAAAAAAAAAAAAAAAAAACAAAATGATGTATTGTCATTGTTACCATTTTCATGCCTTCTATATTATGTAATGTGATCACTGCTATTATAAAAAAATATTCATGAAAACTTTGGAAAAAAGTGAAGAGTACCATAGACTAGGTAACCTAATTAAAATTAAGTTAAAAAATAATGATCTTTCAATGAGGTGTAAAAATTATATAGATATTCATATTACATAATAGGCATATACATTTTTTAGCAATTTAATTGTTAAGAATCAATTGTAAAAACCTATTGGACTAATTTGAACAAAGTTTCCCAAATATTTGAATTAATATTTGATTCTAAATAATTTTTAAAATTGGTGACGTGTCAATGCGACATTCGGTTACACGTAAGTACTCTACGTTATTATCTTCAAATGTATCTAGGAATAATCTTGCATTTTCAGTATATGAAATAATTTTAATGCTTTTTGATGTTATGACCCACCTAAGGAATTCAAAGTTTTTGTTATGTTATGTCCCATAGCATGATCGACTTTAGCTAAGTCATAAACTTATTAATCGTTTTTGGGATATTTTCACCCACCGCCAGCGATGAACTAACATTTCGTATAGCCCTATCTAGACATTTTATTAAAGTTTTCAAAGAACCATTAGTGCAAAAGCAAAACCATCAAGTGCAACTGCTAAATTTAATTCAAAAGCTATATGGAAAATTTGAAGATCATAACCGTGATATATAATCTATCAGAATCTGTAAGCCAAGTTAAAGATGTGTTTTATTTTCGTTTTGAAGGCAGTCTAATCGCAAATGTTTTATAATATATGCCGAAAATAATTCTATAATTCATGTTGATATTTCACTTAATTTACGCTGTAATTTTGCAAAATTAAATAATTAAAAAAAAAACATGAATAACAATAAATATATTTTCCATTATTTTTTAAGTTAGATAAACTAATTTTCAAACTAAACCATAAATCACAATTTTCATTTTAATTTAACTATTAATAATTTCGTCTCAATTTTTCAAATGAAAAAATTTTTTCGAAAATAATATTTAATAATATTGGATTATATCATATTTATTAGATCATTTCGAAAAAAAAACGACAAAATCATGAATTTAGACATGTTGGGATATTGTAAAATTATTTAAACAAAATAAATATAAGATCAAATTGTCAACCCACAAAAATAAATTGAACTTTTTTTAACTATATATTATATTATATTATATTTTATAGATTAAAATTTAAAAAAAGAAAATATTATAATATATAGATATATAGAAATATATTATAATATTTAAATATATGGTATACAATTTTTTAATGACAATTACATCATGAAATATTTAAAATGTTATATACATATACATATTTATAATATTTTACAACTGCCTTAAATAAGAGTTTCTTATTAATAATATGTACAAATTAAAAATTCTAGAATATTACCCCTTTAAATATGCAATCGTTTGCTAATCTGTAATATTTAGTGATATTTTAATATTTAACTTAATATTGTTCTACAATTTAGTTCTAAAATGTGTATTTAATTTCAAAATGAAGTTTAAATTTTTATTTACTAAGATGTTATATAGTTAGAGAACAGTTTTTCGGAACTTTTTTTGTATAACACTTTTCTATTCCATTAAAAAATGTATAAATAAACCAAGCGAAGGAAGTTGTGTAAAACATATACGACTTGAATACCTGTCCAAATTGTTTTAGTAATATATAAAAAATAGAATTATATTTTACCGTGTCTTAACAGTTTTTTTTTTAATTATAAGGGTTTTCGTGAAATTGAAACAAGGATTTCTTAATTTTCTACAATTTTTGTTATACATATAAAGCTTATAACGAAAGTTCTTAAAAATGATTATAAACAATAGATTTTTCAATAAACTTTTTTTAACCAAAATTTATTATGGAAAATTGTTTAATTTTGAAAGTGGGCTATTTTAAAAATCCTTGGGGTTTTTCATCACTTGCTTTTAGATACAATTACCAAAACATAAAGAAAAAATATAATTTTTAAACTAATAAATAATTCAATGAAATTTCAATAGATTTAAAAAAAAAAAATTTTGTAGAAGAATGTTTTTGGACTTAGGAATAGTGGGTTTATCGAAAAAGAAGCTCTCTAATATTAATTTATTTTTCTAAGAAAAAACGCAATTCTTTTTAAAATGAAAAACAATCTACAAATAATAAAAAATTAAATGGAAATTTTAAAACAATAGCTATTCACCTCCTATAATATTCACCACCACCTTCCTACTTTACTATTTATAACAAAAAAATAGTCAAAATATAATCTTAACTTTTATTGTTTATATATTTTCCATTCATGATTTTATAAAAAAACACAAAAAAAAAAAAACAATGAATGAAAAACAATGAAATTGAGAACAATAATTTTAATAATTAAATATGTCCACTATAGGATACTTATTCTATATAAAAAAATTTATATTATCAATATGCCAAAATAATTGTAGTAGTTAGTCCCAAAAAAAAGATTTTCGCAAAAACAAATAACCAAGGAAACGAAATTAATTTGTTATTCAATTTAATTCACTTTTATACAATTTTAGTTCAAATTGCATTTTAATTGTCACGTCAATTGCAATAATCAATTCAAAAGCCATTTGTTAAAATGATTTTGATTTCATTTTCCTGGCCGCAAAACTTATATTAAAGAAATCTAGTCTCATTTAAGATTCATTTTAGATTGGTTTATTTCTCATGATGGTCACATGTTCCGCAATTAGCCAGTGTCTCATCTGGAAAAAAATATCGTAAAATTGTATAAATATAACGATTACCTATTCATAATCTTATACAATAGCTAAAGCTGAATTACCAACGACTTAGTGAATATAACAATTAAGGAAACTGAAGCCTGCTCTAAATGACTTGGTGAAAGCCCTATATCTGCAATGCGAGTGGAAAAGAAATAAAAAAAAAACTTAAATATTTACAATTTTTTTTATAATTATTAGGAATGAGTTGAAAAAAACGGCCTCTTGAAAAACTTATTTTTAATCTCAATTAAGCCAAATTTTTTGAGGAGTTCATAAACATTCGATAGAAACAATAACATATCTAAACTAAAAAAGATAATATCTACAATAATAAAATATAGTAAAATAAACAAAACGTACATATACTAATAAACCAAATAATGATTCAAGTTATTTTCACATATAAATAACTAACAAAAGATAAGAGAGTTATGTTTATATTATAGAAGTATCTTCTACATTACAGTTTCATTCTATTAGTTTTTGTTTTTATTATTATTTGGTCTAATGATACACTGACTGTTGATAGTACTTACATAACGGTTTTCATATATAAATTTATATCTATAATATACATATTATATATTTATAATGGAAAATAAAGGCATAAGCACCCAAATATCAAATATTAAAAAACAAAAAAAAAAACAAATAATCGCGCAATTTCTTTTTCATTTTGAAAACTTTAATATTCAACAAAAATATAAAATGAGTATAATGTTTATATAGTATAAATACAATGTACATATACTTATGTAATGTATATACGATATATATATATATATATACATTCATTTATATTAGATAGTTAAAAATTATATAAAAATAAAACAAGATATGACATCATACGTACTAAAGTTCGCATAAACAGACTACACAAATTTATAGAGATAAATATATTATAACAATATATTAGATACATTTTAAAGCAATAAGTTTTGATTTTTTTTTTAGATTTAGATTTTGTTGCAATATTCGTAGTTTAAAGCTAATTTATTTCTGATTTAAAACCAGAGGAAATAAGATAAATAAAATAATAATTAAGAAATGTCTAAACAAATGTTTAATATATACCTTCAATTAAAATTGAAAAATGCATATCTCATATTATTTGGCTTATAAAAATTCAAATTCAGATTTTTGTATTCTGAATACAATTTATAAAAACAAAATTTAAATTATTATTAAGTTATTAATAAAACTTATTGTAGGAAAAAAGTTATTTAACTATAACCATGATGTAATTCTAATATTTACTACGTTGCTAATTTAGTAATTGCAATACCAGTTTTATTATATATTTGCAACCTTTAAAATTAAAATTTTGTTATTAATTAAGAGGAATTAAAAAAAATTACGTAAATTTACCATTTGCTTTTGCATCACAAAATGTGTTTCGAACTAAAGAAGTTCCATATATGGATAGAAGATCATGTTAATATCAAAAAGTTAACAAAAGCCATAGCACTACAAGACGTTACCTTGGTGGTATATCATTACTAACAATAAAGGAAACCAGCAAAATTTGGAAAAATGGATTTCAGGAAACCGCTTGCGGAATAAGCGGTACTATACTACAGTGCTCTGCAACCAGTTTATAGCGGCATGACTGACTATTAGGAACCCACAGTCATCAATATCGAGGAAAAGCAATAATTCCAGAATGATCTACTTCCAGAATAAGCTACACCCTATAAAATGAAGAGGTAGATCTATAAAAGCGTTTCGGAAACGGAAATAAAAACTAACAGACAAAAAATGGAGTCAGAGGATCAATTAAACGAAAAAACAGTATAATTCTTAGTGATGTCAGTTTTAATGTAATTAATCTATTTTAAATGCTAGAATGTAAATTCAAAATAAGAGTAAGTTAAAATGGACTAAGTTTTAATTTTTTTATTTAGACTTTTTGAAAGCTCATATGTATTCAATATTTTTGCTGTCATACAATCAACTTCTAAAAATAATTTGCGAAATAATATTTGAATTCTTTAAATATTAGTGCAATTACCTACAAATTATTAAAGATTAAATTAAATAAATGTGTCACAAAAACAGCTTTTTATTGTATATTAGTTGGTAATAATATTATTCATAATCAAATTCTTATATGTATATAAATTTGATTGGAAACTCTATTATATTTGCGATTGTGTGAGTAGTTTTTCTGTGGTGATCTTTTTATTTTTTTTACTTTTGCAGAACATTAAATTACGAGTCATATTGACGCCTACATTTTATTAGACAGAGCACCAAATGTATCACATACATCAAAAAAATAAAATTTTTTGTTTATTTATTAAATTAAAATTAAAATCAATTAATTTCTTGATAAATTTAAAAACTTAATTTGCAAAAAAAATTTTTATTTGTTAATCGAAATTTTTTTTTTAAATCTTAAAATTTTACATCTTTTATACGAATCTGTTAGCTAACCATATATAGTAAATCAATGTAATATTTTCAAATTTTAAAAGTGCTGAAGAAAAATTTATATTTACTATATAGGTTTCCGCTCTTATAAAAGTCAAAGCTTGCCATTTTACACCTTCTCTATTTTACAAAATAACAAAGATAATGGTAATGGTTCCAAAATTTGAAGAAAGTGAGTTCTTCCGTTATTGTAAAACTAACGATGGGGTACAATTAAAATTTGAAATATATTTTTTATTTTAAAGTTCTAGTTTGGAATTAAATCTATCAAATTTAAATTAAAATTTTTTTAAATCCTTTGTCTTGTCTTTTGTCCGTAAGTTGTAGTTAATTACAAATTCTACTTTAAGTTTTGATAATATTAGTCCTAAGCGAAAAAGTGATGAAACTATAATAAGAGTGTCAACGGCTGCACCTTATTTTCGCTTTTTATCTCACATCGAGATGTCGTTTTATATACATTTATCTATGTTATTTATTATGATATCAAAAGCTCCAACACTTATTTTTGGTAAAACTCCGTATTGGAAACGCCACAATCTTTATCTGTTTTATTTAGAGATCTCCCCAAACAAAAGATCCTATGATAGAAACTGCTGTGGCCATTGAACAGTTTTATCTGACATTATCAATAAAATTTTGGAAAAGAACCTCGAAAACTGTCACAGTTTTTCAAATCACATATCTGTTTGCCACATATCTTTTTGCGAACTGTCTCATTATGCCAAAAAATCATTTACAAATTGATCAAATATGTCAAATGGAAAGTTGCGAATGAGTTGTCAAATTAACATTCAGCTAACTGTATACAAATCCAATATAATATGAACTTTAAAAAAGAACCTTAAAATCATAATAAAGATCGGGGGGTATCATACATAATAAAGATATTACTTTACTAAAAACCAACCAACTAACCGTTTTTGATTAAATTAGTATCTGTAATTTTTAAAGAATTCGCAGGCGGTTTTTTAAAAGGGCTAAAATTATTGTCATAAAAGTTAATTTTCAATAAAACTTCAACAATTTTTATTTATTATTTAATTGAATGCATTTTATAACTGAATGAGATCATCCAGAAAAAAATTATAATGAAAAACATTCCTCTAAATTAATTAAATTGTTTTATTTATCGATAAAAAATGACGTGTATTAAGAAGATAATAAGTTCCAGTCTTCGATCATATATACATTTAAATAAAGTATAAAAATAAAAATTTATTGAAATATTAAAAAAAGTATTTATTGAAATTGCCTAGCTAACTTTATTAAGAATAAACTTTGTACCTTCTTTTATTAGGTTTTACTAGTTTGTCAATTAACTTTCATATTTTAGTACCTTAAAAATTGAAAAATTGTAATTTTTAATAAAAGTTTTAGAATGAAATATTTATTAGACGTGATTAATTGAAATTTTTAATTTTAATGACATTTAATATTTCATGCTAATCAATGAAACGTATAAATATATAATTTATCCAACATTTTGTATATTAAAAAATAAAATATACAGATTTATCAAAAATAAAGTATTCTTATATTATTATTTATATATACTTTATTACAGCCAAATACAATAATTTTTCATCCAACATTTTTTCATCCAAATTCAACTATATTATTACAAAGTGTTGAATTTAAATAAAAAATTGTTGAATGTATATGAAAAAATGTTTAATTTGGATGAAAAAATGTTGAATGTTTATGAAAAATTGTTGTATTTGGCTGTAAAAAAGTATAAATGATTTGAAGTTTGACTTTGTCTGCATTCTCCACGAATATGAAATTTTAGGTTATGTATATTGTTTAAAAAATAAATAAAACCTTGGCAAATCAATCTAGCAATATTTTCCCGCTTTTCTACATGATAAATAATTTGCAATCCTCATTTCCCCATTCTACTTTTCCTAAAACTTATCCTTAAATCTTAACTGTACATATTTTCGTTATAGTCCAACGCGAAACAAATTTCATGATGGCTTTAAATATTTTTCACCCACTCTTTTAAAAATAAATAAGAAATATATATCAGTAAAAAATGTAACCCTTTAAGAAAGATAATCTTGATTAACATCTAATGTAATAATAAAGAAGGATCAGAGATAAAATATTGAAAGTGTTTTTTCACTGTTCTGTACTCAAAGCTTACTTTTTTTTTAAATTGCAGGAAACTATCTTTAAGTCTTACTAAATGAATTTGAATATTAAAATAATATTATTATTGTTTAATTATGTGTTAAAGATAAGACTATATACATGTGACCCTTCATATGAACCAAAAATCAATCTGAAGTTAAAACTTTGAAAGATATTTAATGCATTATTCATATTCCTTAAAATTAAAGTTAGAACTTTTTAAGTTAAACATCAAGGATTTTTTAACAAATACGCAATAAGTAAAAATATGACGACAAAATTCAGTTCAGTTTTAGTACAGAATTGTTTTATCAGATTTATTGTAGGGATAATGAAAAGGGCTACATATAGAGATGAACATGACAATTAATGAAGGTTAAAGTTTTAGCGATTCTTGTTTTAGTGTTTCTATATTTTAAGTTTTATTTGTTTAAGTTTTTCTTCAAACCTTAATACTGCACTGTATATGTATGTAAAAATAATAAATAAATTAACTTTATATATATATTTAAACAATTACTTTATATAATTTTTTAATAATTAATGTAAATTTAAAAATATAAAAAAAATAAACAACCTTTTATGTACTCACTTCGCTGCACTTCAGATGCTGAGGCCAATAAATCAATGTTGTCATCATCGATATCCATTTTTTTTTTTAGTTTTTATTTCTTTATTTCTTTAAGTAAATTCCGATTTTTGGTTTTAATTTTGTTTATTTGTCCAAAATTTAGTAGATATTTTGTATAATTTTGTAATTTTTTTTTTATTTAGAATTTTTAAACATTTAATTTTTAATATTTATCTACATATAAAATTTTTTTAAATAAATTTATTTAATTTGCTTCATTCATTAATTATTTTGAATTCTTTTTTTTCCAAATTTTACTAAAAATTTTTGATTTTTCAAATCTGCAAAGTAAAATAGAAAACACTTTTTATATTATTTAATTTTAAAATTCTTTTTTTTTTTTGGTATTTTTAAACATTATAAATTTTTTCTTGCATTTTATAAAAATAATTTCTAGTGTTCATAACAAATCCAGATCGCGCTAAAATCGTTTTTATTTTCTCACGTTCACAACACAACAGTAAAAAAAAATTCAAATCTTATTTGATTGGAATTCGCGATCGGAATGATCACAGGCATGATGTGTACTGACAGAAAGTCAACAAATGGTTTTATTTTTTTTTTTTTATATTTTGTTGTTTTTTGCTAGTTTTGTTGACAACAGGAAAAAACGAAACAAGAACGACAACACAACAATAATTTAAAATAATGGAATTTAAAAAAAAAAAAAAAAAGAAATTACAAAATTTTATTGTCAAGGTAGAATCTTAAAAAAATAAAACGATTGTTTAAATGATAAATATGATTTAAAAAAGAACTTCAGAAGAGCACTAAACTGTAACTATGAGAATACTGGAATGGAATGAATTTATATAATAAAAGTATTGCCAGCACATAGATTATTACATACTTGACTTTTTTTTTAAATATTTTTAAAGAACCATTTTAGAATTTTACCAAAACAAAAGAATTTATACATTATAATCAGCGTTTTTTTTTTTAAATCTGAGCAGAGCATGAACTGTCAAAAAAAAAGTTTTTCCAAATCGTGTTTTTTTATTGAGTCTGAACGCTCTGAGCGTACTCCGTTCATGCTCTACTCAGAGCATGCCCATTTTGTTCAGTTCAGAGCGTGCTCAGATCTATGCTCTGATTAAAAAAAAACGTCTAATATAATTCATCAGTTTAATTTGACGAAAACTTAATTCATTCATTCACCCATGTGAATGCATGTATATTTCACACATTTTCATGTGTCTTAATGAAAATAAAATAATGAATATATTGTAGAGATCTGACGTTTATCAGATTGTATGTGGCAGGAGATGGTATATAAATATATAAATAAACAAGCCAGGAACATCAGAAAAAATAGCTTGTAACAGAAACTTTTATTTTTATCGTTCATAAATTGTTACGCTAACAGTATATCTTTACCATAAGTATATGGTGGAACTGGAGAAAAATATTAAATTCTTTCAATTAGAATTGATTGAAATTAGTAAATTTTAACACACAATTAAATTATGAGATCGACTAGCAGAATTTATAACTGGACGTATATTTGCAATTTCAAAAAATAATCTTTATTGGTAATTTAAAATTTAAAAACATCAATGAAATGAAATGTTTAACAGACCAGGTTCATAATCTCCACTTAAAGAAATTAGTTTTTAAGTAAAGTGTGCATAAATTTACACTAAATAACTCTCAACCACCTAATTTAATACCTAAATTTAAAATTATTAATATTTTTATAATGAACACTAATAACTATAGTTTATAATATGAAAATGTAATATTGAAGATAATTCTAAGCTTTCTGGCAACACAGAATTAATTTAGGAAAAAAATTTTACTGAGAATAAAAAAAATAACGAAAGCTTTTAATTTTTTTTTTTCAAAAAACAAAAACAAAAAATACAATAAAAAAAATAAACAAGATAGGTGAAACAAAATAAAATGAAACGTGATGCAAAATATTTCATTCCCTTGTGTTATTTACTAATAATATTTATATTATTTACAAAATATTTAATTAAGTAAAGATTTTTTTTAAACAATTTGCTATTATCAAAACCTCTCTTGTTAAAACAATAATTCCAGCAAAATATTATGACGTCATAATTAACATGAAAAGAGAGAAATATAAATTGTTGCACATGTATAATAATGTTGTTGGTTTGTAATTTATATAAGTATATGACAATTGTCAACTTCGAAAGTCGTATTCGTATTTTTTTGTGCCGCTCACTCTTTCACAAATGAGTAAAAAAGAATGATCAGAAGACAGAATTAATTTGTTTCTTTGCAGTTTTGTTTGTTTATTTCTTTATAAGTATGTTTTTTTTATATTTATTATACATATTTTATATATATATATTTTTTAATATACCACCTACACTTTAGTTTCCATATTTGTAATAATAAATTATAAAAAAACACGAAAGAATAAAAAAAAAATATCAAAACAAAAATAAAAAAAAAAAAAAAAAAATGGAATAAAAATTAATTAAAAAAATATATTGTCACTCACAAACGTCATCACAGTTCTTAAAAAGGTTTCTTAGGTAAATTTAGAATTATGTTAGACCTTGTGTCGTGAAAAATTTATTTATATAAAGGTTAAATAAAAACGTAAGTATTAGAAATAAATTTCTATTATTTATTAAAATTAAAATAAAAGTTATTTGGAAAATAAGTACTTGATTTTGTAATTCATGCACTAGAGCACGTGCTATAGAATGTGATTTATATTGGTTAACTAGCTATTTATAAATTCGAAGTTTACTTTATTCTCGTGTTTTATATGAAAATTATAGAATTGTAAATTGTAAATGTGAATTTAATTAAAATCAATTGAAAAAAGTATATGAAAAATGCAATAATTAAAAAAATAATCATTTCTAAATATTTCTGTTTTGGGGTAAAATACCCAAGGCGTTAATTTAATTAACTTTTAATATTTTATTAGTAAAATATTAAAATTATTATTATTGTAGTGCCACTCAGTATAAATATGTGTGATAGTGTTGAGCCCTTTGTCTAGAAGAAATCAATTTTTGATATGGATCATATCGACCACCTATATCTTGTAAAAAAGAATAAATATTTAAGTTGATTGTATATTAAAACCATTTTATTGTTATTCATTTGAGATATTTAATTCATAATTTTGAAATTATTTTCAGAATCTGAAATATTTTTGCAGAGAATTTTGTTAAATATGCCACAAGGGTTCCGTGTTAACCAAAAGGTTCTCCACCACTTAGATTTATTACTAAGAAACCATTCTTAAAAATATGTTGTTTTGAGTTAGTTGTTCTCTAGCAGGTTCCGTTACACACCAGTTTCCTGATAAGCCCATAAACACTCCAATGATATAATCAAGCCAAATGGGAAGGTTTGAACAAGTTTTTAAAGTTTTTGGCTGGTAATATATTTTCGCGATAAATTTACAAATTTTAATAGCGGTTAGTAAAGATATATTACTCGGAATACGATTCTACTTTACATCATAAAATTATTAAATGAAAGTTAACAGCATGGTTTAATTGCACTTGCAACTCATCCATTTTTGGAATGCAAGATGTTTTTAACAATATTAGAGTTGTTCGGAGTCTTACCTTACCTATCAAATTGATCAAGGTTTGAAATAGGTGCAAGAGTTATTAACAATCCAAAGTTGTCGAAATCGAAGATTGGAATAAATGTTTCTGCAAATGACACTTCCCGTCACAAAAAAAAAACCAACCGATCATTATAGAGTCACAACGGTTGTTCTAAGAAAAAGCCTATTCTACTATTTCAAAATATTTAGTTCAAGTGATAATTCAAATAAAAGCGATCGAACTTACTATCACTTGAACATTAACCCGTGTGTTCTTAAAGTTAGATAAACTATTCAAACAACCTTTTCGTAATATATTTTGAAGATAATTTATTGTACGAAAATATTAGTCCCATAAGTTTTCCTATAGAATAATTTTAATTTATTTTTTAATTACAATAACAACAGCAATAACAGTAATAAAGTAAAGAAGTGAAAATTAAAGGATTTGATAAAAAAGGACAAAAAAGAAATAAAAACACACAAAACTATATTCCTTGTACAAATCCTTATCAGAAAAGCAAGGTATAGAACAAAATAATGTTCTATAGTAGACTGTGCCAACTCTGGGATTCTATTAAATATTAATGTGTTTATACAAAATTTTATAAAAACAAACGATGATTCTCTGTAGTTTTTTAGTTTAAACTTTAGAAGAGTTATTATTAAAAAATGCTACATGCTGCCACAAGAATTTGTAGAATAAACTTTACTAAAAATAACATTATACTTTAATAAAAAAAAACTTAATGAAGTATAATTTAAATAAACAAGAATTTAAAAAACAATTAAATTGAAATTAGAGATAAATTAATGATAATGAGAATACATATAATATAATCGTATTATATAGTTTGTATACTACTTACATGTACTTATACTACTTATTTTTTGGAGGGTTTAATTTTTTTCTTCAATTGCAAATGATTTCAAATTTTTATTAAAATTAATTTCATATTATTAATTTAAAAATCTTTAGTCGTTAGTGGTTAAGAAGAGACGATATGGAATATTATGTTCTTTCTCTATATGTTTTAATCATATTTAGAGATCAAAAAGAGTAGCAAATCTACTTGTATTATTAAACAAATATTTGGGACTAGAGTTCCTCAATAAATAAAATTTCTATATAAACTTTTTGAAACATGGTTTCACATTACAGAGTATCTATTACGTATTATTATTATTCTAAATTCATTATTACATGTACATTGTATGTTCTAAAAGAAATGTCTATCATTTTGTTTTCACTTTCAATTTCAAAAATAGCAAAACAAGTGTTTGGTTTGAAGCCCCATGAGAATATTGAACGTAATAACTGGTAACAGTTTAAAAATAACAACAAAGAAAAAAGAGAACCAAAAACATCATAAAAACAAAATTTACTTTGTTTCTTTTTTTTCAAGTTTAAGACCATTGTAATTAATTTTATTAACTTGTTTTGTTTTTAGCTTGTGTCATGACAAATTGTGTTTCCATTCAACAAAATTACAAAAAATATGAGACAAAAATTAGCAACCAAAAAAAAAAAACAAAAATAAAATAAATCGCGTGGGTTTTAAGCTTAAAGTATATTTTTTACAGCTTATTGAATGGTTAAACGATTCTTAATTAAAAAATAACATATAATTTTATCAATATACAGTTATATAGCAATTTATAGAAATATAAAATTTAACATAATTATACCAATTAAAAAAATATATTTTTTAAAATATATCTACAAAGTTTGTGGAATGCTTAATCAATTGCAGCCAATTAACAGACAGATATTTTTATCTATATATATAAAAGCGAAAGTTTGTTTATTTGTTTGTTTGTTTGTATGTAACGAGTTGGCTCCTAAACTGCCCAGCCGATTTTCATGAAAATTTGTATATAGAGGTTTTTGGGTACGGAAAGAAATCGTGGCCCAAAAATTTTGCTCTGACGGACCGCCAAGTTGGGGTCAAATTTTGACTTCAAGTGACTTCAAATTTTATATGCGTGATGCTCCTTGAGAATTGAGTTGACACAATTAACAGTTTTGGAATTTGTTAACCCATGTCGGGCCGACGGGTGGTAAAAAAAAATTTTGGGTCCAAATTTTGTCCGATTTTATGAAATTCTGCTTTAACTAAAAAGAAAGCCCCAAAAAAAATTTTATTTGAGTTCCATTAACCCATTGCGGCCCAACAGCTTTTTATAGGTTTTTTCAATACTTAACTCTAAATTAGAAACGGTTTAACCGATTTTCTTCAAATTTTGTATACGTGCTCCCCTGTGAGAACTGAGTTGACACTATTAACAGTTTTGGAATTTGTTAACCCATGTCGAGCCGACGGCTGGTCAAAAAAAATTTTGGGTTCAAATTTTGTCCGATTTTACGAAATTCTGCTTTGGCTTAAAAGAAAGCCCTAAAAAAGATTTGTTGAGTTGCATTAACCCATTGCGGCCCAACAGCTTTTTATAGGTTTTTTCAATACTTTACTCTAAATTAGAAACGATTTGACCGGTTGACCTCAATTTTTTTATGTGTGAAGCAGCTTGAAGATGGAGTTGAGTCTGTTAATAGTCGGTCCTACGTTTGGTCAACAAAAATTTTTTGGAAGTAAATTACGTCAAATTTTGGAAAGTAGTTTGTACTGCTTTGAATTACAGAAAGTTTCAAAAATTACTAGAATAATCCTAGAAAATCGTTTTAAAAAGATTGCTTTCATACATTTTAAAATTTACATGTGATAACCGTGTGTAATTTTTGTGTTAACTTTTTGCAGTAACATCAACTTCAATTAAACCTCCATTGAGAGGCGCAGCAACGCGCACCGGGTATTATCTAGTAATTTATATAAGAGGTTAATTATATTTTAAGCGGCTGGGGTTAGAGTACCGCTCATTCTTTGCGTATGCTACGGATGTGATTTAAAATAAAAGTCAAGAAACCCTAATATAGTTTTCGAATCTACTATTATAATTTTTATTATTTAACCCCACTGTTTCGTCCTAAATACTACTAGACCCTAAATACTACAAACTATAGGTTGGTACTCCAGATTAAACTTTTTCCTGATTGATTTTTATAACTTATAGGATATTTTAAATTTAAATTATGAAAAATTTCCTATAAATTATAAAAATCCATTAAAATTTAATCTGAAGTTTGTCAAGGCACTGTACTACTATACAAAAGAGTCCAGTAGCATTACAGAACTGAAAACTTTACAAAAGCTAAAACAGTTAATTTACCTAATGTAAATAATGTTTTAAAATGTATGCTTTAGAAAGAAAATAGCGTTGCATCTAGATTTACTTAATATGTACCATATCTACTTGCAGGCCATAACAGAGGGTGGGCCATGAGGGCCATTTGGCTCAGGCCCCGAGTTGTGAAAGGGCCTCTATTTATTTCCTAATTTGGTCACAGTAGGTGCGGAAAAATTAAGTTGAAATATTATTTTGAGTATTAATTTATTTTATTTTAACCAAAGATTTATAAAATATAACGATACAAAAGTTATAGTAAAAATTTCAAGTTATTGTTATATATGTATGTATAAAACTTTTTTACGTAGTAGGCCAATTGCATAAAAACGAATATGTTGAACTCTGAAAAATACAAAAAATTTTAAGGTAGTAGGCCAATTGCATAAAAAAAAATATTTAATTTTCAATTATTAAAAATTTAACTATATTTCCTATTCAGTACAGTTTTAATTTTCCTATTGAGTATAGCTTTTGGTTCCGTACTATAAATTTTAGTGATTATAAAATTAGTGTTTTTTTTTATTGTTTAGTGATATTTGTAATCTGTAAGTTTAAATGGAGTTAATATTAAAAATAGTTCTATTTAATTCATAAGTAATTAATTTTAGGAATATAATGAAAAGAACATATCCGAGTGGCGCAAGCAAGAAACGACAGAAAAAAGAACAAGAAAAAGCCAAGCAAAGTCTGCCACGATTAACGAAATTCTTTAATAAAAAAAACATCACTGAACAGATTATCAATCAAACAGTCAATCCTGAAAATGAAACTACTCATGCTATTTCACAAATGGCAAATGTTATTGCTGATGTTGATGCTCAAATTTCGGTGGTTGAAATTATAACTTCAGAACAAATAGAAGATTCTTTGTCACCATTACAGATAATTGTTGATGATGCAAACATGGAAGAAAATTACGTGTCATCTAATTTACCCAATGTCCAAAGAATTGAAGCAATAACTTCAATACCTGTTTTCAACGATGACGTCGCCTTGCTTAACAAGAAAAATATAATGCAAATGGAAGATTTTTTGAAAATTGAACATTTTAAAATACCTGAAAACATCCCAAATGATGCTGAAAACAATAAATTTCCATATCGTCTGACGAAGAAAGTTGCAAAGGGTTAAAAATTTTAACAGATCTGCAATGAGCCAAAAACGGTTGAATGGGCTATCAAGTTTACATATAAATTCAGATATTGCACAAAATATTGATTTTTCAACTATTATAAAAGATTTTGCTACAACTAAGGCTCGAAAAGCTTATTTGTAATTTAATTATTAATTTCATACTTTTTAAATAAATTAAAAATAATAAAAGAACTATGTAAATTTGTTTTTTTTTTACTCAAACAAAAAGCCCCATATTTTTTATTGGCCTGGGCCCCTCTCAGTTCTGCAAGGCCCTGTCTACTTGTATATTGAATATTTTTTTTGATCTAATTTCTAGTAACCCAAAAAACAAATAATAAATGTATATTTTGTGTGATTGTGATTTAAAGTTGGTTTTATTTTATTTGGAAATAAATTTGTCATATGTCGTGTCGTGTCACTTAATTAATTGTATTTTAGTTAAATTTTAGTTCAATTAGTTGAATTATTTGTTTATATTGTTGTATTAATGTATTTGTTATTAATGATATATAATTATTAATTATTGATTAAGCCATTAATTTGAGCACAGTGGCGAATATTAGGTGAATCGAGTCGAGATTCGAACGCGGGTCTTCCACATGAAAGGTCGGCACTTAACCGTTGTGTCACCCAGCCGTTTTTCATGTATTAATAAATTACTCCATGCTTGTTTAAAAAACTGATACAACCATTTTTATTTCATTATTTATTCATTAACTATTTCATGTTTGTTCACCCTGTAGGCATATCATAACTATATAAAAAGTTGTTAATTTTTTCTTAAAAATTCCAGTAATATATATAGATGTGTGCATTTAACCTTTTTAAAAAAGTTTTTTATAAGCGAAAGGGTTGTCGATGTTAACCAATATGGTTTTAACTGCTTTTTAAGCATAGTTTTCCACATAAATATTTCTATTAAGATACAAGTTATTTTGGAATAATTTCTACATTTTAATTTTAAGTTTATATTGATTTAGTCGAAATTTGGTCGAAAATTTTAGTTTACATTGATTTGGAAAAATATCTGGGGATTCTAAGGTTTAAGTAGTATCCGCGTAGGATCAAATGACTATATATAAAAGATAGCTGGTGTTGCCAGCTTTCAAAAAATATATAGCTTTAATGGCGCATATTATCCTTTAAGGACGAAAAGGACATTTAATAGTATCCTTGTAATTTTAGTCTATTTTACAAAAACCGTTATAACTAGCGATCTGTTCAATATATATGTATTCAGTTCAAGCTAATAATTAAGTCATTTGGTCCTACGCGGATACTAGTTAAACCTTAGAATAGCCAAATATCTTAAATTAATATAAATATACATATTTTTTTCTTAATTCAAGATTAAATTTTAAAAATCGAATTTAATGTTAAACAATTTTATAAGTAATTTCAATTAATAATATTATAAATTAAAAATAATTCGAAATTTCTTTTCTAATATATTAATTATGATTTCATTTTCAAATTAAAAATTTAGTAAAATATTTTATACGTCTATTTAATATTTGGATGTTAGTAATCCTAAAGTTATATATCGAAATATCTCCAAAACTATTGGTCGTACAGACACGGTTAATTTTCCCAATCCCGAACCATCTCAACCAGGTATAGTATGACTTATAAAAATCGGGCTTATAATTTCGGCGCTTAATTAATTATAACGACCCTCAACCACTACAAATATTTTTGACACAAAAAAAAATAAATATATAAAGAAACGTAAATTATATATTTAGGTATTAAATCGAAATGTAATGTGAGAGTATCATATGCTAAGCAAATTGTTGTGAAAATATGAATTCAAAATTACTTGAAAAAAATTGTATATTTTTTCGAAAGTTATAATAAGAGATTGTAAAGTATTAGAATATTCGTCAGTTGTCTCAAAATGATTTATAAAAAAATTTAAAGTAAAATTAATAATTATAGACAAAGCTTTATGCACTAGCCTATTTACAATCTAAATTAAAAATTATTTTTAAAAAGCTAACAATTTCAACAACTTCGGATGAAGACTTAAATATTACAGATGTATATTGAAAAATTCTATACAGTTTTAGGTGATAAGTATATAAAACAGCTTATAAAAAACTAAATACTACTCAACCTTCAATCAATGCAAAATTCCAATTAAAACAAAGTTCATTTAAAGTTGTTCTAGGTAGTAAAATAAAAAAATAATTGTTACAAAATATTAATCAATTGAGTTGAAAATATATTGTTGGGAGAGGTTATTAATAGTGATTCAAATTAAAAAAAAAATAAAACTGTCAAATAATAAAATAATCTAATAATCGAATTATTCAAGCGTTTACATTTTATTTTACGATGCTATTATAGAAATTATGTGGGTCGACGACTACATGGGCACAAAATCAAAAGCTTTTTACCCGAGCTTATTTTTTAATTGTACAATATCAATTGAAGGTTTTAATTAAATTAGTTTTTAATTACAATTAAAAAAGTTTTACATAAAAAAACCAGCAGCGCATCTATGTGAAAATTAAAATGTCAAATACGGAATTGTGTTTCGGTTAAAGTTATAATCTAAGTAAAATTTACTATTTTGGCATTATAAAATAATTTATATAGTTTTATAATAAATATTTAAGTTTATTTCAATGTCAAATTATTCTAAATATAAAAATAAAATATATGAATTTAATAAAATGGTTGAGGGTTTTTATTAGTTATTATTTATTAATTAAAGACAGAATTTAATGTAGAAAATTTACAGATAAAGTTATTAAAATGGTTATTTGTCAGAATAATTATTTTTTTAAACATTAAAAATTGCTTGTTGGTTTTTTATTTACCCTTTTTCAACTATTAGAAATTTATAGCCTGTCGTAAGTAGATCTTATAGAAATTAGGAAAAGTTATAAGTACATTAATAAATTAATAATGAATCGTTTTACCATCTAGAACGAAACTGCAATTTTGTAAATATTATGAAAATGGCTGCGTTTTTTTTTTTACATTCTAAAAGAATATTTTGCAAGACTGTTAACATCTGTATCTACTTAATGTAGAATCTTAAACTTTTGACATAAGAAACCCTTTTAAGAAAAATTGTATTCTTGTTTGCGAATAAGAAAAGAACTTTAAATTTCTTTCAGGCTTATCTGGAACCAGATAACATGTTACAAATTCACGAATTAACAGTTTTATGTTTAAGGTTCAAATACAATAATTTTAAATAGTTTAACGGTTTATCTTAATCATAGAGTTAGCATAAAATTAAAGAAAATATCTCCAAATTATTTGCAATTTTCTTCATAGAAAAATTACAAATTATAATATACTACAACTGTCGCAGTGCGAGTGCTTTTATTTCCTTCTTCACATGACGTAACAAGTAACCACCAATCACCATTCAATTTATCAGATTTAGTGAAAATATGTTTAACAAATTAATTGGCAATTTATCAATTTCTAAGCGAGAATATTCTATTTTAATAAATTCAAATACAAATGTATAGAAAAAGTTTAATTTATATAAAAATACCTTCGATCATATAGTTAGAATTATTAAAAAATATTGTACGCAATTTTTGTATTATAAAAATTACAAAAAAATTACTAAGAAAATATTAAAAAACCAAAATAAAACAGAGTTGAAGATGCCTACTAAAAACCTTAAGTTCAATAATAAAAAATTAACAAATCATAAATTCGATATATTTACAACTTAAATTACATGTAATTTTTTTCAAATTTACAAAGGTTATTAAATAATTTTTTTATTTTTTTGAAAGAATTATGCGTCCAATATTTTTTTTTCAATTTTAATACATTCTTTTTTTTTCCTTTCATTATGCATGCATATATGATCGAAGATTATATAAAAATTTATACAAAGGGCTTTTATATATAAAAAATATAATATTTCTTTTTAATAAAATAAAGAATAAGATGTTTTCTATTTATAGAAATTTCACTTCTATTCTCTCAGTTCTTTGTAAATCATTTTTTTCAATTTATGTAATTTATTTTTGTCTTATCTTTATTATTTAAGATAAAAATTCAACTAAAGTATCGATTTTATAGATATAACAATAGAGAAAATATAAAAAAATAAAAATCAATCAACTTAGCATAGAATTTTACTAAAGGAAAAAAACCCCTCACTTATAATCCGAGGTCAGGGGCCTTGGTAGGTTTGGCTTACTAACTGAGAGGTGCGGTTTCGATTCCCGAACAAATCAATGAAATATTTAAATAATCGAAAACTAATTTTTCTTTACAAATCCTCTTGGTGATCAAATATAATTTAAAATATATAAACCAATTAATATTACTTATAAATTGATATAAAGCATTGAAAGTGAGAAGCGCAACCGGTCGCAAGAACTGTTCGGATGCCACATACCATCCCCCATACCAAACACTCAAACAAATGTGATTTTGAAATGTTCTTAACTTTATGTACTAATCAGCATTATGAAACAGACCGTAAAGTATGACCGTAGTTATGTTTTATATTTTAAAAAAAATTTTCAAATTAATATGGTACATATTGTATATTACAAAATTCCAAGGCAGTAAACAGAAAATCTTGCATATTCACACAATTTGATTCCGAAAGATTTCGACCCAGTCCTATTATAAATTCCACATTTGCTATTGAATAAGTTGTAATATAGGCTAGAGTTATCTGGTTAATTAAATACTTTATTAAATAATTTTATTAAACAATAAGTTTCAGAATTAAAATTTAAAATTAATTCCCATTAAATATAAAAATTAAAGTGCTCTTACTGCTGAACTTTTCAAACTTTCATTACTTGCATTATAGTATAATAAAAAATAAAATTTTCCAAATAAATTTATAAATGACAGTTTTTAACTTTGAGCTCTAACACCTAAGCAAATTTATTACAACTTTGTATCTAATACCTGGCAATATTACAAGAAAAAAAAATTAAATAAGCTGATAAAGCATGTATGATGCTATGAAAAGTTTATATAAGCCAAATTTAATTTAAATTTGCAATAAATAAATACAATTTTTAAATGACTTCGTAAAATATACAATTTAACAATAATTATAATAACGGTAAACTGTTTGTTATGTTGGCACATAAGAAAATAAACTAATTTAAAAATATTAATTTTTTAGTATTTTTTCACTATTTTTGGACGAAGAAAGAAATAAAAATCGCAATGTAATCATATTATCGATTAAAATACATTTTGGATAATTGCCAATTTATTTATGAATTTTAAACTCTCATATATATATATATATACATATAACCTATTTTGTCATAAAACTTAATTAAAAAAAATTTAAATTCCAAAATTTTTCCAAAAACTATTATAAAATTTTATTTTATTTTTAAAGTCTAGCCTTTAGACTTGCAATATAATGAACATCACATGTTTATAACAAATGACAATTTAAAAAAATATTATTTATAACTGTTGAATTTAACTAAAATAAGCTAAAAAAAATTCATTGAATTTAAAGAAATAATCATTAAGTTTTTAATAAAAAAAAAAGAATATTTGAATTCCTATAAATTTTATAACACAACGTGTATTAAAAATTAAAGTTATGGTACTTAATATTCTAGGTCATGAAAATTTTTGTAATTCTTTCTTTAAAGATTTAAAAATTTTTAAAATTTTGTTAGTCTATGAAAACTTTTCTTACGAAGCGTGGAACCAATTTTAATTGATTTCATTTTCCATAATGTAAACGCCTATAAATATGCAATTTTTGGCATACTAAAAATGTTTACTTGTGAAAGGAAAATCGTTGGCCTCTCGGTGTCATAGTGGTTAAGTACCTAAATTGCAGATTCAATCCCCGCCTAAATCTTAAGTTTTCTTCAAGGAAAATTACTGGGACCTTGTTTTTTTATTGTTTTAAAACTGTATATTTTTAAATTTTTTATTATTTTCTCAAGCGAAACTCAAATTTTATTTTTCTTCTCTTAAAAATTTCAAGTTACAAAATAGTTACAAAATTTTTTTACATAATTCAATTATTGAAAAATAAATATTCAGAATAAGTAGGCTAGGGTAGTTTGATAGAAATGTTGATAGAAAAATTATAATAAAATGTTGATAGAAAAATTAATAAAAATAAAAAATTTTATTACCTAATTAAATATTATATTGCAAATGGGAAACTTTAAGATAATGTTTACTACAACAATAGAAATTATAACATTTTTGCCCTTATAAGGCTGCAAATTCTAAAAATAGATTATTAAAGTTACAGCTTCTACCTAGATACCTCATTCCTAAATGTTTTTAAGTCAAATATCGTTTTAGATATATTCTTTCTATTCTAATGCAAATTGCAATCCTTTTACATTTGAACATTTGTAGAATCATTTAAACTATTTAAAATCTCTATGAATACAGTTAATTGAAACGAAAATCATGTTTTTTTTAATTAATTAAATTCATAGTTTGCTGACATATTTATTATATATTCCGTCCTCAAATAAATCAATTTTTTTATGTAAACAAACACTTGCTATTGTAGTCATGTGCATTTGAAATAAAAAATAAAAATCAAAAGATGTAAAATCCGATAAAACAAATAAAAATATAAAAGGGATAAAAACTTATCAATCGCTTTTTATAAATGTTTCATTTGTTAAAAAAGAGGCCAAAAAAAAAACTTTACGACAAAAGCCAACCAATGAATTCAAAGTTTAATATTTGAAAACGAATATATATTCTTTCAATGATTCTTAAACCACAAAAACGTTATTCAGTTTGTGAATTTGTGAGAATTTCATGTAGAATTAAAGAAAAAAATTTAAATACAACAAGTAATGAAACAATAATAAGTCAATACCACCGGTTTCATACCCTACATTTGACAAATTCAACTGACAGTTACAACTTTATTATTTATTGTATATTACAAAATTCCAAGGCAGTAAACAGAAAATCTTGCATATTCACACAATTTGATTCCGAAAGATTTCGACCCAGTCCTATTATAAATTCCACATTTGCTATTGAATAAGTTGTAATATAGGCTAGAGTTATCTGGTTAATTAAATACTTTATTAAATAATTTTATTAAACAATAAGTTTCAGAATTAAAATTTAAAATTAATTCCCATTAAATATAAAAATTAAAGTGCTCTTACTGCTGAACTTTTCAAACTTTCATTACTTGCATTATAGTATAATAAAAAATAAAATTTTCCAAATAAATTTATAAATGACAGTTTTTAACTTTGAGCTCTAACACCTAAGCAAATTTATTACAACTTTGTATCTAATACCTGGCAATATTACAAGAAAAAAAAATTAAATAAGCTGATAAAGCATGTATGATGCTATGAAAAGTTTATATAAGCCAAATTTAATTTAAATTTGCAATAAATAAATACAATTTTTAAATGACTTCGTAAAATATACAATTTAACAATAATTATAATAACGGTAAACTGTTTGTTATGTTGGCACATAAGAAAATAAACTAATTTAAAAATATTAATTTTTTAGTATTTTTTCACTATTTTTGGACGAAGAAAGAAATAAAAATCGCAATGTAATCATATTATCGATTAAAATACATTTTGGATAATTGCCAATTTATTTATGAATTTTAAACTCTCATATATATATATATATACATATAACCTATTTTGTCATAAAACTTAATTAAAAAAAATTTAAATTCCAAAATTTTTCCAAAAACTATTATAAAATTTTATTTTATTTTTAAAGTCTAGCCTTTAGACTTGCAATATAATGAACATCACATGTTTATAACAAATGACAATTTAAAAAAATATTATTTATAACTGTTGAATTTAACTAAAATAAGCTAAAAAAAATTCATTGAATTTAAAGAAATAATCATTAAGTTTTTAATAAAAAAAAAAGAATATTTGAATTCCTATAAATTTTATAACACAACGTGTATTAAAAATTAAAGTTATGGTACTTAATATTCTAGGTCATGAAAATTTTTGTAATTCTTTCTTTAAAGATTTAAAAATTTTTAAAATTTTGTTAGTCTATGAAAACTTTTCTTACGAAGCGTGGAACCAATTTTAATTGATTTCATTTTCCATAATGTAAACGCCTATAAATATGCAATTTTTGGCATACTAAAAATGTTTACTTGTGAAAGGAAAATCGTTGGCCTCTCGGTGTCATAGTGGTTAAGTACCTAAATTGCAGATTCAATCCCCGCCTAAATCTTAAGTTTTCTTCAAGGAAAATTACTGGGACCTTGTTTTTTTATTGTTTTAAAACTGTATATTTTTAAATTTTTTATTATTTTCTCAAGCGAAACTCAAATTTTATTTTTCTTCTCTTAAAAATTTCAAGTTACAAAATAGTTACAAAATTTTTTTACATAATTCAATTATTGAAAAATAAATATTCAGAATAAGTAGGCTAGGGTAGTTTGATAGAAATGTTGATAGAAAAATTATAATAAAATGTTGATAGAAAAATTAATAAAAATAAAAAATTTTATTACCTAATTAAATATTATATTGCAAATGGGAAACTTTAAGATAATGTTTACTACAACAATAGAAATTATAACATTTTTGCCCTTATAAGGCTGCAAATTCTAAAAATAGATTATTAAAGTTACAGCTTCTACCTAGATACCTCATTCCTAAATGTTTTTAAGTCAAATATCGTTTTAGATATATTCTTTCTATTCTAATGCAAATTGCAATCCTTTTACATTTGAACATTTGTAGAATCATTTAAACTATTTAAAATCTCTATGAATACAGTTAATTGAAACGAAAATCATGTTTTTTTTAATTAATTAAATTCATAGTTTGCTGACATATTTATTATATATTCCGTCCTCAAATAAATCAATTTTTTTATGTAAACAAACACTTGCTATTGTAGTCATGTGCATTTGAAATAAAAAATAAAAATCAAAAGATGTAAAATCCGATAAAACAAATAAAAATATAAAAGGGATAAAAACTTATCAATCGCTTTTTATAAATGTTTCATTTGTTAAAAAAGAGGCCAAAAAAAAAACTTTACGACAAAAGCCAACCAATGAATTCAAAGTTTAATATTTGAAAACGAATATATATTCTTTCAATGATTCTTAAACCACAAAAACGTTATTCAGTTTGTGAATTTGTGAGAATTTCATGTAGAATTAAAGAAAAAAATTTAAATACAACAAGTAATGAAACAATAATAAGTCAATACCACCGGTTTCATACCCTACATTTGACAAATTCAACTGACAGTTACAACTTTATTAATTCCTAAGAATTGCTCATTAGGTTTAAGGCGGCGTGTGGCAGCTATCCGAACCACTACTGTAATTCCTCTTAAATTTCAGAAACATAAAGAAAACAGGACAGAACACTTTTGTACCAATTTAAATTCTCATCCTTTTCAAGTTTGAATCAATTTTTATCTTTGTTAATTTTTTCTTTCGGCCTTATTTCAATCGGAAGCTTCCAGAATCCCAATCCATGGTCCGATTTCGCCCATTTATAATCCGCGCCTATCTTTCTTACATTAAAAAATTTTATCAAGATAGTACCATTAATCATTATTTTTTGAGTTATCCGGAGTCCGCACGGACGGACGCAGTTCAGAAGATGATGATGATTAAAAATATATATGATTTTTCATATCTGGCTTGCCTCCTTTCGGTGGTTGCTACCACTATACCAAAGTTATAATCATATACTTATTTTAGGTTAAGGGTATACAATTTGTGCAGCATTCAATATTTCATACTAAAAATTTCTTCTTTTAATCGCTTTTTTTTTAAAGTATAATAATAGATGCAAAAATTAAGTAGAACATAGTAATAAAAAAACCGCAGGATAACATATTTAATCTACAATTAATAATGAAATACAAAAATTTTCATTAGACCTGGCTGAAATGAAATGAAAAAATTTTAACTAAACTAATACAAAATCAGAAAAAAATATGTACTATTATAAAAATATTTTCAAGTGTATACAATGTAACTGCACCTTGAGAAATTATGTACATATATTCATGTTCATATGAAAACATAACAAAGACTACGGTATCCTTACTAAAAAAATCCTAACAGTTATAATCGAAAGTTTCAAAAATATCATTTACCTATTTACCTACAAATTTTATTATTGCCAATCTCTATGTTATATGAAATATAATAAGCGGTACAGGATATTGCAACAAAAAGTTGGAACCTAAAATACATGTATGCATTAAAAATATTACCAGATATCACATTTTTAAGTGAAATTTGGGTTTTCAATAAACTTTCTAATTTTAATATTCCAAATTATAACTTACAGGCATGTTGTTATAATAACTATTATTCAGGATTTGGATTCTAATTTCTGTCGAGTTAATTTTATTTCTGCAGATATTTGTAAACAAAGTTGAATGCTGTTTGTATTGCATTTATAGATTTCGTTGAAATTAATAACAGGGTGCATTATTGAAAATTGTATTATTGGGGATTTAAATATTAATACTCTTAGTTACAAAAGGCTTGTTGATGATTATACACTAATTTTACCATCCTACGATTTTTCGTTTTTAAATATAGAAACTACTAGAACATCTGATATAAGTTCTTCTTGGATAAATCATATTTATTTTCCATTTCCCAAAAATAATTTACATATTTCAAGTAGTATAAATGAAAATATTAAAGTGTCTGGCCACAACTGGTTGGCATGAAAATGTTCATACGAGTAAAATTAATTATGTTATTAAGTCTTCTAATACTTTTGAAGACTTTACAAAATTGGGAACGATATTTCTTTGATAACCCCGACATTGCTGTCAGTCTATTCATTAATTAGTGAAATTATTGCATACCCCCGCATAAATACACTTTTTCTAAACCAAAAGTTATGCACAAATTTAAAAAAAGGATATTTTTTAAGGATATCGAATTTTTTAACGAAAGTATGAATTCAATTAAATAAAATTTAATTTAGTAACATTTTGCTATAGTATAATTATTTATAAAAACTTTGTTTCAACAAATTATTTATTTATTTGAATTTGGTAATCTGCTGATAAAATAAATAGATAAACATCACATATGTATTTTAATATATAATTATCACATAAAATTTGACTAAATTTACATTACAATACATATGAATTTTTTTATGCATTTGACACTGGCTTTTATTGACTTCCTTAAAAATTTTGTGAAAATTTTGACAAATTGTGATAAATAACTTGTTGTAATTGGCACTCCCGATTTACCTGAATATGAAATATATAAATAAAATAAATAAAATATTTTCCTCAGTTTCCTTATATCACTGACTTAGTCACAGTCGCGAAACTTTAAGTAATGTTTTCACATTGTATTCAAAAAAAAATTTGAAAAACTAAATTTGTACTTCTTATTTAATTTCACAAAATTTCAAATAACTAAACACTATCACAATTTCCCAAGAAATTTATTGACAATGCTTTTATGTATATATAAATAAATGTCAATAAACATGTTTTTAATTTTTATTAACATCGTTTTTTTTTAAAGAACTTTCCAATGATTTTTCAATGATGTATGAAGTATGTCATACATGTTTTCTTTTTTAAATTCCCTTTCATTTTTAATGTCTCCCAATACACCTCCTCACAAAAATAAAAGTAGTAAGTATACTCCACCTAAAATCAATTTCCAATAAAACAATAAATTTTCTTTTTCATTTATTTTCTTATATGTCCTGTGGAAAAAAACTTTGTAGTACCCAATAAACAAAGAAAACTGATTTAATTTTATGGCCTAAAAAACCAAAGAAATCTGATTTTGACTAATTTTTATTGTATTTTTAATTTTATAAAAGTTGTTGTTTTTAGAACAAGCTAATTTTTGTTATTTGAAGTTGTAATTATGATGAAGGCAGGCGCATTGATTAAAAATAAAAGATATACATGACACTACTTTAGTAAAAATATGTCATATTCGATAAGCAAATGACATATAGACCATTATATGTTTAGTTAGCTATATGCGTTTATTTTGTAATCTGAGCAGAGCATGAATGTGTCAACAAACATATCGTTTGTTGTTTTTTTAACTCTGAACGCTCAGAGTTTGTGTTTCGTGTTTTTTTTTTTTGATCAGAGCTCAGAGTGTGCTATGCGTGCTCAGTTAAAATATTTCGGGAACGACTGAGCAAAATAAAGTTCAAAACATTTTGACGTTTGTTTAAGATTATCTTGTAAAGTAAAAGACAGGATGTTTTGTTTGTTTTATGTAATCTATATTTAATTTAATTTAATTTTAATAATTCATTTTAATTCGTTGAAAGTTTTAAAAGTAACTAAAATAAGAAATGACAGTTTTTTATATAAAATCTGAATGCTCTGAGTGTACTCTGTACATTCTCTGCTCAGAACGTACTCATTTTGTTCAGAGCGTGCTCAGATGTTTAATCAGATACAAAACAAAATACTTCAGGACGGTGAATGTCCAAGCAACAACTCTTCTATACAGCATATACATAGTTTAAAATTTTTACCAATACTGTAGAATTATGTGTGATATACCAGACGATAGAGTTATGTGTTATATATTTTGTATATGTATGTAAAAACGCATATTTACAAAGATAATCTCGTTTATCTGATATTTTTTTTAAATAATTTTTCTTTTATCCTATATTTTATTTTTCATTGATGTTTCATTATTTTTGTCTATTAACTTTACATATACGTACTTATTATTACATTGTATGTTATTGCTTATTAGAATTTAGAAGTGGTTTCAATTCTTTTTAGTTTACTTAACAAAACAAAATTTTTGCAATATTTGCAATTGCACAGTAAAGTTAAGAACTTAATATACTGCACACTTTTTTCTTAAAATACTGCTGGATGCTGGATGTAAATTAATTGCATATTTCAACTTTGCTAGAAATGAAATTTACAAACGATTTTTTGTACGAATGCATCTGATTAATTTAGTTTACTTTAGAAAATGAACCCATGAACTTCTACCAAAACTAATCTCTTTAACTTTAAACAAGAATAACAAATCATAAAGCTAAAGTGGAGTATACATACGAGTGTATAAATATATAGTACTAAAATAATCTGTAGTTAAAAAATCATTTCAACTGAAGAATACTGAAAAACTTTGGTAATAAGCCGGACAACTGACGACTGAACTGATAAGTGAATAACGTACATAACGACTTATACCAATAAAATTGAAATCATTGTAAAGACTGCCTTACATTCAAATATTGATATAAAAATATATCACTATTATTCCTGAAAGAGTTATGACATAGTTAATGCCTAAGTAAAGTAAGGACCAAAAAAAAAATTAAATTGTATTCTTATAGTTAAAGTGAAAAAAATTATTATGATCCTGCAGAGAATTGATATAATTTCGTATAACATTTTTTATATGATTTTGTTTATTAAATTCTGAAAACAGTATACACAAACTCATTCAAAAGTTTTTTTCAAAATGTATTTAAAAATTAGGACATCATCATATTCACTTAATGTCACAACATATAGATAATGTAGATAAAATACATTACATTTATATATATATATAAACATAAATGTATTTATTTGTTATTAAATATGTAATGAAAGTCTACAGACACTAATGTTGTATGTTGACTCAGATAAAAAATTATTATACAAAATGAGAGAAGAATTTCAAATGTATCACATGTATATTGAAAATTATAAATTTAAAACTAATGGCAATCAACCCATACTCGCATTGCTTCTATCATCGCTTTAACGTTGAAATAGAGTACGTTGATTTTATGACTACAGATTATCATTTAATACTATATATTTATATACTCGTATGTATACTCCACTTTAGTTTTATGATTTGTTATTCTTGTTTAAAGTTAAAGAGATTAGTTTTGGTAGAAGTTCGTGGGTTCATTTTCTAAAGTAAACTAAATTAATCAGATGCATTCGTACAAAATTCCCCAATAACAAACAACAACAAACAAGAACTAAATTAAACTTGAACAATACAAATGCGATGTTAAAGTAAAGCAACTTTCTACAGTTAGTCGGGTTGACATTAAATTATCTTTAGTTTTTATAAATTTTTATATTAATATTAAAAACTTAATGTTTATTTTATAATTTATTTCAGTTCTTTAATTTTGTCTTTTTTATTTTCTTTAGAACGCAACGCTAGAAGAAACGTCAGAAGCGAAACGACTTTTGGGTCATCGCCGAAAAAATGTAAATTTAAAAAAAATTATGTCAAAATTTCAAAATATGATGATGATGGTAATTAGGATAATAATAATGATGATAATGATGACGATGATGATGATGATGTTGATGATAACGAAGATACTCGTGATGATGATGATGATGGTGATATGATGCAAAGATGTTGTGCGTCAATATAATACAAATTGTTTTTCCCGCTAGCGTATCCTAACACAAAAAAAGTCCACTGTATTTTATGAAAATAAAAATATTACTATTGTTTTCACCATTACCATAATCAACATCATTCATCATCATCATCTTCATCATCATCATCATTATTATTACCATCATCACCATCATTGCTTAGACCAAAACAAATAACACGGAAACAACGGGAAATTCATCTTCTCAACTGTCCATTCTACATATAATTCCAACCCGATTTATGCAAAATAAACAAAATTTTTTGAGTTGAGGATGACCTACTTTGCTTCTGAGCCACTAATTAAATATAATATAAATTGTTTTTCCCGCTAGCGTATCCTAACACAAAAAAAGTCCACTGTATTTTATGAAAAAATTTTATAATTTTTATAAGGAAAATCTTGTAAGACTTTTTACATTTTGTATTCTATATATAACACGCATGCTCTTTAATATAATTCTACACAATTAATTAAAGCTATTATAATAGAAAAAGTTACTCTTCTTAAACCACAACATTTTCATTTAATTTTAAATTTTTTAAGGTATTTTAATGACAGTAACTAAAATACTTTACGATTTATTGTGCAATTTTACAGATACTTACCTAAAAGTATGCTAAACTATTTTTTGTTCTTGAAGAATAAAATAACCATCTATTTCTTAACTTAAATCCTTTTATAAAAAATAAAATACATAATTGGTTTTTTAATGAAAAAAAAAAAAATCCGAAATGAAATATACATTTACACCCCCACTCTAAATTCCAATTATAAAATATCTACGAAAAATTAACTAGAATACGACGTACTACTTTTATCTTCGACTACTTCGAAATTTAGTGTTTTTTTATATTAAATTCCCTTTTATATATTTTATTTTATATTTTATTATATATATTTATATTTTCCTTTTATAATTTTTTTATTCATTTCTTCTTATCAGTATATTTAACATGTTAAATTATTTATATCGAAATGGCAGCCTTATGTTGGCTTCAGCACAACCTAGAGTTATATTTGAGTTCTTATTTAGACGCTCTAGCAGTCTGGTGTTGTAATAATGTTGTATTTCTTCCCCTTTTCAAAATTAATACACTATCTAATACAGCTGTAATGTTTGTTTATTATTTTGCAATTTTCTTCGTATTCCTCATTTTATGTTTTTTTATCATCAATTTTAAGAACAATTTGTTTTTAGGGAAAAGAACTCTTAAAATGAAATATTTACCAAAAAATTTGGATTAAATGTAACCAACGACCATTTCATAAAATATAATTTTATATGAGGTGATTTGCAAAACCAAATCATAAGTAAAGTAATTTATTTTGATGAATTAATTGTGCTTCAAAGATGTAATTTATAAAAAGCTTACTTTAACAGCTATACCTACCAATGCGATTTAATGGTAAAATTGGGTTAAACATATTGTGGATAGGATAGAAACAGAATGCTATATTGAACCATATGAGCCAGAGGCAAATAAGACTTTATGCAATTCAAAATATACTACATACCTACTCTAAAAAAATTAAACTTTGAATATCAACTTTAGTGTAAAAAAAAAAAACCAATAAGATTTCTTTTTTTTTTCTTTTTATTAAAAAGTTAGGAGAAATAATAGAATAACGGTAAAAAAAGGGAAAAAATTTTAAATTTCATACACACTCGTAAAAATGACATTACAAATTTCACAAAGCAAACAAATTCTATGCATATAATGGAAAAAATCATAAATAAGAGAAGGGTGAAAGCTCTTACTCATTAAAATTTTTCTTTAATGTTTTTGGTTTTTAAATATGACATTCAATGCCCCCTTTGTTAATACTTGCTATGTTTCTTAATATATTTTTTTTTAAATAGAACCTAGATATTGCAATATTAGCCTTAAAATATTCTGTATATTAATTTAATATTATTTCTGCCGTTCAATGTTACTGTAAAAGCCATAATAATAAAGGATCACAAACAAATCAATTTAATTAAATTTTAATGTTTTTTATATATTATAATATTAATATATCAAACTTTAGTTTCCTGATCTGTTAATTTTTGAACTTTGAAACAGTTTGAGAGTTTAAATTCGATCGTTATACTAAATACTTCATACATATTTATTTTTTTAATTTAAAGATTTAATCTGTTAATCTGTTAATTTCATAGTAAATAGGTGTATCACTTTTTGTTAAATGTATAGTTAATTACTTATAGATCCAGTTGTTAGCCGATGAATCACTATTATTTAACTTGAACACCTTAAATGTTAAAAGATAAAACTAATTTGACTGAAAAATTTTACAAAAATTGACTTGATCAAATCACACTTTTGGTTTGGAAGCAGCTAAATGTTGAGGTTTCTTCTTCCGCAGTAAAACGTACTTCTCTTCACCCATCTCTTAAAAATTTATAAAAGTTACATTAGAGCAAAAATAGAATATAATGCCAACATTTATGTAGCAGCTGATTCCACTTAGCGCACCGGCTGGTCACTAAACTTATTTTATATATACCTTATAAGGACGAACACCTGTTACAGAGATTAAACAATTAATGCCTCCTCTTAAAGTTTTTCAACGTGAAACAAGAAGTACGACAGATGCTCATTCCTTAACGGTTGAATGGCAAAACAAGGCTTATGGATATTCGTTTGTTATGGAATCAGTTAACAGGTAGTGTGTTTCTTAAAATTGGTAATTTATATATGAACGATCCTAAAAAATTTAAGAAGAACATTAACATCCATCTTAATGATATCGCTCAAAATCTCTTTATTCAACTTATTTCAAAATTCCCAAATCTTTAAGGGATTTTGAAAACTACTAGGAGTAGCTTAAGTGCGTTAAATTTCAACACAACCTAGTTGAAACCTTTACAATGATTCTGGGTAGCTTATGTCAGTACTTATAATATATTTTAATGAAATAATTATTTTAATATAATTAGAAAATAACATTTGAGTTCCGGAAAAAAGTGTAAATGGTAAACTAATGTTAAAAGAAATATAAAATTTTGACAATATGTTTTATGAATTTATTTTTTTTTTATTTTAGAAACAGACATTCATGATACAGATGACGAAAATATTGCCAATTGTTTGTATTTTTAATTCGTCGAAGTTTAATGAAGCAAAGAAATTTATAAGGCCATGGTCAATTTAAACAAATTTTTTTTTTGAATGAAATGAAAATAATAACCTTCAATTTAAAAATGAACAGAAATTGTAACATCAAAAATTAAATTTTTAAAGGGCTGGGCTGAATTCAAAATATAAACGTGCATTCACAATTAAAAGCTGAAAATGTATGTTTTCCTTTAACAAGAAATCTTAATCAAGATGCTTTAGAAAATGTATTTGGCATTTTGAGAAAAAAAAGGAGAAAATTTAAGTTTCTGGCATGTTTTAAATTTTAAGCGGCATTTAAAAAATTCTGCAAAATATATGCAAAGTATAATCACATATGATAATTGTAAGACGGAGATATGTGATTATAAAATAACTTAAATTGATTTGGAATTTAGTACGACGCTTGAAATTTCTGAAAGCATTTGTGATTTCAATATTGCACCTAAATATATGAACTTGGGTAAAAAAAAAACGCATTTTAATTTTTAAATATTTTTAGTAAATATGAGCATGTTGATAGGCAGTCAAACTTCTTAATATGTATGCACGTATATGCAAATAAAGATGTTTTTAAAAAATTAAAAAATTTATAAATATTAGAGCCATGATGGTAAACTTACATTGGTATGGTATGTGATTTGACAAAAATCCATTACCTAATCATGAAATTAGCATGGTAATTATGCTATTCAATCATTTTGTTGATTTGGTATGATAGAAAATTTAATCATCTTTTAATATAAAGGTAAAACAAAAAGTCTGGCAAAAGAGCTTTGTAAAAATACTTTCAATTGTGTATATTTCTACTTTAATTGTGTATATATATTACATAAAATTTTAAAATTAAACTTAAAATGTATTTATTATATACCTATGTGTACATTTTCAAATACGTCTTACTTTACGAATTCACCGCAATAGAAAAATTAAAAACATCCATAGTCATCCTTCATATAAGTATGTATGTACATATATGTATATATACAAATATCTAATAACTACTAATGTAAAAAGATGAAATAAATTTTCCACAAGTGCAACTTATTCATATATACCTAGTTAATAAAAAGGTAAAAAAATTTAAATATAAATTTATTTTGCAAAACCCAAATGTATATGCTATAAAAACATCCTTGAATTTAATATTTAATATTATATAGCGTTTAATTAGTCATAAATATATTGTTTGTCGAAATAATGTTACTTATTAAGTTTAAATTTTTTTCAGTACGAAACTTAAAAATCGCCTTAAATTATGCAAAATTTTCAATATTAAATGTTGAAAATTTAAAATGCATGAATCATGATGGATTATTAACCAAGGAAGTTCTTACAAAACTCCTCATCAACAAATGCTTAATGCAAATATGTAAAATATTATAAACTAAATTACTTAATATTTTTATAAATTAATAATCATATTGGACTTTAATAGCCTAAGAAACTAGTAATTTCTAAAATTAAATATAAATAAATAAGAAAAATCCATTAGTAAGTACCTAATTACCCAAAGGCTTTTTATCTTTTCGAGTTACAGAAATTTTTTGAAATATTTTTAAATATGTGAATAAATATTTTAAATTTTCATAATAACATATTTATAGGTAGTTCTTTTTGGAGTTCTTGTTTTAATTTAAAGTTCAATTTAGTTTTAACTTATTTCTGTATTTATCCATTTGGCGTATTTTTCCCAACTTATTTATTATCAGTGTACCCCTGTCATAACATAACTTCTAATCTGATCTGCTGAAGCTGGTATCAGATAGTAAATTTTTGTTTTAGTAAGAACATCCACTGTTGGTTGTCGTGTTATGGTGTACTGTTGAAGTTTTATTTGTATTTATTGTAAATAATTTATAGTTGTCTTTAAATTAATTTAGTTAGATTTATATTTTAAGTTTATGAATATTTTTGATTTAGATTGTAATTTAATTAATTGTCGATCACATTTAAAATTGTTTTATTAATTTCTTTTTATATTCTATCTTATTATTGCTCAATTTTTATGATTATGGGTTTATTATTTGTATTATGTATTAACAGTTTTATTATTAATTTATGTTTTTTATTTAATATTTATATTTATATTTCGTTTTTCTATCTACATTCATAATGAGAAAAACGTTTTATTGATGGCCTAACAAATACTTTTATTTATGCGTTTATTTTTTTATGTTTACGGAAATAAAAATAATATTAACGTATGTATATAGCTTATACCATAGAATTACTAGTACTAGAATGGCAATAGAGAAAAAATTTTCAGACAAATTTCAAAATTTGGTACGTGTACCGTTTGTATGTATTTACTAGTTTCTCCGCGATTCATTTCATTTTGAAAGTGAAATATAAAAGAAACTTTTAAGTACGATTTAAGTAAGATTTCAAAGTTAAAAGTAAATGAAAATAAATTAGAAAATATTATATTCAAAAAATTTGTGTGTTGTTGTGCTTTTTGAAGTTTTTTAAAAAACATTAAATTAAATAAAGGATTATTAAGTTGGGAAGAAAGTGTTGCTTAAAGATTTTTTTTTTATTTCTTGAGGTTTTACAAATATCAGCCGTTTTTTTTAAAATTATTTTAAAGGTATTTTCCCATGGTTTTTGCTTTCCATTTTTCATTATTATTAAGTGACCGTTCTGTAAATATACCAAAACATAGTATATTTTCGAATAGAATCAATTTGAAAATCATATTGTAATGCTAAATTTTTTAAATAATAAGTAAAATTTTGATTGAATAAAAAAAGGGTAAAGAAAAAACCTTTTAATTCTTTATTCGGAAACGTTAAGTTATTTGAAACAGAAATCAAAACCCTCCTTACGGTTAACATAAATGTAGATTTCATATTTGCAAAAGGTTCGTTCATATTTAAAAATGGCTAAAAATGTTTATATATTCACAAGATTATAAATACTTTTTGTTTTGTTAAAAAAATTATGATTTGTTTTTGATTTACTTATATTCATTTTCACGGTGAATAAATAAACCTACGATAAACCTTAAGATAAATCAAAATAGATATGTAAGTTAATTAAAATTAAACTAAAAATGTACTTGTTGGAGATTCCATTATTTTTAAAAATAATTGACTGCAATTTCTTCTAATATTATTAAAATTTTTTTCTTGATGTTTTGTTCATTTATATATTTAATATTAAAAGTAAATATTTAAAGTAAAAGTAAATTAAATCAAATAGTAAATATCTTTATTCGAAATAACTTACAATATACAAACTTCCCAATCCAAATGTATTTCTATGTAAAAATGTAAATAAAAAAACTAATGAGAAACTGCCTAATAAACATTCTCATTTACTCAAATTTAAGCAATGACAGATGAAGTAGCCGTACCATTTGTATACGCATATGAAATTGCATATGTATTTTTTTGTCTGAATACCTCAGGATAGGAAATCACATTAGAAGAAAAGAGTCGGGAACATTCTTTTGCCATTCTAGAACTAGTAATTCTATGGCTTATACCAATTGCCTACATATACATAATATTATTTCTTTTCAGTTTTAGAATACAAAAATTTTATTAATTGAAATATATAAATTATTTGAAAAAGTTTTAGGGAAATTAAAAATTATCATGGAGCTTTTAAAACAACTAAAAATTATAAATATTTATCCATATTTTTTTTCTAATAATTTATATGTATACTATATACCACAAGTATAATAATATATGTTATGCACAAGTTTTCTCTGATTACAATTTTTTATATTCATATAAAAAATATTATTTTGTTTGGCCATTAAGAAAAACACGACAACACTAAATATTCACCCAAAATTTTAACGGCAGATGTCACTTTAATTTTTTCTGTACTATCTAATTCTTTATTAAATGAAATGTCAAAAAAAATTTTGACAGTTTTTGAAAGCAAGCCAAACAAACAAGAAGTCAAAATATTCAATTTTCAATTAAAAAAAATATAACATTATAAAAATTTTTAGAAAAATTTGTGTAATAAAAAATAGTTTTCAATGGCTAATATACGCGCACAACAACAATATTCACTAAGATGGAATAATTATTTACGTCATATAACATTTGCATTTGATGATTTAAAGAGTAATGGCGATTTGGTTGATGTTACACTTTGCTGCGACGGTCAAAAAATAAAAGCACATAAAGTTCTGTTGTCAGCGTGTAGTGCATATTTTAAAGAAATATTTAAAGATAATCCACATCCACATCCTGTTATTGTTTTTAAATTTATTAAATTTGAGGATTTAAATGCTATAATACAATTTATATATCAAGGTGAAGTCAATGTACAACAAGATGCTCTACAATCATTTTTACAAACCGCTGAATTATTAGCAATACAAGGATTAACAACAGAAGATAAAACCCCCAAAGATACAAATGAAAATAAAATAACAAAAATTTTACCATCTACTATACAAACAATTCAAGGTGATAATATAAATACCGGAATAATTGGTGGAGCAACAACAACGACAACATATACCATAGATCATCAACAACCAATTTCAACATTAGCAGTAAAAAGAAGAAAAAGTTCAACGAATACAACAAAACAAAATGTACAAGCAGCATTTGCTGAATGTATAACATTTACAAAAGATGATGTTAAAGGAACAACAGAAATGCAATTTATACCAACAACTGTAAAAGTTGATATACCAGAATTAATACATGTCCCAGATATTAATCAACAAATTGTTAATGAACAAGAAACTCAAACAATAGACAAAATTACAGTTAAAACTGATAACCACCATCATGAATTTACAACAACAGATTATGAAATATTAGAAGATTCACAAATAATTGAAGATAAATTACAAAATGAGCAAAATATACAAATGAGTTTAGATCCTAATGATGAAGTTGCAATCAGTGCATTTACAACACAATCGGCTGCACAAACTGATAGTGATACATTAGAACAAAATAAAAATTCAACAAATATTGGTGGTAGTGCTGGATCTGTCAATAAATGGACAGAATGTTCATATTGCAAAATGACAATTACAACAGTTAACTTATGGCGTCATATTAGAACACAACATACACCTGAACCACCTAAAATTTGTGAAATATGCTCAAAACATTTTAAAAATAAATATAGTTTAAGGGAGCATATAAGAATAACACATGAGACAAAAAACAAATAAATCATAAAAAAGTACCTTTTAAAAATATTAAAAAATTAAATTGTATTTTAACTTAGACAAATAATATATTAATTTTAAATGTTTTCTTGCAATAAGATTTTAATTTTAAATAAAATTGTAAAAAATAACTACTTTTTAAGTTTAATTTTAAATAAAAATGAAATATACAATTAAATATGACATAAGAATTAAATATTCAATTGTAATTTATTTCGTAATTTACCAGCGATGAAAAAAATTAGCTGTCAAATAAAATAATATTCCTGTTTAAGCTTCATTATTTTAGAAGCAATTTATAAACTCATTCCCTAGCTTTTATTTGGATAAGAATCCCTACTTAATTATTTCCGAAATGTAAATTATAATAATAAGAATGGAAACAAAAATACACGTGCTAGATTAGATAAATGTTATGTTATTATTAATCAACACCTTTATTGTATTTTCCATCATTTTTAATCCACCAAATTCTTCTTATTAAAGTTCACAATCATTTTTTTTACATTAAATATGTAATTGTAAATTGCGAAATCTTTACTTCTATACAACTAATTTATGTTGAAATTTTAAATCATTCTTATTTTCCTTTTCTTAAAACGTAACAAAACAAATAATTTATATCCATAATTCCAATTAGATTTAAAATTTACACATGCTGATACGAATTTCTGAGTGAAAAAAAAACAATTTTATTCAATGCAAAAATTTTTTTATCCAATTAAGAGTTAGAATTCCAAAATATAGAAAAGGTTAGGAAATGAAACCTTCTTCAAATTTTTTATTTTTCAAAATTATCAATATCAATAAAAAATTGCTCCAAAATAAAACTTGTACTTACCAAAAGGCGGTATTCATTAACTATTAAAATTTTTACAAGTATTAAATTTTGTTTTATATTTTCTAAAATTATAAAATGCCAACAAAATATTTTCACTACTACATACACATTAAATAATTTTTCATTACTTTTTATAATATATATTTTAATATACTTATATATTTTTGTATAAAAAAAATTTATCTATTTTTTTTTTTTTCTTACATTCAATTTTGAAATTAATTCACTTAAAGAATTTACTAATAAATTTTGTAATTTATTCTTTTAATATATTTAATCCATTAATATATTTTAACTAATAAATTTTATTTATTTAATTTTTTCAAATAAAAAAAATATTTACAAAATTTTAATTAGCACACTTGCCTCAGCATAATTTTTTCGTCAAATGAAAATTCTTTTCAAATAAGAAACACCAAAAAGTTGACAAGTGTATATTTGAATTTGAGAACTGCCTGCCTGCCATATAAAATAAAGTAAAAAAACTTTATTTTTTACATTCATTTTCTTGTTGTGTTTAGTGTCATCTCCCTTAAAAGCTTTTAATACTTTAAAAAGCTTCATATGGCTATGAGACAAAAGCCAAAGCCAATTAAGAAAATTCTTTATTTATGATAATATTAATAACCGCCTCATGATTTAAATTTTGACACACGCGTGTTTTGACTTCCCTAAATCTCTTTTCTATTTCTCTCACAAACTGACAACTGAATAAAGTCTGAAAAAAACAGCAACACTACCCTCAGGGTTGTCGTTTAACAATTAAAAAAAGTAGCCGCCGTTTTTAAAAAGAATCATTTAACCTCAAAAGACAGCATAGTTACAAAATACCCTTTAGTTTATTTTTTTAATAATGCTTACTAAATTGAATTTTTAATGACTCATTTGTTGTTAATTTCATTTTAAATTATGACTAACTCTAAATATATAAATTACAAAAAAAAAATTATTTGTTAAAAATTAAACAGTTTATCAGAATACTTAATTTACATTTTTAGGTTTTATTAAATAGAAGAAAAATAAAAAAAAAATTTTTTTTAGAGTCCAAAATATTTAAAATGTATTTCACATTTCCACCTAACAATATCATAAAAAAATGTAACAGTTCAATCTATGCGTTTATATGTTGTTGATGTCGTCAGTTGTTATTTCTTTATTTTTCTTTGTCACTTCCTCATTTCTCCTAAAAAATAAGCTTAACAACGATTAAAAACTACAAAAACGCGGTTAACACTCGAAATGTTTTTTTGTTTAATTATATTTTTTCAAGTAAAAAAAACATTAGGTATATGTAAATAAATATCTACAAAGCTTAAAAACAAATTTGGAAAATATCTACAAACCTAGTTGGTATTTGTAATTTAAACTTAATAAATTCTTTGAATTCTTTGTTCTTAAAATAATAATCAATAAAAAATGATAAAATAAACAAAAATAATTTTTCTATTTTTATCTTGAAAGTCCGCGTTTAAAGAAAATAATCCAATCCTCTTCAAGAAAAACAATTAAATGTTAATATTACCGCACTCGTATAAAGTTCGATAACTGACAACAATAGTGTAAACGTAAAGAGCTTTTGAGCAGTATAACAATATGTAGTAATAATAACGGTTAACACCGTCTAAACGAATCCTAAAATGAATATTTTGTTATATTACATGTACTTTCATTTTACGCAGATTTTGGCAGAACAAACCAATATTAGCGTTTTTTTTTTAATCTGAACTGAGAATGAACTGTCAAAAAATAAATCGTGTTTTATTTTTATTTTGGCTCCGAGTGGGCTTTAAAGACATTTTGACATTTGTTTAAGATCTTACTTATAAAATATAAGTCAAAATATTTTGTTTATTTTAAGTTTTCTATTATTATTTAATTTTAACAATTTCTCTTCGATCGAAATTATTACCTTAAATAGAAAAAATTCAATGGAAAATATATATTTATTTGTTCATTTAAAACAATTCAAACTTATTATAATAGATGTCGTTATATGAAAAATGAATAACTTTTGATTTTTCAATTATTATTTGACATTTTAACAATTCACAATAGTAAATAAATGTCTGTTTTTGACATATGAACCAAAAACAAAACGACAGCTATGAAAAAAAGCGTCACGGCCACACTACACCATGAAAAAAATTACTCGTCCATTTCATCGTTTCTTTTATCATTCCTTGTTCGGGTTTTTCTTTGTAAGCTTCTGTAACTGTTTTAAATTGTATCTTGGTGATATAAAATTTAAATTCAATATTTATTCGTGTATAAAATTTTAATTTAAAAATACAATTGTTGTATTTATAATTGCATTGAAAAGTAATTTTAAATTATAAATTGAATAATATATTAAAATATTTTAAATAAAATTTTGGTTGGGTCTTCTCTTACACTCATTGAAATTCTAATCAAATCACGTCATAAAAAAAAACTTATTAATTAATTGGATTAAAAGTAATTTATTTTCTGTTTCTTATTTGTTTTTTTTTTTAATTTTGCATAAAAATTCAAAGTACATTTTAATTTTGTTCTTTCGTTTTTAAATAACTAAAAAAAAAAAAAAAAATTAAGAAAAATTCTTTATATATGGACGACGAAGTAATTTCAGTTGACAGCGAAGACAGCAGAATGGATATTGAAGATATCATTCCAAAGGATAATATCACGTAAGTTGTCAAAAAAAAATTTTTTATTCTAAAAAAATATCAAGTAGTTTTCAAATATGTGCTTTTTTTACAAAGAAAATTGAAAAGCTAATAGGAATTTAATTTATAATTTCAAAACAAAATTTTTCTTAAAACTATGAAAAAAAAAAAACAAAAAAAACAAAACAGAGAACGAAAAAATTTGAAGAGGAAATCAAGTATTGAACCAATAAAAACATCAACACCGTCGTCACCTTGGGGACAACAGAAAGACCGTAAACTTGTCCAATTGAGGGCAGATTCAAACTCAAGGTAAACATTGTCTGTATTTTTTCTCTAAAAAAAAAAAATATTAAAATCTCATACAAGTACAACGATATAACAATTCTAGACTATCTTAGACTTTCTAAGAATCTACTATACGCAGTATTACTTTAATATGGTTGAAGAATTTTGTGAAAATTAATACAAGATGGTCGGCCTTTAAAGGGAATTTGGATTATTCGTTTTTAATATTTTCATTAATATTTTGTTACTTTTCAAAATAAAAAGAAGTAAAAATTTATATATATTTTTAATATATATTTTTGATTAGATCATATTTTAACGGATATTTTGGATAATGAGTTTATTTCCTTTTTTCTGTTTTACTCTATTTGGTTCTGTACATTAATTAAAATTAAACTTTCTGTTTCAATTAAAAATTATTTTACAGCTTGGTTATTTGAAAAATATTGGAACGTTTATTTTAGGGTTAAAAGTAAACTAGTATAGTTAATGGTGTGGTATTTGGTGTCTGTATTTTAATTAATTTTTTAATACCTATCTAAATTCTATTGCACTCATAATTAAATTTTAATAAACACTTTATTTATTTTTTTAATGATTCTTTTCTTGAGAAAAATCTGATGTTTAGAAAAAAATTTCAGCTGTAAGATAAAAAACTGTAATTGAAAATGATAGTAACTTAAAATGAAGAATTAGAATTTAAAAATAACCTTCAATGGAAATAAAAAAAAAAATTTAATTTGTGCATATATTTGTTTAGTTGTAGGCGTGAAAAATTTATGTGTTTACAACAAATTATATATAAAATTTATATAAATATTCAATATTATTGAAAACTAGTTCTATATTATATTTGTTATAATGCGCAATTTTTTTTATATTTGGAAAATTCTATATTTAAAAATTCTACATTAAATTCTATATTTTAATGTTAGAAATATGAAATATGATAAAAAAAAACAATTACTTTATTCTCTTTCTCACCATGATCAATTTATTTTGCAACATTGTGACTTCGTTTTTATCTTGGTGTTAAGGATTTCACCATATTACATGTTCTATAAATTAAACTAAAAGAAAAAAAAGTAAAATAAAAGTAACAAAAATAACTACCCATCTCAATTAATTATTTAACAAAATTATGAACTGTTATTTATACCTTGAACACAATGATCGCAACATCGAAGTTGCAAAATTTCAAAAAACGTAGCTATTAAGTTTTTAAAGCACAATGCAAAGCTTAAAGTAACAAAAAAACTTGGTTTTGGCATTTTGGATAATCAATATGAACCTAAAATAAATATGTACAAACAAAAGTTTCAAATCCTAAATAACTTCCTGAGAAACTTGATTAATAAATATTTTTTATTAGATATGATCACGCCAGGTTTTGAACCTGATGTTCACAGACTTCAGACCTAATTTGAAATGCCGACGTTCTAATTACTGAGCCAACGGTCGGAATTTTCTTTGAATATTTTATTATGATAATAAAACTAAAAATCGCTAGAAGTAGATTGTTTCAAAATTTTGTAAGCGATACCTGGTAATTGCAAATATACATAATATAAAATGATACAGTATCTTTAATGATACAGCTTAAATTATAAAAGCACTTTAGTGCCATAAAAATGGTACTTAGTTCGAGTGACATACTAGTTTTTTAATATATGTACCTACCTACTAATTTTTATATATTTATTTATTCTAATATTATCAGCCTTAATTAAAAACTTGCTTTTTCTCTATTCGTAAAATTAAAATTGATAATGATTTTTTCATGCAAATTAAAACATTGTTTAAAATACGTAATACATTGTGGTACTACTTAATACACAAATACATTCTATTATAGAGAAATTTCTTAAGTTTTTTATTATTATTCCGTTTCTACGAAAAATAAATGTATAATTATTATTATTATTGTTTTTATTATTATTATTATTATTATTATTATTATTATTATTATTATTATTATTATTATTATTATTATTATTATTATTAATATATTTGTCCAGAATGAGGTGTAACAAACGCATTCAATTAAATGTGTTTTGTTAGATGTGTTCAATTATAAAAAAATAAAATATTAATGTTTTGTTGAATGTGTTTAATTTTATAAAATAAAATATCATAAATTATCATAAGCAGGCCAAAAAATATTTTATTTATTTAAAAAAAAAATTTTTTAATGAATTTAAATTGTTTTAAATGTTTATGAATTAGTTCATTTTAGTTTTTAAAACTCAGTACATTTTCTGGAAATTTTTTATAAATAGTAAAACATTTTGATATTCAAAATTTGGATTATGCTTCACAAGAACATTTCTGTAAAAAATCTTCCTTATTTTCAGTGAAAAACTAAAATAAGGGCGAAGGCCCAATGTACGCTTTGTTCCGTTGCTTGATTTCCTTCGAAAAGCAAATAAAACAAGCAATGTAATCAAAGCAATTACGAAATTCCCCTCATCCCTGAAATAAAGCCAAATGAAATACATCATAAAATTCAAACAAAATATTATATTTTTTAACTAAGCTGCTAAGAGTTAAATATTTTTATTTTGTGAAACTTTAAATTCTGAGATTTTTGAGCTTGTAATATTGTTATAAATATATTTTGTTAACATTTATTAGATGGTTTTATTTATAATAACTCGTTCATTAACTCACTTCATTATAAAAAATTACTAAATTTTTTATATAACCGATCATAGATTCTTAGATTTTTAAGAACAATTAACATACTTGTCAATTATTATTCAAATAATGTTTTATTATTTAAGACTACCACACCTGTATATATTAAAATATTTTTATATGCAGTGATGAGCTGAAACATTTCTAACAACCACCTCGCATAACTAAAACGATAAATAATAACAAAAGTATTAATATAAATAAAATATATTATAAGGAATATAGTATTACTTTTTTCAACATCTAAATTGTTTTGTTTTATATATTATTTATACACAGTGTTGCCACTTCAAAATTTTCAATCCGGTCAAATTTGACAGTTTGACTGGAAAACTTTTTAAAAAATTCTGTCAAAAAATCCAGTCAAAAGTTTTTAGAGTAAAATTCTGTCAAAAAATCGGTCAAAATAAAAATTTAATTAAGAAAGACTTAAAATTAAGTATGTATAATGAAACATGTACATAATTTCTTTGTTTAGATTGATTTATGGAGCGTTGCTTTTTATAAATTCGCAATACCTAATATAACTAATGATATAATGTGACCATGTCGAAGATTTATTTATTTATTATTTCAAATAAAGTAGTAAAATATTTATTTCAAAATATCAAATAAAGATTATCATAAACAAAAAAAGTTGTACTAACATTAATCAAAAACATTATTCCATAAATAAAAACAAAACTTATTTCATACATTAAACAAAAATTATTTCATTGCACCAAAAAAATATATACATATTCTAAAAATAAACTAATTAAAAAATTTCTTCTATAAAGGAAATATCCAAATCTTCTTCACTGTCGTTTTGGTATATATCTTTTTTACCTATTTTATTAATAACTTCTGGTGGTATTTTCATATTGTACCAATTTTCTTTTGGCAAATGATTTCTTATAACCAAAACAGCGTTAGTTAGTTTAAGCTGCATTCTATTTCTCAGCTTATTTTTCACTAAATTTAGTTGGCTAAAAATTCTTTCAATTTCAGCATTGGATATATTAAACCAATGCTTTAATTGCACATTTTGCCAAATCATAAAATGGATTTTCCCCAGTTGCGTCCTTGTAGTTAAAAATTTCACACCACAATAAAGTTGTGTCGTGAATATTTGTCCAGTTAACTATTAACAAAATAAATTATTCCATTGATTACAAATAGAATCAATAGTAATACTATCGTAATCAAATTCAGCGTCAACGAATATTTTTTAAAAATATTTAAAATTCTGTCAAAATCGGTCAAATAAAAAAATAAATCAGTCAAAAATCCAGTCAAAATATTTCGAGTTTTTTTCCAGTCAAAGAATGTTTTTTTCGGTCAAATTTGACCGGAATTCTGTCAAAATGGCAACACTGTTTATACATATTTATTAAAAGAATAATTTATTTAACATACTTTCAAATTTTCATCTGATTTTAACAATACACACTACTGGCTTTATTTTAACCAGCTTTTGACATAAAATTCTGAGTTTCACTGAAAATCGGATTTCCACAAATATTATTTGTTATCAAATAGATCTTTTTTCACTGTTTAGTATTTTCATTAGGCTGAATCCCTTTTCACAATCCGCACTAATTGAAATTATATTTACGATTTTTTTTGTCTTATTGTTGGTGAAAGTTTTTGATTTTCTGGCTCAATGTTTATATCAACAATATCTCTGAAATTATTTATATCAACTTCATATTTTATAATTATACAAATATTTTGCAGTTTACTTTCACCTTCCTTCCAAGGTCTAAAAATATTTTCTAAACCCAAAGTATTCGGACTCGTATTAAATATTTCTAAAAATTCAGCAAAAGAAAAATTGTTTTTTCAAAATCTTTTTTAAAACTTTTGTGTGTGCTTTTTAAAAGTTCATGTATTTTACTAAACTATAAATTAAATTTTGTTTTTGGGAAGATTTATGAAATTCATCGTCTTTTCAAATACAGTGTTATGAAACTTTAATCATTATATTCTCAACCATTGCCCCACATTTAATGGGTTCGTTTTTTAACTGTTTAGGTGCATTTATTGTTCGACTAATTAGTTTGTCAGCTTTATGTATTGTGATTTCTCTGCATTGTAATGCACTCGACAGCAATGAAAATTCAGACGAAACATTAATTATTATTGCTTCAATGAGAAATTTGTTCCTTAGTAGTCTTGCTAGACCAGTATACTTTCTGTTTACAACAAAATGTAGAAAAAAGGTGGGTATGCTCGTCATATAGCAACAGCAGTATGGTAAGATTTGTGAGTTTTTGTTCAAAATGGGAAATTTGTGAACATATTGAACAGTTAAATTTGCCATTTTTGATCGTTAAATATACATTTTTTTCTTGACACATCTTCAATTGCTTTTTATTTTAGCAATCTGGATTATTAGATGTGTTTGATGTCAGTTATATTTGTTGCACAATTTTTTTGTGTGGAAATTTCTGAGTAACTATCGAGACTATCTCCACTACTGTGCTATATTTCTAGCATGCGTCGCTTAAATTTGTTAAAAAATTTAAAAGTGTATTTTGGCTTTGCATTTTTATAGACTATTAAAAAAGTTACCTAATAAACACTTTTACACAGTATACACTTTTGGCTTTCATTACCAGGCACATCAATAGCCGTATAATGATTTTTTAACTAGCTTTTGACGTTTACTGTTTGTTGAACAGAGTTTCCTAGGCCAGAGTAAGCTGTTCGTTTCTTGTGATAACATATTGGCAATACTTACAGCACATTTTGCACGATTTTAATGTTCACATATAGAGTTATTTATAGATATTTGGAGTCTATATTGGGTATTTATATGTAAACTGTTATTTACATTAAAAAATTTATTCAAGTATTTATTGAAGTTTAACGCTCATTCATCCATCAATTTAAGAATTTTTCTTTTTTTGTTTTGCATAATTCATACTGATAAAAATAAACACATTCAAAGATATAATACAATTTATTTTAGAAATAAATTTTATTTTTTAATAAAAATATTGGATAATCATTTAATTATTTATGTAGTTTTATCTCAGTTGGGTTCAGACTAGTTAATGTTAACTAAGGTACCATAGGCAAATAAGGATTCTTCTAATAACTTCTAACTTTAAGAATTAAAATTAATTCTATTATTTTGTCTATATTTGTAATAATTTGGTATTTGTGTTACCTATATGATGGTATTCTATATCAATGATTTATATTAATTAATAAAATTATTTGTTGCATTTTTGTATTTCTAATATTGTTATTGATTTGAACTTAATGACCAATTGTAGCTGAGCCAAGTCGAAAAAAAAAGATATTTTTTTTCACTTTTCCTAGGATTTAAACCGAGCCGATAATAAAATGATAAAAGTACCGAATAAATTCACTAATATTTATTTAATTTTAGTTTTGAATCTTTTACACTAAAAAATTAACATAACAGTTCATATCGATTATGTAGGAAGTAATCATAGGAAGTAATTCAAATTTGTAATCAGTTAACTTTCATAATATTATTAAATATTTTTTTAGAATTGGCTTAAAATTAGGTTGTTTTAATGGAAGTCGAAGTTTTTAAAATTTTAATTGTTTTAATTAAATCTTATCGACCTGACTTCTGATTACATAGAATCAGGGAATATTAGTATTAGACATAGAATGCAAAAACTATTTAATATTTCTATTTAATCTTCTATAAATTATTAAAATTGAAAATTTTTTTACTTTTATTATGATTAATAAAAAAAAAAATTAAAATAAGGAATTATCATTCACGATTAGATTGCTTGTATTATTAATTATTTATTAATTATGATTCTATAATATTTTGCAATACATAAATCGCAAATAATTGATATTATTTAAAGTAATAAAGTGATACTTTCCATTACTCCGATATAATTTGGTTTTTACGATTTTTTGTAATACAAATTATAATACAAAAAACTGAGTACAGGTTAAATCACAGTTTTACAAAAAATCTAAAATATTTTATCCTAATCTTTTTTATTAATAATTTTTTAGGAAATTCAATTGATTAACTTCTTTGAATCAAAAATCGTCAGCTGTTATTTGTGTTAGTCATCATTTAAATATTAAAAGTTATAATAACTAGACAAGCAGTGCTGTGATTATTAACAAAGATCTGGTTTTTTTTTACTGACTCATAAAATTTTAATTTAGCTTTTAAATGCTTGTTTAAATTTTTTTTTTGTTTTTCGTTTTTATTTTTTAACATCTGATGCCATTTTATTTAATTTTGAATTAGCAGTCGGTACATATTTCAATATTTATTTCTATTTAAATATCTTAAAGAAGTTCCTTAGAATTTTAACTTTTATTTGATATTTTTTCAATGTTTTTCTTGTCTGACTTTTATTAGGCTCAAGTAAAAAACACAACACATTAAATTATAGTAAGTCCAAGACGTTAAGAAATTTATCTACAAATTTCTGATTATACGCTTTTATTTGCGTCATTTTTAAAGAATAAGTCCATTACACCTAAAATAAAAAAAAATAAACAAAAAAGACGTAAATAGAAAAGATCTCAATATCATTTAAATTTAATTATATATCTTGATAATTGATATAATATATATAATCATATGCTATAGCTATAATTACAAATATTTGTATATATGAAAAAATTTCAATTATTTTAAAGTAGGTATTAAGAGTTTTAATCAAATTGATTTGCTCATTTTGGGTTTGAATTTAAAATAAGGCAATAATTTTAAGATATTCATTCTTCATTATAAAAACTATATTCAACTTTATTGCAATAATAACTTTTTTTTAATGTTGGAGAGAGTATATGTATGTATATATATATGTATATATTTTTTCATATTGAAGGTAGTATATATAATAATTATAAGATTGGATTAGTATATATTGATTAGGTAGATAGATTGCTGGTAATTTTACTGAAATAACCACAAAATTTATAAACGAATGTACAAATTTATAAGTAATTCGCTGATTAATCTGTCATTATAGTTTAATAATGATGGAATTGAAAAAAAAGCTAACAATAAATAAGTTAGTTTAGAGGGAAATACTCTCTTAAAAAAAAAAAATATAAAATAGCCTTTAGAGTTTATAAATAAACTAAAATGAAATTTGAATGATTTTGTAAATAAATAAATTAACAAGGGAATATATGCATACAATATACTATTCCCAAAAATAGTAATATGCAATTTAAATAATTTTATTTATAAACCTTAAGAACAAGGTTTTTAGTGAAAAAGTTGGAGAATTTTTTTACGATTTTTCCTGATTTTTTACCCTTTTACTAAGAGTATATATTATAATACTTGATTCAATGGCATCGGTCCATCGCCTCCATTTATTACTTTTGTAAAAAATGGGTTAACTTCAGGTTTTGTCACTGTTTTGGAGCTGTAAGAGGTCGAAATTAAAATTTTATTATTCTAAGCTTGTAACTTGAATGTTTTTAATATAATGTAAAATTTAAACCTCCAACATTATTTTTTAACATATTGTGTTGAAGGTTTTTCTTAATTTTAAAAGGGGGTCATTAAAATTGAAGAAAGTGTCTTTTAGTTTTAACATTTTTTGCTTGGATAATACAGCTCCAAGGAAAATTCTAAATTTAGCTGGGTGGGGTGGCACAATTTAATTCCTAGAACTCACAGATTTTTTGGCGGAGGAAAGTGGTATTAGGTCCTTAAGAAACATTATAAGTGTGCTTAGTAAAAATTTCGGAATCCTCCCCATTAAAGGATAATTACGACCTAAAAGTAAAAATTTCCCATTTTTATTTAATCAGTAACTTAGTCACCAGTGTATATATTTCCAAAATTAAACGTTAACATTGAAGTTCCAACATTGCATTTCGACATTTGTTAACAGGTTTTCTTGACGGCATTGGGATTATATTCTAAGTATGGATTTTATTATCCATAATGAATAATAAATTGATGAAATAACTAAATTATAATATTATCAATTTATTTTTGTATATATTTATACAAATATATATTTATTGTTCTTGATTTATAATTTATTTTTTATTTTATTTCTCACCTTTTCTTATTCGAAGAATCAAGCAATAGAAGCAAAAAAAATGATTAAACTGACGACCGGTTAAAACTTTTAATTATACCAAAAAATATTTAGATTTTGTATATATATATGAATATGACTATATGAGTATATATAAACATATGCACAAAATAATGCTTTGCCATATTTTTAATTTGTTTGCGAAATATTTTGCTAAAATTAAACAAACACAAAAAAAATAACAAAAAATAAATAAACTTTCCGATGTCACAGTCAAATTTCTGCCAAAAACCTATATTTTTTTTTTTTTATTCTATCTTTAGATACATTTTGTCTATTTTTTGTTTTTGGTGTTTAATATTAATCAACATCATCATAATAATGATTATCATCATTCATCAACACAACAGTACTAATTTTGTTTTTTACTATTTTTTTTTGTCTCTTATTTTTGTTTGGTTTGAAAAATTCATAACTTGTCTTCAGTTGATGTAGTTTGTCTGGCCCTGGTGGTCGTTTGATTTACTCTTACAGTATTGCATAGTGGTATTTAAAATAAATTTTTAACGGTATACATAAATAAAAATTACGCTGTAGAAAAAACACGAGCGTTTCTTTTTTTTTTGATAATTTTTGATTCTGTTTTGTTTTTTTATCTTTTGAGATCGAGAGAAAAATAAAATTAAAATTAATTAATTTATATAAAAATATAAAATAATTTAAATTTAATTATTTTTTTTTTTTCAATTGGAGTGAGCCTTAAAATTATTTTAAAATTTTATTAAAAAAATAAAATAAAATTTTTGAAAAATAAATTAAAAAGTTACAATTTACAGAGTGAAAATGAGTTATTATAGTGAATTTATTCATCCTGCACCAAAAGGGTAATTAATTAAATATTTTTTTTTTAATTAAATTTAACATAAAAAATTAAAAAAAAAATTAATAATAAGTAAAATAGAGTTATTAGATTATATTTCAATAAAAAAGTTTACTATTTTACTTAATTTATATGAAAAGAAAGAATTTTGTTCAATGACAAATAAAATTTATATTGTGTTATATAAAATAATCTTCTTAGAAGTTTTTCAGTATTCTTATTGGAACATACCTATATGTATATTATAATATACGTAGTTTTAGTAAATTAATCATAAGTATACCGGATTAAGTTCAACAAATATAAAAAAAAAAGAAAGTTATCTGATGTTTCGTTTGTTGAATAAATTTTTAGATGCTAAATAGTTTCTTTCTTAAAATTAGAATCACTACATTTTATTAAGGGAATTTGCGAATTATATAGATATTTATTTAGTTTTCTTCTGTCTTTAAATTTATTTAAAAACAAATATCACAATTATAAATTAAATAAATTGAAATAAAATAAATAATTCAAGAATAAAGAAAAGACTTACATATACAATATTATAATGTTGTGCCAAGAATAAATTCAATATTAATATGTAAATTTGGGGCCTCGGTGGTGCAGTGGGTAAGCATTTGGCTTATTAACCGAGGGGGTCCGGGTTCAATTCCCGGTCAGGTCATACAATATTTAATTAAAAAAAAAATTATTGAAAAATAATTTTTCTTTACGAATCCCCATGGTGACCAAAAATATAAACAAAATAAATAATATAGTAGTTATAAATAAATAGAAAGTATTTAATGAGGGGTGCACAACGGGCCGCAAGGCCTAGGTGTAAGGGAGACTTGCTTTCCCATTTTTTATAGTCATAAACTTTTATAGTCATAAACGTTTATAGTCACAAATCTGTTAATAAATTCATATTATTTGATATCGTTTATTGCCACATTCAGATGTCACATCAATTTTTTTAATTTTTTTGATGCGGCAAATATTTCAAAAAATTTTTTAATTCCCAGCGACTTTAATGAGAAATATTGTAAATAAATGTTTGTTTTTACAAACATATGTCTTGTAAATTTTGTATGTAGTTTTAGCTTTGTATGTAAAAGGTTTGAATTTATGAATTTTATTTGGTTTTCTGGTAAATTTCTATTACAAGTGCAAATTTCTTATTTTTTTGTTTTCTTTTTGTTTTTGTTATTTCTTATTTGTTTGTTATTGAATTGTTTTTAATTTAGTTATTTTATTAGTAAATTACATAAAAAGTACGTATTAAATATATAAAAAGCTAATTTTATTGAACTTTTCTTTAACAGGAAACCTTAATTCTAATAGTTCGTTTATAGGCACATTGCACTTATAGTCACAAAATATTGTGAAATTTTTCATGTGACTACAACCGGTTTTTACTGTACTTACGTTTTCCTCACACATTAATTTTTTGACCCTTAAAAATTTATAGGATTTTTTTTATAATTTTTGATTATTTTTATGAATTGTAGTCTTGCATTGCTGCCAACGTTTATATAATTTTTTTTGTAATCATTTTAAAAAGGGTTAATGTACCACTAATGACCAATAATTTACATTAATTGCAATCAAAATACTTTTTTAAGCAATGTTAAATTTTTTAATTGACCAATTAGTTTAGTATGACATACAGTAAATTAAATATATATTCTTAAAAGAGATAACTTTTGACACAATATTTTAAAATGGTGAGTGCAAGTTAGTGCTTTTATAATTCTATTTTTTGGTTTATAACAATATAACTCTTTCCTTCAACTACATACTGATGCGCATAGTTTGTACATGCTAAACTATATACTGATGCCCATAGTTTATCAAAGTATAATTTGAACTTTCTTGAATTACCCTAATTTAATATCAGCGTAATTCCAAGATTAAATATGCACTTCTTCGTAATGTGCGTAGAAAGGATAATTATTTATAGAGACAAGTTCGAGCTTCTGTCTCGTGAATTTTTCGAAGCTTTGGAAGAGTTTTAAATTGAAGTGTTTTCCTTCCGATTATTAGAAAAAGGTTTTTGGGCTTTAGTGAGCATGTTTCAATAAATTTGCCTTTTCATAATTAATTTGAAATTATTGAAAAAACAACGCAAATAAAAACTAATAAAAGAAAAATGAACACAACGCAAAAGTAAATGTCGAAATAGCAATGATTACTTGTCCATTGATAACCTTTACCTAACTAGCAAAAATACAAATTTGATTGACAATTCGTCACGTATTTGCCAAAACAATGAATGTGCAAAATTGGCGTTTTGAGAAAAATAAGTTTAAATATTTTCTTGAAATTTGTAAATCAGCTTTTGAACTTGCATTTAGTGTTTTATTTAATTTGAATATAATATTATTGCAGATAGAGACTTTTGTGTTTTTGGCATATTATTCTTTAAAAAAAAATTACGTTTTTTAGTATTGCATCTCAGAATTGTTACAAACGACAAAAATTTTTTGACAATTAAAAATTACATGTTGGTTTACATTTGGTTTACATGGTTTACATATGAACTATGAAATATAAAATGTTGGTTTACACTTAACATATTGTATAGTCAGAACTCAGAAGTATTTATAAATAAAACTTGCGGAAATTTTTAAGAATTGTAAAAAATATTATATTTGTGGAACTTTGTATTGCTAATTTCAAAACAAGCTAAAATCTTAAGTTGTATATGAAATCAAAATAATTTCTAAATACAATGATTTGCAGTCCAATTGGCCACACTATTAGCAACAATTGGCAACCAAACTTAAAATTAATGATAGTTTAATCTTTTTTTATTGAATGTAATTAAAATTTTTGTTTATTAAAATTTTTAATCACGAACTCTTTTTACCCCCCCAAATTTTGAATTTTTTAACAGAAAATAATTTAAACAGAGCTGCATAAGAAACTTGCCACTTCAAAATGAATTTTAAAACAACCACATTGTAAATTTAAACGCGAAATTTAATTAAGTGACAAATAGTGTACTTCGAAGTTATATTAAAAAACTGTATTAGGATGATAATATCGCCATGGGACGAAATTATAGCCATTTACCTTAACTAAGTTTAAAAAGGGTTGGGTACGTAATCCCGCATTCCAAAATCCGACATGATGAAAATCCCGTATTCCCCCTACGCGGGATCAGGACATGTTTTTACGGGATTTTATATGGCAAAATTTTCTCATGAAAACCTGCCTTAAATATAAAAATGTATGGAAATGGGAAGAAATATTGTACACATAATTCTTTCAAAAAAATAAAATTACCATTTTTAACGTTTGTAAATTTGAAAAAAATCTCATTAAATTAAATTGTAAATAAATATATCGAATATGCAATTTGTTTAATAAAATTAGTTTATTATAACTTCGTTACATGTTATAATTTATTGAAACTGGTAATAGACCTTATTAAGAATAAAATTTGAACTTTCTGTAAGGTGGCACTAATATGTCAATTGATCTATCGCTTAGTACCCTATAATTTTTTTTTTTTTAAATTGTTTTATTTTTAAAAAAATTTTATATTTATGACAGAGCATTGCGTACATTATTTGTTAATATATTATTTATTATCTATTATGTATATAACGATCGAAGAAAAACACTGATAATTGAGCTTTTTTTTCAATGAAAACTTGATTTAAAACTTTTAAATAAATTTTTAATTTTTTTTTGTTTTTTTATGTTCTAATAAAACGGAATATATATTAAAAAGTTTTCTGGAACTTTGGCAAATATCAAAATTTAATCAATATGTTTTTTAAAATATGCATAAAAACGTATACGTCCTACTTTTAAAAACTTTATAAAAACTTAAAAGTTTTTTAAAACATTTTCATTTTTAAAAAATAATTCAAATGACAAAAATACAGGTTAACAATTTTATTGTTTCCTCATACAAAATTATCTTCTTACATTGAAATTGAAATACGTAAATGTTTTTTTTATATTCCTTACATAAATCAGCGACTCTCAAATAATATTATTGTTTTACTTTTATAGGCAATACCGGATCCTTTTTAACTATACCTACTCAATTTCAATTATTTTTTTTTAATTATAATTTGTAATCTTATTATTTGGAATATTGGGTCATTTCATTACATTATATTACTCGCATCGTTTTATTCTTTACAAAACAAAAATAAATCGTAAACCTTAAGTCGTGTTTTTGATTTTGGAAGTAATGGAGGAAGTTAATGAAGTAATGATTTTTGCGTAGACGTTTGCGTTTTTTATTGTGTGAAAAATTTTTATATAATTTACTCACAATTCCAATTATAGTAATACTTACAATTCATAAAAAGATTCATTTTATTTTGAAAGTAGTTGGGAAATCACTGTTTTATTAAATGGTTTCAAGTGTAAACCTTACAAAACAATGACCCTTTTTTGCTCGAAAGTACTATTATATGTCATAAACAGTGGTCACAACATTATTAAACACATTTATTGATTTTTTTTAAATAAATATAGAACAAATTGCGATTATTTGTTTTACTTGTATGACGTTTTGAATAATTAATAAAAAAATACAGAATTCAAAGCTTAGTCCGAAAAAAATATATTTTTTCCGGAAATTGTAAGAATGAGGCAAGGTGAGTTTAAATTAGAAAACTTTTTGAGTTGTATAATAGATTCTTGTCTTATAATTTCATAAATATGGTCATTCTATAAAAAATTTACAAAATAAATTAATTTATTACAGTTAGTGTATTTGGAAATTAGTTTTCAATCACGAATATACTCTTTAATTATATTGATTTTCTAAATATGTATTACACAATATCATGTAAAAATTTCATTGAAGCATTTTGATAAATTAAATATCTTTTAACTATAAAAAAGGTTGTTCAACTTGATTGCTATTATATTAATATCTGGTTTATTGATAAACAAATTTCATTGAATTAAAACATATACATACAATTAATAACGGTTTTGTAAGTTAGACACTATGAAAAGAAATATATATATAATTTAAGGATGTGAATTAATTAACGGGTGGTACTACATATTTATAATTTGGTTCAAATGGGCAGATAATAATTAATGTATTAATTTAAGTTTAAAAAAAAAAACATTGCTGTAATACAAATGGTTTAAGCTGTTGGGTTTCAATTGATCTAAAATTTGTCAAATGGAAAATACATTAAAAGTTATATAAACCTTCGCATACTTAAGTTAAACGCAAATGCTAAATTATGTAACACCGATACCTGTATAATATTTCAAAATATGTATATATATATTTAAACATTTCGCAAAAAGAAAAACAATTAATTTTTACGAGTAGTTCTTACGATTTTTGATTGCAAAGAACATTTTTTTTATATATTTTTTTATGTTGACTTTCCCCCCTTCAATGTTTATGTCGCTCTATATTTGTGGTAATGTTATAAAAAATTACTAAGATTGTATTTTGGCCTTTAAAGCTAACTACTCTTGACAAAATTTCAGTCATCCTCCTTTGTTAGGTATAGAGTAGAAGAAGAAGTTATATGACAGCTACTCGAACACACGGCACTACCCTAACTAAAGTTTGCACAAACTTTGCCCATAAAACTAAACTTTTTTTTGGCAAATTTTCAGACACCCAGCTTCAATAGGTATAGAGTTATGCTCATATGAAAAAAGAATTTGTATGGCAGGTACTGGAACCCGTGGAGCAAACTGGCTGGATTTCAAAAGCGATAACGGTTATTGTACAAAAACGAATTTGTGAAAATTTCAAAATCCTAGCTCCTTTATTTTTTAAGTTATCATGAGGACGGACTGACGGATGCACATAGCTAGATCGTTTTCTTTTTGGTTCTGATCCGATCTTTACTTTTAAAGTCTATTATTTCCTCTCCTTCTCTGCGTCACAAACGTATTGAAAAATTTAGTAAACCCCTTTTGACCTATAGTCACACGGGTATAAAAAATCAACGCTTTCTTTGACCCGAATTTCAAACGAAATTATCCAACACAACATTTAGGTGTATGTATTTAATTGCCGTCAAATGTTTTACTTTTTGCTGGCTCACTTTCAAAATTTATTTCCGTATTTTGTTTTGGTTTATTTATTTTTTAATATATTTTTTTAATTTATTAATTTAATAAAATAATAAAATAAGAAATAAAGAAAATCATAAATTTCAAATAAAAAAAAATAATCAAAACATTATATGTATGTGTATACATATGTGCACACATGTATACAAATAATGGATTAAGGTGACTCATATTGATTTGGATGGAAATGAATACAATGACATTTTGCAAATTATTCCCAAATAAAAATATAAAAAGAAAACAACAACAAAAAATTATATCAAGTTTAGCGACTTAGCGTTCTAATTTGAAATAAAAAAACGTCAACTTCCATATGAGTAAATATTTATTTTAAAATTACACTATCAGATTTTTTTTTTTTTTTTTTTTTGCGGAAATTTTTAGTTTTATTAAAATTATTTTTTACATATACATATATAGCTATATAGCGCTTTAGAGATCACCGTTCTAATTAGTATCGGAAAAGAAGGTGTTTTTTATTTAAATTTTAAATTTTACAGTTGCGTTGCGTCCCATTACATTTAATATTGTAAAATTATTATAAATACTTTTAATTTTTCTAGCATGTTTTAAACTTCTCTCCACCTTGTTAAAAAAAAAATATGTTCGTCTGTGGACTTCGGAGCATATCGCATGTTATAAGTAATTAAAATATTTATTTAAAAAACCGAATTTTTAATCATATTCATATTTTCATATAAATTATATTTACAAAAGTTAAGCATTTTCCGATTTTTTATTCCAGTTTTGTGCTCTTTTGTAACTCTTTATGATGAAACTTTTTTCTATAAATTCATTCAAGGAGACAGAGAGAGAGGAATTGGTTTTAATTTGCCATTTAAAATTTTTAATTGTAAGAAAAAAAACAACTTATATTTGTATATTGCAGCGGTTTCCAAACTATTGCTTTATTATATCATCAAAATACTTATCTTGAGTATTAAGCTAATTTTCTAATTCAAAATCTATTCAGAAAAATATGAAGAGAATACAGTATGTATACATCGTAGTTAATGTGACGGATGAAGTTATTTATTGCTCATTAAATATGTAATATTGTAATTTCATTTTAAATTAATTTTAAAGTCAAACTGGACTAAAGACTTAAATTTGTTTTCAGTTTATTTACTCATAACATAAACATGGCAAATGGTAATCGAAAATTGGCATAAAAAACGAAGCAAATGACATTAGAAATTTCGCAGCATTATTACAGAAATTGGTCATAATTGTCGTTGGAACCAAAAATCACTTAAATTATATTGTTTAAATTCAAGTTTTACTTAATTTTTTGCTTACTGATCCCTTTCTATCACTGAAAACACATCCAAATTTATCAGAAAAATAAAAAGGATTAAAAATTCTACTTTCGCTTTCTAAATATTCCGGAAAATATGAGCGAAAAGTTTGCCACTTACCAGTACATTAAAATTTCCTGAAATGTCGTTTAACTCTTTTTGTCAAAATTTAGCACAGATGATACTTTTTACTATTTGCACTGTTGCATTAATTTCGTGAATAACAGTAAAAGCATTAATATTCGTACCTTTTAAAATTCAAATTTTTAGAAACTTTAAAAAAATCCATTTTTTATAGAAAAAATATTAATAAATATTTTTTGGCTGAATGTACCAGCCGCCCAGCTTAATGTACAACTAGTGTCACGCCTACCACTGTTCAAGTATCGATGGTATGGTGTACAGTAACCTTTATCTCTTATTTTTAACTTTGAAGCTGTTATTATAAAGTCTGAGTCATGACATGATTTTCTTTATTTCTAAGCCATCAGAAAATTAAAAAAAAAAAAAAATTCATAACCTAAAAAGAATTTTTAAGTGTGCTAGCAATTTTTACTTTTTATTATTCTTTTGTTATAGTAATCTAGAGATGAAATGAAAATAGATATGAGTTTTAACGACTTATTAAGTTTTTTTGGGGCTTTAATCAATGATAATCGGAAAAAGTCTAACCTTATATTAAACTATTTAGTGAATCAGCGTTCAATAAGTAATTCTAAAAATAACAAAATTATAATTTTTTTATTGCTTTGTTATTAAAAGATTCATAATAATAAAAAAAAAGAGTTTTTAAATCATTAATTAATTCGTGGGAAAATATTCCTTTGTTTTTAAATTGATTGAAAACGATTGTTTTAAAATAAAGCATAATATTGGGTTTAAAAAAGCTAATTTTTACAAATTTATTGCTAATTGTATACAAAAAACGTGAAGAAAACATTTGTGTTAAGAACTTAAACCATCTTAAGGGTGTTCCAAAATTATCATAATTTTTTTTTTATATAAAATTTGGAAAAATTGCAAACAAATCGACAGGAGCCTTATGATATATGTGCTATGTAATAATTCGGCTTTACTAAATCCCGCTTTCCTTATAGAAATCCCGTTTTTTTTAATTTTTCTTAATTTGGATTTTGAGAATGGCAGCCCTTGTTATATTTATTATAAATGCTTTGTTGTAGACTTATCGTATATGAAAAAAAGTTAGGTAAGATTTTAGAGTTGGATACAAAATCGGAGTATTTTCCCCTTTTCCAGAATATTTATAATATATGTATAAGTGAAATTCTGTATTAAGAATATTGATTTAGAAATTAGAGTTCTTTCTTTTTCCAGAATATCTATCGCTTTTTGTAGTTTTTATAATAGAAAAACAACTGAAAAGCGGTTTTTGACTTGTCGAGATTTTGGAAAAGCGGGGTTTTAAAAAATTGGGATTTTGTGAAAGAGGGATTTGGTAAAGCTGGATTTCGTGTCAGTCCCATATTTTTCAATTATTAATTTAATAAAATACACAATCAAGATAAATAGGTACATGTGTTACCTTATGTACATGTAAATTTCTCTTAAGTTAATTTTCATATCAATTTAAAATGAATTAATTTGACAAAATTATGTTAATGACTTTCAATTTACTTTCAATTATTTTTTTTTTTTATAGTGCCCACGATAATTGTTGATCGTTCTAGTTTTTTGGTAACCTCAATCGATTTAATTAGATTTTGGTAATTTCTTGTAAGTTTTGAAAAAAAATACAAAATAAATTTGTTAATTGGTTTAATATTTGTCAGTCCATCAATATTTAAATCATTTTACCGAAAGTTGTTTATATTCCTTTTAATAAACCCAATAAAATCAGTGTTCGAATAATTTGATTAATAGGGGTTTACGTGTGGCAGCAGCCCTTTTTATGAAAATAAAAAATAAAAGCAGCTTTTTATCGAGAAAAAAGGAAACTTGAATTGAGTAAAACTATTTTTGAAATTTTTTTATACCATCAGAATTTTATACGTTTTGATTTATGATCTACTTTTTGTTTTATGTTTAACCAGACTTTAAGAACTTATGTAAAAATATTAAACTTTCTTCTGTTTTTTATTATTTTTATTGCCAACTATTTTATAATTATTAAAAAAAAAAAATAAACTTTACGTGTAAATTTGGGTCACTCAACTATAACACACACACACAGGCATATATAGAATGGTTATTATTTTCTGCCTTTTTTGTTCTTTAACCTACCATTATTTATTTTTAGTTTTGTTTAGGAATGGATTTTCCTAACTATTACAATTAAAGTTTTCCCGCATCAACCAAAATTAATCAATAGTAAAATTTAAAAAATTAAGGAAAAAAAACAAAGAAAAAATTTAATTGAAGTTGAACGAACCCTGAATTAATTGACTTGGCTTGGTTTTAAATTGGAAAATATATTGTTCTAGAAATAATCGATTTACTTTTAGGTCTTTTAGGTTTAGTTAATATTTTTTATTTTATATAAATTCCTTTTTTCAAACTAATGCTTATGAAACACACGAATCTCTTAATCTTATTTATTGCTTTGTAATTCAATTTCCTTATTTTCATAAACTAACGAAAAATCATTTATTTCATATTTTCTTGGTGCCAAAGTCGCGAAAATTAAGTTCTACTATTTTTCAGTTTCGTGACTTTGGCGGTAACCCGACGATATCAATTCTTAAATTGATTTTTTCTGATACTTTAAATTTAGAAATATAATTAAACATATATTTTTATAAACAATTAGTATTTCAATTGTGTTCATGTACCTACAAAGGGGCAAACATAATATAAGATGTACGTCCGTCCTTTCGTACGTTGCTTAAAACCAAAAGGAGTTACGATTCTGAAATTCCATTTCATGGAAGAGCTGACTTTACTATTTAAATTTAGCCAGTTTTCTCAACTGATTAAAGTCGTTGTAATACAACTTCTATTTTTACATGATTATTACTTTATATTTAATAAAGCTGATAGTTGATACAAAATTTGATTAGTCAAATAAAATTGGTTCGAGTAGTTGCCATACGATAAGCATAACTTAATATGTAATGAGCAGAGTATCCGAAATTTTGTAAAAAATAAAACAGCTTTTATAGTCAAAATACTGTTGTATGTAGAGATTCCAATTGCTGCCATTCAATTTATAAATTTTTTTTACATAAGTAAGCCCAATAAATTGTGTGTTTAAATTTTTTCTGAATCATTAAAATGTTTATATATATGATTAATCTTACAATGTTCGACCGGGATTATCCCTTTACTTTACATTAGTTGTTAGTTGGTTAATGATATTTTTCATTTATAATAATTTCATGTAAAACCACCAGAACGGAATTTTAAATTTTTTACTTAAATTTCTTTTGAAACATCAATTGTGGTCAACACATAAATCTGAACTTGAAAAAACAAACTACAGAAATCAGAAAAAATGAACTTGAAAAAACAAACTCCAGTCTTTGAAATCAATTGACCTGTTTGTGGTTTATTTTAGTCAACCAATGATTTAACATAATCCTAAACAAGTAAAGTTTTATCCATTTTTGTTAACATTTAAAATTTTGAAGAAAATACTAGACGCGATTTAAAAATTTAGAAATGATACCAAACTGCTATCACGTCGTATTAAAATTTTTTAAGAAAGGCCTAACGTCTAATTGACATCACGGAAAATAAACAACATCACATCAATATCAATAGGGGTGTTTATGTTTAATTATCTTGGGTAAACTAAGTTATATATGCCATAAATTTCAAATTTTTTTAAAGAACATTTTTTACGGGTATCATAAAAAAGTCAAAGTAATGGAGCATGAAGTCTCTTATTATTCTCATATATAATATTTTCATCCGAACGTATATATTTTATAGGTGTTATTGATAGCAAATTGTACATTGATTTGTGTGAGCTGTCATTTGGATTACTCAGGTTAGAATCGAATTTATGATTGATATATGTATACATTGGAAGGAGTAAAATTTATTTTCTCCTGCCGCCACTACATTAAAAATAAAACATTTTAATTGAATTATAACTAATTTTTATATACTCTAATTGTTTGTTATATAAAACAAATATTTTCTTGTAAAATCATTTCCCATCACATTTCTTTTGTACCCAACCTTCAAAAAAAATTTTATGTGCATTATTTAATTCATATTTAAAAAAAAAACAATAATAGGTGACGGAGGTCGGAGAATAATTTTTATATTATTTTAACAGATTCAAAAAAAAAAATTAAATAAGATACCAAATGGCAAACTATAATTAAAAAAAAATTCATGATTGGCACGGGTAATGTTTTTTATATACAATGTTCTCCATTTTAATTATACAAATATTTATATTTATATTTAATTTTAGATTTATTTTATTCAAATCACATTTGATAATTAACGTCATATGACTGTTAGATTATTTTATCGTATTTTATGATTTGAATTTTCCACTGTGTAAAACAAAAGTTGTAAAAGTAAAAAAAATTTTAGTAAAACTGAAACTATAACTATGGTGAAACTTGTGAAGAATATTTATAAATTTTTATTAATAACAATTAGCTTTATTAAATTAAGATGTATACATATACAGTGATGCCATTTTGACAGTATTCCGATTAAATTTGACTGGTAAAAATATTCTTTAACCGGAAAAAAACTCGAAATATTTTGACTTATTTATTTTTTTATTTGACCGCTTTTGACATAATTTCGTTTCGGAAAAAACTAAAAATTTAGTTATTATATAGGTAAAAAGGGTATATATGAAAACGGTAGTGAAGAGATATTGATATTTCCTTTATGGATGAAATTTTTTAATTCGTTTGTTTTGAAAATATGTATTTTCAGATTTATTTATGTATACCGTCCGTCCTTATATAGATTTTTTTTGTTTAATTTATGAAATACTTTTTGTTTTTTTTTAAATGTATGAAATAAATTTTGTTTTTGTTTATGAAATAATGTTTTTGATTAATATTAGTACAATTTTTTTGTTTGTAAATAATCTTTATTTGATATTTTGAAATAAATATTTTGCTACCTTATAGATGCAGAATTAAAATCATCATTATTTAAATTGGGTATTGCGAATTTATAAAAATGTAAACAAAGAAATTCATTATTATGTACATGTTTCATGTATACATACTTAATTTTAAGTCTTTCTTAATTAAATTTTTATTTTGACCGATTTTTTGACAGCATTTTACAATTAAACTTTTGACTGGATTTTTTAAAATGTTTTCCAGTCAAACTGTCAAATTTGACCGTATTGAAAATTTTGAAGTGGCAACACTGTACATATATTTAGTATCTATATAAGAACATAATAATATTATTAAATTATAAATTTATGTAGATGAACTGTATACTCACGACATCAAACCATTTATTAATAATATATGTTATATGTGTGTCTTTTGTATGATGAAATTTAGATTAAGTCAAGAAAAAAATATAAAAATCAACATAATTAATGAAATAAAAAAATTATTTTACTATTGTAATAATTTTAGTAATTTAAATGCAAATTTGATATGACTTTAAGATGTTCATATTTTTGGATATCGTTTATAGGTTATTATAACTAATAATTTAGTCTATCGATATAGCGTGAAGAGCATTAGATTTATTTTAGTTATTTTTCAATTGTATATTACAATTTTATGTTATATATGTTATATTTTAAAATTCGGGTAAAATTAATAATCTTTATACACATAACATATAACTATTGAAAAATTTACATTTACATTTTTTATCCGTCAGTTTGTTTGTGCGATAATTCAAAAAATAATGAAGCTATCAAATTGTGAAATTCATACAGTATTGCATATTGTCAAGAATTGTATATCATAATATTACCAAAATTAGACGGAGATGCATTATGAGCATATGTCTTTTAAACTTATAGTAATATATACTTTCATATTTTCATTAAATCTCTGAATTGGAGTAGCGTTTTGTTTAGTTGCAATGGAACATGTCTCCGAAGTTAAAATAAAAGTCATTACTACTTTCATATAATGAGTTAGTAGCACACTCGTGAATTTATATTTATATATATATATATATATATTTTATTTTATATAATTTATATTTATTATATTTAAAAAAAAAAATGTAGTTGCTGTGGTTTTAATGTGATTTTGAAATTTTTTTTTTATTTTTTAATAACAAATTCCAATGTCACATAATAATAGTGTTTTCTGAACGATTGATTTTGAAACTATACCATTTTAGTTTCAAAATAAGAATAGTAAATTTCTAAATGAGATTGAAATGGTAAATTTCATTGTGAGGATAACAAATTTCAATATTAGAATAACAAATTTTAATATGTATAAGAATTTTAAAAATTAAAATGAGATGTAAACCTTCGATTATTTTCAATAATTTTTGAAATTTAATAGCAGACTTGCAATTTGCAAATATGTTTTTCTTTTATAGTAAAATTGAAAGGCTAAAAAAATTTCTACAAAAATTAAAAAAATAGAAAAATATTATAAAAAAAAGCAATTACATGCTGTGTCTAACATGAATGGAGATTGGCGACAACTTGCACGTACGGTTACGTTCCATAATCAACGGCATATCGTTGCATATCAGAGAGAGAAACCCGTGACAAACAAGGAGTGAGAAAATATAAAAAAAAATTACAGAAATTCATTTCCATATATTATTCTTTCGGAATGCATTACATTGGCGGAATTCATCGGTGCTATATTTTAAAAAAATTTAATTTTGTGTTCAAAAACAACAATATTAAAACACTTAGATTTAAATATTATAGAAATATATAAGCCATGAACCTGAAAAGGGAAATTCCCAGAAAGCAAACAAAAGAGAAAGGAGTTTTGAATACCTTTTAGAATTTCAGTCCCGAGATAAAGCTTTAATCCTGCTGAAAATGTTTGGTCTGTGGTAAAGAGTTGGCGTGGAAAAAAAGCTATCAAAAAAGTTGTAATTTATTCATTTTATATACCTCACCATAGTTTTATATTTTGGTTTAACATTGTACCATTCAATTAATATGAAAGTTATTTGCGTGTTTAATCGTTATTAGCAATATTTGTATTTTTTTAACGAAATAAAAATGATTTATTAATATATTAAAGTAACTATCTCTTTCTCTCTAAAGATGAATGACTTCAAAATTATGAATATTGTAATTTAAAACTTGAAAAACAGAATTAACAATTATGGGCAGACATGGGTGGCGCCTTGTTTTCTAAATTTGAGAGCTTTCTGTACAAAACGGTACAGAAAGAAATATAGTATTTAATTTGTTACTTATATATATACATAGCTATCAAAAAAGTTGTAATTTATATATACATATATATGTTTATTTATTGAAAATTTGATGTTAAAAAATTGTAGAAGAAAACTTAAATTTTCACTTATACAACAAAAAACAGGCGAACCATAACTATAGTTAAAAACTATAAAAGTAAACAAAACTTTGGTGGTACCAAATCAAAGGTGACCATATTAGCATTATCAAAATTAAGAACATATTATTTATAGCTTGCATTTAAAATAGTTCAAAAGTACCGAGATTATTTACCTTTGTTTATACAAATAACCCTAAACCTGCTAATCCGTAATTCAATTCGTTAAAAAAATTAATCTCACATCTGTATTAATTATATGCTTATATTAGATAACGTTTTATGTTTATCTCTATTTAACTACTAATTTATTGATTCGGAATTCAAGGTCTAACAACCTAGCAAAGTCTTAATTCCCATTATTTATTTTCATTATTTAATATAATGTACTATATATACTCGTTGCAATGATGTATAATAATTTTGCATGTCCCACAAGATTAATTAATTAAAACGGTAACCTCATGACCAAAATTCATAATTTCTTTTAATAATTATTGTAAACATTTATATGGTATGTGTATGTCATGATCATCACTAAATACATCATTACACCAATATAATTTAATTATTATGCGTACTGATTTAATCTTATAAATAACTTTAACTTATTGTTTATAAAACTCTAAACTTTCTAAATCATGAATAGAAAATTATAAAAAAATTGATGAAATTTTTATGTAAAATGTCTTATCGTTTTGTTTTTTTTTGCATTTTGCGCGCGCGCTTACCTGTCTATCTTGTTTTTTTTTTTTTAACAATCATTTACGTTGAGCGATTCAATAGCACCATTATGACAGTCTAATAGTTAGCAAAAAATAAACATTTTAAATGCACAATTAATACCATTATTTAAGATGGGATTTATTACTGAATTGTTAATACTCGATTTCTGTTCAGCTTTTTGTGGTATTGTTGTTATGGAAAAATTATTTTAGCACACACCTTATGTATAATTTTTAAATATTATGAATAGATATGATAGATGTAGTACATTATTTTTTTAATTTTTTAACTATAGCTTAGGAAAAATTTATAAGTTTTAAATTATTTTGTTCAGTTTTCTACATTTTTTAACAAATTTGATAATTTTTTGACTTATAAAAAAATAGTTTTACCTCAATTTGATATTTTTTAATGATCAAATGATCCCATGTGATCGTACATTTGGAATAAAAGCTAAAATTTCCGCATATACTTCATAATTTATGTTTGAATATTATTTGTATTTAGGGCTCAATTTAATAAAACTTAGAGTCAAATTTAAGGTGTTAGATTTTAAAAAATGACTCTAAGGAAGTAAATAAATTAGTGAATCAAATATTTTCAAGTAAAAAATATATTTTTAAATTATGACATCTTACAAGTTTTTTGTTTATAAAAAAGTATCTTTGAGAAAAAAAATTATTTTTAAAAGTTAAAAATTTGTCGGAAATAAAAGATGATTTTAACACATTAATTAATTAATTTTAAACAAAAAAATGGTGTCATTCAAATGAATCTTCTCAAAATGAAAAAAATAATAATATTATTTTCTTGTTGTTCCAAACAGTTTATTTCTAATATGAAATAATATGAAGAGTGCAGGCAAATAACAATCAACGTCACTTTTTTTAGAAATTGCGAAAATTCAATTAATATTTTCAAAGACTTCTTGCGTATAAAAATGTTCTGAAAGTGTCTGTAAACAAGCTTCATAATTAATGTTTATCCTATTCTTAAAGAAATACAATACAAAAAAATTAAAATAATTTAATATTTTCTTATTTTATTTACAAAAAAAAAAACTTAGTTTCAAAAAAATTCAGTTTTGTACGAAAAAACAATCAAATATTAAAAATTTAGGAAAAAATAATCAAACAAAAAATAAAAACATAAATAGTTCAAATTAAGTAATTCATTAAGTTTAAATTTTTATAACGTTAAAACGTATGGATTTGCTTAATTATTATCGTCTGTGTCCGAAACTTGATTCGAATGCGACAGTGCTTCAAAAAACCGCTGCGCTTCGTCTCTGCAAAATTCTTTAAGTACCATTAAATCATTATATTTTCCAGATGAAAGTGGAATTAGGCTAGTGTAAGAAGGCTTTAAATTTTGTGAACTGTTACCAGTATTTTTATATCTGATTATGTACGAATTCCATGGGCCGTTATATGTGTTTCTTAATTGGAGTGTCCGACTGTGTTCCTTTGTTATGTAGATTTCAGAAATTGGCCTCGTTGCAAATGGAGATTTTTTTTTATAATGATTATTTTCCAAATAACTGCCCCAGTTTTTGAAAATATCTTGTTTACTTTTAATAATGACAAAGGGCGAGGGTTTGACCCGTGAAGATTTAACATGATCGTTCCATTCATCAGGCAATTCTATTTTAAGATTTTGTTTTATTAATCCCATATTTTTGTCTCATTCCATGTAACTATGGCCTCGAACGGGAAATGTTATTTTAAATTCCCGTTAGAACATTTTTATTTGTAATAGTCAAGTCAAGTCAATAAAAACAATTCAAAATTTGCCATATTAAAAAGAAACTGACATTGATTGTTTTTTCCATTAAAACTGTGACATTGATTGTTCTTTCCCTGTACAGGAAATTTTGAACAGGCTAAAACTTTGATCTCGTTTGGTTTTACATTATTTATTGTTGATAGAACGAAAGATCTCATTTTTGCCTTTCCAATGATACCCATATTGCATTTTCGAAAAAAATTGACATTGATTGTTATTTGCCTGCACTCTTCATATAAAATCAAGCTTAAATTAGAAATAGAAAAGCTTGCTAAATAATACCTTATTATCAATTCGTTAAATAAAAATTAGCAAAAAAACCTGTTTCTTATTTTATTATTTAGAAATTCTACATTCTTTTTCTTCAATGCTACAGAACAAATAAATAAATACTGTATAATTTTAATAGGGATCTTGGTGGCGTAGTGTTGAGTTCCTGGTATGTAAATCATGAGTGGCTTCTTGGCGATTGTAAATTTTTATTAACAAAAAAATTGCTAAAAGTAATTAAATCTCCTTTTCGACTAAATATTATAATATTATATAAAGTGCTTAGTATAAGAGTTCCTGGTATGTAAATCATGAGTGGCTTCTTGGCGATTGTAAATTTTCATTAATAAAAAAATTGCTAAAAGTAATTAAATCTCCTTTTCGACTAAATATTATAATATTATATAAAGTGCTTCCCGGATAACGGTGTTCCTTATAAACGTTTTTCCCATTTAAATAATATAGAAATTAAAGCAAAACTAGTAGGTACTTCATATAAAATGCGTGCAAATTTTTTTGCGCAAATGCGTCTCGCTCAATTGCAAAGTTCTTTTAATTATGCCAATAATTTGAGTAATTAAAGGGCGATTGTATAACTGACTTACTCGCTTAACTATTTCGCAATTAATCGAAGAGCACTGTAATAGAATTAAATAAAATTTAATAAAAATTAATGGTAAAAATAATTTAATAAGAAAATTTGATAATATTGTATCAAAATCAATAATAATAAGTATAATATGCAATATTAGTAAAAAAATAATTAAATAATAGTATAAAATAAAATTATCTAAATAAAATAATTAGTATTAATATAGAGAGTAGCTAAATTAGAAAACTGGTTTGCAATATAAAAAAAAATTTATTACATTGAGTTAAAATTGTGGTTATCATTATTCTTCTATTCCAGAAACTTTGAAAACTCCGCTTATTTCCTTTAAAATACAAACATGAAAAAATTCAGATTATATCATTGTTTTACTTACATAAATAAAAATATATAAGTTATTATATGCACGTACCACTAAAATTTGGTTTTAAATATAGAGTAAACATAACATTTAAAATAAAATGGAAGAAGAAAGTTAAATTTTTGTAAAAGTTGTATTTAAATTTTAAATCCTTCAGTATATAACTATATTACAAAATAGTTTTTATTATTATTAGGAGAGTCGTGACAGTTACTCGAACCACCACTTCAGTTCATATACGATTTTTGAATTATTAAGAAAATCGAGCAGAACTACACAACATTAGACAACACAGCTGATTGACTTTTGTGCTGTCTACTTTTTGCTGTTGTAAAGATGTTGTATATCATAGTATTACGAAAAAGTATCAAAAAATAAAACTTTTATGAAAAAATTTTTTTTTTTAAATAAAATATTATTACGCATAAACATCATTCTTACCATCACCATAATTACCGTCATCATCATATCATAATAATCACCATCATCACCATCATTACTGTTGTGTTTATCATCATCACTATAATGCCCATCATCACTATCATGACCATCATCATCATCATCATTATCATGACTATCATTATCACCGTCGTCATTATTATCATCATTATCACTATCGTCATTATTACCATTATCTTCATCATCATAAAAGTAAACTCAGAAGGTGGCATTGATCTAAACTATATATACTTTTCCATATCTAGCTTGCTTCCTTTTGCTGGGTGCAAACACCGTACCAAAATACTATTATACCTATTTTAATTATAGGTTAAACAAACCCTTGATTTGTTTCTTTACTTGATTTTATTTTTAACATGAAATTCCTCATTTATCAACAATTATATTAATACAACTGGTCTTAAGCTGCTGTAACGTTTGAGTTGTCACACAGAACTTTAATTACGACTGTTTTTAATGGGAATACTCATATTTGAACATAACATAAAATAAAAATTAGGTTGTGTTTTGAATCAGGAAAGAGAGACAACTTTAGGTTGTGTTTTGAATCGGAATAGCGATAGACAACATTTTTTATTAAAATATCACACTAAAAAAAAATAAAATATCGGGATCCTTTCCACCATATTAATATATACAAAGAATTTTTTTTTAAAATTAACAGGAAATTGTAAGAATTACACCTACATCTAATTTTTGATTTCGAAAACGCGTAAAAACGTTTAAATGACTAAATTTGTTTTAATTTTCGATCTGTTTCTTTTATTTAAATTTAGTTATCTTAAAATATTATTTTAGAGTTCATTGTTATAAAACCGAAAGGTTATTGAATTTAATGAAGGTTAAAATTAAAATGAAAAAATATTTCATAAGTTTTATATGCAAATGGCTTGCACTAAATGTTTAAATAATAGTAAACGAAAAAGTATATTCAATTATTTACCTACACTATATACACTTACACAATATAAATATTATATATTAACATTCCTAAATAATTACAATTTTTTTTTTTATAAATAATATAGAGTTTTATTATAGTCGTTTTTATTTTCATGGACAAATGTATAATAACTACGGTTTTATTTACAAATATTCTTAATTTAAATATAAACTGTAAATTAAATACATATACTTAATATATCAAAGATATATTTTTTGAATATCATAATACGTACATACTTTGAATATGGGAAGAATATAACAAAACATATATTTTTACAAGGACCATGTCCGCTTTTTCAATATATTCATAACTAACCATTTATATATTCTTAATATGTCAATGATATATTTTCTGCGGAATCGAGCCCGCACCCCCTTATATCGTTTATAAACATAGTTTTAATCAACATATTTTTTTATGCCCGAAAAATATTTCCAATATGGTTATATGGGATCTTTTACAAATTCAGAATATATACACCAATTTATATATTCTTTATACATTCATATGTCGGGAAGTACCTATTTCTCTATTTATATATTTTTTCACAATTGTGAAACATGTCAAAAGTCACGTATTTCTTCTTAAATATCATGCAAATAAGGTCACAGGTTATATTAATATTACTCCTCTGTTTGTAAGGCATCAATAATAATTTGAATTTTACAAACGTTTATTTCTATAATAGAACAAGCATCTATATGAAATTTTAAAAAAATGTTACAGCTTCATTTTCGAGGAGCTGTCATAGAAGTCTCAAAATCTTGCTTACATATCTTCAAAGCTATTTACACTACAAAGTTGAAATTTAAACTAAGCAAGTAAAGAATTACGGGAATTTCGTTTGCAAATTTTGAAATTTTTCGGGCAAAGCTTAGTGAAGCTGCCAAATAGATTGTTGTAACTAGAGTGCATATTTTTGCAACTAATAAGACTAGATCGTTGAAAATTACAATAAGTATATGTTATATAATATGGCCAACAATTTTTAAAAATTTTTTAAAATTTGGACCTCATTTTTGTAAGTAAAGTAATATGAAAAGTGCGTAGGCAAAGTTGGACGTTCCTCCACTTAATTTTTAAGGTTTTTTTTTATTTTTATTTGTTTTTATTATTTTTTATAAATAAAAATTTATGGGGTAGGGTGGGTCTATAATATTTTATTACTTTATATATTTTTTGTAACATTATATCATGAGAAGGTATGCACGTTTCTCTAAAAGTTGACAAGATCAACTATGATCATCCTCGATTTTTTTCCAATTTAAATATTTTACCACAAAATAAATTTCTTGTTTTACTTATTTTTGTCCCAAATACAAAAATCATATGATTCAAATTTGCAAAATTAAACTGTAAACTGGCCAAAATTTGTAAAAAAAACTTGTTCCAAAAAAAATGGTTTAAATTTATTTTTTTCTTTCTATAATTTTAACCTGAAAAGCTTTAATTATCTCAAGAAATAGCGAGACAACTTAACTTTTTTTGAATTGTGAGTCACTAATGACTATCATCATGATCCAACAAATAAATGTTTTCTTACCAATATAAAAAAAATAAAAGTAATTTGGTAAGTAGCGTTATTTTATGGACTTTAGTTTTGTTTGGTACTAACAGCTTGGCAGAATAATAAATAAGTCAGAATTCAGATTGTTTTGCTTCAAATATGGGCAATTCAACTTAGTGATTATCTTCGATTAAATATTATTTTTATAAATTTAGGAATGAACTAGTATCTTTTTGTTAAATGTATTTGATCCCATATCCACACTTTCTTCATTCTCTTGCTGAAAAAGTAAAAAAAATAAAAATTATATACTTGTATAATTTGTAAATATTTATTGGATATTATTAATTGTTAGGACTTTTTTTATATTTTAAAAATAATTCATGTGTAAATGAAGGCACATTATTTATTTTTTCTGACATAATATGGGCTACTCATATATGTCATATTCATACTATTTTTTACACGGTTACTCTTTTAAATATTCAGATTGTCACATTAAAGATATTACTATTTGTATATTAATTAATATATTTTTAAAGGGGAGAAGAAACACTCCAATTTTTTAAGTATTAAAAGCATTTTTAATTGAATTTTTATGAATCATTTAACTTTGTTCAAGTAGAGCAAATTTACTATAAACCGTTTTCCTTTGGAGCAGTTAACCTGCATTTAATTGTAAGATAATTGTCTCTATGACACCTGCTTTAATTGAGAAAAAAAATTGAAACAAAAAATTCAAATAAATTATAATTAATTGAATTTAACTTAGAGTAGCGATAACGTAAACAAGAATGATTCCTTGGTTAGTCAATTTAAGTTTATAAAATTGGAAGCAAATTTGGTTACACCTTTTATTATTTTATTAATGTTTTGAATATTGTTAATTTCATAAACATTTATTTTTTACAATTTCTGTACTTCTCTATTTTTAAGTTATGTAAAGTTCTCTATTTTTTATTTTTCTTGCAGTTAATTTTATTTTCAGTATTTTAGTCCGAGCATAATTTTGAGAAATTCAATTTCATCTATTGTTTACAAGATTTTGCCCTGCACATACAGTAATTCAATTGTAAAATTTAAACCTTTCATAGTTTATGAAATTTTTCAACTTCATTCTCATATTCTATTCTGATGGCGGTTCTGGTTCCAATGTATTCCTAACTAAAGTTAATTATTGCATTTTTTAATGTACTTTTTTCCATTTAACATTTCAACTAATCCGAATTTTTTCATTGTCATATGCTATTGGATTATCAAAAGTTTTGAAGCATTTGCGATTTTTCGCTTTTCCTTATACTAGTAACTTAAGTTTATAAAAACCTATTATAGACCGGTTTTATCGCCATTATACATTAGATCTCTATTCTTAACATTATTTTTAAACATTAGTAATATTTAAAAGTATTGTATACAATATTATATGAAAAATTGGTTCAATAATTTTTAATTATAATGGCTAATAACTAAAATTTAACTCATAATTGTACCATTTATCGTTTTGTAGTTTAGATATAGGTATAAGTTATAAATATTAAAGGTTAGAATGCATTTACATTTACCAGGAGATAGATGACCAGTTATTAGACCTTTTAAAGCACGTTCCCAAAAATATTTGAAAAAGTGTGCCTATTAATTTCACGCAATCCATCTGCTTTGTTGTTTTTTAAACTTCTCAAACGTTTAAAATAAAATTTTAAATTATCGCTAAATAAAAAATTTGGTTAATATTATTTTTGTTTATAATTTTTTTTATAAGATAAAAAACTTATAATCTTAAAGAACTGTAATTTTATAATCAACTTAATTTTATTCGAATTTGTTGAAATATGTTCGGTATATTTTATTTTTTGGTTTGGTTTGTGGTTGGCTTTTTATCTGTAGTTCTTTATATTTTAAAATTTTTAATCTTTGTTAATATTATTGCAAGTGGGTAAAAAAAACTCTAAATCAGTTTTAATAAAAAATGAATTAAAACATTTAATTAGATCTCTGTAAAAAATAAAAATAGAAACTTCAAATAATATGAAACTTTGTAAAAAGTGTGGGGTGTTTGTGTATATTTTAATTTTTTTTTTTTTTATTATTGAATAATTATTTTATTATTGAAAATTAAATGACATTTGACTATTGACAAGTGTAAGTGGAGGGAGTAGGAGGATAAAATTAATAAAAATTATTCACAAAATATATTTAAAAAGTTTTTAGTTGCATTATATTATTACAGTTTAATTAGGTGGATTGAGGTTTGATCGAAAAACTTAAAAAAAAAAGCACTAAAAATGTGAATTAATCAAACACATTCTTATTTCGTGTAAAAAAATATTTACTGAACAAATTCCTTTAAATTTTGTTTTTAATTGATAATTAATAATTTTTCATTTTTCTAGCATTGCCGAAGAAAAAAAAAATCAAGGAAATGATCAATATAAAGCACAAAACTATCAAGCCGCTTTACGGTTATATGCAGAAGCTATAAGATTATGCCCGGACACTGCAGCATATTATGGAAATCGTTCCGCATGTCACATTATGTTGAACGATTTTAAAGCAGCTTTAGCTGATGCTAGACTTTCAATACAATTGGATGATAAATTTGAAAAAGGTTATGTTCGTGTAGCTAAATGTTGCTTAGCATTAGGTGATTATATTGGTACAGAACAAGCTATAAAAAAATTATTGGAAATATATGAAAATAATGTTTCATTAAAAACTGAAGAGGTTAATTGTCAACATTTAAGAAATTTTGAAGAAAAAATTCAAGCAAATTATCAAAAAAAGAATTTTCGCACAGCATTATTTTTTTTAGATTCAGCATTAAAAATATCTCCAGCTTGTATTAAATATAAAATATCAAAAGCTGAGTGTTTAACATTATTGGGACGTTTAGATGAGGCAGCTGATATTGCAGTAACTGCAATGAAGAGTGATTCGACATCCGCTGATGCTATATATGTACGTGGTTTAATATTATATTATCAAGATAATTTTGATAAAGCAATATTACATTTTGAACGTGCATTACAATTGGATCCAGATCATAAAAGTGCTAAAGAAATGCGTTCAAAATTAAAAGAATTAAAAGATAAAAAAGAATCGGGTACAAATGCATTTAAATCTGGTAAATTTCGTGAAGCATTACAATTGTATACAGAAGCCTTGGAAATAGATCCATCCAATAACAGTATGAACTGTAAATTATATTACAATAGAGCATTAGTTAATTACAAAATAAATAATTTACGTGATTCTGTTGTTGATTGTACCAAAGTATTGGAAATTGATATACAGTATTTAAAAGCATTATTGTTACGTGCCAAATGTTATAATGAATTGGAAAAATATGAAGAATGTGTTAAAGATTATGAATCTGCACTTAAAATACAAAAAACTCAAGAAATAAAGAATTTATTGAGGGATGCTAAATTTGCATTAAAGAAATCAAAACAAAAAGATTATTATAAAATATTGGGTGTTAGTAAAAATGCAACAGATGATGAAATAAAAAAAGCATACAGGAAAAAAGCATTAATACATCATCCAGATAGACATGCAAATTCATCAGATTCAGATAAAAAAGAACAAGAAGTTAAATTCAAAGAGATTGGTGAAGCATATGCTGTATTGTCAGATCCAAAAAAGAAAATGAGATATGATAGTGGGCAAGATATGGAAGATGAAACAACAGGTAATTTTTTTTTTTTTTTTCAAATATTTAATAGAAATTATAATTTTTTTCTTTTTAGGTTTTGATCCAAATCAAATGTTTCAACATTTCTTCTTTAGTAATGTTGGTCAAGACAGTTTCAGCTTCCATTTCAAATAAAAAAATCACATTTTCTTTTTATTTAAATTAAACATACATACGTCGTTATGTATGCAATTAGTGTTAAATTATTTGGTTCAATTTTATAGAATCTTTACAAAACAGAAAAAACAAACAAAAAAAAGAAAAAAAAAACAAGAGATCGAAAGCAGGAAAAATAAATAAATTTAAAAGTACATAATAGCTACTATTAGTATTTAACATGGATTAAAAAAAAATCAGTGATAAGGTGTTTTTTTTTTTTATTCAATATAAGCTCTATACTACTATACTCCCTTTTAACAAGGTACATTTGCTGTTTTTTAATAGAATATTAAAGTTATTTTGCTAAATTTAGGCAAAAAATTTAAAACAAAAAATGCAATTAATATTATAAAACATAATTAATATAATAAAATATACTAAAATGTCTAATGAAAACAGATGGAAGATTAAAGAAATATTTAAAAAAAAAACCAACAGTAAATTTTAAAAACATTTCCAAATATAATTTTGTATTACTGATAAAAAAAATTAATAAAATATTATTTTTTAAAATGTTTTAAAAAATATTTTATACATAATAATTTTGTTAACACCACTCAAAAAGGTTAATTTTATTTTTTTGTTTTTTTTTTTTTTTAGTTTTGTCAAGACGTTTTACGAATTAGAAGTAAAATTGTCTAGTGATTTTTTTTTTAAATTTTGTAATAGAAATAAAAACTATAAAAAAAAATTTTTGTTGAAAATTTTTAAAAAACAATTAAATTAAAAATTTGAAAAAAATTAATATGAAAGTTTTATTTTATGGAAAAAGAAATATTATAAAAGTTTACAATATTAATTTAACATTTTAAAAAAACCAACAGTTCAAAGTCATTGTAAATAATTTTACAAATTAAACAATTTAATTTCTTATAACCCATTAACTTATTTCTCCCATATTATGTAAAAAAAAAAATATTTTATATTAATGTCACAATTATTTTAATTTATAAATATTGAAAATCTTTATATACTTAAGAATTTTTGAAGTAATTTCAATATTGTTGCATTGTTAAATTGAATTAAATGGGGACTTTCAAATCCTCGGATTTTTATTTCTTTTAAAAACTTTCTACGAAATATATCGTTAAATAAATTAATTGTAAAATTTTCTAATTGTTCTGACTTAATGTCAGTTTAAATGTGATTTTGATAAGTTTACATGTCTTAAAAATAAAGTTTGTATCTGATAAATAAAAGCGAAATTTCAATTAGACAAACATTTACAATTAGTCAATGGAATGGTTTAAAGGTTGTACAGTAATTTTAACAGACAATTAGATATTAGATGACAAAAATAAAATTTGATATTTCCTTATATTTTAATTTTTCAATACGTAAGACAAAAAATGTTTTTTCATTTGATCACATTTTTGCTCTTTACATTTCCTACCAACATTTACAAAAGTTTTATTACTTTATAAAAAAATATGTATATTATTTTGTTTTGATTATAAAACATTTTCTCAACCATCGCAAGCAATTCTTTTTGTTTTTGATTTTGTATAATTAACTAAAATTTTAATTCTTAAATGAATTTTTCCATTCTTTTGGATTATACGTGTAATATTTAAAAAACAAAAATTTGGTACTAAAAATTAATTGAAAGTGTTACTCCGGAAGTTTAGTGCATTAAATTAGAAAAGGAATATTTATATATTGATTGATTAAAATCAATTAAAATAAAAAAAAACTTGATTAAATTAAAAGTAAATATTAATTTATTCTTGATAAAACAAAAACATAAAATAAATATTAAACATTACAAATTTTAAGTATGTATACATATTAAAATTGTAAAATGTAATTAATCAAAATGGAAATAAAATAGAAAATTACTTTAAGTGTGACATTTAATTTTTTGTAAATCAAATGAGTTAAAGACTAACGTATTTAATTATTCAGCTCTTGTTAATTTAGAAAAAAAATTAAAAGGAAAATCTAACCACGAAATATATATGACTCATGTAAGAAATCTACAATAATATTACAATTGTTATTCCCAAATGTGGTTTGGTCAATTAATTTTTATGATTGCTTCCTTTCTGAGCAGATGTCCACCACGAAACGATTTTGGAGCTAAATACAATTCTTAACATTTTGTTCTTTCCATAGAAAAACCGATTTTTTTTTGAAATTTTGTTACGTAAAGAACGAGAAAAATTTTGCTCCATGCAACGAATTAGAGTTGAGCAAAAAATTAAGTTTTTTTCGGAACAATTCTGATTTAAAGTTGGAAATAGATTTTCGGCCCCCGTATCTTGGGAGCCATAAATCGGACCTACTTGATTAAAAAAACCTAGTTTCCGATTTTGGCAGAGAGAAATTTAGAAAAGTCACGAAAAGAAACAAATATTTTTGAGTTTTATTTGTTAATCCCAAAAAGTACGTTACAAAAATTTAATTCGGATAAAATTAGTTATGGAACGATATTTTCATCGGTGCAATATTTTTTGTTCAAAAATGAATATCCAGAACGATATTTTTCATGTTTTCAATTTTCATTTTTATTTTGTTTTGTTTCGGAACTTTGCTTCAGTATTAAAACATACTCTATTTTAACAAATTATTACATATGTTACTTAATATTTAAATTAAAAGGAATTAGAAATGTAATTAAAGATTTATAAGGATGTATTGTACAAAAGGGAAACTTGAACCCTCCTTCGCAAGAATGTATTGTGGAATTTTTGTACGGGTTACGTCGTAAATGTCGTAAAAAAAACTTCAACCTGATACAATGTGAAAATAACACAATGTAAAATTTCTGAACAGGTACAATTCCGATTGCGTGAAAATGAAATGTCAAAAATTTAAATTTTTTCTGCAGAAACAATATTTGAAAAGTACTTATTGCAAAAATAAAATTCAAATTAAAACTTCAAAATTCAAATAAATTTTAATTTTTTTATTTGCGTATCCAAAAAATTTTCGATACTCAATTTAACAGCACGCGTCGTGTAAATGATAGAGATCTGCACAAATATATTCCTTTATAAAAATTATCAAATGTATTTAAATACTGTATTCTAATTCTATCCATTTGTTCAAAACGATTTAAATATGGTATATACTCAAACTAGACATCTGCACAATTGTATTCAAAAGCGCTTTCAAATCATTCTATAATAAGTAAAACTTTTCATATTCGGTTTTGAAAGCTTTCAAACCAAATGCATTCATTACAAATGATTATAGAATAGAGTAAATGAAATACAAAATTATTGTAGAATAGAATGAATATGTATTTGATTTATTATGTGTACCCGAAAATAGAATATTTAAACTATTTGTATTTATATACCGAGTACACCAAATATAATAAAAATATTTATAGTATTTGTTTTAATATACCGAGTACACCAAATATAATAAAAAAAATTTTAATATGTACTACGTATAACCAGTATGTATTATATCGATGAGTAATATGTAGCTTTGTTTGTTTTATCACTGCTTTGTTTGTTTTTTTATCTTCTTTTTGTTTTCTTTTTTTCTTTTTCTTTGTCATTATATTTAGAGTACTCGGTATACTTGGTATATTTTAAAATGTTTTGAAGTATTCAAATTTGATTTTCAAAACATCAAAGTATTTGTTAAAAAAAAAGCTTTTCAATATTTGTATTTGAAATATAACGAATAGAATAAATATAGTTAAGTTGTAAAATTTAAGTAAAATTTTTGAAGTTAACATTTACGATCATGCGACATTGTATTCACGGTGTCGGAAACACAGTTACGATGTCAGGGTACCACAATGGCAGACGTACGCTTGTTAATTTAAATGTAAAGTTGAGTTCCCCTGACATCGTAAATGTGTTTGCGACGACGTGAATACAATTCGCATGATCGTAAATGTAAACTTCAAAAATTTTAAATTGTCTCATGATCGTAAATTCATTTTACATTGTATTCGCGACACATTTTCACGACGCGTGTTTTTAAATTGAGTATTAAAATTTTTTGGATACACAAATAAAAAAATTAAAAGTTATTTGAATTTTGAAGTTTTAATTTTGGTCAGTTTAATTTTATTTTTGTGGTGGTGAAGTCCCTAATTTAAAAAAAAAAAACAAAAAACCATGGAAGAAAAGTAAGTAAATTTTTAATTTTTGTGTGATGCTTAATTTTTTTATTACATTTGTTAAAATGACATTTCATTTTGACGCAATCGGAATTGTAAACAAAATACGTTGTATTTTCGACACAATATGTGCAGAAATTTTACATTGTGTTATTTTCACATTCATTGTATCAGGTTGAAGTTTTTATACGACATTTACATTCCTTAACGTTTTTTTTTGATAAGTTTTTTTTATTTATGTTGAAAATTTAACACTTATTGTATTCTTTAATATTTATCATACGAAGAAAATCAGGGGTCTCTTTAATTGAAACAAAATGCCAGCGTATCAAAAAAAAAGTGAAAGCATGTAACTTGAAACGCTTATTTAAGTGAAACGCTAGAAATTTGAAACAACTTACGTGTTATTTTAAGATGTTATTAGACAAATTTGAAAAATTTTAATTTAGTTTAATTTATTTTTAGTTGTTGTAGTCCATTTTGTTTTTTAAGTTTTTTAAAATGTAAGTGTGAAATACATAATTTAGGATTTCGGTATATAATACACTGGAACTGTTGTGATTCTTTTTGTTTCTTTAGGATATTTTAGAATTTTAGATATTTTTTAGAATATCTAAAACTATTGTGAAAGCCTCTTTGTTTAATCTGAAATTTTTTATGAATCTAAGAATGACAGAAAGAGTAAAGTTTGCGAAAAAGTTAACATGAAATTAATATTATAATTACTTACATTGTTGAAGGCAAGTCAAAAATGTTGCTTAAATCTTTCAATTATATTTTGTATATTATTCTCCTCATCTCAAAAGATTTCATTATCAAAAAATATCATTTTTTTTTTTATGTTAAGTTCAAACAATTTTTTTTTAATTTAAACATGTTTTTTCTTTTTGTTTTTATTTATGATTTTTATTTACTTATTTTTTAAATGTATTATAAAAAGTTCACATATTTTCCAATAAAATGGATCGGCGTTAACTATTTATATAACAGTGTAAGTAATTATAATAATATTAATCCAATAAAAAGGATCGGCGTTAACTATTTTACTAACGCTAAATTGCGTTTGTTTCAATCGCTAAAAAAAGGCGTTTCGAAGCTTACATGCTACCAAAAACAAAAAAAAAATAAGCGAAACGTTACTAAAACAGAACGTTTCAAAGTTACTCGCTACCGTTTTAAATACACTTTTGCAGGAGCTACTAAATACACTTTTCGCAATACACTTTTGCAGGAGCTACTAAAGGGTTGGTAACCGAATTTTCCGCAAATGATTTGGAAATTAAAAGTAACTTAGAAACGCTATTTAAATTTGATGAAATATTGTAACTTTATTAATTTTAAAAAAAACCGATTCGACTTTATACCAAAAGCAATGTATCTATATTATTTCCAAAAAAAAAAATTAAATAAAAAATATACCTAAAAAATGAAATAAAATCGATTCGATTTTATTTCTAAAAACAATTGAAATCATACACCCCGATTCTTGAAGGCGCTGAGTATCATAAAAGTGATGATTGGCTATTCTTGAAGACTCAAAAGTGATTTTGACGCTATTTCGTCAATTTAACGTGATATGAATTGTCGAAATCATCACGTTTGGCAATTTTTGAAGGCGTAGCATACGAAGTGGTAGCAATTTGATATCACTATCAGTTCTAAATGTGCCTACGAAAAGGTATCATGTCTAGTTTTTTCTTTTAAATTTCTTTTCTTTAACTTAAATTTTAAATGTTAATAAACAAAAATAAAAAAAAATACAAATAAATTTATGTGTAATTTAATAATAATAAAAAACACTTCTTTTGTTAAAAAGATTAATATATTTTTAACATGCATGTTTTTATGTGATCCAAAAATATTTCCGTACACTTCAAACTTCTAAATATTTATGTTTTTTTTTGCAGAATATTAGAACCATAATGATATTTTGAATTTTACAATTTCTTTTTTAGATAATTTGAATAACTATTTATATAAAAATTATTTTACATAATTAAAAATGAAACCAAAAACAAAGAAAAAAAAAATATACTTCAAAATTAAATCAAAAAAATTTCTGTACATAAATAAATAAAGAGACAACTTCACAATACTATTAAATTAATTATTTGATCAATATTTTGTTCGATATTCATTAGCTTCAATAACCGCTTTCAGAAGAACATTATTAATCAGTTTTGCTGTGTCTTCTTGTGTTATATTGTTCCATTCAGACAATAATGCCATGTTCAAACTTTGTTTAGAGCTTATATGGTGCTTTAGGACACGTCGGTTTAACCATTGATTAAGAATTATATATAGATAAACATTTTCATGTTAAAAATTTGTATGAAACTTTTTTCGCATATTTTTTAAAATTCACTCAAAATCGTTGGCACGAATTTAAATGTATTGTAACTATTTCTATTTTATAGTATACCCTTTATTTTTATTCTCTCAAAAATTTTTCACTCTACATAGTACATGTAACATGATTCAAGAATATGAATACTATGACACTAAAAAAAAGAAAAAAATCGAATAAGAAAAAAAACGAGGAAGTGTGTAGTAGAGTAGATTGTGTCAACTCTGGGATACCCGTATGACCGTAGTATAAACATTATAATATCATCCGATTAATTACTTTTGGCAAAATTTCAAACACACAGCTTTATTAGGTGTAGTGTAATGTTCATATAAAAGAATGAGTTGTATGGCACTTACTCGAACCCTCTGCAGTAGACCAACCAACTTTTCCAGTAACTTTGGCCATTACTCTTAACTACTTTTGGCAAAATTTCAGATACCCAGCTTTAATAAGTACAGAGTAATGTTCATATAAAACAAGAAGTTATATGGCAGCTACCCGAGCCCGTTGTGCAAACTGGCTGAATTTCAATGGCGATGAAGGTTTTTTTTAAAAATCCGATTTGTTGAAAGTTCCAGAATCCTAGCTCCTTTAATTTTTGAGTTATCGTGATTACGGATGGACAGACGCACGGACATACATAGCCAAATCGATTTATTTTTCAATTCTGATCCGATCCATACACTTGAGTCTATATCTACCCCCCTACTTCTCTGCGTCATAAACGTAATTGCAAGTTTAGTATACCCTTTTGACAAATAGTCATACTAGTATAAACAATGATTTTTTCATTCATAAATTCATAGTTCATTTTTTCGAATTGATTTCGTTTTTTTCTAAAAAATTATTTAATTTTGTATGTACTTGCGTACATACCTATATAGTATATAGATATGTATGTGGGAATTGGTTAATAAAATTCAGTGTTTCATATTTAATGTTTAACAAAATTTTATGTAATGTTTATAGTATACAAAAATTATAAAAATTAATATATTTTATACAAATGATTATAAAAGTTAATTATTTATTGAAAATGATTTAATTAGAAAATTATACAAAATGATACTTTAAAGTATATTATCCACGGTCTTCTTTCTTTTCTTATCCACGTCCACGGTCTTCGACTTCAGAATCAAGAAGAAAGTATTTTTTGTATTTCTCCTTTATTACAGGATGTGTAGAGTTTTCATCATATGGAGATTTGAACTTCAAACCCCCTTTCGGCAGATATGGTAACTAATGGTGTTACCATCGGTTATCCCATTCGGCCATCCTAAGTAATCTTCAGACCCTGAAGATAAAAAGAATTTTTAAATATAGTTAAAATAGGTTATGTAATTTAATGATAATTTTTAAATATCGATATCATCATATGAAGTATCAGAGGTTTCGAAGTCACACCACGGTTTCATTTTATCAACACTGGTATCAGTGAAGAATGGTCCTTCATGTTGGCCTTCTTTCTGCACTTTATATCTATGAAAATTTTTAACTGCTGTTATGCGATACGGTCCTAGAAATTTGGGTCGTATTTTCGAAGCTGTAGCGAATTGGACTTTTTCTATAGCAACCAGATCACCAATTTGATATTTGGTAGGTGATTTCCTTCTTTTGTTATATTCTATTCGGTTTTCTTGCTGGATTTGGATAATATCCTTTCTAGCCTTGTCTCGTTCTTCTTGACGCTTTTCTTCAAAATATTTCAGGTTTTCCTCTTCAATTATGTTGAGTATTTTTAAGTCCCTTTGTGTCTTCATATCACATCCTGTCAATATTCGGAATGGTGTGCTTTTAATTGACCTGTGGTAAGTTGAATTAATGGCTTGATGCACCTCTTTGACGTAAGTGTACCACTTTTCGTTGTCATCTAATGAAAGTTTCGCTAAAGATCCAATTACAACTGAATGTGTTCTTTCAACTTGACCGTTGCCACGCGGCACTCCAACAGTAATAAAATGAATATTAATCTCTCGTTCTTTACAGTAATTTTGAAATTGATTGGAAGTAAAGGCTCCTGCCTTATCTGCTATGATTCTTTCTGGATGTCCGAACACTTCTGCTATTACTTCCAATTTTTGTATTGACTCTTCACTGTTTAATGATTTTGTTGGAAACAGCCAAAGATGTTTTGAGAAAGCATCGACCACTGAGAAAATATATTTGTAACCCTTCTTCGTAGTCTGCATGGGTCCCAGATGATCAATGTGAAACGTTTCTAAAGGACGTTCTCCTTTTGGAATAGGCTCTAGAAATCCATCAGATTTTCCCGCTTTTCGTTCAACTAGAATGCATCTTACGCAGTTCGCTATTACGTTTGATATTCTTTTCTGTAGATCAGGGATATAAAATTCTTTTTGAATTATTTCGGTCTTTTTTTTGTGATGAAAATGACCCTTCTCGTGAACGTCTTTAATTATTTGATGCTTCATCTCTTCAGGAACTACAAATAAAAATGTGTTATTAATATTTTTACAAAGAATGTTGTTATATAAAACATAGTCTTTATATGACTTTTCTTTAAGAATTTCAATAATAGCGAATAGGCGATCATCTTTTCTTTGAGCCTCTGATAATTTTTCCAGAAATACGTTTTTTTCCAAAATACACATAACAACAGGATTTCTACTTAAAGCATCTACGTGTTTCAACTTGATTCCTGCTCGATGTTCAATAACATATTCGTATTCTTCTATTAACAGTGCCCATCTGGCGACCCTTGTGGTTAGGTCCCTTTTCTTCATTGTGCCCTCGAAAGCTTTGCAGTCAGTTACTAATTTGAATTTTTGACCTAAAAGGTAAATCCTGAATATTTTAAGAGCCTGTACAATTGCTAAAACCTCCAATTCGTAGGAAGAATATTTTCTCCCTGCTTCTGTGGTTTTTCGGCTGTAATAATAAATAGGATGAAATTTTCCATCTTCCTCATTCTTTTGCATAAGTATAGCGCCATATCCATCTAAAGATGTATCAGTGTGGAGCTCGGTCATCGCTCCATATCTAAATATGTTTAGGACCGGTTCATTACCAAGTGCTTCCTGCAATTCTTTGATTGCAGTCAATTCAACGTTACCCATTCTAAAATGTATTTGTTTCTTCAATAGTTCCGTAAGTGGTTGTGCTCTAGTAGCAAAATTTGGTATAAATTTGCGGAAGTAATTTGCTAAACCAAGAAAACTTTGAAGCTGCTTAACCGTTGTTGGAACAGGGAATTTTAACACTGCTTTTGTTTTCAGTGGTGAAGGGGAAATTCTGCCATTATGAATTCGATATCCGAGATACTCGATATTCTCCTGGAGGAACTGACATTTGGACCATTTAATTCTAATCCATTTTGTGCTGCAACTCGTAGAACTTCTTGTAGACGGCTGATTCCTTCTTCGATTGTTTGCGATGGTATAATAATATCGTCGATGTAGACTACAACGAAATTTTTATTTATTAGATCTTTCAATATAAAATTAATATATTTTTGGAACACGCTAGGCGAGTTGCAAAGTCCAAATGGCACTCTGTTAAATTCATATTGGCCGCAATGGGCCACGAACGAAGTATACTTTCTGCTTTTTTCTTCCACCGTAACGTGAAAAAATCCGTTTCTGAGGTCCAATGATGAAAAAACTTTGGCTGATTGTAGTTTATCTATCTGTTCTTCAATATTTGGAAGCGGATACCTGTCTTTCATTATCTTTTTATTAGTTCCTCTATAGTCAATACACAACCTATTGGAGCCATCTTTCTTTTTTACTAGGACAATTTGGCTTGCATAATCTGATGCGCATTCCCTTATAATTCCTTCTCTCATCCACTGGTTAACTTGTTCTTCAAAAATTTTCAATTCGTGTGGTGGGAATCTTCGTGGTGGTTTATAAACCGGGCTATCGTCTACTGTGACAATTTTTAACTGAATAGGAGTTTCTTTTGGAGTAGTAGGTTTATAGCTCTTTATAATCGAAATAATTTTTTCAGATTCTTCTTTTCTTAGTTTTTTAATACTTTCTATATCTTTGTAGTTTTCGTTATCAACGTCAACTTTGATCTTGGCTAAGTAGCAGGACATTTCTTCGTTTTCACCTTCTTCATTTTCACTATGTGTAGACAACATCTTTTCAATTTTGATTTTCCCTTCTGATATATTAACTGTTGACAATTGTAGAAGATTCATTCCTATTATCACGTCATATTTTAAATAACTATCATCCACGGCAAATATTTCTATATTTTTGTACACATCAGTATTAATCTTTATGGCAACTTTGCAAGAGCCTTTAGTTTTTACATTTGCGCCCAAACCTGCTATTGTTATTTCTGTATTTTTAATTTTATCAGACCGGCATATTAATTTATAATAACACTCTTTTATGACGCAGATATCGCTTCCAGTGTCCACTAAACAATCAAATGGTATGTTATTAATTTCAGCTTTAATTGACAATTTTGTGGCTCTTGATTTTGTAACCATGGAACCTTGGTTTAGTATAATATTTGTAGTGACCTCAACTCGTTCCTTACATTCGGGTTTTTTGTGCCCATATTTGTTACATCTGAAACACTTGGGTCCTTTTTGCTTTTGTGGGCAACTATGAAATTCATGCTGGTGAGAACCACAATTGAAGCAATATCTTTGATATGATCGTCTACTAGTTGCTGGATCGAGATTGTTTCTTGTCGTACTACCGTTCCTTCTATCGGTTTTAGCTATGTGTGTTGTATGTGTTGTAAATGTTTTAGGGATTTTCTCATATATAAGCAGCTTTTCTTTCAGTTCAGCTATGTCCTTAGCTCCAAACAGAACCATTTTGTTACTTACAGTGTCTTTTATTCCATCGATTACGTAGCTGATTATAGAGGCTTCATCCATTTCAGTCTGTGATGCCAGGTCCAACATATTATATAAATATTCACGAACTGCCTCATCACTTCTTTTTTTTCTTTCACGGAGTTTTGTATGAACTTCCGCGCTGGTTATTTTTGTTTGAAATTCGTTTATTAGTGCTTGTCTAAGCTCACCATAACTCATTGGTTTTGCTTCACATTCGACGAATAACTTTGCAGCACCGGTGAGTGTTCTTTTACAGAATATAAGTTTCTGCAAATCGTTCCATTGAAAAACATTTGCATAGTCATCAAATTCACGAATCCATTGTCGCACACTTAACACATCTGTACCATTAAATTTTCTAATCATATTTTCAGCATCTGCAAAATTAATTCTTGTTGCGGTTGTTTCCCGGTCCTGAGAAGGACGTATAGTTTCATGCCGAGTTGATTTAAAGTTAACACCTGAATCACTTCTTTGCAAGGTGTTTCGTCTCCTGCCACCCATTTTCGGTTGTAATCGATATTTAGATATTTAAATCCTGAATTAATTATGAATAATAATACAAGATAATAATGCTGAAACTGAATTTATTTTTAAACTGTGTTATAACTGTGTAAAATAAATAAAACACTTTGATGTATGGTAATTCGAAAGTAGTGTTGTGGCTGTGGTTTTTATTATTTGTTTTTTTTTTAAATATTTATTTTTACATTTATAACTTATAAATATTACTATTTTTAAATATTTTTTTTTTAATTCGAATTAATAATTGTTCAAATTAATTTAGATTAATAATTTGAATTGTACTTTTGAATCTGCCTTCGTAAATTAAGATTATAGTTTTTTTTTTTTTTTGTTTGTTTTGAATACCGGTTTATTGTTTGTTATTTAGTTGTATAGAATTATTAAAATAATTGCATTTAAATGAATTATTAAATTCTTGGCAGCTGCTTTTAAAATCAAAAATTTTTTTTTATTTCAATGTTATATCAGCGATCACTAATCAGTTCAGTATGTTTTGTGAGTTCAATATTATTACAGAGTGTTTAGCAATTAAACTTAATAATATAATTAAAATGTTTTTAAATTTAGAATAAGATAGTGATCATATTATTTATTGTTTATATAATATATAATATATAATTTTTTTTTTTTTTTTATTTTTTAATATAAATAATAATTCTCTTCGTTAATTAATTGATAATTAATTTGATGGTAATATATTAATATAATAATTGTATTTAATGTTATCAAAATAATTTTAAATGTAAATGTAAGTGGTTAAAATATATTTTGTTTAATTAAAATTTTTTTAAGTTTAATGTAATATGTAAATTGTTTATAAACTTAATATAGCGTGATTTTTAATAATGTAAAAATTTTGAATGATATAAATATTAATTTTCTTTTAATTGAAATAAATTATGTAGTTCATAAACATTTAATTATAGTTAATAAAATGTTATTTTTCATTTAACTTAAATAAACTAGGTAAATATATAATTCATGTGTAATATTTATAGTGTAATCCAATAGTAATTTTTAAATAAATTTTCTTTATCATAAAATTTAAATTTTTGTTTTTTATTCTTTTAAAGCTGGTTCTATAAAAATTAATTTATTTGGTTATCAAATTTGTTTTGTTTTTTTCTTAATTTTTTGTTCTAAAATTTATCAGTTTTAGCAAATAAAATACAGTGCAACTGTTCATGTAATTTTATATAAGTACATTATTTAGCAATAGTCACTAATTAAATCACTAATATAATTTTTTAATTTGTATAGGAATTTGTAATTCCGGATTATAAAAGATGCTAATAGCTAACATAAAATTATTATTCGTAAAGTTTTCATTTGAATTTTTTGAAAAAATTGTTAGTATAACTAATTTTCATTTATTGTTACATACTTCATTACATACATTATTTTCAAGAATACTTCTGGTTCCAACTTTCCTGCTTTTAATTCTGCAGTTCAACTTCGTATCCACGTGTTTAATAATTAGGTTAGCTTAATGTCTTGTCGTTCATCCCGGTTGAGCCCCCATGTGGGAATTGGTTAATAAAATTCAGTGTTTCATATTTAATGTTTAACAAAATTTTATGTAATGTTTATAGTATACAAAAATTATAAAAATTAATATATTTTATACAAATGATTATAAAAGTTAATTATTTATTGAAAATGATTTAATTAGAAAATTATACAAAATGATACTTTAAAGTATATTATCCACGGTCTTCTTTCTTTTCTTATCCACGTCCACGGTCTTCGACTTCAGAATCAAGAAGAAAGTATTTTTTGTATTTCTCCTTTATTACAGGATGTGTAGAGTTTTCATCATATGGAGATTTGAAGTTCAAACCCCCTTTCGGCAGATATGGTTACCATCGGTTATCCCATTTGTATGCATATAAAGGTTCTAAAATAATTATTTTAAAATCTAACTTTATAGATCTCAATAACAAATAACCTTTATGAATATTTGAAGGTGACCAAATATTTTATTTTCAATTTCTTATGAGGTTTAAATTGTAACGGGAAACTTTTTGTTTTGATTTTTTTCATTTTTGTTTAGATAAATAAATTTTTCTAAAACTTGCAAAGTGCATAGTTGTGAATGGAATCTATGAAATTTTATAAAGTGTTTATGTATAGATGTATGTATGTATTCAAATTTCTATTTCTAAATTCTTTAATCTTTAGAGGTTTTTTGTTGAATTGAGATCAATTGTAATTTTGTTTTAACTGAAAATTTCTAAATTATCTAAATTTTCAAAATCTTATTATGCATAAAATGTTCTAAAATAATTATTTTAAAATCTAAATTTATAGATTTCAATAACATATTGATATCATTTTTTTTATGATTTATTAGGTATATAATTTTTCTCTGAATTTATTTATTTTAATACCTACTTATAAGAAGTTATTTTTTTTTTACGCACCACCTCACCATTCAGGTTAAGTATTTTTTATACTTTTTTATAGATATGACATGTATGCATATAAAGGTTCTAAAATAATTATTTTAAAATCTAACTTTATAGATCTCAATAACAAATAACCTTTATGAATATTTGAAGGTGACCAAATATTTTATTTTCAATTTCTTATGTACGCAAGTACATACAAAATTAAATAATTTTTTAGAAAAAAACGAAATCAATTCGAAAAAATGAACTATGAATTTATGAATGAAAAAATCATTGTTTATACTAGTATGACTATTTGTCAAAAGGGTATACTAAACTTGCAATTACGTTTATGACGCAGAGAAGTAGGGGGGTATATATAGACTCAAGTGTATGGATCGGATCAGAATTGAAAAATAAATCGATTTGGCTATGTATGTCCGTGCGTCTGTCCATCCGTAATCACGATAACTCAAAAATTAAAGGAGCTAGGATTCTGGAACTTTCAACAAATCGGATTTTTAAAAAAAACCTTCATCGCCATTGAAATTCAGCCAGTTTGCACAACGGGCTCTGCCATATAACTCGGGTAGCTGCCATATAACTTCTTGTTTTATACGAACATTACTCTGTACTTATTAAAGCTGGGTATCTGAAATTTTGCCAAAAGTAGTTAAGAGTAATGGCCAAAGTTACTGGAAAAGTTGGTTGGTACACTGCAGAGGGTTCGAGTAAGTGCCATACAACTCCTTCTTTTATATGAACATTACACTACACCTAATAAAGCTGTGTGTTTGAAATTTTGCCAAAAGTAATTAATCGGATGATATTATAATGTTTATACTACGGTCATACGGGTATCCCAGAGTTGACACAACCTACTCTACTACACACTTCCTCGTTTTTTTTTTCTTATTCGATTTTTTTCTTTTTTTTAGTGTCATAGTATTCATATTCTTGAATCATGTTACATGTACTATGTAGAGTGAAAAATTTTTGAGAGAATAAAAATAAAGGGTATACTATAAAATAGAAATAGTTACAAATTACAATACATTTAAATTCGTGCCAACGATTTTGAGTGAATTTTAAAAAATATGCGAAAAAAGTTTCATACAAATTTTTAACATGAAAATGTTTATCTATGTATAATTCTTAATCAATGATAATTCTTAATCAATGGTTATACTTAGAAGCGCATCGTATGAAATGATGAGCCTTCAAGAATTAGGGTGTTGACAACTTTATATTCAAAACTCTTTTCATGTTTCGGGATTTTTTTTTAGAAATATTTTCTTTTTATTGTAGGTACATCATAATTTTTTTTTATTTTTTAAATCGTTTTTAACCATAATGTTCCTAAATTTTTAATATATTTTTTATTGTTATTTAAAAATATATTTTTTTTTTATTTTATTGAGAATTAAACACCAAACAATATTAATACAAGTTAAATTAATTTAATTTTAAAACTTAAATAATAAAGATAATTAATTTCATTTTTATTAAAATTTCATTTAATTTTTTTTTTTGAGCCTTTGTTAAGTTTGTTTTATAATTATTAATAGAGAATTTAAATTAAAAATATTTGTTTGTCTTATATGCATGAGTTTTTACAAAAGTTATACGCCAGTAGGTACTAAGAACAATAAAAACCCAGAAATTAGTTAAGAAGTTTTTATTGTTCCTCTTCTGGTACAATTTAATTGTATTTCTTAAACTTGTTACTTTATAATAGTTTTTTAAAACTTTTAGTTAAAGAATCAAATAATCACCAGAAAGAAAAATAATCAAATAATCTAATATTTTTCCAATAACTTGTGGGGAATTTAATTTCTTGCCATTACTTCAGCAGCTTTTCTTAATTCGGTAAACATAATTCTTGTAAATCGATTAGTTTGTGATAAATAACGGATTGACAGAAAATGATAATAAAGAAATAGTGTTATTAAGCCAGCGCGACCCTTAAAAAGCAAATGATAAAAGAATTAAATAAAAATATTATTAGCATGTATTATATATTTTAATTCTTACATAAGTATATTCTTACATATATTTACATATATCTTACATATATTTAAACACAAACGTAAAATATTTGTTGTTTGAAATTCAACAAGAGAAATCATAAATCTTGGACCCCACCTTGAATTTTGTCCTAAAATTTACACAAAAGAAAAACAATAAATTTTTTAGAAATTTTGAAACTTACATTTAATAATTTTAAAGAAATATATATGTATTTGGATTTTGATCTTCTTATTAATTCTTTATCATCATATTGATTATTATTAAATTCAATACATTGTAAAAGAGTACATAAATATTGAGTAGCTGAGTCATATAACTTTCTTGATTGAGTTATAGGATTTCCAGTAAAATTACTCTAAGGGGTACTATTACTCTTAAGTGTTTGTAATGTATGATGGATTTATTTTATCAGCATCCAAGAATTCATTTTAGCTAGCTAGAAATACTGTATTTATAATTCTGCCAAAAAAATTAAAAAAATGTTTTATAATTTTACCATTTAACCATTGTAAATTTGGAAGAAATCGCATTGAATTAATTAAGTTATAAATATATTAAATTTGTGATTTGTTAACTAAAATTAGTTTATTTTAAATTCTTTATATGAAATACGTCAAACATAAGCACTATCAACATGACGAAATTTTTCACTAGTCTTTCCAAAATATAAATTTATAAATGTAATGTATAAAACGCTGTAATGATGAGTCTTCAAGAATATAAGTATAAGCAACTTATAGTCTTTCTTTGAATTATGAATCGTATTGTATAGTTGTACCCAGAACTTTTAAGTGAATGAAGTTTTAAATTATATCTGTGATATTCAAATACCACATTATCTTAATGAAAAACCCTTTCATATAAAACAATAATTAATATTGCTATTACAATGCAATTAAATTTGTTGTACCACAATATTTTGTCTGATTATAACGTACCCTAAGTAGTTAGCACAGAAGTACTGTTCTGTTCTACAAACTTGTTCAACGACCTAAATTTGAATTTGAAATAACTTAAGACGAATAGTTTCACCATTAAGGAAGACTATAATGTTGTAAAAAACGTCAAAATGGATAACAACAATAATTGTAGTCAATGCAAAAAGAAAATTAATTTTAAAAAAAATACTTTGAAATTGCAATGTTATGGAATATGCAGAAACTGGTACAGTGGAAACTGCACAGGATTAGAAAATGAAAGTATCCGCGAAATCAACTCAGATGTAGAGAAAAAATGGTTCTGCAATTTATGTAAAACTAGACAACATCTCAGGAAATCTGGTACTGGAATACTTAACCGGAATAATACCTTCAAAGTGAGTATAAACAAAACTTTGGATGACACAATAGATGGTGAGGTAATCTATGAGAAGTTGGAGCTCATTATAAGTAATCAAACATCCCACGCCATTGAATTTCAAAAAATGCAAAAGTGAGATTAAAGAACTCAAAGAACATTTAAATAACATGATTGAGGAAAATATTAGCATACGAAATGAACTTCAATGTATGAACGATGAAATTCTGCAGAATAAAGTGGAGCTAGAAAAAATGAAGCAAAAGCAAATTGAGAGACAAATTGAAATTTCTGGAATAAAAGATGAACATAATGGAACTGAACCTCTAGATATTATTAAAAAACTAGGTAATGAGATTGATATGCTTATGGAGCCAAATATAATATCAAACATTTCAAAAACAAAGAAAATATCAGAAAAATCAGGTAAGCCATATAAATTAATTGTAGAATTTACTAACATTGAAAACAAAAGTTCATTTATGAATTTAATAAAGAAAAAAACAATAACAATGGATATAATATACGACATAGATACGAATAAGAATGATCAAATAAATGACAAAGATAAGAGTGAAAACGATCGTATATTTGTCAATGACAAACTAACACCGTATTTCAGCTATCTAGCTAAAAAAGCTAGATATATGAAAATAAGTAATATAATTGAATTTACATGGATTAAAAATGGCAAATTGTTTATACGTAAAAATTCGAAATCAAAAATAACTAGAATACTGCATGAATCACACTTAAATGACGAATAATTTAATATTTGATTTGCCATTAAATATCCATGTAAATAACGTATATAAAAACTTTGACATACCATTGATAAACGAAAATACATTAAAAGTTCTAAATTTAAATGCGAGAAGTATAAAATACAAAATTGATGACCTAACGTACTTATTGGATGAACTAAAACAAACAATTCATATAATTAATATCACTGAAACCTGGTTGTCTGATTGTGAAACTAATCATATATATATATCAAAAATTATTCTCCAATATTTTCATGTAGACCATCACGTCAAGGTGGGGATACAGCAATATTTATTCACAATAGTGTAAATTATGAAACAAATTATATATTTAGTGATGAATTTGATAGTTTTATTAGTATAAAAATTAATTATATTTCACAAATCTATAATGTATCGTCAATCTATGGGCCACCAGAAAAAAACTCAATGTTGGTTGATAAATTTCTAAATAATTTTGAGAAACAACTTGAAAATCTAAAAATAAAAAAAACATTAATTATTGGAGATTTTAATTTTAATTTACTAAATTGTAATGATAATAATAAAAAAAGATACCAAAATATTGTTGAGTCGAATGGTTTCTTCTTTTGTCACAATAAATCTACTAGACCTCTATCTAAGACATGTCTTGATCATGTTATCTTTAACGATCCTACAGCTCAAATCGTGATATTTCCTTTTGAACATGATATATCTGATCAACTGGGACTAATTGTTGAAATTAAAAATTCAAAACTCACAAATAAAAAAATTAAAGAAATTTCTATGAATAATAATAAAAAACAGCTGATCAAAAAATTAGATTATGACAGAGCAAAAGAACAATTGAAGGGATTAATTATCAAAGCAACAGATGTAAATGACATGGCAAGTGAATTAATAAATAAAATTAAAGACAGTATTGAAAGTGCTACCGTTGTTGTTAAATCAAAAAGTAGTAACAATACTTATAGTGCACCTTGGATAGATGAAAATTGTAAAAAATTAATTAAAAGAAAAGATTATTGGTTTAGAAAATATATGCAAAATAAAAACTGTGACTATTTGAAATTTAAATATAAGTACTGCCGTAACAAGTTAACAGATATGAAACGAAAATGTAAAGAAAAATATGACACTACACAATTTAATAAAGCTTCAGGAAATCCTAGGAAGAATTGAAAATATTTGAAGGAAATAATAAACCCAAATAAAGATTATAATAATAAATTTTTCAGCAATATGATAAATGTAGAAGAAAAATATAGTAAAATTGAAAACTTTAATAAATATTATTGCACGATAGGTGAAGAAATGGCGAAAAATTTTAATGATATATATCTCCCCTATAAAATTTTAAATTAATTAACAAATATGAAACAATAAAACTAATTAATACTTTGAATAACACTAACTCTAAAGATCCAGACGGAATATCAACATTATTCATAAAAAATTGCAAATTAGAATTGGCTGATAATATAATGAAATTCATAAATGCATCTTTGTCGTAAAGTAAAATGCCTGAAATAGTTAAAATAAATAAAGTTTTACCAATTTACAAAAATGGTGATATTTAAGATATCAATAACTTTAGACCAATTTCCATATCCTCGACAATTAGCAAAATTATAGAGACATTTGTTAATGTACAGCTTATAGAATTCTTGAACACAGAAAAACTAACTCAGAAATAACAATATGGCTTTAAGAAGAAATCTAACACAGAAGCTGCACTATTCGATGTTATTTCAGAGATTCAGTCTGGACTAGATAACAATAAAAAGACAGCAGCTATATTTTTTGACTTACAGAAAGCCTTTGATTCTGTAGATAGAAGCATATTACTAACAGTACTCTATGAAATGAGAATCATTGGCAGGGAATTTAAAAGAACTTCTACCAAAGTATAATACATGAGAAACATAAAATTTTGCCACTTAAGGAACTAATTAAATACAAACTAGTTATACAAGCACACATGATGATTACAGAAAATATCAACACAACACAACACATATTACAAAACAATGAGTATCACCAGTACCATACTAGAAATTCAACAAATATTCGAATAATTTCTTCAAGAAAAAGATTTAATGGACTAGATACCATCTACAATTTAGCATATAAGTACAATAATGAATTACCGAGGCATTTAAAAGAGGTTGAACAGTTGCATACATTTAAAAAGAAAACAAATGATTTTTTTTTTAACTATATGATTTTAAATTAATTTGAATTTTTGAGTTGAATATTTTAATTTTTTTGTTTTGTTTCTGTTAGTTAAATGTAGAACAGGTGTTTTCTTTTTTTTATTAAATAATAATTTTTATTAAATAATTGTTAGTAATTAAGTATTGTTGTTATTATTATTGAAAATTTTTTATATTATGTTACACTCTGTACGAGCTTTAAGCTCTTTTGAGATAAATAAATGAAAAAAAAAAAAAAATAAATAAATATCTGGCCAATGGCGTAGTGGTAAAGACGCCGCCTTTCATGTGGAAGATTTCGTGTTCAAACCCCGGTCAGATCATATCTAATAAAAAAATATCGTAAAATTGTATAATTATATCGTAATATAAAATAAGATTTAATAAAAATATATAAATAATTCTTGTGTAAGATTATAGATGGCGCACAAAGTTAACATTTGGGCATTCATATTTCATTACCTTATGCAATAGCTACAGCCGAGTAATCAACGGTTTAGTGAATATTATGATTAAAGAAAGTGAAGCCTAGTTTAAAATAAACTTGGTGAATGTCCTATACACCTTAAAGGAGTGGAAAAGTAATAAAAAAAAAAAAAAAATGTAGCAAAATCGATCCATGTACATAGATAAAACCCATTAAATGGTATATAAAATAGTAGGTATAAAATGGTATATAATTTTTTATCCTAAATATGAAAAATTAAAACTATTTTTTGGTTTCGGTAATATTTTAATAATATATTTAAGTTCAAAATTGTTTTATTTTTTTTTTTTTTTCTTTTTTACAATATTATTTTCGTTATTTTAAAATTTTCATTCAATATTATTTTGTTTTTTAATTATTTTGTTTCAATATCTTTGTTAATACTTTTATATTTTTAAATATATTTTATATGTAAATTTTTTTATATTTATTTTCTAACATATTTAAAGAATAAATTTATATTTTGTATATTTTTTATTTTTATTTTAATTTCTAAATTTTAAAAATTAATAATAAGTAATACACATATAATTAATGTAATAGTATAGTATTGGATTTTTATATATGTATATTCATTTATATAAATGGTTTTACATATATTTTAACTTATTTTTTTTTATTATTTTTTAAAAAGATTTACATGTAATTTATTAATTAATATTAAATTTTACAAATAATGTCTATCTAATATTTATTTATTTTTTTTATATTTTTAATTATTTAATATAATATTACGCTTTAAAAAGTTTTAAGCTATTTTGGTTTTAGTTTTATTTTTTTCTTGTTGTTTATTAATTCTATAAATAAATAATATTAAATGTTATACACAATATTACCCTTTTATAGTTTTATTAATTAATATTTGATTTTTAAACTAATTTTTTAAAACTATTTAAAAATTTAATTTGTTAAACAAAATGCAAAGTTAATTAGAATATATTGTATATGTTAAATATTTGCATATTTTTTTTTCTACTTTGTTGTATTATAACTTTATTATATTTCATTATATTTATAAATAATTATGTTTCAGTAATATTATTTTTTTTAACGCTTCTATTTTTCTGGAGTATTTTTTTTTTTGTTGGCTAAGTAATTGGCTAAATAATTCTGGTATTTGTTATGTATGTATATTATGGGGTTACTCTGTTTACATATTGGTACTATTTTTATTTCCTAACATTAATTGAATAATATATATTTTTAATTAATTTTTTTATTTATTTATTTTTTTTTAATTTTTTTTAATTTTTTAAGTCGCAAAGAATGGAAGTAGTTTATATATATTTATTTATTTGTAATTTATTCCGTTAAAAACAACACAAAATTAAATTTTTAAAATACAAAATGAAACTACTTAAAAAATATTGGAATTGTTAATTAATAAAAAAAAATAAAAGCAATTAAATAAAAAATATTTAAACTAATTTTTAGATCTCTTAAGAATTAATTAATAAATATAGGAACATTTTAAGTGATTAATACATTTAACTTAAAATGTAATTTTGTATATAATTAAAAATAAACATTGCCAGTCTTTGTTCAAAAGTTTAATTGCACGGATTTTAATTTTTAAAAGTTCGTTATAATTAAATTTGTTTTAATATTAGCTGAAAAATTTACAAATAAATTATGTATTAATTGTAATATGTATATACATATTATCCATATTATGCAGGTAAAAATTATTATTTTTATAATTTCATTAAAAAATATATATTTTTAAAATATTGCTTAATACAAATGAAGATTAATAAGAAAATAATTAATGATTGAAAATAAAATGAAGTTTATTAAGAAAAGAGTTTTTCAGGATTTTTCTAACTGCAAAACCCAAGTACGTTAGTAGCAATGGTATAATATAAGAGATACCTTAGCTATTTCAAAATCAGGTACTATAATATAAAAATAAATTTTTCTTTTTAATTTTTTTAAAATAAACTGTCGGTATATAAACATAATATGAAAATTGTTCTAAGAAATATCACTAAAGTATTTAACTATATTGATGTAAAATTATAATACATATTTACTGTTCTTCTATTATAATACAAATTTATTAAATTCCTATTATAATTTTCAATGTTATAACGTTGCTTTACGCAAAGTAAAAAAAAATCTTAACATTGAAGAAAAATGTAAAATATTAATTTGCAAAAAAAACTGTCGTTAAAACACCTTCAAAAAAGCAAAATATTTTAAAAATATATAAATGAACGAGCGTTAAATAAGAATAAAAGTAATTTTTTATTGATTAAATTTATGATTTGATATATTCTAAAGTAATAAAATAAAATAAGTCTCAAACTGCAAAAAAATCCAGCCAATTAAAAATATTACAATTAATTTAAAAATGTTACATTTTTATATTTTTTTTATGGTTTCTCGTATGATAAATTAAAAAAATATAGTTAAATAATTATAAAACAACGTGTCTCTAATCAATAGTGTAAATGTTGTTGACCAATATCTTTGCTTTTTAAATTTTAAATTACATTTATATATATTTTATTTTATATTTTAAAATGATTCAAAGATACAAAATTATTTACTCTTATTTTAAATTTAAATGTAAATTTGTTAAAAGATTAATAAATATTGCATGTACTGAATTTTACATTTTATTTTTTAAGATTTTATTCCTATTTTTATGTTCATTGTATTTAACTTACTTATATATATACATAAAATATATATGCCAATAAAATATGTTACCAAAAAAAAGATTTATTTTATTAAATCCCCTATTCTGAAATGAAATCTACCACATCTCCTCTACTAAAAATTAAAACGACTAGCTATTCTGAAAGACTATTCGACGCAAAGAAATTTTTCGTTAAGTTGTTGGAAATTAAAAATTTTTTCTTTTAAATTTTGTTGATGTGAAAAGTTATAAAAATAAATATGTAAGTATTTATAATTTAGATTATTTAATGATTTTATAAGGATTATTTTTTTTTATTTGTATGATTCTTCTGAATATAAAAAAAATAAATAATTAAAATTCTTTTATTACATATAAGTAACAAAAGTTGTCGAAAGAACGACTTAAATTTTTTATTATGTACTTCTCATTTTTCAAATTAATGGGCTTAATCAAATTATTTTTCATTTTTTTTATATTTTTCATAAAAGATAAATTAGTTTAATCAACATATTTTTTATTTTAACCTTTCTGTACAAGTAACTGAAATCAAAATTTTTGAAATTCATTATTCTTTTTAAAACATAAATGAAAATTTTCAAGTATCTGAATTAAAATGTTTGTGTGTTCAAACATTTTAGTAACCAAACAAATTCTATTACATTTAAATTGAATTCTGGTTTTTCAATTTTTGTTTATTAACATTTAATATTTTAAACTAGACTATTAAAAAAAAAACTAGAAAATCTTTAAAGGCAAATTTAGATTTGATAAAAAATTGCCATCTTTATTATCACGTATATATTATTTTGTCTTTCAGAATACACAATAATCAGTTAAGGGATATTCAATGTTTGCTTCGTCTTTTAGAATTTGGGTTTTAATGTTACATAAATCCTACATGTTAATTTTGAATTAATTTTAATGAAATAAAAAAAATATTTATATGTACAAACATAAGTTATAACCAAGAGAACAGCTGTCGTTATTCGCGAACATATTGTATCTGAAATTTTATATTTTATTTTATCTTTATAAAAAACATTTAATAAAAACATTTATGTACGCAAGAAATTACCTGATTTCAATGTTGAATTGGTTTTTCTTTGTATCACGTATTGCAATCAAAATATCTTTTTAATACAATTAATTAAATTACTTTATTTACGTTATATTTAAATAGTTTAATAGGTAATTTGATTATTAAATTAAAAGTTATCAAGAAAAGTATAGTTATATAAAGTATTTGCATAAGATCATAATGTTTTAATTTCTTTGATCGAAAAATGTTTATTAATTTATATTACAACGATAATTTTATATTTTAAGTTTTTTTTTATTCTATTTCCAATCTATAAACGAAATAGAAAAGCGTATACATTTTTTTATTTGTATTTTCAGTAGTTTTTTTTTTTAACATTTTACAAAAATTTTAAATTAAAAATTCATGATTATAATATTTATGTTACAAGATTAGTTTATACACACTACACATTGTGTAGATCAGTGATACATATCACGAAAAATTGTATATTGAAAAAATTAATTTGATATAATTTTAACCTGAGATAACGCTTACGATTGAATAAAACTAAGAATATTTTCTATCATTGTATTTATATTCGGTTTACTTAATGCTTTTGGATTTATTAATATTTATAAATTTTGTGTCTAAAGATTCATAAAATTTTCCAAATTACGTTGTAAAAACCTTGCAAGACTAATTATAATTTATATAATCAAAAGGAAAAAAACGAGTGACAAATAAAAAAAAGAAAATAACTTATTTTTTTTTCTAATAACCTTGTCAAAAAAATTTGAATAAAAATTATTAATCTCTATATGCATTAAAGTAACTATAATATTAAAATTAAAACATTTAAACTAGTATTTTTCTATAATTGAAAAAAAGTCTTAAAATAAATCTTTTAGTATTATATTATAAATGAAATCATTAAAAATTTTTAAATAAATGTAACACTTATAAATTTAAAATAATAAATAAAATTAACTTATTTATAATTAAAACCCTAAAACAACGTTTAATAATTAGGAAAATATTACTTGTTTGCTTAATTTATTTATTCCTTGTTATAAATTTAAAACTATCTTTATTATCTTTCTATATTATATTCTTTTTAAATAGTATTCTCAAAAATAGCAACTAACGTCGAATACACTCAAACCTTTAAATAAGAATTGATTTTTTGAAAAAAAAAGTTTAATTTTCAAGTATATAAGTCAAAAAATAAAATTATTTTGTTGATTACTGTTTGGGTTTAAATTTAATAAGTAAGTGAAAGTGAATAACTTTTGATATAAAATTAAATTTTAATTTAAACTTTTAACTTTATTAAGATGAAGTAAAAAATAAATAAATATTTTTAATAAACTAAATTCAATTTATTAAACATACAAATATAATTTTAATTACTATTGCTAAATTTTTATTTCAAATACACATTATATGCAATAAAACAAGTTGCTAAGTCAACCTATAAACCTATTGTATTAGTAAATTAAATATTAGTTCTGATTCATTTTGATAATTCTGATTTATATAATATAATAAATAATATGTTATTTTACTTTATTTCATATTATTCTTTGAAAACATCAAATTATGAAGCAATTGATTAATATTTAAATAAAAAGTTAATATTTAAAAAATGTAAAAGAACTATTTTATTTGAAATAAAATTTAAATTAATTTAAGTATTTTCTTGAATTTAAAATTTTTTAGGAAAAAATTATTTTTTTTTTTCAGATACTTTAATAATTCTTTAACATATTTATGGAAGACTTTTTGGTTTTAAATCATTATTTTTTATTAATGTGCGAATTTAAATACACATGTATTAACTATTTAAGTCCTCTCTGAAACCGTATTTTTACAATCATTATTTAAAATTTTGTAAGTTTTAAAATTAAGTAATAAATTTTTAAAAAATTGCATTATTTAAAATACTTCTTTGTCAATATATATTATAATATATATTTCTGAAATTCTATATAGAAAAATAATTAGTTATACAATAATTTGTATTTAGTATTTGAAAAAATAAATAAATTTCCTCCACTTATAATTAAAAAAGTTCTCTATTAAAACACGTGAATTTTAGTAATACATTATTTGTGTTTCCACAAATTTTTTTAAAATAAACGTAAATGTATATTTTATGTATACAAAAATTTGTAGCTGCTCAAAAAATTTAAATTTTAGTAGTTTGGTTGTATCTACATTGCAGTACAAGATAGTCATTCACCAGTTATACAGCATACTTATGCAATTTTTATGTCAACTAAAGTTTGCTTTGCATCATTCTTCATTGTAAGTTTAAAATTACCCTTTTTTTTTTAAAGTAGTTTAACTTTTAAACGAAAAAGCTAATATTTATTAAATTTATATATATTGAATTTAAGTAACTTTTTTAATTTAAGTTCTTTCATGGAACTGTTTAAATAAAAAAACGTTTTGCTTTTATTTGACTTGAAAATAAGAGTGTGTAATAAAAAGGGTTTATCTCTTACTTACATTTTTTCTGCTATATGTGTGATATTAACAAAAAATCTGAAATATCTGAAAAACAAAAATCTATATTACTCCGTATCGTGTTCTGTGAATATGGAAATTTATTATCATAAATAAATATTAAATATTAAACTTGAGATTTTATTAAAAAAAGTTTTTTAATATTTTTAACTTTGTTTAATAAGAAAGAAGTTAATTCAGTTTTTTAATGTAATTATTAGGCTTGATCGATCAATATTGTAAAATAAAATCATTCAATTTTTGTTTTCTTTTTTATTTTCTTTCTTTTATTTATAAATTTTAATTTAATTTGCGATTTTAAAAATATTTTTTTTAGAACTAAATTAACATATGTGAAAAAAATAATATTAAAGTTATAATATTAGTATTTATACATGATTGGTAAGCTAAATTTCTTTTTCAATAGTTTTTTAGCAAATAAATAAAAAAAAAATAATTAAAATGAGAATTATTAAATTCATTCAATTGTTTTTTTTTTTGTTTTATTTAATTTTTTTTATTTATAAGAGAAAAAAATAAAATTCGAATTCTCCAAGAAATTATAAAACTAATTTTTGATCTTATAGTATTTTATTACATTTTTTAATGTAGAAATTTATTTATCTTATTTTAATTTTAAAATAAAAATTAAATGGTTATTTTTTCTAATATATTATTTCTCTTTTTTTAATATTTTCTAAATTCTACTAAATACCTGAGGCAAAAATATTCAAATCATAATAATTTCGTACTAATTTAATTATGGGATATTCATTTTATTTCATCCATAATATATATATGTAATACATATATAATAAATAATTTTAAATCAATTTTTTTTTGTTTTGTTATGTTACTTTTAAGTATAATTATTGATATATTGTATATTGATTGATATTTTCTACTAATTCATTTATAGATTATCGTATTGTCCTATTTATAGGAATAATTAGAATAATTTCAATGTACAATCCTACTAATGGAATTTAATAAGTAAATTCCACATGTAGAAATTTACTAACAAAATTTAATAAATAAATTCTAATCTTTTATATATAGGAGAATGAGTTAATCTGAATTTTAACATTTTAAAATAAATCATTGTTATTTAAAAAAAAATTATGGACTTTTTATGAATATCCTAAAAAAATTTTTTTAATTTACATCGAAAGGTATTTATGTTAAAAAATTTTATTTTCAATTTTATTTTTATTTATAAACACAACTATAATTAAAAATTTAAAAATTAAAAAAAAAATATTTTGCCATTATACATATTTAATTTTAAAGTCAATATATTATTAGATAAAACTATGACTTTTCGCCAATTTAAGCTTAAAATGCAAGTAAGAAAAAAAGAAGTTTTTATTAATTAATATTAGTTTTAATTGGCGTAGTCTAACTTTTTTTCTAAAACAATTAGTATTTTTAGAATACAAGATTCTTATAAAATTATTAATCCATCTTTTTTGTTTAAATTGTATTTTTAATGAAGATTTATTGAACTAAACAAAACCAAAATCTCTATTTCGGAAAAATTTAAAAATATGGGAAATACAAAATTTTTTTAAATATTTTTTAGTTTTATTAAAATAATAATATGTAATTTTAAACACTTTATTATCTAGAGTCTGATAAACAAAATAAAAGTGTTAACATTTTAAATAAAAAAAAAATTAAATATTTGGTATAAGGAAATGATGTGTTTTATACAAATAATGTGTAAATTATAATAATTTATTCACAAACAAAGTAACCCCCATTAAATATATAAAAACTAGCATAATTCGATACATCTGTAAAGCGAAAATTAAAATTAAATACATATTAATTTAAAATAAAAATATGTTTGAAACAAAAATTTTCATATGTTTGCTTGTTTGTTTATGTTTTTAAATTAAAATAATTTTATTTTAGAACAAATTTTAAAATTTGTACAAAATTAAGCAAGCTAAATAAATATAAATGTGGTTATTATGCCACACACAATACACAATTAATGTCTAAATTAAAAAAATATCAATTAATAATAATTATTATCAAACTTGAAAAGTGAATTAAATTTTAATATTTTACCGGAATGATTATTGTAATTATTTTTTTGTCTATATAACAAAACAAATTTTATTTTTATATTTTATTACAATTAATAATCAAAGAAAAAACATTTAAGTACTCATACTTTTAATTTTTTAATTTGAAATTTGCACATGTATCATAAAATATTAATTAAAAAAATATCAATTCATTTCAAAAGCCAAAAGATAAATATTTTTTTCTTTTAAAATTTGCTAAACCTTTTTTATTTCGATTTAATAAAATTTCCAAATATTTAATTTGAATTATTTTTTAATATTTTTCAGTTGTTTTTGTTATTGCATGCTGCTGTTGCCTTTGTTTGAATTTAACGGCGAATTTTTCAGATTTAGTTGTCATATTGGAATTTTGCTGAATATTATATAATTTTTGATGTTGAATTGATTGATTAATTGCATTTTGAGTTAATGTTGTTGGATTTGTAGTAACATTTTTTATTGTACTATTATTATTTTTATTAATTTTAATTGATTTTTGTTGTTGTTTTAAATTGGTTTTTGAAGTCAAAACTGTAATTTTTTGTTTATTTATACCTTTAGTTGCCTTATAATTATTTTTAGTACTATCAATAATATTACCATTACTTTTATTACTATGCGTGACATTAAAACTAGACTTATTCAACAATGTTTTATTTGTTGATGATAATGAAGATGTCAACAATGATGTTGATGAAGATGATAATGTTGATGCTGTTGTAGTTAAAGATATTGATGAAGCTAATGATAATGTTGATAATGATGATGATTTTGATGATAATGGAAGTGATGAAGCTGTAGTACCATACAAAGATGTAACAGATTTTATTATTGGAGAATTTTCTGATACGGAATTTGTTGTAATGTTTGAAATTTTTGTACCTGTCAAAATTTCTTGTGGTGCTGAATTATTTATTTTATTTGAATTAGTATTATAATTCGATAATTTAACTGATGTTGCGGAAACATTATCTAAAATATTACTGCCATTATTAATAATGGAATTTTTTTGATACTGATTTTTAGTTGTATTTGTAATGGTAAGTTCAGGCCTATTTGAAATTAATTCGGCTGCTGCTACGGCTGTTGATGTGTTTCTTTTTATTGAAGAATCTGATAATATTGCTGTTGTTGTAGGATTTGCTGTTACTGAATTTGGTGACAATGATGACGATATATGTTTATTGTTTGATTTATTAAATCAAGAGACTTGTTTTGCGACTATAACACCCGGTCGACACTGCTTTAGTTGTGTAGTAATTATTGTTGAGGGTATAACCTAAAAAATATAAATAAAAATTAATATCTCACATTGGTGTTGTTGAACTGTTGCTGTTAATGCAAAATGTGTGTAATTTTTAAATGAAAACATGAAAATTAATGAAAAAATACCTGAGATTGCGTCGTGGTTGTATGTTGTTTTAATGTGATTGTACCGGAATTACTTCCAGTTAGTGTACTGCTACTGGTGGGATTACTTAAACTACTCTGACTAATACTACTGCTGTTACTGCTATTTGCTGTTTTACCAACTATGGTTACATTAGCTGGTTTTGTTTTCAATTGTAGGAACGGACTTAAATCACTTGTTAATTTTCTCTGTTGTTGCGTTGTTAATGTTTGTGTATGCATTTGATGAATTTGTGGTGGTGATTTCTGCTGCTGTTGGGATTGCGATTGGATTTGGTGTTGTTTGACTGTTGTCGTTAATGCAAGTGGTGCTTCTTGAGGTGTTTTTTTCAGTTGTTCCTGTTCAATCTGAGAGCTGTCAGCAAATAAGTGATCACCTTCTAAATGCCTAATTGCTTCAACAATTGTTTCTAAATTTTGCCTCGAAGTACTCGTTAAATACATACGTTTACCATCATCGTTTCTTTTTGTTAAAGCAGCATTAATGCGTTCAACTTCTACTTTAGGTTCAGCTTTAATTGCGGCTTCCAAAATAGGCTGTAAACGTGATGGAACTTCAAGAATTTCAGTATTTTCGTCTGTCATAATAACTTCTTCACGAATATTTTGTATATCAGCTGTGATAATTTCCGCTGCTTCATCATCCTGAATATCTTCCATTGGCGAACAAATTACAACTTGAGTTTGGCCAACATTTGGTATATCATTTAATTCGACTACTTGTAGTTTTGTCGGATCAATTTTAATTTCTTCATGCTCAGAATAAATTGGTTGATGAATAATATGCTGTTCATATTCTTCTTCGCGTATATTATCAGTATGTTCAATAACTTCTCGTTGAATACTATAATGATGTTGTTGTTGTACTTGCCTATCCTGTTCAAATTGATGTAATTTTTTTTCCAAATTTCTAACACGATCTTCAGTTAAACGACGACGTTTACGTTCATTTTCCAAACGAACTCTTAATTCATTAACCTCTTTTGCTGTACTACTAATATATGCTGTAGCAGCAGATGCAACTGGTTTACTTGCTTGTATCTGTACACCTCCAGCTGTTATTAGAGTAACTGGTTCAGGTGACATTGAACCTAATCCTTCATCAGATGAATCAGAAATTGCTTGCATTGATATAACATTATCAGTTAACTTCCGCTTTTTCAATGCCGTGATTGATTCTGCTCCAGCTGTACCAGCAATTGTTGCAGTTCCAGATAAATTATCTGTTTTTAGTGTATTTGTACAACCTTCATGCTGACAATGTTGACGTTTCAATTGGCTGTTTTGCGATAATAATTGAGTTTTTTCACTTTCTAAATCCAAAATATATTGAGCGGTTTGTTGTAGAATTGCCGCCTAAAAAAATTGAAAAAAAAAAATTGATTAAATATTAGAAAATAAATTAAAGTAAGTAAAGTATATAAGAAGTAATTTGGGTAAAAAAATATAATTTAATAAAAAGAACATACGAATTTTAGATAACTTATAAGTAATAAAAAAAATTTAAAAAAAAAAAATTTCGTTAAATCGTTTTCTGTCAAATTATATATATATGGAACTATAGGCTTTTTGGGAAATCTTTAGGTATTATTGTATAATAACAAGTAAAAGAGACATTTTTTTTCAAATTGCCATATAATACAACAAAATATTGTCAAAAATTATTTTTTTTAAATAATACATAGTTTCTTGAAAATTGTGACTCTATCTGACTATAGGAGATGTTAGATATATTGTGGCAATACTTTATGCCCAACTTCAAAAGCTGATTCATCTATTTCATAATTTATTTACTAAGTCAAGTAATTCCAATTTAATTGACTCTTAATCATGTGATATATTTTATGTCGACCATCATCTTCTCTGTAATTGCTATTTTGACTAGTATCAACTTAAATCGATATAGTCAATTTAAAACATTATTTTTCAATTAGTTTTTTTAAAACTTCGGCATTCATATTTTTCTGCTAATCAAATTCTGTTTTTGCCGATGTGGCATATTTTTTTTATATTTTTGTTAGAAAGTACAAAAAATAAAAACAGCTTACGGACGATTGTCCATTCTGAATAAAAAAAAAGTATGTGCATCTCAATGGTCGGGAACAGGTAAAAAGGAAACATATAAATCATTTTTATGTATTATGACCAGTTTAGCATTCTGAGAGACCAGGAAATTCTGAGACCTACAATTAGTTCAAGAGAAAAAAAATAAATAAATATAATAAAAACTATCTTTATTCTCTATAATTTTTCATCACGACTTAATAAAAATATTCAAAATATAATTGTCAATATTCATTGAATGTAAAAATGAATAATTTTCATACTTTTTATTTGCTATTAAGAACGTGTCAGGAGGCCTTATAGACTTTTTGCAACCTTAATTGTTATTTGAGTATATGTATATATACGTAAGAAGTAGTTAAGAGGTAGGTATTAATAGAATTACATGTCTAAACGTACATTATGCGTAAGAGACACATAAAACACAATTTATGAATTTAACTTCTTTTTTGATTTATCAACTTACGCTTCTATACAATGTTAAATATTCTAAAAAATATTTATCAAACATATGTAAATTTTAAATACATTGTAAACTTTTATACCATAATTTCTCTTCTCTACCCACAATCCACCGATAGTAAATTCCATTCCATTCGTGCTTACAATCAATTCATACTTCGTAATTATTTTATTTCAAATCTCATTTTTTAATTTTACTCAATGTTGTCGTCGCACACTATCTTACGATGAAATGTTGTGTACCATTACTGTACGTTACGTTATGTTCTTCTTTTTTTACACATACACACTATTACACTACCTACTGTTAAATCAAATTATATTAAAAAATCAAAACCAAAAAAAGCGCGCGATTTGTTTAATTTTTATTTTGTAAGAAAAAAAAATTTTCTGGTGAAGGACACAAGTTCTTTCACCTGTAATTTTTTTCTGTAGAATAAATGGTAATAATAACATGCGTTAAATATTAAATACAATAAAAACATATATTTGTACAACCATTTCTTTTATTAATAAAAGATTCGAATTATAAATATATTTGATATTATGTAGTAAAATGTTATTGTGTGGGTGAAGTAAAAAGTATATAATATACATCTAAATTTTACACCTATCTTAAGAGAGGAGAATATAAAAATATAGAAAAAAAATATAGAGAAGGTTCATATGTAGTATGTACAAAATTACAATTAAGAAAAACATATTTTATTTTTTCTGTAAGGTAAAGATTAAATACCGAATTAAAAATGGAATATTGGGCCTGTCTGCGTCCTTAACTTTTCAAAAAAAGTAAAACTTTATAAATTTTTAGCCCGAAAATGTCTACATACTTAAATTGACCATTCTGTAACTAAAAATTTACTCCCAGATTTTAATAATTTACTTCATTATCCCTTACTAAAAATTTTAGTATACTTCCCCCATAATGTTTATAAAGTTTTAGTCAGTTAGTTTTTATCATGATTTATTTCTTATTTTAAAGAAAAAATGTAAACATTCTTGAAGTATTTGAAATATTATTATTATTATTTGAAAAATGATCTTATTCTTCAATGTTTACCGGGGCGGGGCATACAGAAAATTAATAAATGGTAAGCATTTTTTGGAGGTAGTAGAAAATATATTGATTTTCCTAAAGCGCGTAATCTTTTAAACTTATTCGATATCTCAAATTTGATACTTAAATCATTGAACAATTTCCTTTACTAATTATACGAAAGTGATGAACAAATTCTTTGTCGTCGTCCGATATGTTCGAAACAATTTTGTATGCCCAATCTTTATTTTTTTTTAAATAAAAGCTCGAATATTATTTCTTCTCCCTGCTGGAAAATATAACTCCAATTTCTCTATGCCTTCATTATTGCTAGAACTTATTTCGGTCTAATACTTTCTAATTTTTCTTTATCTAAATAACTATCAAGTATTTTTTTTTAAAATTAATTCTTTTAAGATTTTTAATATAAATAATTTATTTAACATAATTTTATAATTTATTTAATTTAAAAAAAAAAAAAAAAATCTAAATAAAAAAACTTGCAACCAGAGTTTGAAACCTTTAATTGAAAGGCCTAACCACTAAAAAAAATAAATTATAAAATTTTAGATCAGTTTTCTGTCTGCGTACTTTTCTTTACAAATAGCTATAAAATGAGAAAAACGTGATATTGTACTCTTTTCTCTGAAAAAAATTAGTCCAAGAATTATTCAGGAATGTGTTCAGGAATTATTCAGGAAGAGTCCAGACAAACCTACTATGATTAAACAATTTTTTAGTCGAAAAAAAAAATGCGTGTAAAACAATTTACTTAAAAGTGAAAAATGATATTCAGTCAATTTGATTCAACAACTTTTAAAATACCTATTGAAAAACTGGATTCGTTTGAAGTTTAAAAATTATGGAAAATATTTAGCCAATAAATCCATTAAATAACTTATACCAACTTTATGTTGGCTATGTTTTGATACAAAAATAAATAATTAATTAAAATTTTTTTAAATAAATATTTTTCATTTTCAGCTTATGAAAACGGTGGCATGTCTCATGGGCAAAAGGTTGGAAATAAATTTGGAAACAATAGGGTTACCGGAAAAAAAAATTGTAAATAATATGCTACGCAACAAATTATTAGTTGGTGTTCACTAATTGTGAAGGACAAGGTTATTGTTCAATGCAACAATAGGAAATATCTAATAATTACTATCAGAATTTTAGAATTAGATATTTGTTTTGATTGGGATCCTATAAAAGATAAAAACTATAACATTGCATTTCATCCGATTTATTTTTTCATGGAAATGAATTAATTTGTCATACACCTTATATTCCACGTAATACCGTTTTAATCATAATATGTACTTATATTAGATGCATTTTTTTTATTAAAGCTGAGATTTTATTCTTTAGCGACTGTTCGTAAATTTTCAAAGTTTCTTTGTTTTTGAAAAAAAAAAGTTATACAATTATTTCTAATGTACATAAATAGTAAAAAGTAAAACTCTACCTCATGTAGTACAACTCTACTACTACTACTAAGTAACTAAAAAATTTTTGGCAAAATATTTTAGACTGCAAAAAACAAAGAAAGAAAACTAAATAAAACAAATCATTGAACTATATATAATTTTTGTGTTTTCTTTTATCTACAGATAAACTGAATGTTAATTTTGGCAAATAGCAAAAAAATAAATAAAAATAATTTGTTTTTAAATAGGTATATGAAAAAAAAGCGTTAACAATTGACTTTATTGTGATGACTGATGATAAATAATAATAAATAAAGCTTTGGTGAACACGTGTAAAGTTCAACAACCCTAAAAAAAATAGAAAACCTTATTAAGCTCAAAATATACATATAAAAAAAAACAAAATTAGTTATGAGTTTTTATTGAAAGAGAAAGACTAATAATAAATGCAAAAATTTCTATTTTTGTAAGGTCCATTGTTGAGCTACATTTTAAAAAAATTTTGAAAAATTGGGTCTTTATAAAATTTTACTATTTTTATTAGTTTATTATCCGTCCGTGTAATTATAAAACCTTTACACTGTTTGAAATAAAGAAAAGTAAAATATAAATTCCTTGAAAAACATTTTTCCTTTAGCCTCTCCAGTTACGGAGTTACAGACCCCCAAAATATTAAAAAACCCTATATTCAAAATGTTATAACAAAAAAAGATATTTTTGAATCGCCAAACGAAAGTATTTTTTATAAGTTTTATGCACTTCATTTTACCGTATCAAAGATAACATTACGTTAAGGGTTTTGAAATGGAGGTAGATGTGATTTTAAGGACGGAAGTAGTTATATATGATATCGTGGGGACCGGCTGAATTTTTTATATCAAGAGATTTCAAGATTTTTATCACTGCTTATGTCCTAAAGTAATTTCTACCAAAGGAGCAACCAACTTATGGAATAGAGGGGGGTCTTTGAGTTGACTGAGGTAGTGATGAGTCACTTTTCCTTTAGAATCTGATACGATGTGGCATTTTGCCAAAAGTATTTACTATTCTTGGGCATGTGGATTAACTTTCGTTTCAACTTTTGGTTTAACAAGAATTCAATTCAAGCTTTTTGATAACTCTCTTGCATCTATCCCAAATCACTATATGGTTGGCCATGATGACTTTTATTTTAAAACAAATTATTAGAAATTCCATTTATAATAAATCTTTAAAAATATTCTTTTGATAAATATAAATTATATTGAAATTTATACAATCAGTTTCAATTATATTACGTTTTCCAGGTACATTTAGAAGTTTTTATTATTTTTTTTGGAAATTTGATAACAAAAACTTCGTTCGTGGCATTTGTACATTTTTGAAAGCCCGGAAGCCGAAAGAGCCCTTTTATAATCAGCTACGATCGCTTTACGTGTCTCACTTGTGCAATGCAAATGCGCTTGTTATTGAAGATATGTCGTTAGTTTCCATAACTACATTTTTTTACTTTTTCATTGCAAAGTGTAAATTTTATTTATTTTTTTATTTATTTATGTACAATCCCCTACAACATACAATGTGAAAACTGAGTGAATCTGCCTTTCTTATCAGGTGTGACATTTAAATTTATTTTATATTAAGATGTAAACTATTAAAATATCGATTGTAAATTATATTTTTTAGATATGATCTGACCAGGATTTGAACCCGAGACTTTTCGATTGAAAAGCAACAACAAGCCTCTCTAACCACTGAACGGAAAAATAATAAAATATTTATAAATAAAATTTGAATTTTATTTAATAAAAATTTTAGAAGATATTTTGATTTTAATTTCAGTTAACATATCTCAATAAATTTTGTGGAGTGTAAATAATATTGAAACTGACTGATCTGAACATAGGTATACTAGGTATTTAACTTTTGATTCATAAAATATTTATAATTACCATGAGACATTGTGTTTAAAATTCTTTTACATTATGTTAACTATTTAAAATTAATGTAAAAAGTAAAATATATATATATGTATATTATAAGATATATTATTTATTACTTTATTAGGAATGTTATAAATTCTCTATGTTTATGTTAATTCTATAAGTATATGTTACATTAAAATTTTGTATAGTACAAACGAAAAAAACTTTTTAAATCTATTATTGATTTAGATGTATCAATATATATTCAATTTTACTTGTACAATTCAGTAAATTTATGTGTAAAGTATAGTAGGTATATATAAAAATATATAATACATATACCTTTAAAATACTGGATTCTTATTTCCATAATTTACATAACATAAATGATGTGTATCTATACTATCCATACACTTTATCAAGTTTGTAAAGTTTCTAGCAGTAAGTAATCTAGTTTAGTAATGTAGCTACCATATACCTACGTACATTATATGAATTAATGGTTTAGGTTGCGACTATACTTTACAATAAATGTGTGTTATATATATATATTATATTACTGTTAATGCACCTGCTATTATTAAAAAAAAATTCATATATATATATATATATACATATAACTTATACTTACCATTGATTAAGAATTTATTGATAAATCATTTTATGTTAAAAATTTTTATGGGATTTTTTTCGCATTTTTTTTTAGAATTTATTTGTTTTAAACTTCGAAATATTGTGAATGTATGCATTTATACCATTTTTATATTTTCATTTTCCATTTTCACTCTCATTATACCATTTCTATTCTAATGTAGGCGATTTAAAGTTAGTGCATCTATAGAGTAGAGACTAGCACTAAAGACTCTTAGTATTCTATATATGTATATTATTGTTATATTTTATGTATGCATTTTATATTCTATTCTAAATTTATAAAAGTAATGCATAAACACATTACACACACCTTTATATAGCTATTCCTAATCCTATATAATCAATCACATAAAAATTAATATCAATGCAGAGACAATTGTATTACAATCCAATATGATAATGATAATTATAACTAAAATGTTTCAAAATATTTTAAAATTTATTTATATTTAATTTTTTTCGTAAATTAGTATTTGTCATTTGATCGCTTTTAAAAAAAACTAAAATTGCTCTGGTTTTATTAAAATAATAAAATTTATAGTAAGAATGAATAGAAATAAAGAAAGCACATGTATGAAAAATTTTGTAAAAGTATTAAACGAAGATGTGAGAATGAAATGTTATTTCAAATTATTAGGACAAAGATTCAGAAATTAAAGGACTCTAAAAAATATACATTTGAACTAAAAACATAGCAAAATTCTTCAAAATTATTTACTGATTTTTCTGGTTGAACAGAATTTCTTTCCAAAATATTTCCAATTTGCTCTGCAGATGGATTTCAACAATAAAAAGCCACCAGCAGATCTTATACGTGAAAACATATTTTCTAATGGATTTTGATTTAATCTCCGTGTCATTAAAAACTTTATATTTTCGTTATTTATTTGATTCTTGGATAGTGAAATTACAGGTGTGGCGTAATACTGCGAAGTTCTTTGAATAGTTTTTTTTATTTTGTGAAAATAAAAAGTGAAATACTTTGAATAGGTATAAAGTGAATCTTAAATTTATCCAAAATGAATGATAAAAACCAGGCACAAATAATTAATATTATAGAAGGCGATGCTGCCATTGATACAAAACTGAATAAATACGAAAAACAGAAAAATATTAAAGAATTTTATAGTCTTATGATCGTGTTATTCCAATTCTCATTTAACGCATATAATATTAAATACAAAAAAAATCTTATATAAAAATCTGTACATATACACATTTTATATTTTTATAAAATGTTTATTTTTGGTTTTTTGGTAATATTTTGTAGTAAAATAACAATCATAGTAAAAAAATGTTTGTTTATTTTTTCTGGGTCGCTAAAATACGAACCATCTAACAAAAATTTATAAGGAATTCTAACTTCTTTATGTTATACATATGTCTATTACATAATTCAAATGTTTATCATGTTTTATTAATTATTTATATCATATGAATCAATTTGAACTGTATATTTTAATTTGAGATCGCCTAATCTTATACGTCATGTATCGCGTATATAATGTATTTATTTTTAAAATTTTTTTTTAAGAAAATATGTAATGGGCAATGATTGTATGTTTATACAAACTTCCGTGTGCGATGATGTATGCATTCTATGTACCTATATTTTAAAATTTTAGTTTTTCCGAAATATATATGTAAGCAATTGTGTATATAATATTATTTATTACAAAAGGGGTAAATGAATACTTTTATTTGTTAAGTAAGCCAAATCTTTTCTAAATAGAATAAGTGTCAACTAATACAGTTAACACCTGGAACATCTTTTAATTTTCTCAAAAATATTTCATACTAAAAAGATTTATATGAATTTGTCCCTCATCCGAATATCTTTAGGGTATGGTACTACTTAAACTATAGAATTACAATGTGCTTTTTTAATTAATTTATCGCGTTAAATAAACTTAAAACAAAAAAAAAATATCTACTGAAATTATTTTCAGTTTAAATTTTAAATTTTTCGTTATTTTATCTTGATTGCGTTGCTTTTAGAAGGAAATTTCTTCTATTCTTAACAAATAGGTACTATTCTATTTATTTTTTTTTGTTTTTTCAAATTTTTTTTAATATACAATATTATATATGTTCATATATTATATTATAATATAAAGTTTGTACTATGTACGTGAACATATATGTAATATACATAGCAACTGCTTTTTATGCAATTCTTTCAACATTATTTTCTTCTACAATAGAAAGTATGAGAAAAAAAAATACCTTGAACGAGGTCATGCTGCCGGAATGGGCATTTAAAACATTGATTGAATCTCTCTATAACAAATATTTGTAATAGAGAAAATTAAAAAATCTGCAACATAAAAACTATAACAAAAGTATATAATATAAATACATAAAAATCATTATCAATAAAATCATGATTTTGATTGTGTTAGCAATAGAAGTTTTTTTTTTAATATGTATTAAATGTAGGTATGTATCTATTATATATTAAAACTAAAAATTCAGATTATGTGCAGAACTCATATTGTATGTAAGAAAAAAAAATTTAGCGCCTGACTATCGAATGATTATCGTAAATTGTTGTGTTTCGCATCGTTATCGTACCACTAGCACAATATATATGTATGTATACTCATACTATTTTTTTAAATGGTTGTTTGTAATTTTTTTTGGTTTTACTCTGACAACGTAAAATTATTTTATTCACTACACTACGATGAAGAAAAATATCATATGATTGATAAATAATAATGAATTTTCAAATTTTCTTTCATTATAACTTTCTATTTACTCTGTTTTACTATTGCTTATGTACTATGCATTTATTTTACCACAAAAAATCTTATATACTTTGTAGCAAATTTTTATTTACCTATGGTTTTAGTTTTTTTTTTTTTGTAATTTCTTGATTTTATTTCAATATGACGGTACACTAAAAATTTTTATAATATGTATTATATTTTTTTTTTCAAGTAAAAAAATCCCGGAATTTGTGCATTCATTTAGGTAGTGTATGCATTTATACAATGCACACAGAATTAATGATAGTACCTATATTTTGTAAAACCAGAAAAATAGAACACAGTTTATATAAAATATTTAATACATAATAAAAATAAAAGTTAAAATGCATTGTTGTAAAATTAACCAATACTGTTACTATTTATTTATATATACAAAATATGTACAATTTTTACCGGGAATGAGGTCAAGTTGTATCAGTACTTGCAGCAGTTTCAGTAAAAATGATTTGCAAATCTATGCTAGTACATAAAACACACTCAAATTTAATTTTGAACATTATTGCAGTTTGTAAAACAATTCCTTATAAAATTTAATTTATAGTTTTAAGTACCTACATACTACATAATATGTATAAAGATTATGTACGAAATTTATGACAAATTAAATAAATGCAAAATAATCGATATAATATATAAAAGTACATATTACTAAATATTTTATATTCATAAAACTTCGTATAGGTAGTACCTACCTATAATGAATATTATATTTATTTGTGTAAATTAATTTAAATTAATAATTAATTTTCCTTTTATTAATAACCAATACCAGGCGCGCGTTGCTGCACCTTTCGACTGGGTTTTCAATTGATGTTGGTGTTATTGAAAAAATTAATATAAAAAATCCGCAGGTTATTTAGAACCAATCAATTAAACCTTTTTTTATTTTAAAACAAAAAAAATGTTAATATTTGCAATACATCCTCCCAAACTTCGTGGTCCGTGTTAACCCAGAAACTATTTCTGTACCCAAAAACCTTTATATGAAATTTTAATAATAATCGGCTAAGCAGTTTGTTGTTAATGAGCTACAAACATACAAACAAACAAGCATTCGCTTTGTTTATTTAGGATACACAATGTATACTTTCTGAATTGAATTTAAACAATTAAAAAAATATAACACAAAATAAATTAAAATTTTTTTAAGAGTTCTGATTTTCAGTTTAAAACGATTTCAGAAATTTTTAGTAAATTTTTTAGTAAATAATATTCCTATAGGTATTCCTATATTTATAAATAAATAGGTAAAAATAATACCTTTGTTGAGTCTATTCATTTTTATTGTTAAATTAAGATTTTTAAGAAAAACTTAATTTTATCTAAATTAACTATATTTTAAATTATGGAATTTAGGTTAATCAATTAAACTAATTTATTATATTATCTCATTTCAACACAATTGTAATGTTATATTATATTATTTTTATTTTATTGCAGTTGCTGTTCTAAAACTTACCAGATTTATTCTATCTTTGACTGTAGAAAACTTTTTATGAAATGTAAAAAAAAAACCTATACTTCTATGATAAAAATATGCAAAAAGAAACTCATAACAAAATTAAGTAATAAAGTACAGTCATAGTTTGAATGCTAAATATTGACATAAGACGGAAGATAGAAGTTACAAATATCAAGTGCCTTTTTTTTCGTGATGCAATTTAAACAAATCACCCAAGCAACACGGTTGCATTGAACTGTATACTCGAGGTATTTTGACGTAATCGGTGAAAATTCTGTATTCACCCAAACCGGTTTCGTAATTTTTGTATTCACAAAAAACCGGTTTTGTTGCCATCAAATTTTACTAGTAACCTTCGATGCACTCACCAATACAAACAAAAAAATGTTTTTGTTTTTCTTTTTTTTTATTATTTAAAAATTTTTGAACTGTGCGCATCTTAAATAAAAAAAAATTTGAGACCCGACAAATATTTATAAAATATTTTTGGTATTGGAAATTGATAAAAATCAACATAAGATTACCATATTAGGTTTTATTTCTATTTGTTATTTTTTATCTTTCAAACTAAATACTAAAAAAAAACAAAAATGAACAAATTTATCAATTAATATATATTTTAATTGATAAAGTATAAAAATTAGTTAACATAAATAATAAAAAAAAAATAATTAATGATATAAAAGACAATTAGTTTAAGGATCATATTTAGAAACTAATTTTAAAATTGTATAATTATGAATGTTTGCTCAGTCCCACAGATGTTAATTAAAATAATAATCCATTTTTAAATGACCTAGATGTGATTGAAGTAAAATAAAATTACCTACCCACTCAATGTAAATAAAAAATTAAATCTCTAATATGTATTATCTACAAATCCATTTTTTTATTTAGGTAGGTACAAACCTTTTTTATTTATATGAATAAAAAATTACAAAAACTTTCCGCTTTTGAAAAATCAGCTGACTAAACACTCTCCGACGATAACTATCTTCAAATGAACTAAATTTTACACACATAAGTGCATAAATTAGTAACTACACTCGTGTGGGCCGGAGCAATACACACTTACGTTATTCTATAATGGAAAATTACGTGAATGCAACGTATTAATACATATCGTCTGGCTTGGGGGATTCATTGTGAATTGTGACCGACTTGTTGCATTTACTATATTTACTATAGTTCATTTATTTTGTTTTATTGTTTTAATATTCTTATTGTAGTTTTCCAGATTCATGTTTATAGACCATGAATAATTAACACAAAATATTCATTTAATACTAAATGCTAATCATAATAATAATCTTATTACTCACATAATTTTTTACAGCATTCTTGCTTTAAAAATTCAGTTTTTCTATTTATATCTAATCAAACATATGGTGTATAAAAATAAATAAACCATTTTTTTTCCTTAAAAAATATAATTTTTTTTTTTTTTAAGTTTAAAAATATTTTTGAAATATTATCAGACATAATTCATTAAGTAAGCTATCATCTTTTAAAAAAATAATGTTTTGTTTAGTAACTCGTAATGTTTACAAATAAAATAAAATTTAGTTTCAACAATACTTTTAGACTAAATAAACCACCGTTTGAGTACATATACCTATGAAAAAATATAAATAAAACAGTTTTCCAACATAAAAGAGATCAAACTCGTTGTTCTTGTACGTGATTTTATTCCTTTTTTCATACATACATACCTACATATGTATGATTTTAAACATTTTTTTTTTTAACTTGAAGTTCTACAAACTGTTGCAGTTTTTGTGAAATGCGTTATCCAATATATCCACTTTTCTCTGGATTATTGGATCATCAATTTTACCTTTCGGTACTCATCTTGTTTAATTATAATGTAGAAAGTAGGAAAAAATGGAATATAAAGCTTAAAAAAAAAAAAAAACTATTGAAGGAGCAAATGAATATTGGGGAATGTTAATAACCATTTTCTTATAATTTACTTACATAATTCACAAAACTAAAAAAATATTAAATTGAACAGATTAACACTACCCTAAAATAAACAAATCAACAAATATACAAAAACAAACAAAATTCACAACACAAATAATACAAATTACAACTATGTATCTGCCATTTAAATTAATAATAACCAATTAATATTAAAATTTGTTACGCAGTTGAAAAAATTTTGCAAAATCAAAAATATTTTAATACGCAAATTTAAAATATAAGTGATTTTTTTTTTATTTTCAATCAAAAATTATTTTAATACAAATGAAAATAAAAAATAAAAACTCATTTGTATTTAAATAAACATGTACAATAGGTTTAACTATATATATATATAATATATATATATACAATATGTAATAAATAATAATTATAGATAAAAAGAAAAGCTTTAATTTTTTATTTAATTAATGAATGGATTGGCATAGAATAGTGTCTATCTATGTACCTAGAATGTTTTAAAGTTTTCAATATATGTACATACATAGATACATAGTAAGTACAATATACTAGGTACATTCGAAAAAGACTGCAGAGTGAATGATTAGAACAATTGAAAATTCTATGAATAGGTAATTAAATTTTTGACTTAAGTAACAAATAGTTCCCATTTTATAAATAATCTCATATAAATTTTAACCTAATTTTTAGAAGACAAAAAAGAATTTTCAATAAAAAAACCGTACCTACAAATTATAAAAATTTGCGAGCTCTATAATAAGTATGTATGTACATATGATTACCTACACACTTCACTATAGGTAAATATGTATGCATATAAAAATGAAATTTAATACTCTGTTTAATGAACTTTGCTAATTAAAAATAAAAATTATATACATATTTACATTTTTGTACATATACAAGTCTAAATGTTGTAGATTATTTAATTTGAATATTTTCACAATAAATTGTTTATGTGTAGTACCTATGTAGGTATCTATTTTTAGTTGCAATAAGTTATTTAAAAAAAAAATACTAGAAGTGCATTTAGTTAATGTAAATACGTGCGTATGTAAATATATAATATAGAAGTAAGTAAAAGATTTTAAGTGATATATTTAGAAATACTACCTATGTGTATTTAAAAATAAAATATGTATTTGTTTGCATTTACATTAGAACAGCTTTACCTTCATTTAAAAATAGATGTTTTTTGTCACCGAAACACATAGAAAAATAAACGATATATGAAATATTTTCATTGTAAGAGTTGGATTGGAATTTATAAATAACGAAAAAAAAAAAAACCAAAAAAAAAAATTAAGCAAAATATGAATGGTTTGTTATGGCGCTACTTTAAAAATAATACTTTGGCGGGTAAATCAGGTGAACTTTGTTTACAAAATAATAATATATACATATGTATATAGGTAGGTAAGTAATAAAATAACATAATGCCTATTTTACGTATTTAAATATAAATATACTTATTTATTACTAATATAGATGTGTTTTTAACACATGATAGGTATAAATTATACAAACAAGTTTATAAACATTAAAGATAGACGTAAAAGATTGAAGAAATACATAATTCTTATAAAATCGTTAAGTGACTAATAAGTATATATACATAGGAATCAAATATTTTATAAGTGGCCATTTTATTGCAACGTAAAATAATATTACCTCTTTTACATAATACATATTACACAGAGAAGTAATATGGTAAGAAGTACACCAATAAAATATTTTTTGTTTAGATGTACATAATATGTGCATCACAGTACCTATTTTTCAAATTTTGAACAATGTCATCTATGACTAAGTAGTTTAATGCATAAAAAAGTTAGACCTACTAAAATTTAAAAAATTCATAAAGAACAAAATTATGTTTTTAACGATTTTTTTTTGAAATTTATGTCAAATAAAACTAAAATTAAAATAAAAACAACAATTCATACAAAAATAAACAAAAACTTGTGTTGAAATTTCTAAAAAAAAAAAAATTTAAATTGTGCCCTAATCCTCTTTATCAGTGATGTGTTCTTAAGCGTTTTTGTATATTTACGTGTATTTATAATAACAATTTTTCGAAAGTTTGTTGTACTTAAAAGTGTTTTGCACTAAAACGTTATGTACTAAACCGTGTTTTGCTGTTCCTATAATATTATCAACTGAACATTTGTTTAATAGATATCTATAGGTAGTTATTTCAAATTAGGTTTTCTTTTCCTTTCAATAAATTCTTCAATCGCTTTATTCCTATAAAGTCAAAGTTAATATTTCATTGATTGCAATCCGATTTTTATTTTCAAAAAACGGTTAGTATACTGTAGTTTAAATCAAAATAAAGTTTTGTATGTCCATAAATCCTAAATTTTTTCAAAAAATTATTATGATTATCTTATTTATTATTGAAGTTCAAATATATTTTAAGTTCAATTTAATTTTAAATTCCCATTAATTCAAAATTTTTAATACAGCTTGCAATACTTTTTGTTTCTCAAACCCTAAATTGTCTTACATTTAAGATTAAAATCGCTTAAATGCCAATTTTTTTCTTTTTTCATTCAAAATTTTTACTTATTTTTTGCTTTTTTCTTTTGTTTGTTTTTTTTTTTATGTAAGTTTATATTTTGTTTGTACTTTGCTGCTTTATTTGGTGAAGGACGTTCATTCACATTGCGGCTTTACAACAAAGTGATTTTTGATAATAATTGTTATGTACATTGTAGTAAAAAAAAAATATATAGGTACATATTTGTTAGATATGTAGAATATATAAAAGCTAAAAGAAGACAATGATATAATACAATATTATGTATTTTAAAAGAGTAAAAAGAATGTATGTAATTGCTTACAACAATATTGATAACAGGATTTAAAAATAGAAGCAGGGAAAATAGCAATAGAAATATATAATAACAGAAATAAACTTAAAGCTTTTAAATAATAACTGATAAATAATATAGATATACATATATGTATATACATTCATAATATAATATGTATGTAAACATTTTTACATTAAAATCTAAATGAAAATTTTCATATGTAGTATTATATTAATATGGATATATTTGTTTGTACATATAGCATGTTTGTACATTATACATATTTACTTTTTATTATATAGGTACTTTGTATATTGAGCGATTTTTTACAATTTAAAATTTTGAAAGTAAACAATTTAAACTAATGAAAATGTTGTAATTCTATGCGTTCACAAGTTGTTGCCATTGTCAGCTATAATTTTTTCCTTTTCTTTTCCATTTCCTCCCTTCTCTTAAAAAAAGCTTTAAAACGATAAGAATCGACGAAAATGCGGTTAACTCCCAAATAAGAAGAAATAACATTTGATTATTGCAAACACGTGTGAATTGCATAGATTGATTTCATTCTAAATGAAAATTGTCAACACAAAACATATTTAAATATAGATAGCAATTTTAAATCGACGATTTCTACAAAAAATAAGTTAAAAAAATATTATGTTCACCGTGTCTCAGTAGTGTTTTAGGTAAGCATTTGGCTTATTAACCAAGGTGGTCCGCTTCGATTCCCAGTCAGGTCATACAATATTTTATTAAAACAAACAAAATAAATAATATTACTTATAAAATAATATTGGTAGTCCATATCCGAAAGGAAAAGAGCCCATCAATTTGCAAAGGCATTGTATGTACTTGGAAAAACTTAATTAATAAATAAATACCTAGGTACATACATAAATATTATGTGCACACAGTGCAGATCCCAAACTGGTAAAAAAAAATAATGTAATTACATAATATATACAAAAATGTAAAACAGAAAATTTATGATTATAGCAGTTGAGCACAATCACCGAAGTTGCATAATGTCAAAAAAACGTAGCTATTAAATTTAAAATTAAAATTTATGCATCTTTTGCGTCGTTGAAAACTTCTATGGTTACTTTTCTATTGTTTTTCGTTGCAAATTGCTTTGAAGATTAAATTAATTACTACACTTATGTATTGTGCTTAGGAGGTTAATTACATAATTTGAAATATATTTTATTCCACATTATCATAATTCCAGCCTGTACACAAAATAATCTATAAATAGTGTTTAATGGTTTTTTTTATTAACAAGAACCTACCTGTTTCGAAAAATAGTTAAACATGTCTTCGGTCAAATATAAAGTCAAAATTAAAATATAAAAATTAAATTTCTTTGTCATATCCAACCTCTACTTTTAAAACTTTCGGTTTAAATTAAATGAAATAAAAATATATTAAAATTACAAATTGTTTTCCAATTAAAATAAAAAAAAATTATTTTTTTTTGCATAGGTATTTTCTCAATTAACTCTAATTTAACATTGTATTAATAAGAATCTGGCTAATGGACTTTAAAAAGCTCGAGTTGGACACCACGAGGATGAAAATAGGTGAAATTTACTTTTTTGTATATATCTATACCTATAATTGTAATATAAACCTTATATTTTTAAAATTTAAAGTAATTATTCAAATTTGTACACTTCAAAGTTTCATTTGTTTTTATTTTTTTTTTTGTTTCGTGTTAAATAACTTAATTACCTACAAGGATTTAACTCTGAAATAGTGGTAAAGAGCCTATAATTTTTTATCATTTTTTAAAATTTTTTATTAAATTATGAATTCTAACTCTAATAGGTAGTTTGATAAAATAAGATTTGTTATATTTATTTTTCACTAATTTCATTAAAGTATTTAATAAATTTATTATCTAAATTATACCTACATAAAATTTTTAGGAGGCCTAAATCTACATTTTTTTATGTATTTTAACCATTTATTTTAAATTTTTTTTTACAAAGAAAATTTAAATTTTCCTTTAGTAGGTAATAACAATATTTATTTAATTTGACTTCCACAAAAAATCACTAACTAACAATGCACATTTAGTTTCAATTAATTTTCAACTACACACATATAGGTATATTATTCATATGTACATAGGTATCTAAACTATTTTTCCATTTTATGTCATGAACCATGATGCAAAATGGCGATAAGTTTTCACCAATTTAAACATACCTTACTTCACCGTAGTCGTAGACCAGAACCAACTCTTTCTTCAAACAATCCCCCCAAACATTTTAAAGTTTTTTAAGTCATATTTAATTTAATTCGACGATTAGAAATTGTATTTAATCTTAACCATGCAGGCAAATGAAGTATCAACATATACAGATTATACATATATAATTTACTCACATGTTTTAAAAAAATTTTAAACCAAAGCAATCCATGCTTCAAAAATAAAGTGAAGTTAATATGTAGGTACATATATTTTTTGGCAGAAAAACTTATTAAAGTAGAAACAAATAAGAATTAATTCTTATTAAGAATATTAATACAAATCAAAATCCAATATGATTATTTATTAATATTATATCTTATTAATTATAAATTATAATAATATGTATGCTTATTTTTAATATGAAAACAAAAACATACATACCTACTTGACATTTACATATCATATTTTTTCTATTTATATTTATTTCAATAAAATTGTATATGTATCAAATTTTTTGAATAGATAGTTCAAGTTAAGCAACCATATGTTAGTATATATATATAATATAAATATATATGTAGTTATACACCATTAATAACATTTTTTTTTTAATTAGAGTTTGTTGTATGTGTTTGCATGATAAAGCGACCATCTGCTCAAACGCGTTTTTCTGTTTTATTTTTTAATTGTTTATTTATTTTTCAGAGTTGGCTGCACTGCATTGAATAAAATAAGAATTTATTTTGTGTTATTCTTTTCGTTTATCGTTTTGTGGTGACTGTACTTTTTTTTCTTTTTTTTTCAGTTTCATCAAAGAGTACTTAGAATACATAGAAAGGAACAAGCTATATGTATAATCATAGTAGTATGCAATTTAGCTTGTTTTTATACTATGTATGTATGCATGGAGGGATTTTAAAGTTTCAGTTGTTATTTCGCAATCTGTTTTTATTTTATTTTTATATTTTTATTTCGTAACGTAACTAACTCTTTGGAGTTTGGTTGGATCGAACTATCGAAATTTAACTTTTTACCTTAGAGATATTTTTTTAATGTATTTCTATGTGTAATCTTCTATAAATTGAAATGTACGGAAAGTAATATTTACACAAATGTATGTATAATAAACATGTGAGTATGCTTTAACTTAAAAAAGCACATACCTAACATTGAAAATCAATGTGATTATTAATTTATACAGAAAAATAAACATGTATCAGTTAGTTCACTTCACAAACATTGCTGCACTTCGCTGTTGAGTTAAGAGAGAGTCGTAAAATTTAAGATATTATTAGGCGCAAATGTGGGAGATTTTTCTTTCATGAATTTGTGAACAAATTTTAGAGATTATAAAGAAGCAATTTGAAAAAACTACAAAATTTTTAACTTTTATATTATTCTTGGTTTCTTACATATTTTAAAATTTAAAAAACTAAATAACATTAATGACAATAAATATGAATTCACAAAAACAAATTAATAAAAACTTTTAACAAAAATTCAACATTTTAATTGTTAATGAATGTACAAAAGTAACCCTATATATTATTTATTATTATTCATTTTGATTGTTAAAACATCAAATAAAGTAGTTAATTAATTATTTCCGTATATGTATATCTACTTTCCATCAATAAATTGAATTTTTTGCGTCAAAATTTTTGATTTTTAACTTTTTGTAATAGGTACATAGATGTTTTAAATGGACAAAAAGTAGTAGATCTGATACATATGTATGTTCTAAATTGACAACCCTGGTCACAAGCAGCAGTGAATTATATATAGCACCACATGTTATAGCAGTTATAATCATCAGCCGGGAATTAATAGAATGTATGTAGCACATCCATTATAGATATTCCACCTTTGTTTGTATACCTATGTACCTATGTATATTTTTTTCTTAAATACCGATTCTAGTTCATTTAGGAGGATAGCTTCGAGTTTTGTTTTTTTTTTTAATTAAAAAAAAAAGTACCTACTAAAAAAACTGAGCGTAATTCTTATTTTATTTTGTTTTTGTTTTTACTTTTGTTCCTTTGGCTTCGTTTCGTAGTAATTTTTGTCATTTCATGAAATTTCTTATAGATACCTTACTAGCTCTAGACTCTAGAGTAATAAACAAATATGTAATATAAAATTTTAACTTAAAGAAAAAATAGAGATGGAATCCAGTAAAATACCAAATTAATGTATGTATGTACCTATTTACCAATAGGATAGTGTGTATCTAAAATTTATTTTTTATATTTATATTTTTATATGAATTTGTGGATGTTTGTCCATATAAATTAATTAACAAACACCTACCCATAGGTTGTTCGATAGGTAAAAACATGTTTTTTTTTATCCTTACGAAAACAAAAAATTTCATAATTCTTTCGACAAGTACCTACCTATTTTGTTTCAAAATTATTTACACATCTTGATTTAAGCAAGGAGTTGCATCACAATTTATGAAAATTTAGCATTTTAATTCTGCCCATTTATAATGGTACATGACCTTTAACTTGAATTATTCAAAAGCCTCTATGTACGAAAAAGAGAAGATTTTTAAAATAAACAATGCATTACAAAATATTAACATCTTCAAATTCGATTATGATTTCTATTAAATAGGAAATGTTTTGTAGTTTAAGTTTACACTAGTTAAGTATTGCACGTATATACGTCTAGAACTTCGTAATTTTATTAGGTACCTACCTATATATGATCAATTTTTTACGCGATTTATCAAATGTATGGAAAAGAGAGCATTGGATTTATCAAATGTATGGAAAAGAGAGCATTGGTGGGCGTTTAAGTTGTCACAACACGACCAAAGTTTATTAATTTTAAATATTATTTAATTATGTAGTAAAATATATTCTTAATAAAATATGTACCTATTTAGAATAATTAATTAAAATAAATTGAACAAATAACATAAAAATATTATAAACGAAATTTTTTCTTTAGTCATAATTGCACTTAAGTAGATAGGTAGCTACCTACTATGTTAACGTATTTTATTTTCGATTTCTTTATTTGTTTTTTGACCTTTAAAGTGAAAATTAATTTACGTAGGTACAATATACATATTTATACTTAATGCATTTAATATTTATTATACATATACTTACATTTTAGTTTGATTATCGGTTACACTAATTGGAATGATTGTACATAGTAGTAAGTACTAAAGCAGTGATGAGTAACCGGCTTTCGCAAACGGGCCAAAAATGAATATAAGTTTTGATCGGGCCGCAATATGGATATCATAGATAAAAATAGTTAAGATAATAATAACTTGATAATAGTAACTTAACCTAATATTTAAAAAAAAATCTTGGGGTATACATATTATATTAATTTTTTTAATTTCATTTATTTTTCAAAACAAATAATACAATAACAATTCAAATTTTCAATAAATAAAATAAATAACAAATTTTTGCATCCTTGTTAATAAATATAAACGAAAAAAAAAATTTTTATTAGGATATAATCCACACAAAATGTTGAAAAAAAGGCACATAGGTATTAACAAAAAGAAATAAAAACTTTTCGATTATTTCCATTTGCAATTCATCATATGAGCTTTCTACATTTATATCAAAAGGTGGAGCGAATATAGCAAAAGAATCTCCATGCTTTCGAAAATCAGTAAAGCGACCATCAAATTCTTTCTGAAGGTACTGTATTTCTTTGGCATATTTTGTGGTATTGCCCGTTGTTTCCTTCTTTAATGCTGGAAAGTTAATCGTATTGTTATTTTCGAATTGTTGTTTCCAAAAGTTTACTCTCAAATGCCTTTATTTTTTCAAATGCTTGGTGAATCATATTATTTGCACCTTGAAGACTTATATTTAGCACATTTAAGTGGTGGGTGATATCAACACAGAATGCAAAATCCGATAACCATTCCTCTTTGTAAAATTCTGGAAACTCGTACTGTTTCATTTCCAAAAATTGTTGAATTTCGTATTTCAAATTGTAAACCCGTTCAAGCATTTTTCCACGACTTAGCCATCGAACTTCCGTATAAAAGAGAATATCTCCGTATTGCGATTCCAGGTCTTTTAAAAATTCTTTGAACTGCCTGTGATTTAATCCTCTCGATCTTATAAAATTAACAACTTTTATAATTTTTGGCATAATATGAGACATTTTTAGTGTTTTAGCACACAAATTTTCTTGGTAAATTATGCAATGACACGCAATCAAATCATTTTCCTTTGAATTTTTTATGTCACTAGCAATTAACGAAGAAAGACCTATATTTTGACCAACCATAGCAGGAACTCCGTCTGTTGATATGCCTGAAATCTTTTCATGCTGTATATTTAAACTAGTTAAGATTTTTTTTAATTTTGCGTAGATATCTACTCCCGTGGTAGTTCTTTTCATTGGCATTAAATAAGCCAATTCTTCGGTAAGGTTGAATTTTGCATCTAAGGAACACAGCTAATTGGGCAGTGTCGCTAACATCAGTGCTTTCATCCAAAGCCAAAGAAATCCATTGTAAACTAGGAATTCTTGCCTCTAAAGATTTTTTAATGTCATCCGCAAGATCATCAATTCTGGAAGCAATGGAAAACCGTGAAAAGCTAATTTTAGAAATTATATCTTTTTTATCTGGAAATGCCACATCAGCAACGGCTTCGAAACATTCTTTAATAAGCTCACCATCGACAAAGGGCTTTATTTTTTTAGCTAAAATTTCCGAGACTACATAGCTTGCACGAACTGCCGTAACCGATTTTGAAGTAGTGGTTTTAAAAAAGGATTGCTGCTGACTAAGATTTTTCTGTAGTTCTGCTAATTTATCTTTGCGTAGCTGTCCTTTAAGGTGACAGAATTTTGTAGAAAGTTTAGTTTCGTAGTGCCTTTTTATGTTATATTCCTTAAGAACAGCAATTTTTTCAGAACACACCAAACAAATTGCATTGTTGTTTGAATATATGAAAAAATAGTCTTCATTCCACTTGGCTTGAAATACACGATTTTCCTATGTTATTTTACGCTTTTTAAGCATTTTAGCTGAAGACATTTCTGAAAAGACTAATAATTTTTTCGCTTATTTGAGTATTATGGAATTTAATTTTTACCACCGACAAATTTTTACCAGCGCCGCGTGTTGCTCATCTATGTACTAAAGCTAAAATATTTGTGAATAAGAGAAAATCAATATTTGAAAAGAATGAATCAACTATTATCTACATTCTACTGTATAAGATGAGCCACTCTCATTTATTTACACATATTAATGCATTTTTTACAACTACCTAAACAAAAATAATCCATTAGAAACAGTAGATAAAATATATGTTACTTCGTTTCAAAACCATTCGTTAAAATTTCTGCAAGAGAAAAACTAAAAGATATATTATATTGTACAGGTAGTATTTTTACAATGGTTTTTCAAAAGCACAAAAATAAACTTTTTTTCTTAAACTATGCATTGGTATAATATAAATTATAAAGTATAGCAATATTTGAAATTGAATCGCAATGCATTTATATAGAGCTGCCACCTCAACAGAATGCCAAATCTTGAGACTAAACAAAAATGCAAAAAAATAATTCATTATTTTTGATTCAATTTTTATTGCGATTATGACATTTAAAAGTAATTTCTTATAAAATATAAGTAATGTAACATTATAAATATTTATTTAATTATAATAATATTATAATAAAAAACAAAAACAATATTCATAATTCATTCACTGGGTTCTACCCAAAACATAATATAAAAACTTAAATCTAAGTAGGACTACAAAATGAACTGTTCTGAATTTTTAAAATTTAAAATACCAAACATTTATTTAATTTTAAAATCATATTTAGTATTATTTTTGCAACTAATCACTATTTTTTTTTGTTCGTTCTGTATATTCGTTTCAAATTATATATTATTTAATCATCCAAAAACAGCATTCACCACATCTCCATCAACCATCACTATTAAAATTAAAATTAATATTAATATTTTTGATTGTTTTTACAAACTTAATAACATGTGTACTATTTATATTTTGGACAACTTTTTTGTTTTGTTTTCATCATAGAATTACTAGTACTAGAATGGCAATAGAGAAAAAATTTTCAGACAAATTTCAAAATTTGGTACGTGTACCGTTTGTATGTATTTACTAGTTTCTCCGCGATTCATTTCATTTTGAAAGTGAAATATAAAAGAAACTTTTAAGTACGATTTAAGTAAGATTTCAAAGTTAAAAGTAAATGAAAATAAATTAGAAAATATTATATTCAAAAAATTTGTGTGTTGTTGTGCTTTTTGAAGTTTTTTAAAAAACATTAAATTAAATAAAGGATTATTAAGTTGGGAAGAAAGTGTTGCTTAAAGATTTTTTTTTTATTTCTTGAGGTTTTACAAATATCAGCCGTTTTTTTTAAAATTATTTTAAAGGTATTTTCCCATGGTTTTTGCTTTCCATTTTTCATTATTATTAAGTGACCGTTCTGTAAATATACCAAAACATAGTATATTTTCGAATAGAATCAATTTGAAAATCATATTGTAATGCTAAATTTTTTAAATAATAAGTAAAATTTTGATTGAATAAAAAAAGGGTAAAGAAAAAACCTTTTAATTCTTTATTCGGAAACGTTAAGTTATTTGAAACAGAAATCAAAACCCTCCTTACGGTTAACATAAATGTAGATTTCATATTTGCAAAAGGTTCGTTCATATTTAAAAATGGCTAAAAATGTTTATATATTCACAAGATTATAAATACTTTTTGTTTTGTTCAAAAAATTATGATTTGTTTTTGATTTACTTATATTCATTTTCACGGTGAATAAATAAACCTACGATAAACCTTAAGATAAATCAAAATAGATATGTAAGTTAATTAAAATTAAACTAAAAATGTACTTGTTGGAGATTCCATTATTTTTAAAAATAATTGACTGCAATTTCTTCTAATATTAATAAAATTTTTTTCTTGATGTTTTGTTCATTTATATATTTAATATTAAAAGTAAATATTTAAAGTAAAAGTAAATTAAATCAAATAGTAAATATCTTTATTCGAAATAACTTACAATATACAAACTTCCCAATCCAAATGTATTTCTATGTAAAAATGTAAATAAAAAAACTAATGAGAAACTGCCTAATAAACATTCTCATTTACTCAAATTTAAGCAATGACAGATGAAGTAGCCGTACCATTTGTATACGCATATGAAATTGCATATGTATTTTTTTGTCTGAATACCTCAGGATAGGAAATCACATTAGAAGAAAAGAGTCGGGAACATTCTTTTGCCATTCTAGAACTAGTAATTCTATGGTTTTCATGGACTTGTCAAAAATAACTTACCCAGTAATTCAGATTCATCCATTAGATTCTGATGATCAGAAAGCTATTTTTAATCGTATTTAAATGTTTGAGCTTTTTTGTTGGGATATTTGGGAAATTAAAATAAAAATTTAAATAAATTTTGTGTACCAAATTTCTTTAATAAATGTTTTAGAGAGAAGAAATATACCCGAAATGCGAAAATTTATAAAATCTTGAGATTCGCTTTCCAAATTTTGAGTCTTGAGACTTACAATGAAAACTTGATTCTCAAGCCGAAATCTTGAGAGGTGGCAGCTCTACATTTATAATAATGCGTAATAAATTGAAAACTATAAAGTAAGTATGTATAATTATTTAGTACAATTTATACTTACTTTATGGTTAAATACAACGTAAGAACATTATTTAAAGTGTCGCGGCTAGGACTTAGTCAGTGATATAAGGAAACCAAAGAGAATATTTTATGTTTTATTAATGAAAAATATATTTTATGCAGACCTGCTGATAATTTTATTGTGTGATTTACGTATAAATAATTTAGAAAATAAATTTATCAAATACTTTAATGAAATTAGTATAGAAAAAGATTTAAGAATATAAATTATATGATCGCTTAAAAAATTATTTTAATTATGAATGTTGTAACAATATCCATAAATACATACATATGTACATATATGTATAGGTATTAGAGTTAGATTTAATTTAAAATTTTAAAGAATTTGATGAAAGAAGTAAAATGTTAAGAGTTAAAATTTCTAAAATACATAATGTAGGTATGTACATGTAAAATATGATTTTAAATTCTTATCTTTTCTTATACCTATTTTTTCAGCTTTAAATTGTTTGCTTCAGTATTGTTTTTAAAATTTTAAATTAAATAGTTAGGTATTCTAAAACAAAAAAAAAATGTTTTTTGTAAATTTTAAAATTTACAATTTCATTTAAATTAATTTTGTCTTTCTACTTTCCACACACTTTGCTGCATTAGTTTTTTGTGTTCTTTTCACATAATAAAATCTTAATCATCTCTTACGATTTAGTTGCTTTAGTTTTTTTTTAAGATAGCAAAGCAAAATTCGGTCACGTGATTGAGCATATTGTTATAAAGAATAATCTTTGGTTTGAAATTTGAATAAACCTAAAAAGAAAATGCACATTAAGATTTATGCAACCAAAAGTAAGATTTAATTTTCATTGGAGAATATAATTCAAGTTTTTAAAACTTTATATTCGTTAACATGGTATTGCATGTATCCACAATCCAGATTCCAGAATCATGTAATCAGTATTGTTCACCACACAAGGGAATAAATAATTATAGATAGATAGAAACATGGTTTTCAATTAGTTTTAATATTTTCTTGTTTCTATAATTATTAAAATATAGTAGGTAATAGTATAATTTATATCTAAGAACATTTATAAATTAATTTTCATAAAAGCATGAAATTGGCTTGAAAAAAAAAATACAAAATATTCATTCAAAAGAGTTACATTATTCAATACAATTTTATATGTATATCAAACTGCCGATGAATACATATTTGTAAATGTTTCGTTGGTATGGTAATATTATGTTATTAACCGAAACAGAACTCCCTTTACGTATGGAGCACCATTTACAACTACCAGTGCAAAAAAAAAAGAAAAATTACACATATTATAATTGTAAAATAATCAAAAACAACTACATCCATACATAGATTTGATAAAAAAATCGGTATTTTTATTTTCATATGTAATATACTTATTTTTGTTTATATATTTTTATTTTTTTAATTTAGGAAATTTTAGGAATTTATACCGCAATTTGTATTTTTATTTTTAGATTTGTTTTTTTTTTTTCTGTTTTGTTTTTTAGACGTTAACACAATACAGGGAATATGATCTCAGCTGGTTCACAAATTATTTTTTTTTATATTATTATTAATACAAATTCAATTCAGATTTGAGAGACACACATACTTACATATGTATATAAATGTATACTAAATTTTAATATATGTACGTATATGTACTTAGTATATGCGAAGGTTGAAAAATCAAATGTTCAATTTAAAATAAAAAAAAATATTTTTTAAATACTGAAGGCTAACAGTCGCAAAATTTTGCAAAAATTCAATTACAAAAAAAAAAAAAATATAAGAAAAGTCGTCATGAACATAATATTTTACTGTTTTTGTGCGGCAATGAGATTTACCGATGCCACGTACAATAATTTATTGTTAGGGGGTTACATATTTATTCGAATACTTTTTGATCAACTACCTAGTTGGACATCAAAAATCACATGTTTTCAAAAATAATATTTTAGGTTTACATTCTGTTAGTTTTCGATAGTTTATGCACCCATTTGTAAGTTAAAAAGGTTTTTGAAGTGTCACTTGATTATATGCAAATTTTCTGTAGGAATAAAGTTAGTACCTATATTCTCGGAAAAAGAAATGTGTAAATATGCAAAATAAAAAAGCTAATACCTACCTATAAATTTAATTTTATCCACCTAAGAGAATGTTTGTTGATGAGTGGGCTTTAATTCTGACAGATTACATATAGGGTAGAAGCATTAGTATCCGAACAGTTTTAGTGTGCGAACACTATGTTTGTTTTCTTTAAAAAAATAAGAAATTTTATAAGATAACAATATAAAATAAGTACTACAACATAATTCTAAATGTATTTTACTAAATCTTATGAAGTTTCAATTGAATTAATCCTTTGTTGCCAGAGTTATACATCATTTTGTGTTTGAAAGTCTATGTGTGATAGTCGAAGTTGCGTTTTGCTTGCAAAAAAAATAGTGCGACGTAATAAAAAAAGTTAGTTTTCTAGACTTATCTATTGATTTATATCATACGAAAATGATTTGTATTTATTGAAATATACTTCATTTGTGTCGTAAGATATTAAAATAAATAAATAACAGCTATTTTTAGCAAAATATTCACTGTTCGGATACTGAAACCGAAATTTTCCATATTTTTAGTTTCCGAATAGGCTGTTCGGATTCTAAAAATATGAGAAAAATGTCAAATTTCAGTATCCGAATAACTTTATTTTGTTTATATTTTGTCACGTATCTGAGATATTTTGTCATGAGTAGAGAAAATAATGTTTTTTATTATTGCTTTTTTCAAAGAATGAATGCAGATATCTTATCAAAAGCGTTAGAAGATATTCGTGTTAATAAATTAAATATAAGAAAAGCAGCTGCCAAATATGGCTTATAACCAACAACGCTATTTGATAGGTTAAAAGGAAGGAGTTGATGAAAAACCAACAAAAATGGGGCCAAATCCTTATTTAACAATTGAGGAGGAGACACAAATTGCTCAATGGTGTAAGTTTTGTTCTAAAGAGCAGATTATTTTGTACGCATTACCACCAAATGCTACACATATTATGCAGCCAGCGGACGTTAGTGTTTTTAATAAATCTTTGAAATCCGATTGGAAACACACTGTTCGTGAATGGCAATCGCAAAATTTAGGACAAACACTTACAAAAACCAAGTTCTGCCCACTTTTAAATCAGACCATTATAAAAAATAATGATAAAGTAGCCACCACAACAATGGGTTCCGTAAATGTGGATTATATCCATTAAATGCAAGAGTAAAATACATGTATTAAAGATATATTTTTATATATATATAATTTTAAAACAATAATAACTTTGTTTTTAATTATGCAATCTAAAAACAACTAATATTTTATGAAATCTTCAGTGTTCGGATACTAGAATAAAAGTGTTCGGAAATTGAATTCTACTGTTCGGGTACTAGTGCTTTTCGTAATTATTTCAGAAAACATAATTAATAATTAAAATATATATTTAACTTATTTTTAACCAATTTAATATTATTAAAAACAATCTTCAATTTTAAAATCATTTCAAATATTTGCCCTAACCTTCATAGTTAAAAAATAAAGTAAAGTTAAAGTTAAAAAATATGTTAACTGTTCGGATACTAGTGCCTCTACCCTAATACACAGTGATTTTTAGATTTAAAAGTGCTAATTATAACATATTTTAGCTTAAAATTCAATAAAAACTGGTCAAACTTTAATGTTTATAGTTAAACTAGTTTAAATTATTAACGAGGAACTAGATAGTTTTGTCTTTGTGAAATAAGCTACTTTTTCATAAATATATAGGAGTAGATATTACTTAATTTTATTTTTTTTTTTATTCTTTCATTACTTTAATTTTTATTTTTACTTAATCATATCATATCAAGTCTATTTCGATTTATGTACATACTTATATGTTGGTATAACTTATTGAAAACCATTACTCATTGCGCAGCATAAGTAAATTTTCTTATTTGTGATTTTTTGGACTTAGTTAATTAAAGCAATAAAAATAAAAATATGTGTTTATTATTATATCACTTTCTACAAATAATATACGTAGTTTAAAGAATACCTATAGGTATAATTTTATCATAACATTTCAATCTAAATTGATTGATTTCTCTAATTTGGAATATGTTTAAGTAAGTCAACTAATGTAGATAGGTATTGAATAAAAAAAATTTTATTGTTTAAGCAATATAAAAATTAATTATATACCTATACATGCATATATCAACCTTTTGTTTTTAAAAAAGTCAACGGCAAACTGGAAATGCATATTTTCATATTTGATATTTTGTTAACGAACTTCATAAGTTAATTAAGGAATATCTACATAGGTATATAGGTAAATATTTTTTACACAAAATTTTAATTACTTTTTGTAATTATAATAAAAATATCTAGACATTAAATTTTATTTTAAAATGTACCTACTTTTTTTTTTTTTAAATTTATTACTAAACGCGGGAAAATCAAATTGTAAAAATTGAAGTTTTTATTTTGAAAAAGAAAAACTAATTTTTTTTCTATAGGTAAAATCCTAATCAATATTTTAACATGAAAATCGAGTTAATTTATGTAAATATTTATGACAATTACGACTAACCTACCTATTTATTAAATTTATTATGATAAAAGTACATTTTTTTTTACAATTTCTATTTCCGTAATAAAAAAAAATGCATTATACGTATAGTTTTTGGGATGCACAAAAAAGAAACACATTTGAAAATTTATTTTATACATCTTCAATATAACTATAAAATACAATATGCTGTAAACTACGATATATGTAATAAGATATAATTATAATAAATAGTAAAAATTAAAAACTTATAGACCTCGGTTTACATTGCTGGAATTCGATTCAAAAAAATAAATATAATTTTGTTCTAAATGACGAACTAATGTTCTTTTTTTATAAATTTTTGATAAAGATGGAAATATTCAATAAAATGATTATGATTGATCATTATTTTTAAGTACGATATTAGTATAATATATGTTTTTAAATTTATATAATATATTTGACTTAAAAAACATGTATTTTATATGACATACTGTTATAAATGACAGAACACAATAATATTAATAATGAAACTATATTAATAAATAAAGCAGGCTTTACACTATGAACAAAAAAAAAACGAAACAAAAAATACAGAAATCAGTTAGTCTGACATGTATGGAAAAGATTTAAAAGATGTCAATCTATGCGTTCACACGTTGTTGCAATCGTCACTTGTCATTTCTTCTTTTTCTTTCTCACTTCAACACTTCTCCTAAAAAAAGCTTAAATCGATAAAAAAACGACGACAGTCGAGAACGCGTTGAACAACCGAAAACTCTCCCAAAAAAAAAGCTTAAATCGATAAAAAACGACGAGAACGTGTTTAACAACCGAAAACGTTAACACTTTTGTTAACTAAAATTTAGCTGCTTTTCGTGTTGCATTTTACCAATACATCTAAAACAACAATAAAAAATCTAATGTTAACCATTCGTTCAACCGTTCAAGAAAAAAAATTGAAGTGACGATATTAAAGAACACATATAAAGTTGCAATAGTAATTGATAACATAGTGTAAACATGAAGAACTTTTAAGCAGAAAACAACAAGATTCGTTAACAATAACTGTTAACACCGTGTATACGAAGCCAGTGTTTACCTTTAGCACATACAAAACCAAAAATTTTTTATCTAATTCCATCTTCCACATTATGTCTTATTGTTCACTATATCTACCTTAGTCTCAAAATTTTGATATTTTTTTTTTCATAGTGTAGACCATAAAAATAAAGGCCAAGCAGAGCTATGAATGCCATTCATGGCTATATAACTCGCATAATTACATTAAATATGATAATTTTTATACTTGTATAGTTATTTTATTTTGTATTAAAACTTCAATTTGCAATAAAAATCGAATAGAAAATATATATACACTTAGGTACCTATAAGAAACTTGTTAACCGGAAAACATACTTATATTATAACTAATTAGTAATTAATTACCTACATATCCTTTTAAATAATAAGTGAATAGGTATAGAAAGTTATATTTAACTTTAGTTAAAAGTGTTAAGTTATATCTGTTGTCAAAAGTTTGAAGAATTTAACTTAAATTTTTTTCTAAAAAATTTCCTTCTCTCAGAAAAGTGACTCAGAAAATATAGTAAAACTTATTTGCATAAAAACTTTGGTGTGTAAGTAAGTAGGTATTACGGTAATAAACAGCATATTAAATTAAATTACAATTTTACAATCGTACAATTTTTTTTTGAATTTTCAATACATATATTTTTAAAGTCTATTTATGTATGTGCATATGTATTTATAATATATGATCGAACTTTCGCATACACTTTTTTTTTAATATAATAAATTCTTAAAGAATAAGTTCTCAATAAAATTTTGTTTTATTTCTAATACCTAGTATTAAAAATCGTTATGAATACTTATACCTATATAAATATATATATATATATTTTTTACGGAACTGGTTTTTTTTTCTAATTTATCTCATTTAAACTACATTCCGATCTTAAAAAATTTAACTCGTACAGTTTTTTTTTTATTATTAAAAAAATTCTTTTGTATCAATGAATGAAATAAAACTTGAATGAATTTATAAAAGTAACGTTCGTATAGTCGCAAACACTTTTATAAATTATAAATATTAATTTTGTAATTATTCCCCCTTTAATATAAGACCGGGTTTAATAGCCAATAGTCGGACGATTTGTGGTTGATTTTTTTTATCATAAAATCAGAACATAAGAAAATTAAATATATTTAAATAACAAGTACTTATATTAAATAAAATACTTCAGTAAAAAAATGCATAATTTATAATAAATAATTAGCTATTAACATATTAATCATATAAATAATTTCAAATAAAAATAAAACTATTAAACAATTCTTTATTATAATGTTAGTATTGTAATATTTGCATGGAAAATAATTGTTTTTCTCGTAATTCATAAATTACTAAAATGAGATGCATTTCAAGTTATACCAACATGAATTTTAATCGAACTTGCATCGAATATGCTATATGCTGTCTTATTATAACGTTGAGCAGAAAATTTTAAATGATATTTGGGAAGTAAATAATTGGTCCGTTCAGTTGGAAGCAGCAAAAGATGAATTCCAGCGTTGAAATGTGACTGACTGACTGCTGAACAATTGTAATGAACGTTTTGAAACGATTTTTTTTTTAAAGATAAGGTTATTTATTGTAAATTTAGTTGTATAATTTTTAATTTTTGGAAAGTTTTTATTTATTGAACTGAACGAAGCCATTATCATAATAGTTATGCTAATAGAAACTTTTAAAATAGGTAGGTACTTGATTTTATTTATGATTTTTATTAATCTTGTCAAACAATTTCCAATGGTTGTTTCCTAGACTAAAATTTTCTACACTACAGCCTATTGAAAATGTGTCTGAGAAATTCAACTGTCAAATATAATTGAAAAATCAAATTGAGTGTAACTATTGAGTGTAAAAAAAAAATTGATGTTTTTATATTTATCAATTTTTAAATTTTTCTATTTTGATTTTTTTTGGAAACTTTAAAAAATAAATTGACTATTAAAAAACGGGTTATTTTAGTTGTTATTGAATTTTTTGGTAAATATTGTTGGACATATTTAGAAAAATAATAAATTTTTATAGTGTTCTTATTCGACAATTGGTACTCTTCTCCTCTAGTCTAACTCAAATAAATTTAAAAATGTATATACCTACTTGTAGAAGAAATATAAATCCCCTTATCCATGAATTATATTCGATAATCATCATTTTTATTTTCAATGTAGCTAAGAACATATTTTCTTTCAATGTTTTAACTGCGATAATTATTAATTTTAATTTTACTCTAACTAGACACTGATTTTATTATATGTACAATATATTATTATTTTGTTTATTTTTAAAATAATATGCCATGATTGAAAATTAAAAAAAATAAAATAATAGAAAAATTTAATATAAAAATATTTAATAGCTTTTCTTGTAATCACCTCTAGTAAATGAACACGACCCACATAATATTTGTTATATTTATTAAAAAGAATAAAAATAGTGTTCAATATAGACGATATAACATTTTAACGCCTCTGCATTTTCTTTTTTAATTTACAACTTATAAACATATTATTGTAATATTTATTTCAATTTTTTATTTCAACTCTTTTTTAATTGCAGTTTATGTTAATGCATGAACTAAACTCTTAAAAATATTTGAAAATAGTCATAAACAAAATATGTATATGTAAATGTATGCCGTTTAGAAAATTAAACATTTAAACATTATTTTTTTTGTTGCTGTGATACACCTTCACAAAGTTTATCTTATTTGGTTAAAGTTTATTTAAGTTTAAAACAGTATTAAAACAAAATAATAAAAAAAATAAAAAACTGTTTAACGCATAATATTATTTCCTTCTTTACTCTTAAACATAATATATACTATTACTTTATATTGCTAGTACGTAATTGTTCTTCTTTTGTGGAAAAATATATTCTACATTTCTCATAATCCGGATTGTATAAAAATTTTGATACACATATTTTTTTGTTCAAATCATCATGTCAGTTTTATGTTTCTTTTGTTAAGATACTTCTTGAGCATTTATTTGAAAGATACATTATACAACTGTAAGAAATCTTCAATAATTTTTGACGATTTTTTAAAGTAGCTTTCACGTTTCGACCATTCAGCATTAAAAAGAACGTAAAGTTTAATATTGTGAATAATAACGTTTTTATAGAAAAAGTAAATTTAAAAATTGGATTGTCAATAATTTTAATAAATTTTAAAATAGTTGATTAATTTAAATCAATTTAAGAACATAAGGTTTAAATTCGTTTAAATTTTATTCCTTTGCCTCAAAAAACGTGGAAGTTTAATAAACAGACAGTCAGACGTACAAAGAGTTAAATAAAGAGATAAGGTTATTAACCCCGGATCCGCATTAATTATTTAACTATGGCAACACTTTAAACGTCTTCCATCCATCTCTCGAACTGAAACTTATCATCACATAGCTAATTTAAACACATTCAATTTTCTACTTTAAATATAATTGTGCCAACTATTATAACCAAAGAAAAAATAAAATAATGAAGTAGTATTTCATATAAATTTTTGAACAAAAATTTTTCTTAGATAGTTCGCATTCAGACGACCCAGAAAAATGAACAAACATTACTATGTTTGTTATTTCACTACAAAAAAAAAAGCAAAACTATAAAAAAAATTTTGAAATTTATCAATGAAATTAGTTGTTTTCTAATACCAACTATAGGTATAAAAATAATTTTTATAAAAGTAAGTATATACCTAATATAAAACAGTCCGGTGCAAACTTTTTTGACATTCGGGCCATTCTTACAACTTGGGTATAGCAATGGGCCGCATGAAATGCTATGATTAATAACATGAATTTAGAAAAATATATATAAAATGTATATTTAAATTTAAATACAAAATAATTTTATTTTATTCATTAGCATGAAATTCCACAAGAAAATAATATCCAAAAATCTTAATTGTGTATATGGTTGGTATGGTTACAAATATTTTTTGTGGTTACTATTGCTCAGTTGCAAATTTTTTGTCTGTTTTAAATATTTTTTCCTAATGATAAAAAAATATATATAAATGTACCAAAAGTTAATGTTGATCTTGTGTTTTTTGTGAATAATGAATTGCAGTTTAATTAAAAAAATTGTAATTTTTAAGTTTCACATTTATATTTTTTAACAAGTACTAAATATCTGTGCAAAGAGATTTTGAAGTTGATCCGAGATTTTATATTTACACCTAATGTTATACAATTTATGTTATATGTTAGAAATAGAAAACTTTACTCCACGAAACGCACATAATTGTGGTTTTATGTTTAAAAAAAATTATATTTTGAAAAAAATTAAAAAAAAATATTATGAAATAGTATGAAAAAATATATTATTAAATGGGCCGGACAATATCTTTTTTGGGCCGCAGTTTGCACGGGTCTGATATAAAATAATGTGTATTTATGCAAAGATTTTTATAATATTATTATAACACTATAAAAATTCCCTGTTTTTCTATTTTTCGTATGCATTTAGTATTGTATGCAGCATCACCTTCCAGAAAAATAATTATTTGTCACAGGTTTTTATCATTTATTTTGTAAATCACCAATTTATTTTATATTTTCATAGTATAAAAACTTTTCAAAGTACTTCGCCGTTCAAAGAGCTCCAGGGTTTAAATTTTTAATATTAAAAAAATTTACGATAGTATTACGAGAGGGATATACATACAGTAATAACATGCTTATTTGTTGAACATTTTTTACAAAAAAAAAACTATTTCATTATTTGAATTTAGGAATACTTATTTATTGTTTTGTATGAATTGTATCTTGTAGATTCAATTTTTTTTTTTTAAATAAGATCTGGTAAAGTGTTTTAACCCTTTGGTTCCGAATGGATATAGTTTTACAAAAAAGGCAGTTTTTATTAATTTTATTTCAATAGTCTTAATTTAACAAAATAATTTCCCCAAAAATGACGTTAAAAAAAGTTTTTATCTAGACATATCTTGCTGTTCTTTATGCGTAAATACAGAGTACCGTTCAACATATATTTGCATTGTACTTGCATACTATCTCATTCATAGGGTACGTTAAAACTATGTTGCAGTTGTTATTAGCACACCTTGTTGTTATACTGTTCAAAAGCTCCTCACGTTGACCCGAAGATTGTTGTCGATTGTTGTCGCAACTTTATATGTTGCGTTAATATTATCATTTCAATTTTTTTCTTAAAAGGTAAGCATTGGATTATTTATTTTCTTGAAGTGCGGACTTCGAAGATAAATATAAAAATATTATTTTTGTTTATTTTAATTTTTTGTTGATTATTATTTTAAGAACAAAGCATTCAAAGAATTTGTTAAGTTTAAATTACAAATACCAAATAGGTTTGTAGATATTTTCAAAAATTGTTTTTAAGGTTTTTAGATATTTATTTACACATAATGTTTTTTTACTTGAAAAAACATAATTAAACAAAAAACAAGGAACCGAAGAAAAACAAAAATAAAGAAACAGTCAGTCGGTGCAACCGACTTAGAAATACCCTACACCTATTTGGTTCAAATTTAAGGACATATCCATAAGTCATTTTAACACCATAAAAGCTGTTATTAATTTGATCGTAAGACATAGCTAAAAATATTAAAAAACAAACAAACTTGAAATAAATGAAAATATATTTATTCCAATTCAATTACAAAATGAAAAAATTCTAATTGTTAAATTTTGTGATAAAAAGATAATCACAGCATAATATATTTAATAATCCAAATTTTTAAAAATTGCAATTATTTTAAATGGTTAGTTTATATACCTAATAGAAAAGCTTATAAACGCAAAATATGCAATAAATGTACTTCTAAAATACAATTACAAATTTTTAACTTTTCATATAATTCATTTAAATATTCAAATAAATTTTACATAAATGCAGCAAGTACCTTTGAACATAGCTGAACCACTACAATTTAGTCTAGATTTCGGAGACACATAGGACATAGGAAATATATTCTTTGGCTTTGAAATTAAACTCGACCAGAACCAATTCGCATGGTACTTTCATTACTAGTAACCTAGAGTTTAAATTTCATCAAAATACCGGCATTATTTTTTGAGTTATGGTGTTTTTAAGATATATGTTTTTTAGTCCTTGAACTTGTCAAGGGTTCCAGAACCCGAAACCATGGTACGATTTCGCCGATATGCAGTCCCGTAATACTTTCAATACTAGTTAACCCTTGTATACAATTGGAACGTTCTATCTTAATTTTAAGTTACTAGTTTTATTAATTTCGATTATAAGCTTTTACACATTGGGGGGTCTAAGGGATGTCCTGAACCATCACTCCAAATGATCCCAAATTAGGGGGGCACGGAAGAAATAGTAAAGAACACCCTGGGCCAAATTTGAAGCTTCTACATTTGTTTCAAGTTACTATTTTTATTAATTTCGAAAATATGCTTTAAGGTCCTCGGATCTGAGTGGCTGGTCCCCGACCCACTAGTCCAATGGGGCTCAAATTTCAAAGACACTTACGCAATAGGAAGGGACACCCTGATACCAAATTTGGAGGTTATATCTTCATTGGTTTCGGAATTACGCTAGTTTGGTTTAAATTCGATCAAAAAGTTCTCAGTTCCGAACCCATTGTCCAATCCACCGTACGTAATCACCGCCGTAGTTTCATCACCAATAACCTACAGCACAAATTTCATGAAGATAGACTCATTAGTTGTTGAGTTATCGTGATTTTTAATATATGTTCGTTATCCCTGACACCGACTAAAAGGTCCAGAATCCGAACCCATGGGTGATTTCGCCCTTATACAGCCCGCGCTTTACTTATAGTACTAGTTAAGTTGTACACAATTTGAACGGTCTATCTTAATTTTAAGTAAATATTTATAGTAATTTCGATTATAAGCTTTTAAAACTTGGGAGGTCTGAGAGGGGTACTGAACCACCTCTCCAATTGATCCCAAATTAAGGGAACACGCAAGACATAGTAAAGAACACCCTTGTGGCAAATTGGAAGCTTCTACATTTTTTCAAGTTGTTATCTTTATTAATTTTAAAGATATGCTTTAAGGTCTTCGGAAATGTGTGGCTGGTCCCCGACCCACTACTCCAATGAGGCCCAAATTCCCAAGACACTTGGGAAATGGGAAGGGACACCCTGATACCAAATTTGGAGGTTCCATCTTCATTGGTTTCGTAATTATGCTCGTTTGGCCTAAATTCGATCAAAAAGTTCTAGGTTCCGAACCCATGGTCCAATCCCGACCTTACGCAATCCCCGAAGTAGTTTCATTACTAGTAACCTACAGCACAAATTTGATGAAGATAGCGTCATTAGTTGTTTAGTTATCGTGATTTTTTATATATGTTTGTTAGCCCTTCGATCGATTAAAAGGTCCAAAATCCGAACCCATGGGCCGATTTCGCCCATATGCAATCCCCGCAGTACTTTCAGTCTTAGTAATCTACAGTTAAAATTTCATCAAGATAGCTCCATTATTTTTTGAGTTATCGTGCCTACGGACGGACGGACGGACGGACGGACGGACTGACGGACGGACGGACGGACATGGCTATATCAACTAAGGCGGTCACGCTGATCACAAATATATATACTTTTCCATATCTAGCTCGCTTCCTTTAGGTGGTTACAAACACCATACCAAAGTTAATATACCCCTTTACCTATTCTATAGGTGTAGGGTATAAAAAATGCATACTTTGAAATTTTGAATTTTATACGTTTGAGTTTTTTCCACTAGTAGGATACTCTCTAATTTTAAAAATAAGAATGATATGTAATGTATCATAAAAATTTTTTTTATTGCTGTTATTGATGACATGCAACTCGTAAAGCAGCTAAATTTTAGTTAACAAAAATGTTAAGAATGTTTCGGGTGTTAACCGCGTCCTTCTTGTTTTTAATCGTTTTTAAGCTTTTTTTTAGAAGAAATGAGGAAGTGAGCAAGAAAAAGAAATATCAACTGACGACATCAACAACGTGTGAACGCATAGATACAACTATATAATTACTGTATAGTATAAGTTTTTATGGAATGGAAATGGAAGAAATAAGAAATAAAAAGCAAATAAAAGGAATTTGTGCATACACATGTTTTGGGTTAATTAGTGTGACTGTGTTAGTAATTTAGACAAAGCTCAATTGAAAAAAGTTGACAGAAATTTTTGTTCTACGTGATTACTCTATATTACTTATACATATATATTTACTCTATGGTTATATTTGCTTTGCTATAACATAAATATTAACATAACTTCTATGATTAAAGTATCAAATTGAATTTATCTTTAACAGTATAACAATTCAATTTTGACAGTTCATAAAAATTCAGAAATAACTTTTACACTTTGAAAAAAATAATTGAAATTTTAACCAGGGATATCGTAATAATTTAATAGAACAATTTTTTTTTTTGTTCCTCTAATCGTTAAACCGAATTTCTATATGATAGATAATATATATACCTATTTTTAATATATTTTTGATCTAGGCTGATCTTAATAAACTTTATAAGTGTATGTTAAATAAATATACCTATAGGACTGCTAGGTATACGATACTTCATTTTACCGTTATGCGAAACTCAATTCTAGTAAGATTTTTTACCCTAGCTTCCTTTAAATTTAAACGTTTTGGGAGAAGTAAGATTCATTGAAATAAGTATAAATTCCTTAAGAATATTTTTATGTATCGCCTTTCGTTTAGAATCTGCATGGGCTCAACAACAAGCTATATCAAACTTTTAAATAAACTTTATCACCCCTACTCTAAATTCCCTCGTAGACTTTCTCTGAAAAATTGGCTACGCTACAAACAAAATTTACGGAGACAATTAAATCCATAGTAACCTATTGGAAACACTATTTTCAACACTTCTTTAAAAGAAATCTATTTTTAATGTTAAATTATTAAGATATGCTCGAATTTAAAATAAAAATCCATGTTAAACAAAAATACATTTGAACAAAAAAATAAGTTAAACATGGAACATCAAAACATACAACGCTTTATTTAGAAAAATGGAATAAAAACAAAAAAAAAACATACAGCTGATATCAGCTGATTTCGTTCAGCTATTATTCTTTTTGAATTTGATTAATAATTAGTAGCTTTATCTGTTAACTCATATAACAAAAAAAGCAAACAGAAATTTTTACTGAGTCATTTGATTTCTTATGATTCATTGATGTGACACAAATACATCAAGTTTTTAGTAAAAATAAATGAAAATTATATGATATTCTATATGAAAAATAAAATTTTTTATATGAAATAAAAAAAAAACATTTTATTTTACTATGTAGAAGAACAGTAAGTAGTGAAACAAAAGGAATTACCTTATTTGTAGGGTTGGTATAAATAATTATTCTCTTAGATGCAGCTTTAAAAGAAAAGTTGGTTTTATTTGTATTTTTGTAATTTTGAATGCTGATTTAAGTTCTCAACAAATTACTGTCTAAGTATGTATTTAATAAAATAGATCTTACTTACACTGATAAAATAAATCTATTATCAATATGTTAAGGAATAGAAATAAAATTTTGTATTTAAAGTAAATGGTAATTCTTATTTTTCTTTTAATTATTTTCCACAGACCGAAATAAGAAATAAACCTGATTTTTCGTTTTCTAGGTTAAAATGTTTTTAGATTTTAACAGATTTAATACCTACTTTAAATTATAATTTATTTTTATTTGTTCTTTTTGGTTTTAAATTTTTTCATTATTTATATTGATTGTCTGCAGCGGGCGTTTCATATTTTCAAGACAAGTTTTATTATAACTGGTTATATGGTCGGGCGAAGGAAATTATGTTGTCGCTGATAAGTAATTATTGAATGCATTTTATTTTAATAGTACTTTACAATAGTACATTCATTTTGTCGTTTTAATATTATAAACAGTTGTATTATTTCTTTATAGGTTTATTAAGTCAAAAAATAAACACAATACAATGATGAAATATCTAATAATATACAACAAATAGTACACGCCATTTATACGCACATGCAATCGTATTTATACTAGACACATTAAACGTGCATTATTCTGAAAAATTAGATGTATAATTTTCTAAAGTTAAAATTTTTTTTAATAACTGAAAAACTATACTACCAACTTCTCTATTTGTTGGCACTGTTTTGAATGGGGAAGAAATAGATCAAGTCAAGAAAAAATGTACCGTTACATTAAAATTTTTTGATTTCATAAATGAGTAAAATATATGGGCATGCCATAGTTTTTTTACGATACAATAAAAATACTATAATCAACTTTTTATTATAACTCTCATATGAATTTTATATATAGTTTATAGTGAATTTGTAAAATTTATTTTAAATTTTTATATTTAAAGGTTTTGTTTTCTTTTTACATACTATTTAACTATAGAAGATGTTCTATTATATTAAAGATATGTTCAAATAATTTGACATAATCACCTCTATATTATATTCATTTTTCTAAATAAAAATATAAGTAAAAATAATCATTATTGTTTTCAATTATATAGTAATAACTTAACTTATATAGAACATTATTTTGAGATAAAAAAAAGTATTTAATTTAAAAATGAAAAATTAGTGAGATATTTCATATCATTTTTTTCATATTGAGTTTCACTGCAAATTTTCGCATTTAAAAATTTCTAAAATATTAAAAACTGTTTTTGAAAAAAGATTTAAATATTTTTATTAAACAAAGTTAACTAAAAAATTAAATAAAAACGTAAGTTTATTTAAAACTTTTTATTTTTATGTACAGAAGTGAACGAAGAACGAATATGGTAATGAATATTTTTTTCGTAGATACCTATTTGCAGTTTTCGTAACGTTAAGTCGGAATTTAGAATAGGGTTAAGCCGGAATGTAGAATAGATACATATAGGTTTTTTTACAATGTATAATTTATGTATTACATATTTATGTATGTATATGTATTAAAATGTATTAATTTCTATATATACATACTAATTTTTAATGCACGAAAAATAAAATGAATTAATTATATATTTGTTTTTTCGTCTCTTGATAGCTTGATAAGTATGTATTCATTCAATTTTATTAAATAAATGACGGCTTGCATGCATCAGACAGGAAAACAGAACAAAAATGTTTGAATGAAAAAATTATAAAAATACCTATTCAAAGAAAATTTATTTGAAAAAAATCATAGCAATCATAGTTTTTCAAACTTTTCTTATTAGTTTTGTTTTTGTAAGTATATTGAAAGCATTTTTAATTTAAGACCTGCGCAAAAATCATAATTTTTTTTATATATGAAAATTGCCTGTTTTATTCCAATCTTGTGAAAAAAGTATATAAAAAAGAAAAAAAATTTTTAAAATAGATACCTAGGTAAAACAAAATTAAAAAATATAAATAAAAAATATTTAATGATGTAAAAAAAAGCTGGTTAAAATAACATAACTTACAATAACCTGCACTTAAATAAAATACTAAAAAAACATAAAGTACGCAGAAATCTACTTCTGAAGATTTCTGCAGTTCCCAAAACAAAAAAAAATAATAAGACACACATACACAAGAGATAATCAAATTTTTTTTTTTGGTTTTATAGGTTTCCGACAAAATGGAACAACTTTTGATGGGACGGAATAAATTCTATTTTTTTTTTTTCACCAACGAACTTATAACTTTTTCTTCTATAGTATATTTATATACTGAAGAAAAGCTAAATAATTTTTTTTTTATTCTTTATTCATTCATTTCTTTATTTTCTATACCCTTAAAGCTGAATATATGCATGCATTTCTCTATACTTTCTTCTGTGTGCATTAGCTTTAAATATTTATAAAAAATAAATAAATATGAAAAATATGTATAGATAAATGAATACTATATATGTATAGATAAATGAATCTTTATAATATCAATGGTACTAAGTATAACTTAACTACATATTCATACGTATGATCTTCAGCTGAAGTTATGATGAAGAACTTTTTTTTATATATGTATGTTCATTGAGTTTAAAAATTTTTATTCTCAATTTGTGGGTAAATTTATTCGAGTTTAAAATAAATTTGAAGTTTTGAGTAATACCGGGGTTGTCATTTTCATATATTGAGTAACCTTGAGATGATATTTCATAAAAAAGTTGTCTAACAAAATTCCTTCTGAGTAAATTCTCTTTATTGTACAAAAGAACATATAACAAAAAAGAAGTCGAAATGGAAATCCATATTTTTATTTTTCCAAACTATGATGCGTACGTGCGAAGGTAAAGCTGAAGAGATAACAAAAATATAAATAATAACAGTATCTATTATGATTAATGATTATTATAATTACTATATGGTTGTAATTGTTAGTATTTTTAGTCATATAGTTAGTCAAATTTAAATACAAAAATCAACTTTGTATTGTAAATAGCTCTCTCTCTCTGAAGATATTAAAGCAAGGTTCTTCGATTTGTATGGCAGTTCCCCAAAAATGAAGGCGAAATCTTTTAAAACTTCATATAGGCACTTATCCTATTTTATAACTAACCGTGTGTAATTTTCATCCTCCCAGTTTAGTTAGTTTTGAAAAAATTTATATTGGTTAAAAAAAGTTGTATCGCAGGTCCCCGAAGCTTTGGTCCGATTTTAACCAAAAAAATAAAGAACTTAAAACTTGTACACTTTAGCAACTATTTATTCAAAAATAATTTGTTCACAAATTATAAATCATGATTAAAGTTCCATTACTTTTAAATGAACTACAATTTTCGAGGTAAATGCATTTATAAGATTTTAACTTATAAAAAAAAAAAGCTTTTTTAATAAATTAGTAAATAACATTACTCAAAACGAGTTGTAGAATTAACTAGGATTTGGAAGTTGTTTTTTTTAGTATTCTCTCATTTCTCTTTCCCATTCTTTACAAATTAAAAACAATAGAGAAAACAGAAAACAACACAAAAATGCAGCAAACGTTTACTTGTTCACATGCCGACGTTGTACAAATATTTTTTCAACTATGTAGGTAATTAATAATTACATAAAAGTAACAAAAATATGTATCTAAGAAAATAAAATATTTATTTGGGAGCGATTTTTTTTTCCTAACAATAAGATAATGGATCCAATATATACTATATACTAGTCTATGAAGTCATTTAGCCAAGCCACATGGCAATTTGCATACGTTGCATTGACGTCATACTGACGTAATCGGTTAAAATCCTTTATGCACCAAACCGGTTTCTTAAATATTGTTGTCAAAAAAAACCGGTTTCATTGCAACCAAATTTTACTTGTAAGACTCGATGTACTAACCAACATAAACAAAAAAATTATTTTTTTTTTCTTTAATTTTTTTGTTGTTTTTCTTTTTTTTTCATTATTTAAAAATTTTTGAACTGTGCGCATCTTAAACAAAAAAAATTTGAGACCGGACAAAATATAAAATATTTCTGGTATTGGATACTGATAAAAATCAATATAAGATTACCATATTAGGTTTTATTTCTATTTGTTATTTTTTATCTTTTAAACTACATACTAAAAAAAAACAAAAATGAACAAATATATGTATTTGTATTATATTAAATTAAAAAAAAATACAACTAGAAAAATTTAAAGATAAACATTTAATTAAGAGTTACACTATGTGCAATACTCTTCAAGTAGTTCAATATGGGAGTTCTAATCCTTCTTTTAATTATACATTTAATTTTGCTGTTTCTTTCAATGGTTTTTTTATTTTTTGGTAACTTTTCACCAGATTGCATCTTTTCAATGCGAGACTTTGCTAAAATTATTTCCTTTGATAGGTCCTGGATAATTTTGTAAACTCCAGCATGTCGTCTGCCAACAGACGATTAATTGAATAATTTTAAAAATTTATATTATTAGATAAAATGTTGGTTAACAAGTTTTTCCGACATTCTGAGATTAAATTTATGGAAATCCCGTATTTTAAAATCCCGCTCGGGATTTTAAAATACGGGATTTCCATCGTGTCGGATTTTGGGATGCGGGATTACGTACCCAACCCTTGAAAAATCAGTTGACTAACTAAACATTCTCCGACGATAACTATCTTCGAATGAACTAAATTTTACACAAACATTCATAAGTTCATAAATTGATGATAACTGACAACAGTTGAAACTACAACTTACAACACTCTCGTGTGGCATTGAGCAATATTCACTTACGTTGGAAGATTACGTCAATGCAACTGTTTATCACCACTCATGTATGGATAGGGATTAGCTCGAACCGTTTAAATAGAAGAAGACAATTTACAAAATATCAAATTCTTATTGTTGTGTATGTGTATGTATACATTCTTGTTTTTCTTTAAATATTGCAAATACATTTCTAAATGTCGAGAGTTTCTCCCTCTTTCCTTTTCCTTTAAAAACTTTTTTAATATTATCCTACTGCTTTATTTAAAGGATACCTGAAACTTGTAATGTTATTACCCTTATGCTTATGTTATCTGTTCAATGTTGAATATGAAAATCACTATGTATTTTTACACATACCACATATAAATACCTACAAATTATATTATATTCTATATTCATACAATACCAAATTTTATACAGCGCATAAAGAAAAGCACACAATTGAGAAAAAAATAGTAATAAAAAGCAGAAAAAAATCGAAGATAATGTATTGGTAGTGTTACCATGGTAAAGATATCGATCCATAAAATTCGTTGTATTCACAAAAATGAAATATCTACGTTAACTATATCTACTGAGATATCCAAAGAGTCACCTAATTTTAGTTTTTTTTTTATTATGTTTGTAAAATTTACAGAGAAATTTTATTGAAAAAATGTACCTATGTATATAGGTATTAAATTTTTTTTTTTAAATTTTGAAAGAGAATTGAATTTTCAATTATTTATTAAAAAACAAAACTTTTAGTTACGTTTTTTGTATTCTACACCCTCACACTAGTTGTATTCTAATACCAAATTTTTGAATATGAAATGAATATAAAAATATTATTTTTTTAACTTTATGCGCAAAATCGAAAATGCCGCCTTAAATATGACAAATATAAAGAAAAAAAAAAAACATGCGTATAAATTATGTTATAAAAAATAAGGTCTTAAACAACACTTGAAACATATGTATTTTTACAATAAGCCGGAATGATATTAATGAATAAATTCAATAGTTATTGAAAATAAAAAAAGGAACTCAAGATAAAAGTACTCGGTATTTTATAAACTTTTTATATTATATTATAATTTAGTACAGTTTGTAAATTTAAATATATGCCTAAGCCATATAAAATGCAAACATATTTATCCCTGCCTTATATTTGCATATAATTTTTAAAATTATAACTATTGAAGTTATACAAAGTTCGTATATCACAACTGTACTATTATAATCTATAATATTTTTATGTTTAATTATGTAAAGATGGGCATCTGCTGCCCTCCTTGTGTTTTGGGTGCAAGCATTAAATGTTTCAATATTATCAATTATTTTTTTTGTGTATAGGTAGGTATATAAATTTTATATATAGGTATATAATTATATTTTGCCTAGTTATTCACCCATATCATCGTAGCTTTAAGATGTTATTCGAAATCCTTTATTTCATTTGTTTTGTTTTTCTGAAGAATAAATAACTACAGAACAAAATTATTGGTTTTTACTATTTTTTTATGTTCAGATTTTATAAACATATATTTTATAACAAAATAATTATTCAAGCCAGGATAGACAAAGAACAAAAAAATTTTTTAAGGTCTAGGTATATATTTTATTTATAGTGGGGTTAATTCTTACTATAATTGGATAATAGAGAATTTCTTTGATCCAAAGACAAGTGGTGACAATTTTGGTTTTCTATAAATCTTATAATTCAAATATAAATTTATGTAATGTATACGTATATATAAAAAATTCTATACGTTCTAAAATACGAAAAATACGTTCTAAGACAAAATTTAGTTTGTCTAGTGCTAGACGGTTTGAAAGGTTAACAGACACATTTTTTTTTTTTTTTTAAACTCAAGATGTACCTATTTGCGTTTTGACAAAATTTTCAATCCACAATATTATACTAAAAAATAATTAATAAAAACTGTAAAATTGAAGTACTGTAATTTTTTCACCAACAAAACAAAATTCGAACACATCTTAACATATGACAAATAATTTAGTTACTCTTTTGAATTACTTTAATACTAACAGATAACTATGAATGAATTACTGACCTCTAAAATAGATCTTGTTTTAACTTTTTACAGCACAATTAAAAAAGTTTCAAATTACAAAATTTTTTTAGTTTTAAAATGAACGTAAGTAAGACTCGTTAAATTCAGTAAAAAAACGTCTGACATAATCTACTAAACGAACAAAACTGCAATAACAAACGACTCTCGGAAAAATTATAACTATATTGACACATTTTATTTCATTTTAAATAATAAATAAATTCCTTAACAATTTAGTGTTTTTGAAAAAAAGTTTAAGATTATCTGCTGTTCTAAAAATCTAAAGTACAATTTTATTTCAAATAATATTTTTTTATTTATTCTGTTTTAGAAACAGAATAAATAGAGCAGTTTTTGTATGCATGTATTATTTTTTATACATTTAAAAAATATGTTTATATTAATATTTTACAAACACTATTTATTTATTTTTGTTACAACTCGTTTAAAAAATTTTTAATAGTAGATTTCTTTTTATATGTTGTTACCCACTAACTTTTCATTCATTTATTTTATTCGTTCCATTCATAAAAAATAAAAGCTGATATTTTTTTAATTTAAGAACTTGCATTATATAGTAATTTCTCGTTTTTAATAATTTAAATAATTTTTAACAGATACTTGTATAAAAATATTGAATAGAATTTAAAAAAAAGTTTTTGTGGCAAAATAGATGTTTTCCTGTTATATGTTTTCCTTTTATATTTTTTTAAACAATATAAACTGAATATTCATAAAAAACTGTAAACTATACTAATAAACTATAACTGGATCACATTTACTGTATAGAGCCTTATAACGGGGTAATTTATTTTGTACCGAGCTCAACATAAAATTCTTCTAGTTTCCAATGTGACTTAATTATATTAGTTTATTAGTGTTATTAGTTTTTGCTCCGCTTCTAGATCATGTATTCAAAAAAAACACACATACCTACAAATAAGTATATATATATTTTCTATTTTTTTTACGTTTCAAAACCTTGAGCTTCTAATATTTAAGGTAGAATATTTTTGAAAAAAACATTTAGAAATGTATCAGACATCAAATTTTTTATCTAATTATTATAAAAGAACATATTGGGAGTTGAAGAAAGAAAGTATTTTAGGGAGTATTAATAATTTAAAAAAATGCATTTACAAAAAAAAAGTGTATTTAATTTATTTAATAAATTAAAAGTAAAATTGGACTCTATTAAAGAAATAAAAAATCAAGTACATACCTTACTCAATTTTTCACCTTCATGATGCGGGAGTAAAGAACGTAAACTTTGAAAACCAGCGTTAATACTTTGCATTCGTCTGCGTTCATTACTGTTGGCAATCTCACGACGTAAACGTTTTTCATTTTCCATCATAACTTTTGATGTTTGTATTGGAGCCCCTTGATGCTGAGTTTTTGAAATGTTTGATGGATTTGAATTTTGTTGATTTTGTTGTAATTGTTGAATTGTTACAGTACGTAAACCACGTGGCGATGAATTAACATGTTGTTGTGATAATGTTGTTGAACCTGTAGATGGTTTTTGAGTAGTTATTGTTTCGGTATAAACCGTGTGATAGCCGCCCTCACCCCCGGAATCATCCAATGCTAAACTATATAAAAGAAAAAAAAAAACAAAAATTTATTTTAATAGAAATAGAAAAAATTTGTATATTAAAGATGTACAATTTAATAAAATATCTAAATATTATATCAGTTAAGAACAAATAGTTCACGGGTATAATCAAATTATTTTCACGTTTGTAACGCATGATAGATATAGGAAAGTATGAATAAGCTTGCTCCGGATTGAATTATGAGTCGATTTACCTATATATGTTTGTCTATCCATCCTTCCGTTTTACTGATAAATTAAAATAGTTTTATACGAGGTTTATATGTTTATATGTATAAATTTTTCTTTTCTTTATATCAAAAACTTTATTTGCTTTATTGAATAAATTAACTAGCACGCGTTATTGAATTCTAAAAGGTTCAAATGTTTTTAATTTTAAAATTTTTTTTTTTAATTATTTATAAGACAAAGTGCAAGTAAGGGTATATTTTTATACTCTTTCAATTGGGTAAATTATTATTTTATTATTAAAAAACACTTTTGATTATTAAAAAACGCTCACTTGACTATTATAAAAATTATTTGTTTATTACTTTTCTTCTAATAGCAGATGCAATAAGATTTTGCGGTTACGTGCTGCTTTCATTTGAAAACTCATATTAAACGAATTCTTTAATTTTAAATTAAGTGGACCATTTTATCAAAGAAACAACTACAAAATTATCTAATTTAGTAAAATAATATATGAAAAGCTATTTTTGTATACGTATTTATTTGTTTACAGTAGCTTGCACTCCTTTATGAATAGTACCTATACTCCTCATAAAGGAACGCAAGCATTAAATGCAAAATATAAAACAAATTAATACATTATGTCACAGATCTATCTACATAGGTACCTATAATCATTAAATTTTTATGCAATAGAATTAATTTGTAAGAACAAATTAGCAAATCATATGAACCTCGCGCCAATAACAAAATAGTAAATTACATTTACTTTTTAAATACCTACAAAAAATATTTTTATGATCTCGACTGCATATACATTATTTTAACACACTATAAAATTGTAGATGTACAATAATAATTTTATTTGTAGAAAGAAAAGAATAGCGATATTAGGAATTTAAAGCAAACCTATGAAAATACATGTCCATACATATGTTTATTTATACACATATACATACATTCAACAAAAATAATATTTCTAATATATCAGCCGATTATAAAAATAAATAAAATAAAACGAAATTTATTCGAACAGCTGAAAATGGCAAGTATTTTTGGTAAATTTTTTTGTGTTTTTTGTTTTGGTGTACCGACCACCATGCATAAATAATACTGTATTATTATAGTTATATATACTCGTAGGTATTAAAGTAAAATACATTATACCTATAGATATGTATAAAAAATACAAAAACGCAAATTTAACTTTATTAATCACCTATTGAGTATGTAATATGACGCATAATTTTTATATAGATAAATAATTACTTTATTAGGTTTGCCTGCCACTTTTCTGACTAATTTTTTAAAAGAAAAGATTAAAATTTCACGTTTTTCTCATTTTATTGTTATTTGTAAAGAAAAGTACCTAGGCAGACGGAAACTGATCAAAAATTTGATAATATTTTTGTTTTTTTTTCTAGCGGTGACGTAGTGGTTAGGACGTCGACCTTTCATCAAACGAAGGGTCTCGGGTTTAAACCTTAGTCACAAGTTTTTTAATTTATTTTTAGTATTCATATTTAATAAATTATTTATTATTAAAAAAGTTAAAAGAACTAATTTTAATCAAAATGGATTCAGAAGAAGAATTGGAAATTAGTAGTAGACCGAAATAAGTTCTAGTAGTGATGAAGAAAAAAAGAAGATTGAAGTTATATTTTGAGCTGGAAAAAGAATTAATATTTGAGCTTTTATTTAATAAAAATATGCTACCTCCTATGCACATACGGCATTTCATCAAGATACACGGATCTGCAGGGGCTACGTTTACGCGACGTCATGTCTGTTCACCAGTTTTATTCTCTTACAATTTTCATTTTCCTTTACACATTTTAGTACCTAATTATTTGAAATTAAGATCTAGTGAACTAAACAAATATTCATATTTCTGAAATTCTAAATTAATTTTAATTGCTTGTTCCTTAAACCAATTATTTCACAATTAAAATTTAACTAGGTATGTACTTATATATATTCATTTATAATATAATATTAAATAATGGTCCCGATATAAAAATTATGTTTTAAAAATGTAGCATTATTGTATATAATATGTAATATTAATGAATAAATAAAAAAAAATATATTCTACATTCTACAACGATACACATAATTCAAAAATTTGTAAATAATGAAAAGAAAATATAAAAACAGAAACAAAACAATATAATCAAACAACAAAAATTTGAAGTTTGTATTAGTAAATAAATCCTGTGCAGAAAATATAACTGTGAATATGTATTTATACTATATATGTAATAAAGTTTATTTGAAAGAGAATGTGAAACGAACATAACATATTCTGTGAAGTCACATAAGTCCGGCAGCAAAACCTTCCATCTAAATTTATTTGATTAAGAGATAAAAATTGGTATTTCGGGAAAGAGAGAAGAATATTCTTTTATTTGTGCCACAAATTTTAAAAGAAATTAATAATACAAAAGAAAATTAAAAATATGTTTTAAATGTAAATTTTTTTTTCATCCAGAAGCCCACAGGAATAATATAGAGAGCTCTTTGGAAAAAGAGGGAAAGAAAAATAAAAATTATAAACTTGGTGAACTATATTTTGTTCAGATGTTGGCCCTTAAAGTTAACTACTTTTGACAAGATTTTAGATAGATACTCAGTTTCACTATATCTGATTCATAATATTGAGTCTGTACCCACCCCTCTTTTAAGTGTCGGTATGGTAAATTTAGAATACAGTTTGAACATACACTATATGTTGAGTTTCTTAAAGCTAAAGTAAAGTAGGATTAATTTTTTTTTCAACCATTCATGACATGTTATAAACCTTCTATTGTAACTTATTTTTATTAAGAATCAACTATCGTTGAAAAGATTAATTTTTTGTTGATTTAATTATTGAAAACTTTTAAAGTGATTGTATAAATTTTTTAAATTATTGATTGGGACGAGCAAAGCAAGAGCCTTAAATTATGTAACTTGTGTTTATTCACATTTTTAAGCAATTAAATAACCTGTAATTATGCACACGATAAAAATTAAAATGAATAATATAAAATTTTGTTCAATTTATGCTCTTAACTTTTTTTATTTCAATTAAGATGTTATTTAATTTGATTGTCTTTACACACACAAAATTGAGGTGTACTTGTGGTTTGGCGGTGAGATTGGTCCGTACTTTTTAGAAAATGATATCGCGACATGATCACAACTTTTTTTATGGCTGAAACTCAAAAATATTGATATTGAGAACATTTGGTTTCAACAGGATCTACGTGTCATACAGCCGGAGACATACTGCAATTACTGTATACAAAATTTTCAAACCGTATTATTTCCAGATATTTGACACTGTTAAATATCTTTTTCTGGGGCTATGTGAAAGGACGGTACTATAAGGAATAGTAAAACTAGGAAATTTACTATAAATAGTTATTTAATTGCAATTTGCGCAAGTAATTAAAACCAAAATACAGATCGAAAACGCGAATATTAATCTTTTAATACAAATATGTATGGTTTCTGAATAATAATATTGAAGGTAGAAGAAAGGTATTGAAGGTAGTAACATCAAATAAAATACGTATTATTATGACATTATTAAAAATACAGTCATAATTCTAATTTTACTGTTTCCTATAGAGTAGTAAAGTATGTCCCAGTAAAGTAGAAACTGTGGAAAAAATTGTTACCATATTTTAAGATTTTATTCTACATTATTTCTAAACAAGAAACAAAAAATTGCAATCAAAAACACCTTTATTGTCGTTTTCTTAATTGGTGATTATGAATACGGCCATCATTGTCAATAGTCTTTTATGCCTTCTTTTTTAAAAAACCTTACCTCATCATTCAAATGTACCGCACTGTTAATTTAGAATTTTACTTTATATAGCGTAGGGGCAAATTAGCAGCCCCTAATTAATTTTTCAGAATTCAATCTCTGTAAAAAAGTTGTTTAACATGATACAAAAGAAAAAACAAATAAAACTTTGAATGAAAATGTGATTTGAAAAATTATTTTCAATTTTAAAATTACAATAATTTTTTATATGAAATAATACATATTACAATAAAAATGATTTTAGCAAAGTCATTTTCATCTATTCTTCCTGTTGCCTAACTCCAGCCTTTTAAGGTTCATTAGCCAGCCTTTTTATTAATACAATGTTAATTTAGATTAAATTGAGAAAATATGAAGAAAAATATGAGAAAATAATTTGTTTATAATTTTTATATTTTTTCAGCTGAAGTCTCAGTAATGAGCCATTCACAAAATATATGTACCTTAAACTCAATTGCCAATAAATTAATAAATTACAAATATTTTTTTAATTTTTAGTGGAAAATTACAAAAAAAACTGTTCATAATAAATCAAAGTACCTAGGTATACATACATTTAATTAATTTTCCAATTTATTTGCTATTTCCTACACTAAAATTCACTTATAGTCAATCTTCGCTTTTGATACCACCGCTTACACAAATTACGGGGTTTCCAAAAAAGAAATGTATTTTATTTCTTATCAATTTTTATTTTATTATTTGACAGAAGACAATTTTATTTTTTCGCAACAGGTTCATGTTTATAAAACCCATTAAATACCTACTATTTATATAAAATTTTGTGGAAAGAGGGCTGATTCCTGGACCTGGCTGGCATTAGGTGTCTCTATCCTAAGTTGTTTCTTGGGATATCAATGGGATATCAAGACTCAAGGAAAATTATACAAAAAAAAAATCACGACCTTCATATTATATTCAACCACTCATTTATAGAATTAGTATAAAACTTTTTAAAAGTAATATTTTAGCTTTTGTAAACATATAGGTAAATAGAAATTTTAAAAAAATTTATTTCTTATATAGTTTCCTTATTTTATCACATAATATAATATATATTTTATTTGTAATACCTAGTCATTTTTTTTTTTGTATTGTACATAATAGTATTTAGCATATTTAGATATACATAAGAACCATATTTTAGTAGAAATTTTATATTATATGCCTACCTACATATTTATAAATTTGTTGAGTATCAAATGATTAGAGTTTGTAATATTTGTTTTGGGTAAGAACTTGTTGCTGTATTAGGTATAACGAAGTAATGTATCCACCGTTCTCATAATTTTTTTAAATTGTTTATATTTTTTTATATTCTTTTATTCAATTCGGCAATTTTAATTTAATTTTCTAAATTGAAATGCCATTATACAGAAAAGCTTTGCTTTTTATATATTTGTAAAATAAGTAAAGTAGCTGTAGTTATAGCTACTTATTTTTTAAGCAGGAATTTGATTTATATAGGTCGCATAATACATAAGTAGGTACTAATGTATTAAATTGTTTTGCTAAATATTGTACAAATAATATAACTGAGAGAAGAGTCCTTATTTATTTTTTCTTATTAAGTAAGAAAATAAAATTTGACAAGTAAAATATGTGCAGCAATATTAATTACCTAGTATGTATTTATATATGATTAATAACATAACATGATTCTATCTTTAAATACTTCCTCTCGAATTTACTCTTAAATTTAATTTTTTTTTTAAATAAATAAAGATATGTTTATAATAAATAAAAACGAAATAAAATAGATATGGTTATTAAAACTAGGTTGTCATAGTTCACCATAGTTTACTAAGGTTTCATTCCCCTACACTATGTAATAAAAGATGTAGAATGTCTATCTTTTAATGGAGTGGCCCATATAGGTATCACATATTTATAAATTTTAAAAAACTACATACCGACTATGTATTAATATTGAATTATTTATTTTTATTTCATATTTATTGAATTAATCATAAAAATATATACGTATATACATTTATACATCACCTACATAAAACAAAAGATTTCTTTTTTCATTAAAAAATTATACAATTTAGAAGTAAACAATTTATTCATATTCTCAATTATTTTTTACTAGGTACCTACAATTATTTTTTACACAGATACAAAAAAAAAGAATGCATATTTTGGGGTGCATGTGTTTGCATAATAATAAAAACACTAATACACTTTTCCAAATACCCATTGGGTCATTTCAGAATTGAATAAAGCTAAAGATAAGATTTGTGTTCTACGTGATTACTCTATATTGTATTTACTCTATAATTGAACCTGGCGTGCTTAAAGCGGCACAGAAATAAATTTTCATTGGCACATATATAATAATATCTTTCAATTTACATACGTATGTAGTATCAAAACAAAATTAAATTTTTTTATATTGAAAAAAATTGTCGACTAAATTCAATGAATAAAATATTTTAAACAAATAAGTCCTGGAATTTTATTAAAAATAAAATTCAAGAATTGACGAAATATTAATAGTTATCAGTCGGGGCACGCGATGGTCAAGCCGCATTATTTTTACATGTACCGAAGCAAATGAATATTGTTCAATCGCACACGTGTATTTATCAAATATTTTTCAATTTGTATTCCAGGATAGTTAATGGTTTAGTCAGCTGATATTTAAAAGCTGAAACTTTTTGTAATTTTTTATTCACATGAAAATTTTTTTTTGTAGTTTGTACCTAGGTCAGAAAAATCAATCATCCAAAAAATCAATAAGAGATTTCATTTTTTATTTACATTGAGTAGGTAGATAATTTTATTTTACATATAACAACTAGTTTATTTAAAAAGGGATTTTTATTTTAATTAACATCTAGGAAATTTAACATCTGTGAGACTGAACAAAAATTCATATTTCGGAAACGTTAAGTTATCTGAAATAGAAATCAAAACCCTTCTTACGGATAACATAAATGTAGATGTAATCAAAATCGGTTTTTGTGAATACAAAAAAATCACAACAAAAAAAAATTTGTTTTTGGGACAAAGGATGTGAAACGAAACGCGAAATCAAGTAATATTTTTTATGAGTGACAACAGCTGCTTCTATTCTGATTCAAGGCCATGGAAAATCAATTGATATTATGTTTGCTACTAATGAAGGCTTTGAAGCCGAATTAATAATATTTAAACGTAATATTGACAACAATACTTTTAAGTATTTTCTATTGTTGACAGAACATTTTAAAAAAATTTTTATTCATGTAGGTTGTCTATTAAAATATTATAAAGTTTTCTTGCCAAGTTGTTTGTTAAGAAATTTCAAGATTTCAAAATATTTGAACGTTAATTAACTTTATTAAATATCTAGAAAAGTTTGATTTGCAAATTACTAAAATTCAAGAATGAAATGATTAAGTTGGAGAATTTAGAAATGCAGTTGGTAGATTTTCAATCAAGAATACGAAAACGTGGAAAATATGTTGTTGAGGCATTGTGTTCCTTTGCAGAGACATTGTCTTTAGCAATTCCAATATTTTCATCAACGTATAGCTGTGAAAGTTTATTTTCGATAATGAATTACATAAAATCTGCTGTACATAACAGACTTACCGTCTGTTGAGACTTGTATTTCATTTCAATCGCCAAACTATCATCGAGGTATTGATACTTTATCGACAACTATTCAACAACAAATATGATTAAATATTCGTCAGCTAATTATAGAAATGAATGTATATGTATAACTTTTAAATAAGACATGGCACAAATGTCACACACTCAAAAAAAAAAGTTCTCCGTCCCCGCTATATAACATAAGTAAAATAAATAATATTCACTAATTACTACTCAGTAGTATTTAGCAGTTAAAGAGTCAGTTCAGTACCTATAGGTATATAGTTCATTTATTAATAGTATAGCGACCGGTGGGCCAACATGTCTTACTGAAAAAGCCTAAATTTTTCAAATATGCTATGCTTGTACATAATGCATATTATATATGTACAATGTAAAGAATAAATAATAAATAAAAAAAAATTAAAAAATAATTAGGTATTAAATTATTTAGAGAACTACACTAACTGATTAATTCATCATTTACAGGTGTTAGTATAGTAGGTTCGCGATTGATAAGTGTTCATTTAAACTATTAGATATTGAACAAAAATGTTAGTTTATTAACTAATCAAAAAGCTCAGACAGTGAGTTGATCTCTATTAGCATTCGCGAGATAGGTTCTGTTCAAAATTCCTGTAATCTGTCGAATGTTGTTCTATATAAAAAAGATTAAAAGTCTCATTTATTTACGAATATAAGCTAAGATAATTTCGCCTCGCATGATTTGCTGAACGAACAAAATTTCCGCATGTAAACGGCGTGACAATAGAAAAGTAAGATTTGTCAGAGTCTAGCTTCATAAGTTGGAAGACGAATTGGATCAGCCCATGGTAGATTACACAAAGCGAACTTTAAAAATTTTGTTTGGACTGATTCAATTCGAGAAATATCATTAACACCATACGGAGACCAAACTTAACTTGCATATTGAAGGATTTGTCTTACGTAGATAATAAAAAGATGTTTCGTGATATATGGGTAAAGCTCATATTTGGCATTTTTTTTTACATTATAATACAATTTACTGCAACATGTACCTATTAGATTTTCATTTTAAAATATTTAAATTTGCAAATTATTTTAGAAAATATGAATACCTATAGCATTTTAAAATAATCTTTTTAACATTTTTAAATTATTACACTGTAGGTATGAATATTTTTATCCATGCAACTAATTTTTTTTTGCACATGCGTTGTTTAAAAATTATGTATTATATTATGTACCCATACATACATGCAAAAACATATTTATACTTTTTCTTATATACCTAGGTACCTATTTGAAAGAAAAAACAACACGTACCTACTGCATAAATAAAAACTTATTCAAATTTATTGTATCACATTCTCGAATATTATCTTACTTTTTTAATTCAAATCGGTAACAATATTTACTATAAAATTAATAGTAGATTATTTTCAATCGACAAATAAAATAAAAAACGAAATAGTTATCATACTATATTTTTTTGCTTATAAATTTAAACAGCTGTTTACTAAACATATACAAATACACAATACCAATTAAAATGCCTAATACATAATATAAATGTTTTTGAAAACATATGTTTGGTTATTATAAATTCTTGTTAGAAACTTCTGATTGAAATCTTATGCAAAATAAATTACAATTTATCTGGCAACAATTCATACTAAAAAAAATAAATAAAATTTTTAAAATTATAATATTACATAAATCACAATATGCAGTAAAAACCTTAAGTGTACCTCCCTCTACACAATCTAAATAGTGTAATGTTTAAAGCAGTAAGCTTAATTTTATTAAGAAATTAGATTTAAATAATATATTTTTATAGAAAGTCTTAATAAAAATGATTTAATAAAATAAAAAAAAATAACTACATACATCCCAATTACACAAAATCTGTAGAAGCGACGAAAATCAATTCCATCTCCATCCATAAATATTTAGTTGTATTTATATCTAAACTAAAAGTTTCGTAGTGTGCATGCCATATAAAATTGATTTTTTTTTCTTTTCGAAACGGCGCCGCTCGGCTCGTTGCTCCAATGAGTCAACGTCTTTTGTAAGTATGTTTATTTATATATGTTTATATAAAATAATATATTTTCCTGCATTTTATGTATTTGAATATTTTTTTTAGATGCTGACTGATTCATATTTTTTATTTGTATTATAGTAATTTATAAATTTCACTACTGCTAAGATTGCGTTCAAATGAACTAAAAAAATTATGTTGGTGCAGGTTTTTACTTTTTTTTTATAATATTATACATATAAAATTATTCCAACACATAGCAATTGCTCTTATACCTACATACGTATGAATATGAAAAATTTTCTTTTAAGAATATGAAAATGTACAAAAGGAAACAACACAAGTTAAAGGTAAATCATTTACGTCGTAATAAAAATTTTAGAAACTAACTGTCAAATAATAAATTTATTATTTTAAATTTTTCAATCTGTTAAAAAAAAGCAATTACTTAAATACTTTTATTAAAATTTTACGTATTTTATATTACTTTTGATATACTACCTAACTTATTGGACCCAACGAGAGTACATATGAACGTGTACAATAATATACATACCCACATATCATATAATATGTAATATTTTCTATTATAAAAAAAATTTCAAAATTCTTAAAATTTAGTTTTTGCAATTTTGACTTTTGAAAATATTTGTTTTCCTTATTGTACTTTTTCATAACTTAATCAAAACTTGCATTGTAAACCTAAATATATAAAAATAAAACAATTTTTCATAGAAAAAATGAAGGATAAAAATAATTTACAAAATATTTTTAATTCAATTTAAAAAAAAAAAAAAATTATTTAAATGATCGACAAGTTTACTTACTGTACTTCATCTGCCTCGTCGCTATTATACTCGGCACTGTCAATAATTATTTCCTCTGATTTAATCATTAGTGACATTTTTTATTTAAATTTTAAAAATAGGTTCAACAAATTTTCTATTTTGTAATTTAATATTTTTCACTTTTACAATAAATTCGGTGGAAAAAATAATAATCAATTTTTTATTTTTGTTTTTAAATTTATGTTTAACTTTTTTATATTTATCACTTATTTTATATGTGATAAATTATTTTTTATGCAAAACCAATAAGGTAGTAGCGTATACAACTATTTGAAATAAAACAAATAGTTAATATATAATATTATGAAAATACAATAATATTAATATTACACTGAATTATTTTTCTTTTCAATTTCTTAAAATAACTTCTGGTTTTTTTTTTTTTTTTTTGTTGTTCTGTTGGTGGCACTGCTTAATTTTATTTAAAGATAACGCGAAAATTGTACGGCATAAATCAGCTGGGTAAAACTTGAAAAATTTTTATTTCTTTATTTACACCGATTTATGATTTTTCAAACTAATATTTTATGATTTTATTAATTTTTAATTATATTATTTTATTGCAGAACTTTCACAATTTTAATTAATATAAATTCACAATTATTATTACAAATATTTCATTTAATATATATATACTTATTTTTTTTTAATTGGATAGAAAAAATTTTCAACCGCTAACACTTCTCATCCGTATGACAGCTAAAACGATTCTGGCGCGAAGCAACATCAGCTGAGAATTTTTTAACGAAGTGACGCTATTCAATGTATTTATACGCATTTGGGCGGCAACATTATCTTTCTTTTAATTTAATTTATATTAGAGAATATTGAAATAATTATTAATTAAAATCGTATTTAATTTTTAATTTAAATATAAATAGTCAGTTATAAAGGAAAATTAGAAATACATTTTTAAAGAAATATAAATTGTACTACTTTCGTCTGGCGTAGTAATTTAGAAAATTTTTTTCTACAATAGTATAGTAATAGTATATAACCAGCTGGCTGCGTGACCCCGCCTTCATTTCAATATAAATGAATAATGGAATTTTATAAGAGTGAAGAGTTAAGAGTATAAAAAAGTATAAAATACCTTCATTCAACAAGGAAAGAAAGAATGAGATGAAGTATATCAACGTTTATATTATATTTAAAAAAAATAAAATAATAAAAAAAAATCCCTAGTTGTCAGAAAAATAAAATTTAAAATTTTTCTTTAATATGTCGATATTAATTGATTTTGCAAAAAATAAAACAGTTAAAAATTAACTTAATTAAAAGCCAATTTTAAAATGTATTTAATTTATTTTTTCATCTACAAATAACGATATGATCTGGTCATGGCTAATAGTAATTTAATGGTTTATGGTACATTTAAATTACGTGACAGAATAGTGTTAGAAAATGGACTTTTCTTTTTGATATAAATGAAAACAAATAGAATTTTCTTTCTTGGGGGTATAAATTAAATATTATTTTATACTTAATGACATAAAAATAACTAATAAAAGTAAATAAATTATTACATCCTACCCTACATATATGATATAAAAATTTAGGTATGTTTCTGTAATATGTACATGCATACGTAATGTATGTAATTTGGTTATGTTTACAATTAATTATAAATAAGATGGAATGATGTCTAGATATTATAACAAAATTATACCTACATGCCTAAGTAATTCTTTTACTGTATGATCTTGGGTTTTTGCACTATAATGTGAAGCAGGGAAAAAGAATACAGAATATAAAATAAATATTTCCAAATTAACACTAAATAAATTATTTTTTATTTATTCAACAATTTTACATTGAAATATGTAGTCATCTTGAATATATTGTATCTTAACATTATTTTTGTTAGTTATATTATAACAACACACAAAGCAATTGCTTTTAATAAATGATTTTTTGCGATTTGTTGATAATGGTATCGAATTATTCATAAAAAATATTTTATAAAAATATAAAATTCCATTTATTCTATTATATTGATTTTGTAAATTACTACTAATATTTACAACAATTTCTTTTTGATACAACTTTTCATCATATTGTATTGAAGATACAGTGAAGATATCTGATAAATAAATAGCATCAAAATTTACAAATTCAAATTGTTTTTTCGTACTGTATTCATTTATTAAATTTTCGATTCCCAATTTTTGTAATTCTTCGCTGTGAACTGATGTTACTGTATCTAACCATTCTGAGTAAATCAATTTACAGGAAACATCAATTTTCGCTGGAAAAATAAGACCGTGTGATTTTAAATGTTTATTTTTTAAGATTTGATAATATTTTAAATGTGATTGGTTTAAATTACCACAAGAAGAAATTGGTTGTAATAAAATAAAATCAAATTTAATATTTGTTTCATGAAAGACTATATTTTCAAAATCATCTACAAAATTTATTAAATGTTTTGGAATACAATTCCATGACGATACTTTTCCAATTAAATGTTTAACTTGTGCCGAGCAATACAATTTTGAAATTTTATTTTCTTTTAACAAATTAATTCCAATATGCGGAAATGACAAAAAATCGCCAAATATCACATGTTTTTCTTTTGATGAGTATTTCTTAATAGCCTTGTCAACATTATATTCCAATTCTAATATGAATTCATCGTCCGCTAAGAATGAAAAAATTTCTATTGGTATCTCAAGTAAACGTTTACTTATTACATTAAAATTATAATTTAATTTTAAAATTCCTTGTCTACAAGATACATTTATTTTCAAAATTTGATATTTTCTGATTGAAAATGTTTCATATAAAGAAAATTTGATAGGATCCCAACATTTAAATTTTTTTGGCGAAGATACAGTATTAAGAGCACTTGCTAAATTTATATTATTTTCGTCTGTTGAATTATTTGTCGAATTTTCTGAGTTTTCATTGTTTAAAGAATTTATTAAATGGGTTTGACTAAGATCAAAATTTGATAACTTATTTTCTTTATCTAAATCTAATACAAAATAAACTAAAAATCCTTCTAAAATTCCATCATCCAGACAGTTTAATTCAATTTGGCGATCTAATTTTCCATTAAGAGCATTTTCAAGGCTTGTAAGATCATTTAGGTCGACAGAAAATGCAAGAACTGGTTCTGTGCATAGTTCTACTTTGTAAGCATTTTGATCCAAAACCTCATATGGCTCTTCAACTCTTGGGACCAAAATTGTATTTTTAAGATAAATAGAATTTTCCATTGTACTTTCTATTCCAAGTAAAATTTCTGTTAGACCAATTTTATTTACTCCAGCTACATAGATATTAATTTTTTCAGGTAAAATTTTTCCATTTTCTGTTAATAAATATTTTTTTGCATGAATTAATGTCTGTAAAACGGATTCTCCAAAAGCCCCGCTGTCAAATATTTCGGTTACAATTAAATCAAATCCTTCAATATTTAATTCTTTTAAATCTAGGGTTGTGGAATGTTGATTTAAAAGTTTAACAGGAACTTTATTTATTTCAAATACCTTTTTAGCAATATTTGCCATCAAATCATCCGATTCACATGCATATATTTCAGAATTTCCATTACTTCCATAACAATATATTGAAAGTAAGCCTGTACCAGTTCCTATGTCCAAAATATTTGAAGGGTTCATAGATTTTATTTTATTTTTAATTGCTCTTTTGTAAGCATTATTTCTATTAATATCGTTCAACATTATAAAATGCCAACGTGCTATCCACTGATTTATAATATTAGTTTTATTCTCCATGTATGTTAAATTCTCAGGACATATTTCCAAGGCTAGAGACATATATCTTAAAGCCTCCACAGGTCTTCGAATTCTAAAAGATTATAACAAAATAAAAATATGAGATTTAAATTTTAAAAACAAAATAATTTAAATACTGCACTTGTTTTTAAAATCAAGGATATTAATTTAAAAAAATTTTAAATTTAAAAATATAAATTTATTGTTATAGAAAATAGTTCAAATAATTTTTATTAATACAGTGTGCTTATAGCTAATTAATCCATATTGAAATTCTAAAAGAAATGTTTTAATTTCAAAATTAATATAAACTTAAATAAAATTATTTAATATTATATGTCATTTCGAATTTTAAGCACATAAGTATATGAAATAAAAAGATTTTACATAAAAAATATTGTACACATATTTTAACAATTTCAAATGTTATGACATATGTACTTAAGTAGATTAAATGGCAATTTCCTTTTTAAAGCAAAAAAAAAATTGTGTTTACAAACATATAGAATTATTAGTATGTTGTACACTTGTTTCAATTCTATAATTTGCAAAATCTTTCATTTCTTTTTTCCAAGCATTTATCTTATCTTGAACTTCTTCTTTTTCGCTTAAACTTTTAGGGACAGAAAATGATAAAATTGGGGAGTTTTCATCAAAAACTTTAAAAACAATAAGATCAATATCTGTAAGACATTGTTTTTCTTTTGAGTGTATGGGATCATACCAATACACTATTGGATAACCAGCTAAGATGCCTAAAACACTTGGAATACAATAATTTTCTTCATCAACTTTTAACTCGAGAATGTTTCCACTAGTATCAGCAATTTGAGTTGTTACTAAATTAATCATTTCCATGATATGTTCATTTGTATTAAGGCATAAAATTTTTGGTTCAGATAAAATTTCACTCACATCAATAAATAATGGAGCTATTTTAAATTCTAAGAACAATCTTTTATTTAAAATACAAATTTCATCTTTTATTGTCACTAATATAATATGTTCATATAGAACATTTGCAAGCTTTAATTGATCAAGAATATCTTTAACTTGAGACACTGTAACAGGTGATCCAATGTCCCATATAAAACCGGTTTTAAGTCCATTATTTACTGCTTTAAGAGAATTTTCAATGAATTTTGCATGGCGATGGGATATAACATGATGTGATAATAAGACTCTTCGAACTTCTGATGTCACTTCCATTATCCTTTCTTTTTATTATCTAAAAATTATCTTTAATCATCTACTTTAAAGTTAAAATTAATTAAAAAAAAAATGCTTACTTATTTAAAATGACACCTAAAATATTTAATATTTCTGGATCGTTTGGAAATAATTTTTGACTTTCTTCAAAGCAAAAAAATAATTCGTTATAGTTTTCTGCAACTACCAAGAAATCTAAATAATTATTTAAACATGTAGTGTAAGTACTTCTAACTTCAAATTTTTGATTTGGATTTATTTTGCAAAAATTTTCAATTTTGTTATAAAAAATTACCGGTAGTTTATTCATCTCCTTCTTTGTTAAAAATGTTATTACTACTACTAGTTCAAAATTGTTGAGACAGAAATACCATACCAAATAAGATAAGTTAACAGACCCAGATTAAGGTAATAAAAATGAAATTTCCTAACCCAACCAAATTAAAGAATTTTTTGTTTTAACTGACATCTAGACTATATTTTTTGCAACAATTAATTTTAATCATATTAAAGAAATCTATATCTCAATTATTTTTTATTTACGTAACTAACAAAACTACATTCGTTTAAAAATTTTTTTACAATTTTAAAATTATATTTAAAAAAATTATGTTTAAATTATTCATATTATTTTGAGAAAATTTTAGAAATTTATGTATTAACGGTTGATGTCAACATGCTAACAATATTAAATCTAATCTAACTATTTCAAAAATGAAAGATATAGATTTATATTTTATCTTTTGCTTTTTTATTGGAAAATTATGGTGCTTTAATATTTAAAATAATGTCGCAAGAAGGCGCTTTAGTCAAATTTTCATATAATTGTGAATTTCATTTAAAACGTCATTTTCTTGTTGGATTTCAGAATTGGTTATTTGAGTGCAAGATTCAAGGGTTTTAAGGAAATATTGTATTCGGAATTTCATTTTTGAATTCTTCTGTGCATCAACGGCATATTTCAATAAAATTATTCGAAAAAAAAATGAATTTAAAATTACCGGCGAGTCAATGAATAAAATATAAAAAATTTAAAAATTTGCCTGTAACAACTCAAAATAAATAATCATCATACGACATTAATAAAATTTCGGTATAAAAATGCCAGAATGATAATAATATAATATAAACATAAAAAAGAATAAGTGTGTGATAAGAATTTTGAACTCGCAGATTAAATAAAACTAATAATTATTTTTTTGTAAAATGTTTTTTAATTAAATTTTTGCAAAATTATGTAAAATTTGTAAAAAGTTATATCAATTATAAAATTTATGATTTTAAATAAAATAGTTTTACTTTATTTGAAAGTCTTTATATTCTTTAAACTTTACAAGTATCTTTATTAAACTGAACAAAAGTCTAAGATTTAAAATAATTGAAGGTAATAAATACGGTGGTATGTTCTTTTGAAGTTATTTCTTCCTCTAGAATTCTCATAGATTACTATACTAGAATGGCAAAAGGATGTTCCCGACTCTTTTTTTCTAATGTGATTTCCTATCCTGAGGTATTCAAAAACAACATATGCAATTTCGTATGCGTATACAAATGGTACGGCTACTTCATTTGTCATTGCTTAAATTTGAGAAAATGAGAATGTTTATTAGGCAGTTTCTCATTAGTTTTTTTGTTTACATTTTTACATAGAAATACATTTGGATTGGGCAGTTCGTATATTTAGAATAAAGATATTTACTATATGATTTAATTTACTTTTATATATATAAATGAACAAAACAAGAAAAAAATTTGAATAATATTTGAAGAAATTGCAGTCAATTATTTTTAAAAATAATGGAATCAAGTATATTTTTAGTTTAATTTTAATTAACTTACATATCTATTTTGATTTATCTTAAGGTTTATCGTAGGTTTATTTATTCATCGTGGAAATGAAAATAAGTAAATCAAAAATAAATCATAATTTTTTGAACAAAGCAAAAAGTATTTATAGTCTTGTGAATATATAAACATTTCTAGCCATTTTTAAATATGAACGAACCTTTTGTAAATATGAAATCTACATTTATGTTAACCGTAAGGAGGGTTTTGATTTCTGTTTCAAATAACTTAATGTTTCCGAATAAAGAATTAAAAGATTTTTTCTTTACCCTTTTTTTATTCAATCAAAATTTTACTTATTATTTAAAAATTTTGGCATTACAATATGATTTTCAAATTGATTTTATTCGAAAATAGACAATGTTTTGGTAAATTTACAGAACGTTCATTTAATTATAATGAAAAATGGAAAGCCAAAACCAAAAGGAAAATATCTTTAAAATAGTTTTAAAAAAATCAGCTGAAATTTGTAACCTCAAGAAATAAAAAAAAAATTTTTAAGCAACACTTTCTTCCCATCTTAATAATCCTTTATTTAATTTAATGTTTTTTAAAAAACTTCAAAAAGCACAACAACACACAAATTTTTTGAATATAATATTTTCTAATTTGTTTTCATTTACTTTTAAGTTTGAAATCTTACTTAAATCGTACTTTAAAGTTTTTTTTATATTTCACTTTCAAAATGAAATAAATTGCGGAGAAACTAGTAAATACATACAAACGGTACACGTACCAAATTTTGTAATTTGTCTGAAAATTTTGTCTCTATTGCCATTCTAGTACTAGTAATTCTATGAGAATTCTCAAATAGTTGGAACTTCCATTCCTTTTGTTGGCACTATTGAAATAATATACTGAAATTATATTTCCTGTGAACCTTTTAGTAGATGCTATAAACCAAAGAATATCTATTACAATTTACAATACGAAGTTCGACTCTAATTTAATACACACTTATTTAATTTTTTACTTAAACTATTACAAAAAAAATCCATTGGGTGGAACTGGTATACACTATATGAGTACCATTATGAATAGAAATTACCGTGTAAAAAAATACTATTTTATACCTAGTATGTTTACAATACTTTTTTAAAGGCGCCATCCATTCATATATAAACAAGAATTTGTGCAAGTAAAATTAAGTTTTTTTACATAGTTTTTAAAGGCGCCCTTGATTTGAAAATTTTTTCGTTTTATAAGGTGTTGAAAAGTGATGTACATTTATATAATATTTAATATAGTGATAAAGTTTTGTGATATTTTTTTTTAAGTAACGAAAATTTTTAAGTAAAAAATAAGTGTTAAGAAGTATGTACGTATTTATTTTTAAATTTCTGTTATCAGATTTTTATAAGAATATGGTGCTTATCGTGACCAGCAATTGTCAATCAACTGACTATTGACAAAATTATTCAATTGTCAATTACGTTCGTATCGTGACTTTAAATTGATAAATAATTTTTCTATTGTGAATAGTTGATAAATTGACGTTTATGACTTTTGTTTTTTTATTGAAAAAAAATTATTAGTGTTACAAAACAAAATTATTAGTGTGTAAAAGTATTAGAAATCTGAGGATTAAACTAAAATAAATAAATATGTCGTTGGCTGATTATAATATAATAAATTTTTGTTAAATCAGTTTATTTGATTATATAAAATAAACTGATTATAATATATATACCTACCATGAATTTTGACACTGCAAAATAAATAAACTTAGTAACTGATAGTAATTAATAGAGTTGGGTTGCTCAATTTAAAATGGAGCAAGATGTAAAAGACATAAAACAAAACCTTTTTAAACAATAAACGCTTTTTAATCGAAATATTTAAGTTTTTTAATAAAAACAAGTATAAATAAGTTTTTTTTACTAAAAAAACTAAAAAATAGACATTTTTTATTTTGAAAACACATTCCTAACTGCTAAAAAATATTGAACCTAGCTGAATCAATTACAAATTTTCCATTGACAAAAACTATCAAAAATGTTGTTTAAAAAAATTTTCCCGATACCAATTTTTAGTTGCTATTGACACAGTTCACAATATGTCAATTATTGATTGATAATTGCTAGTAACGATACCAAATTAAAAAATTGATTGATGGCTGTCAATTTGCAATTGACAATTGATGTTCCCGATAAGACCCTATGTATTTATATGATATAAAAGTTATTAAAAACGTAAAACTGAGAAAAAAGAAGAGGAAAATCTTCTTTTTTATCTTAATCAGATTTTAGACAACTATTTTTGCTACACTTCTGTTTACAATTTTTTGTCTCCTTCTTGTTGCTGTCTAATTTTTTAAATAAAATTCTTGTTACTGTCCAATTTTTAAATTTCGTTAGTAAATATAAGCATGAGTAGTTGGATAGCAAAAATTTTTAGGTCATGTGTTAGGGAGTTGTTTTTTTTTTTTTTTGAAGCGCGAACTGTTCAACTGTTAGGCTTATTAGCCTGTCTATACCATTGATACATGTTGGAACTGGGGGTCATATTGCATTCGTATTATTAGAATTGATGTTAATGAATTCCACATACTATTTTTGTTTATATTGTAATATTTTGTATTTGAGTTATATGGTATTCTATATCTGTGAGTTTTATTATTCAATTAAATTATTTGTTTATATTTTGCATTTGTTTATATTGTTATATTAATGTTTTTTTTTATTAAAGATATATAATTCTTAATTATTGATTATGCCATTAATTTGAACCCAATGGCGAATAGTAGTTGAGTCGAGTCGAAAACCAGAAAAGTTTTTTTCACTTTTACTAGAATTCGAACCGGGCCTTTGCGCTTGAAAGGCCACTGTGCCACCCAGCTGTTTTTACTTGAATGTATAAGTGTACAATTCGGTTTCAACCAAAGAATCCCATTTTCATTTAAAGCTATTTGTTCTAAATGAATACAACATGTAAAATTAAATATATTTTTCTTATCTAACGTTTAAATCAAATGATTACTTATGTGCATCTTTATCTATCTTATGTCCATTGAAGAACCTTTTATCTTGCAGAACGGAGATAATTTTGTTTCGAATGATAATAATTCTATTTCACAATTACCGATATTAGATCTCAATCCATACTTTGGTGAATTAAATCTGCGTAGAAGGTGATCAGATCTCTAAGGTTTACATAAATTTATATCAATCTCCTCCATAGGTGAATATCTATCTCGATGTGCATTTACTAATAGATATTTACTAGAAGTTTGAATATATATAAACTTATTGGATATACTCGTAATTATAGGAATACGTAATTTCATTTCAAAAATTGCGTTGTTATGTCGTATTTTAACTTGCATTAAGGAATAAAATGTCAAAAGTCGGTTTTGATCTTCCGGTATTTTTAAGTTGCTTGAAACATGTTCTCGTATGCTATTTAGATATCTATCTGTATTATTTTTAAGGCAGCTTAATTGAACATTTTGAATGTTATTTTCTTTTTGTTTTTTATAGTGCTTTATTTTAATATTTATTTTTTTTCTTTTATACATCTAATCACTAAAGCTATGATATTTGATTATTTTAATTTGACTACTGCTTTCGGAGAAAATCTTCTTTTTTATCTTAACCAAAATTTAGACAACTATTTTTGCTACACTTCTGTTTACAATTTTTTGTCTCCTTCTTGTTACTGTCTAATTTTTAAAATAAAATTCTTGTTACTGTCTCATTTTTAAAATAAAATTCTTGTTACTGTCTAATTTTTAAATTTCTTTCGGAAATATAAGCATGAGTAGTTGGATAGCAAACATTTTCAGGTCATGTGTTAGGGAGTCGATCTTCTTACTGTAAGATATTCTTTGCTTTCGGGTAGAAGGTCTTAGTACATTTTCTTTTTTTATTCATAATTATATATTTTTTTAACTAATTTTATAGTATTTATATAGTATATAGTTCTTGTTTTTTATTTTAATTTGTTTTGAACTAAAAGTTTAAAAAGTTCACTGTATTTATTTTTTTTTTATATTAAATTCTAATACTAGTGCTTAACCTATCCTAATACTTATTCTACCCTATCATAAAACTAAATAACTATCAAAACACCAATGAAACCCGAAGAGAATCTTCCTTTCTCCTATAAAGTCTAATTTTCCCACCAACATATTGAATTATACATTTCGAATGATCTATGTGTTTGTTTTGTTCGGTTTATATGGTTTTTTAAAGAAGATTGTCTTTTAATGCTTAAATATTGCTGTAGTCTGTGCAGCTGCTCACGTTTAATTATGATAAGAGTTGAATCAGATATGGAATTTTTTGATTTATTTTTTTTTAATCTGGTTGATATCCGATAAATATTTCTCAGCAAATTCTTCATCTAGAACCTCAAAAAGATTATGTGCCACATTTCTAATTATTCTCAAATTTTCATTTTTAGAGGCTTGTCATTTTGATGATAAATGAAATTATTACCGTTTTCCAGTTCTTCAATGATCCTCTAATTCAACGTTAACTGAAAATTTGTAACATATAATTCCCTTAAATATGTTATAGATTTGATTAACATGTCATTTTGATACTTTTACAAAGATAATTTAAAATGTACAATTAAATTCCATTCACTACTGTAAATATTTGTTTTTGCTTTTGCAAAATCCAAAGTAAATTGGTTCAGAAGCCGAAGTTGCTTTAAATCAATGACAAACTGTACATCGGTGAATACATCCTTTGACGGTCTTTAATGCATGGAATATCCAAAATCTTTATCTAAAATGATTGTTATTTGTTGCCATAATGTAATTAAGGTAAATGTATATATTTAATGATTAAATTTGTCAAATCTCTCTTGTAAGGAAGTATAAGTGGATGTTATTTTTTATATGAAAGTTCAGATTCAGACAATCTTCTACTTAAGCGAAGAAGATGACTAGAATCTAAGAACCGATTAAAACTTAATAATCTGCTTGTTTTATGTAGAGGTCCCAATTTTCAGAATCCATTATAGCTTGACGGCTACTCTAATACCAACGATGTAAAGCATGCAACCTGATAATACAATAATTGAGTCTGTCTTGGAAAAATCTTCGATTTTTTGTATGTCTTAATGCATTCTTAACTTCCTTCATTAGTCTTGTTAGTAATAAAACTCCGCTTAATTCTAAACGTGGTTGAGATCTTTAGGTGCTACCTTTGTTTTTGCGTTGGGTGTGAGAGTAGATCCTTTTTCAGATGTATCAGAAAATCCATGAAGTTGGCAAACTTTGGTATCATTTTCGTAATCAATCCATCTAAAAATCTCAATTTTTTAATGAGTGCAGTTTGGCCTTGATTTGTAGCCATTCTTTCAAAATTTAGTTAGATACTGGCCTCAGTCAGTCTCTTCAAACCATATTTGTTGAAAAAATATTTTAATTTTTATTATTATTAGCAGCCTCTGATAATATAAAACGTTTTGTAAGCAACTTCCAAATTTATCTCAGTATTTTTTTTTTTTTTTTTTTTTTTTTTTACGAGGGAATGGAACGCTCGAAAGCCACCCATTGAAACTATGCGGTGTTTCTTTGAGTAGTGTATGATTTTAACACACCAAAACCACACCCTTTTTGAACCAAACTTTAGGAGGGAACCTGTAATACAAATGTACAGTTTGGTTACAGGGATGAGGATATGGAAGGATTTAGGATTATGGTGGAAGTTATTTGGAATATTTGGATTATGGGGGATGGGGAAAATTGGATGGGATATTTAGAAGAAAGATGTTAATGTTCTTCTTAAATTTGTTCAAATCGTACATATATACATTATCAACTTTGGGGAACACATTTGATGGAATATGGTTCCATAAACGAGAAGAGCGCATGACAAACGAATTTCCATAAGCCGTGTTACGCCATCTAGCTAGTTCAACTGTGTAGGGATGAGCATCTGTTGCCCTCCTTGTTTCCCTTTGGAAAATCTTGAATGGAGGCATAAGTTGTTTGATTTCTTTAGAACAGGTGTTAGTCCCTACAAGATATCTATAAAACAAGGTCAGTGACCCAACAGTGCGACGATGGCTGAGTGGAGTGAGCGTTGAGGTAACACTGGGATCATTTATAAGACGAATAGCTCTGTTTTGCACTTTATCGAGATATCCCAGCGCCGTAATGGGAGCACCAGCCCAAATATGTGCATTATACTCCATTTTCGGCCTAATATAAGTTTTATAGATATTGAGGAGATCAGAGGATGAGAAGTAAGTTTTGCATCGATACAAGAAACCCAAACATTTAGCAGCGTCCTTAGCTACTCCAAAAATATGATTTGACCAAGTCAATTTTTGGTTTAGCTCAATCCCCAAAATGTTTAGGTCTTCCGTATGCTGCAAAGCCTCTCCTTGAAAAGAAAGGTTTGGAATAGTTGTTGCTATTTTTCGCGAGACTAGCATTGGGTTTTTTTGGTGTTGAAGTCAACTCTGTTGATTTCACCCCATTTTTGGATTTTAATTAAATCTTTGTTTAATTCACTTATAGTGAAATTTTTTGCTGTTGAGTTAATCTGATGATTAATGTTACAGCGGCTATGAAATTCATAGGAAGCAACAAGGGTACTGTCGTCTGCGAAGCTATGGATTGGATTGGAGGTTATTGATAGTAGGTCATTTATAAATATTAGAAAAAGGCTGGGGGATAAAACAGATCCCTGAGGGACACCAGCATTTATTTTAAAATCTTTGGATGAATATCCATCGATAAGAACACGAATCGTGCGATTCGAAAGGAAATCTCCAATCCATTTAACGAAAACCCTACCTAGACCTAAAGCCTTGCATTTTGCCAATAAAGCATCATGCCAAACTCGATGGAAAGCTTTAGAAATATCCAAAGCCACAACATCAGACTCACCAGAATGGTGAAGACTGATATTGAGCTTTTCGCACAGGTAAGTCATGAGATCACCAGTTGAACGACGGGCTCTGAACCCGTATTGTCGATCATGAAGCAAACCTTTACGATCTAGATATTTCAAAAGCTTATAATTTATAACTTTTTCCATTACTTTGGATAGGACCGAAGTAATAGCAATAGGTCGGTAGTTAGAGGGATCGCTTTTATCGCCTTTTTTAGGAATTGGAAAAACATGAGCAACCTTCCATTGGGTAGGATGAATACCCGAAGTGAAGGAAAGATGGAAAAGGTTGCGCAGAGGTTTTGAAATGGAAGTATATGTGTTTTTGAGGACGGTAGTTGTAATACCGTCCGGACCGGCTGATTTTCTTGTATCAAGATTCTTCAAGATTTTCATCACTGCTCGCGTCCTAAAGTATATTCTACCAAAGGAGCAGCCAACTTCTGGAATAGATGGAGGTCTTTGAGTTGACTGAGGCAGTGATGAGTTAGAAGCGAACTGTTTGCCAAACAAATTCGCTTTTTCTTTTGAATCTGATACGATGTGGTTGTTTATATCAACAAGTGGAGGAAAAGAAGACCCGCTATTGTCCTCTTTTAGATTTTTTGCAAAAGTCCAAAAGGACTTGCTATTCTTTGGCATGTGTATGAGTTTTCGTTTCAACTTTTGGTTGAACAAGAATTTTTGCTTGTTGATAACTCTCTTACATCTGTTCCGAACCACTATATAGTTGGTCCTGTGAGCCTCTAAACCACTGTCCCGGTACTTTTTGAAGGCCTCCTCTTTTTTTAGAATGGCTTCTTTACAAATGCGATTAAACCAAGTTTTGGGTTTCCGTTTGGTAGATTTCATGGAGTGAGGTATAAATAATCTCATTCCAAGTAGAATAGTTTCACTAATCGCATTTGCAGCAAAGTCAACATTCCTACCACGGAAGCACAGTGACCAATCAAAGGTTTTGTAAAAATTGTTCAGACCTTCCCAGTTGGCATGGTTATAACGCCATACCAGTTTTTTGGGAAGGGACCTTTGATTGGACACTGAGCCTGCCCGGAAGCTTGTATTGACCAAACAGTGATCAGAGCCCCCCAGGGGGCAACCAACTGAAACCACATACTTTTCAGGGTGTGTGGTTAGAAACAGATCCAAGAGGTGACCTTCTTGATCAGCACGGTCAGGGATTCTAGTGGGATTTTTGACAAGTTGAGAAAGGTGGAATAGAGTAGAAAATAATTCAACTTGTTTCCCAATCGAGTTTTGACTCGGAGAAGAGGTACTGGAAAAGTGAAGCCAGTCTTTGTTATGAACATTAAAATCCCCCGCCAGAACAATTTCGGTCTCAGGAAAACAATCGAGAATTTCGTTGATCTGGTTTGAAAGGTTTTCAATTTCCATAACAGTTTCTTGTTCACTTGAATTGGGTGATCTGTATAGAAAACAGAAATGTATAACATGCTTTTCAACGTGGATTTTGACCCAAACGTAATTGAAAGTTGGGCTTGAAGATTTATATTTGTCAAGAGTGTTAAAAGCAATGTCTTTTTTTATGTAGATGGCGATGCCTCTTTTGGGAACGAAGTGTGAAATGAGTAAGTAGCCGTTAATATCGAAGTTAACATTGTGGCTACTAACTTGCGTTTCACATAGAGCAAGGATTGCTGGTTTAGTTAAATTAAGATGACCTTCAACGGCATGGAAGTTCGTTTGCAAACCGCGAATATTACAAAAATTGAGGTTAAAGTTGACAATTTTGCTAGAAATTAGAAAGAGAAAAAAAAAAAAAAAAAAAAAACAAAAAAAACAAAAATGCTTATTTATGTACGATTTTATCAACCTATCGGCAACACCTTTTGAAAAAAAAAGAAAATGAAATTTACAAAAAAACTTAAAGTTTAAAATTTAAAAGTCTTATTTCGAGTGAGAAAATGGTTTATAACTACGTCCAACAGTTTTTAACTTGCACGATATAGAATCTATATAGAAACTATATGTGCCCTTATTGTAGTAGGTACAACCAAAAACTCAAACAAAATAAAACAAATACACAATTACATCTAATTAAAAATAAACCTTTGTAATTGTGGTAATATTTAAAAATAAAATACAAAAACAAAATAGAAATTTAAAAAAATTATTAGACATATACCATCAAAATTTATTAATTAAGTTACGGTGTATTTATTTTGAATTTTAGTTTGTCAATTTTTGGAACCCAATATATTCCTAATCAAAATGGCTGGGTTCGAATTCAGGCTAAGGAAAAAATTTTTTTTTTTTTAATTCATTTTTTGTTATCTATTTTCTTTTTAATAAAATATATGTATTTATATTATTTACAGAAAACTCTCATTTATATTAAAAATTATTAATTTTTTTTAATATTTCTATAAAAAAATTCAAAACTGTTATTTAAAACAAACAATTGATACCATAGCAACTACAATTATTTAAAAACTGTTATTTAAAACAAACAATTGATACCATAGCAACTACAATTATTTAAAAAAAAAATTTAGATAAATAAAAACTCGTTTTGTAGGCAAATTGTTAATAGTTCTATGGCGTAGTGGTTAGGATATGGGACTATTAGTCAAAACATTTCGGTTCGATTCTTGGCTGGGGCAAAATTTTTTTTTTTTTTAAATTCATCTTAAAACTCTCATTTATAAATTATTTATTTTTTTTAATACATTTTTAAAAAAATTCAAAACAGTTATTCAAAACAAACAAATGATACCATGCAACTATAATAATTTAAAAAAAAATTGAGATGAACAAAAAGTCGATGGCTTAGTGGCTAGGACGTCGACCTCTTAATTGAAAAGTGTGGGTTCGAATCTCGTTCAGAGCATATTTTTTTTTAGATTCTTTTTTTTTTTTAATTAATTTTTTTTTTTATTAATTTTTTTTGTAATTAAATATAAAAAAACAAAAATTTTGAATTTTCTGTCAAACAGTTCAATTGCAACATATGAAATTCTTATATATTTAATACACGCACGGGTATCTAAAAGTTGACAAGGGCAACTATAATCTTCCTCGTTTATTAAATAATTGCAACAATTTTACAAAATGAAATTTCCACATAAATTATGTTTTTTGCTAACTGATATTCTTTGCTGTATGAGTAGTTGCTTAACTGAGTAGTTTGAACTTTTCACAACCATAAATTTTGTGTGATTCTTGACATACAACGCATAAATTAGTTAGTAAACTATAATATGTTTTGATTTTCGTTTCTGTAATATTATTTTCTAGTGCTTCCAGAGTTTGAAAACGAGTTTATAAAAACTAAAAAAAATGCTTTGTATTCTGCACTTCTCGAGAATTGATTAATAATTGTTCAAATAAGCAATAAGTTTCCTTGTCCAATTTATGAGTTAACAAGTAGGTATATTAAGATTGGATCCTAGTTTGAGGTTCAATGTCCAGCTTCTGCCTGATTCTTTAGTTAATATTGGTTGATTCAGGAAAGTTTTCATTTGTGCAGGTAAAATAATCCTTGTTACTGTACCTTTTATCTAAAATGTTCCAAGCAGAGTCATAAATTCCGACTTGTAAATATTTTCGATTTGTTCAAATTTATTGTTCTCAAAATAATCATGGTTAATAGGCTCCTTTTCTATCAGACTCAAGTGAATATTCATAATTAAGTTCTAGTACTCTTCTAATATTTTTAAGTTAAGGTTGATGAAAGCCAAATTCGGTTCTTGTTTAATTTTTTCTCTTACTTTATTTGATATGCGTTCTACAATCTTTAATAGCCTCATTTGTTTATTTAGCGCCTTAGAGATTATTACTGGCAGCAACGTTTGATAAAGCAACTGCCAAAATACTCGTTATTTCCGTCACTAAAATCCCCATACTTTCAAAGTTTTTTTTTTTGAAATATAAATGATTCGGATAACTCTCTTTTAATAGTTCGATATTCGCGTTGCACTCGTTTGCAGCGGTGGAGATTTTCTTTCCTTTTCTTTTTCCCCTTGGCCGCCAGCAGCATATCTACCTCCGCCAAGAAAGATTCCGGTTTTTCCCAGATTTTTCTTCTTTAGCCTGGTCGTTCAGCTTCAATGGCAAGCTGTGAGAGCTGTTCGACTACCTCGCGCCCCGTTTCTTCGGAGGTATATAACCTCTCTTCCTATTTAAGATGATTAAGCGCAGTCTTCTACATTAGTAATTGATTTGACCGTTTACATCCTCTAATGTTTGGTATTCGTCCAATGGTATTTCGAAGAGTAGCCTTTGACCCGCGGTCGGTATAATCTCGCGCTTCAGGACCTTCCACTTGTCCGCGCCTAGCTTCTCCGATCTTGTGCTGAGAACAAGTATTATCCTCAACACAATTTGGAGACCGGTGAAATCTCCTCTGAGCCATGGTTTTCTGTAAGCACCGTATATTAGCAACAGACCACAGTTGTGAGTGCTCATGCTGCCGAACAGGCGTTGACACTCGTTATATTAAGGATATTGGAATGCCACAGACTCCCTCTAAAGATAGGGGTGACCGCCTGCTCGTCATTCATGGCCTTCCCAGCCTTACCCATAATTCAGTTTTCGAGGCGCTCTCGTTGAAGGGTCCTTTTGAACAACTCTACGATTTGCCCATCCACCCGATTATTATCGATAATAACCAATTTTAACTCTTCAGCTACATCCACCTTATATAGCCCGTAATATCCTACATCGCTGGTCTTCATTATCTTCATTCAACTTCATTGGTAGTATTGGTAGATGGTAGTATGGTTAAACTTAGTGGGGTCTCTGACTCCACAGACTTTGCTCATGGTCGTGCAAATTCAGAAGAAAAACTATTCAAGTTGACATTCACAACGTTAATAGCGGAACTAATTTTGCCATTGTTATTGGGAGATGATCTCATACCTATTATTAAAAATTCATTACCAATTTCACAAGTTGCGAAGAAGGTATGTTGTTGGCGACTTAAAGTAAATTGTTATTAAATGTTATTGAAAATGTTCAACGTTCAAATTTACGTGACATTTTAAAAAAACTAAAGTTTTCTATTTGTGTAGATGAGTCTTATTTGAGTTATATGGAATTCTGTGAGTTAAATTATTCAATTAAATTTTTTGTTTATATACCTACTGCATTTGTTTATATTGTTATATTAATGTATTTTTTAATAAAGATATATATGTAATTATTAGTTTTTTATTGATTAAGACATTAATTTTAACCCAATGACGAATGGTACCTGAGTCGAGTCGAGAACCAGAAAAGTTTTTTCACTTTCACTGGGATTCGAATCCCGGCTTTCGCGTACCGTATGACTCAGCCGTGGTTTGATTGAACCTAAGAAAACATATACTGAACAAATTAAATGTTTAGTTCATTTATTTAATTTATTTCCAAATTTAATATCGGTTTCAGAAATTCAAAACATCAATTAAGAATATAAAAAAATTCGAAACCTAGAAGACATTTTTCATTAAAAAAAGATGGTTAGAAACAAATTTGCTTGATAAAAGAAATAATGATACAACTGCTTTTTATTTAATGTCAAAATTTATTTTTAACCTTTAAGCTTGCCAAATTCTAGTTCTTATGTTGAAAGAAAATTTCCGCAAATAAATCTTAACAGAGCCAAAACATTATAGGTTGTCGTTGGAAGTCGATAAATTTGAAGGTTTTGATAAACAAAATACAAAAAAAAAGTTTCATTGATAAATATGTATTTTTAATTACTTTATTTTTTCGTTTTATCTTATAAATAAATTACAAATAATTTTAAAACCTATAATTAATATGTTTTTAACCCATATGTTTTTAAAGTACAATTAAAAGAAAAGTTATTATGATTGAAAATTATAAACGCGTCTAATACTTTTGACATTTACGATGATTTACGTTTGACATATGAACAAATGTCCGATATGAAATAAATTCTTTATAACAATACTGCGGCATAATAAGAGCAGACACTAAACAGCCTAGCATAGCATCAATTATAAACAATTTGTATATCTATACACTATTAAAGAATTGATTTTAATTTCTAAAAACTAAAAAAAAATAAACTATTAAAATTGTATTGTGTAAAATGGATGATGCTGAAACATTACATGAAGCATTAAGTGCTATTGGATATGAAGGAAAACTACTTCAAAAGGACTTATTAGAAAATACCATAACCTCTGGTCCTAAATCGGAAGACTTTAGAGAATTGGTTTGTTGGATTGCTAATGAAATTCATATTTTATCTCAAACCGAAGAGAAAGTAAATTTAAATACTGAATTTAGCGAGTTTATGCTCGAAACATCCGCTTTGTTAAAAGAACTTGGTTGTCCTTATGAACAACTAATTGGTGGACCTTTAACGGACAGATTCCAAACAAAGGAGAGTAAATTTCTTCTGTTTGATTTTCTAATTGCTTTTTTGATGGCTACTAAAATGTGTATCATAAATAATCCGGAACCCGAAGATACATCAAATATAATTGAAACAGTTGAAAGCAGAACTGCAAAAGCTTTAGAAATGATTACAAAAGATCTTGGGTTGGGTAAACCCCCGGAAAATATTAGCTCTAAAGCTTTATTTGAAAAAATTAACAAGAAACTAATACTTACTCTAGATAAAATGGATAAAGATGCATTAGGTGAACCACTTTTAAAAGTCTCCCAACCGTTTACAGAAGAACAATGGAACGAGCTTGAAAAAATTAATAGAGAGTTAGAAAAGGAATATAGTTTACGAAAAGAGATGCTATTGACTAGATTGGATGTAACAGTTCAATCTTTTATGTGGTCGGATAAAATGAAATCAAAACAAGATGAAATTATGAAAATTTACCAGCAAAAATTAAAAGAAATCGATGAGCTGAGTAATGATTTAGAATCAGGTTCGTTAGCAGGTTTAATATCAGCTAGAAGTAATCGTGCTGTAATTGAGAGAGTAAGCAATGCTAACGTTAGGAAAAATACTTTTAGTGCAAAAGTCCAAAGACATATAATTGGAAAAGTTCCCGATCGTGGTGGACGAGCATTTGAACATGATATCCCACCACCTGAAATGCCATCTTGGCAACAAAATAGATCAACGGGTGTGTAAATGTTTAAAATTAAATTTTTTATTTTTTTTCTATAACAACATAATTTATTTGCAGGTGGAGCAGGAAGTGGTGGAGGAGGTAGGGGTAATCAAGGTGGTAGAGGTGGTAGGGGTGGAAATAGTGGAAACTTTAATCAAGGTGGTGGTACTAATTTTAGTCAAGGTGCTAACAGTGGTGGTTACAATCAGGGGGGTGGTGGTAGAGGTTATGGCCAAGGTGGTGGAAATTATAATCAAGTCAAAAATAGCGGTGGTTTTATCCAAGGTGGAGGTGGATATAGTCAGGGAGGACGGGATAATTATCAAGGAAGTCGCGATAATTATAATCAAGGAAGCCGGGATGGTAATTATAGTCAAGGTGGAATAGGTGGAGGAAATGAAGGTTACAATCAAAATTCAAGTGGACAACAAAATTATGGAAACTCAAATCGTGCTAATTACTCTCAAAGTAGAATCCAAGGAAGAGGAGGTGCAAGTTACGGAAATGAACGTTTTAACTCTGGAGACGATGGTAATAGAAGAAATGACCAAGGAAGTTTTAGTAGAGGTCGCTCTAATTATAACCGTGGCAGTAGCAACCGTTATTAATATTATTTTTCCTGAATGAAAAATAATGGATTAGATTAAAGCAAAATCAAAAAATTTCAATATTCAGAATTTTGTAACATGGTTTTAAACAATGAGTATTTTATATACCATCCACATTTTTTTTGTATTATTAACAATCGAATTGTAATCTGTATAATTAATACTATATAAAATTAGGATTCTCAAATGATAATTAAATTAAAAGCAAAAATTAATTAAATTTACCAATTTGTTCATTAAATATTTAACAGGCTAATCATACTTTTTAAGATTTAATTTTTTCTATTTCAGATTCTTTTTTCATTTTTATAACCTCCACCTTATAATATTTATGCAAATTATTGTAAAATTTAAAATTTCATCGTTCACCTTTATTCTCCATGTTTTAATATCCAGTGCTCGCAGAAGGTGAAATCTTTCCTATCTTTTTTTTTTAAGAGAGATTTGTTTGTCAATTTCGTTCTTGTGCTCAGTTGATTTTTTTTTTAACTATCTTGACTAAAACGTTGATACCACTTTTGACAAATATGCAAGATATTATTTTTTTCAAATCTATTAATATTAATATTAAAAATTTCGGAAGGATAAAATTTAAAAATATCAACCATACATCAAAAACATTTAATGTATCTTTTGGGAATATCATCATACTAGCTAAATCTTTATTTACAACCCCAAAGTCTTAATAACACACTTACTAAGTAACTTTTTCGGTTTTTCTCCTGCTATATCTTCTTGTCCTATTACTTTATAATACGGTAACTTAAGTGAATTATATGACGATTCTGAAAAACTTTTTCTTAAAAAAGGTTTTAGCACCACATTTGGTATAGAAATTATATTAAAGCCATATCCATAATAAAAAGGTGTACCATCAAAGTTATCCACCCCTATTCTGAAAGGCTCTTCACTTCATGCTATAAGCTTCTCTATCAAGTCTCATCTAAAAAAGAATTTTATGTTTTGTTATTCTGGAAGGTATGTCATTTTTTTAAAGTTGGTAAACATAACTTTTTTGTTTTTTTTTGAGTAAGTATTTGTTGATGTTAAAAGTTATAAAAATAAATATTATAAAATAAATAAATAGTTTAGCGTCAAGTAGCTTTACGTGTATTTTACTAAAAACTTTTACTTATCACAAAATTGCCTACGAATTGACGACTGGAATATGACTGGTCTAATACAGTTAAATGTCTTGGTATAATCCTTGAAAGAAAATTATCATTTAAAGATCATATTCATGAATCTGTGAACAAAGCTAGTAAATGTATTAAATAGCTTTACCCATTTCTAAATAAAAATTCACTCTTATTAACTGACAACAAACTATTAATTCAAAACAATCATCCAACCTTATTTACTGTATGGTAAATCTCCACTCCCCATCTGGGGAACATGTGCTAAAACTCATATTTGCAAACTACAAATTTCCCAAAACAAAACTCTTAAGTTAATTTACAATTTACCCTTGTTTTACTCGACATCTAAATTACACCAAAAAGCCAACATGGATACTATTATGGATAAAGTGGATAAACTTAACAAAAAATTTAATTACAAAACACAAATTTCAAACAATCAGCTAATTAAAAATCTATTTAATTATTTAAATTAGATTTAAGGTAGCCTAATCTAGTTTTAAGTGGCTTTAAGTTTTATCTTAAGAAGTCAAATTAGAATAAATACTAAATGTAATAAATATAAAGAAAAATTTTCTTTGCTGTAAAAAATGTAAATAATTTAAACTCAGTACAACAATTAGATTAAGAAATGTAGGTACATATGATAATATTTTTGGCAATAAAGTAAAATTAAATTAAAAAATTATTATTTTTTTTAAAACATGAAAATTTTCAGGTACCTACCTAAACTGAAATGTTTGTATGTTAAGTACAGTCAATATTGGTTATAACGACTTTGAGCGGACCAGCAAATTGGGTCGTTATATCCCGTCGTTATAAGCAATATCAAATTTTTATTATAAATTAAAAGCAGTATTATTTTTTTATTTATTTATTCAAGTCTTTATTTCACAGTTTTCAAAATAAAAAAGTAAATGTATTATGTACTTTGCATTCAACTAAATTGTTGTATGCGAAATTCCTTATTCTTTAGCTATTTCTTTATTTGATTCTCCTAAAATTATTAAATTCGCATTAAAAAAAAAAATATTTCAGACAATTACATAGGTTTGTGTTTATTTTTTTATTTACCAGACTCCAGTCGACAAACATGTACGTCTACCTATACACAGTTGACTTTTTAAATGTAACTGACCCATAGAATTACTAGCACTAGTATTTTAAATGTAACTGACCTAATAAAACATGCACATCTAAATAAAAATGTTAGAAATATCAAATTAGCACCATAGCCAGGCGGCAAAAAGTAACAGGTCAATCGTTTGTCGCTTTTTTTCGGACTTAATAATGTACATAATATGTGTTGTTTTTTATTTTGTGTTAAAATTTACGTCGTTATAATCGATAATTTTTTCGTTTTTTAAGTAAAAATAAGTCGTTATAAGCAACGATATGACGTGTTAACCGATTTTGACTGTATATAAAAACATGCATGTTAAAAATATACCTTAAATCTTTTTAACAAAAGAATTGCTATTATGTTTAAATTAATTTTTAGTTTTTTCATTTTTGTTTATTAACATTTAAAATGTCCCCTACATCTTAAATGAGAGTAGGGGAATAAAAATACTCTCAGTAAGGTATGCTTGAAAATATAACAGAAAAACAAATTAAGGTTATGAAACCTAAACGTAATGACAATGAAGTAATGCACAAGATGCAAAACTTAGAATAAACTACAGAAACTATACTCCCAAGCACTAAAAATTAAACAAAATATAACAGAAAAACTAATTAAGGTTATGAAACCTAAACGTAATGACAATGAAGTGATGCACAAGATGCAAAACTTAGAAAAAACTACAGAAACTACGGAAAAAGAAACTAAGGTTATGAAACCTAAACGCAATGACAATGAAATGATGCACATGATGCAAAATCTATTGCTAAAACTTGACGAAATCTCCATAAGATTAAATAAAATAGAAAAGAGAAGCAATAATGAATATCAAGAAACACCTAAAAAAAATTTTAAAAAATGTATCTAGATAAAATCGTGATCGGATTATTGCCCACACGAATAATGCCCACAAGGAATAATGCCCACATAGAAAAATGCCCACACGAAAAATTATTTATAAAACAGAATTGCCGCTTTTTCCAGAATATTTAATATTTTATTTTAAATCACTAATAGATTATCTCCTAGATAGAATATAATTTTTGATTTTTTCTCTATTTATTTTAATTTAATTTTTATATTTCAAATAATTTTTCGTGTGGGCATTTTTCTATGTGGGCATTTGTCTATGTGGGCATTAATCGTGTGCGCAATACTATCTGTGGGCAATTTTCGTGTGTGCATTTTTCGTGTGGGCAATAATCATTGAATCAGATAAAATACATATTGCAACTTGGAAACCTAATGGTGTCCTCAATAAAAAAACACGAACTAGAAGTGTTCTTAAGATCTAACAATATTGATATATGTCTGCTATCAGAGACTCATTTAACAATAAACGCAAAATTTAAAATTTTAAGTTATGAATGCTATAAGGCAGTTCATCCTAGTAATCATCCGAGATGAGGTAGTGCAATTCTAAAAAATGGCACTATAAAACATAATAAAAAATTGAATCTGGAGAAATCCAACTTTCTATGATAAAAATTTCTTCTAAACAAGATCTTAATGTTGGTGAAGTATATTGTCCACCAAAATGCAATATAAAGAAAAATATCTTTAAAGAACTCCTAAATATCCACGGACATAAATTTCTGCTAGGAGGTGATTACAATGTCAAACATACAGATTGGGGTTCTAGAACAACATCAACTAGAGGTAGAGCGCTAAGAAAAGTAATTCAAGAAATAGGCTGTTGCCATCATTCGACTGGCAAACCTACTTACTCGCCCACAGACACCAACAAAGCTCCAGTTCCAATTGGCTTCTTTATAACCAAAAGAATTTCAAGCAACTTCATAAATTTAGAAGATAATCATGACTTGGATTGTGATCACTCTCAAAAACATATCATATGAAAAATTATATAAAAAGTTCAGAGGCAAAAAAGAATCTAATTACTTGTTGTGGAAAGTAACAAAGAGTATAAAAAAGCCTATAAAGCAAGGAAAATAAAGATAAAGCCGAATTATTTGCAGATCATTTAGAAAACATATTCAAACCAAACGATAAAAATTCAGATCGTTGCTTAGTGGAGGATGTTACAATAGAAGAGAACAATATTAATCCATTTACACAAGAAGAAATTAGTGAAGAAATAAAAACTTTAAAGTTAAGAAAAGCCCCAGGTTTTGATCTTATTATACGGCTCAGATTATAAAAGAGCTTCCACAAAAAGTTAAATACGACTGTAAGAAAATTAAATGATTATTATTATTTTGGTGTGACACAAAGAAAAAACTCTAAAACAAATTGCTGAGTTTTATTTTTTAAGATTTCTGGTAACAAGTTTTTGTCGAATAAGTAAGTTACGCAGTCGGATCGGATTTTTTTTAAGACAATAGTGTTACATTAAAGAAAATTATAAAATAAAAAAAAAGTTCTTTTGAAAATATTGTCAACAAATAATAATCGAAAAAAAAAAACTGTATTTTTAGTTTGAAAAGTTAAAAACTAAATTAAAAGAATAATAATAAATAAGTTATATAATAAATTTTTTAAAATAACGTTTTGCAGTTAAAATAAAATAAAACAGTTTTATAATTAAAATAAAATAAACAGTTTTGCAGTTAAAATAAAATAAAACAGTTTTACAGTCAAAATAAAATAAAACAGTTTTATAGCTAAAATAAAAGTTAAATAACACCAATAACAAGCTTAACAAAAAATAACAAAATTAATTAATTAAAACAAATTTTTAATCAAAAAAAAAAAAAAAATGGAATCTAACGGGATCATTTCTCCAAGCGTGCTACAAGCAGCGTTCAACAGTCAACAACACTAAACGGTCAACCACAAGTAGTGTCCAACAACCAGGAAACAACAACAACCACATCAGCAGAATTATGTTTAACATTGGACCCACTGAGATATATAAGTGATCTTCCAGAACTTAGTGGAAAAGGTGAGGAATTATATAAATTTCTAGAATTAGTAGAATGTATCATACCTCTAGTTTTAAAATATAATCCAAATAGTCAAACCATATTATTAAATAAAATGAAATCTAAGTTAATCGGTAAGGCTAGGGAAATAACAGAAATTAATAATCACATTAATACTTGGTCGGAAATTAAAAATCTATTAATAAATAATTTTGGTGAAAGAAGGTCCGCTTTTGAAATATTTGAAGAATTACAAAGTGTTACCTTTCGTTCTACTCCTGTCGACCTATATAATCAAATCAAAGCAATTCTTAGAAAACTAAACAATAAAATTAAAAACGAAGCTAATTCTTCATTATTAATTGAATCTAATATTTTAACCGCGTTGCGAATTTTCAAAGATAAACTTCCGGAACCAATACGTTCCATTTTATTCAGTAGAAATCCAACATCCCAAGAAAATGCAATGGATATTTTGTATGAAGGTAATTACGCCGAATACAATCCATCCAAATATCAAAATAAAAATGATATTTTTAGTAAAAATCTCAATAGAGATAAAAATGGTGCTTATAAGAATAACAATTATAACAATAAAAGTAATAATAATTTTTAAAACAACCATCACGGTAACAACAGTGGTACCAATAATCACAGTAACAATAACAATTTTTGGTCAGATTTCCAACCGCGTAATTTTAATAATAATAATTACGCATATAATAGTCATAACCACCCTCGTAAAATCCAACAAAATTTTAATACGCAATATTCCCAACAAAATTCTAACAATTTTAGAAATAACCAAAGAAACTACGAAACCATGAAAGTTGATCCAACTACCATAAATCGTAGAATTAATACTCTCGAAACATAAACTCAGGGTAACTATGAAAATTCAAATCGCGAAATCAGAAATTTTCACTCAATAGCCTCGGAGCAAAACAGGAGCTTCCTTATATAAAGATACAATCAAAAGGAAGACCTTTAAAATTTATTATAGATTCAGGTGCTACTATGAGCATAATAAATAGTGGATTTTGTAATCCAATTTACAAATCCAAAATTGAACCTATTAATATTAGAACATTACGCAATACATTTACATGTGATACGAAAATCACAATTGATCGCCTTTTCTCGAATTTGACTCTAAGGAAAAATTCGAATTTTTAGAAATGAACTTCCATGATAGATTTGACGGTTTAATAGGTAACGACATTCTCAAACCGTTACAATCTATAATTGACTATGAAAACAATATTGTTTAAAAATAAACACTGACAATAGTATTCCTCTCTATTTTAATGAAAAAGATGAAAAAGAGTATAATATCCCAGTACCAATGAAAGAATTCAAAATCTTTCAAAACGAAATTTTCGTAGGTGAAAACAAAATTAGATGTGATCATTTAGATCATACAATTAAAAGTGAACTTTTGAAAATTTTAAAAAAGTTCAACAAAGCCTTTTTTTTATGAAGGTGATGATTTAACTTTCACCCACGAAATCAAACACGCAATTAATACCACTAACGAAATACCAATCTATACTAAAATTTATAGGTACCCCGAAGTACATAAAAAAGAAGTCGACAAACAAATCGACTAAACGGAATAATAAGACACAGCGATTCACCCTATTCGGCTCCTTTATGGGTTGTTCCAAAAAAAATCGATGAATCAAAGGAACAAAAATGGCGTATTGTCATTGATTACAGAAAATTGAATAACGTCACTATAGAGGACAAGTACCCAATCCCGAATAACGATGAAATCCTTGACAAACTTGGTCGTGCAATGTATTTCACTACTCTCGATTTGGCTAAAGGCTTCCACTAAATCGAGATAGCAAAAAATGATATAAAAAAAAAGGCTTTTAGCACAAACAATGGTCATTATGAGTTCTTGCGAATGCCATTCGGTCTTAAAAATGCCCCAGCAACTTTTCAACGCTTAATGAACTCCGTACTAAAAGAATTTATAGGCAAATATTGCTACGTGTATATGGACGATATCATCATATTGAGTACTAGCAAGGAAGAGCACTTTGCTATTTTACAAAAGATTCTTAAGAGACTTGAAGACGCAAACTTAAAAATTCAACTCGATAAAAGCGAGTTTATGAAACAAGAGACAGAATTCTTGGGTCATATAATAACGACAAGGGGAATAAAACCAAACCCCAATAAAAGTGAAGCTATTAATAAATTTCCGATACCCAAAACCCCTAAGCAAATAAAAAGTTTCTTAGGTTTAGTGGGTTACTATAGGAAATTTATTAAAGATTTTGCAAAAATTGCTAAACCAATTACACTTTGTTTAAAAAAGGGAAAAATTTCAAAATTTTTTGTACATTGCGTTTAAGTTATGTTGTAACAATTTCATGCATTTTGATATAACAACAATTCGATAAAGTTATAACATTTACTAATTGTAATTTATCGAATTGCTGATAAGAAATTTTAGGAATAATTTTAAGTTAAATACGACTGTAAGAAAATTAAATGATTATTATTATTTTGGTGTGAAATAAAGAAAGAACTCTAAAACAAATTTCTGAGTTTTATTTTTTAAGATTTCTGGTAACAAGTTTTTGTCGAATAAGTAAGTATATATAATTCTTAATCAATGGAAATAGTGACATTCATAGAGATTTATAAATTCCCTAAGTTATAGATGAAATAAGTAGATATCCCATAAAGCATAAAGCTTGTCTAGAAGGGCATATAAATATTGAAGCTGCTTAGTTAATAAATAATCAGATTATTACAGGAATACTTAAAAGAAAAATACCTTCAGATATAATATATTATACATATATAAGGTACAGATTTCCTAAGGAAAGTACACAAAACCTATACTCAAACAGTCAAACCAAAGATAGCAAAAAAAAAAATGGTTAGTTAGTTCGACTAGTTTTAATAAAGGAAGGTTGTGGTTTAGCTCGGTAAGAATCTGGCATTCACTTATACTACGGGGCAGTTAAATTGCCTTCGACTAAAAGCGTTCTAGCATAGGGATAAAAATTCTGTACAGAGTGATATTGCCTAATTTCAAAAATATCCTATAACCGAACGTTTTTTAAAAAATCTAGCAAAATAAGTTAATTTTAAATTTATTGAATAAGTTTCTCTTAACAACGAAAAATACGTTAAAAATCGCTATTTGAATCTAGATTTTGATAAGTGCGCTTTTGATTGAAATTGCTAATAATTGTTTAAAAATTTATATATTCAAGCAAAGGAATATTTATTTATTGAATTTTATTAAAGGCAATTCAAGAAAAGTTAAATCTATGAAACTATAGAAAAGTTAGTTCCTTTATTTGACACAATGCTTTTTTCAGATTGTTAGTTGTTCCACAATAATTTTTTTAGACAATATGAAAAGGTATCAGCTATATAGCGACGATTCTTTGAAGGCTGTTTTAAAATAAATCAGGGAGCAGTTTATACCAGTAAACTCTTTCATATTCCGGTAAAAGATATGATAAGAAAATAAGGCTTTCCGCACGAGTATTTCGAAATCTCACGAATTGAAGTCTCCTGCTTTTAAAAATATCGCATCAAAATCTCGTGTTTAATACACGTGTCTCAAAATCTCGTGTTTTCGCAATATTTTTTAAAAATCTCACAAAAATTTGGAAAAGCTGTTGTTTTGTATCGTGTTAAATAAGTAATAATAATAATTATTATAATTTCATTGTATATTAAGAATGTCTATCTTTTTCATTTAAAACTGCTTTTATAAAATGTTTCAGGTGCAACGTCATTTGAACACTTAGCTGTTTGAGTATTTATAGCTAATGAATAGATACCAATGGAAATGGTAAGAAAAAACAGGAGTTCTAGCCAATTTTTTAAAATTTTATATGACATCTTAGAAATATTGTTTTTTTTGTATATGTGCCGAAAATTTTCAACACCTATGTAAGTACAAACCTAGGTTTGGTTACAAAATCAAGATATTACCCTTTTCCAAAATATTTATTTAATTTGCTAGATTCTGAATTAAAAATATTTTAGAGTTGAATTTAAAAGTATAGGATTGTTCCCTTTTACTGTAGGCTTAATGTTGGATTGCAGAAATAATTAGTATGTACTTTTTTAAATTTATAATTATTCAACAAGTTAACAATTTTCGGACTTGTGATTTGTTCTTTTTAGAGTTATGGATGAATAAATTTTAAAAACGAGTATACTCTGAAATACTAAGACAAAAACTGTATTTTTAAAAATTCACTAAAATAGTGCATGAAATTTCATATATGTATAACTTTGTTATTATGTATACTATAATGTTCTTTATTCTTATAACCCGTGTAAGTTCCTTGACAGTATGAGAACAGGTAATGGCCATAAAAATAATACAGGAGCAACTCTGCTACAGAGATAATATCAAGCTCTGGTTCAAGAACCAAGTACGGCTAATAACGATCCAACAGGACACAACACTTCAAGTGTTTTTACAAAATGAATAACGGGAGGCCAAGAGCATGTATTATTATTAGAAAGGTATTTAAAGATATGTTTAATCCACAGATTAATAGTACAGAACTAAAAAATCTTCACGGATCCCAACAACGAAAGAGCAGATGAAATTTAAAATAGAGCCATTAGAGAATCGACAGTGGATATAGAGTCAATAAGACTCACACTCAAAAGTAAAACGGTTTATAAAAGCCTAGAAAAAGATCCTAAATTAAAAAAAGGACGATCTCAGATTAATAACACGGATAAGCTTGGGCCATTTGGTGCTCAGGGCCCATGCAGCCAGAATATGCCTTCAGTATTGTATGCAAGTTAGTGAGGGTAAACTAATCCAAATCATGACGGGTATTGACTGGCTCAACGAGGTGCTGTAAAATACAAGCGCTACCAAGAGCAAGAATGCAAAACGGGTTGTTCTCCACCCGTCCCTTCAAAAGAACAACAACAATAGAAGGTTTTGCTATACCTAATATTTTATTTATAACTAATGAAAATAGGAACATTAAAAATGTACATTTTTTTAGCAGAACATTAAGTCCTTATTAATGTTTTAGTAGAGTCATTAGTACGGGCAAGTGAGAATAAAACAAATAGGTATGAATGAACTATATCTATGGAAATGAAGGCCCTCTATTCTCTTTAAAAATTAAAAAAGATTAAAAAAATAGCATGACATTTTTTGAGACCATATATTTCAGTTGCGCTTGAAGTTAAAACGATTTTCATTTTTTCTAATTCTAATATGAAATACCTCGATACAGTGTACAAATCATGGCAATCGCACCTCTGGTTTCCGAGATATAGCTTCTAAACATCTGTGAAACTTTTATTAAATCTTTGGTTTTAAACAACCTTTTTCCAATATTCTTTTTAAAACAAAATATAACTAATGTTTTGAAATTTGCAGAGACATCAATTTAGAGTTGGGCGAAGGGCTTAAATGTATAAAATACAACTATGTCATAGTATTCATGAATAAATTGAAGAATATGAATATGTTGAGTACTATATAGTGTTTTGTACTACTGGGTATAACTACATTTTACAAAGAACCGAAACATTTATTACAATATATATTTGAATATTGTACCTACAATAGCAGCAATATAAAAGAACATGTACCCAATAGTTTATTTCCATCTTAAGTAGTATGGAATACGGTTTGTTACGTTGGAATACTAGTGATCTTCATTAGACCATAAAATAAGAGATACATATTATTGGGTTATGTATTTGTTCAGAACACAACAAATCATTGCATGCGAATTCCTTAATCAAGTTTTATGTAGCATCAACACTCATTTTATAGAACGTCTTGATTTGATTTTAAATGTATTCATGCAGAGCTCTAGAAACTTGAACAAATTTTTTCTCTATCTTTGCAATTGCAATATGTATCTCTTATTTTCTATCACTAAAATAACTTATTACAAAATGTTGTCGTTTCACTTGCATCGTACGTTATAAAAAATTTTTTTTTCGGTATTATTAATTTTATTTTCACGCATATTTTTATTTTATAATTTTTTTAAATATAATAATTCATATATGTGTATGTGTATGTATATAAATAAATTTGTATATACACAAAAATTTATGTTATAAGAAAATTTAAGAATATATGTATATTTTTTCCATATTTTGTAAAATTAACACAAGCCCCATTATGTGTTCCAAAAACCAGTCCAAATTAAATTTTCTTTAAAAGTTATTTTTTTTTTTTTTCATTAAATTAAAAATTTTATAACTCTTTTATATTGTTTATATATGAATAAAGATAGATGTATGTATGTATGTATACTAATTAAAAATTACCTGAAATAATAATTGCAACAGCATTATCTATATTTTTTTATAATGCTGTCTTTCAACATTTAATCTAATTCTAAAGACATATTTAGTCATATTATTAACTTATTTTTAAATTTAATCAGAAACTTATTATCCAAATTATGATATTTTTATATAAAATAAAATAAAATTCTATAAAATGTAAATTTGGTTTTTTTTTTAGATTAGGAGCAAATTACCATTTATTCCAACAATAATAAAATTCGCTTTCGTTTATTGTACTTATCACAATGCAATATCCTACTCTAAAAAGTGTTAGGTTAAATATATTTGGAATTTAAATAATTGCATGATTGAACAAAATTTTGAAAATTTTATTTTATTCTCATTTTATATTTAATGTAATTTATCAATTGATTTTTAAGAAAAATATATTAAATTAGGATTTGAAACAAAATATATCTATTAAATGTTTTTGAAATAAAAAAAACAACAACAAAATTTGTAATATTAATTATCTAAATTATGCTGTATAATAACAAATTACAGACAGCTAGAAAATTTTTGTTTTTACGTTTCATTTTTAATAAATCGATTTTTTTATCGTTGTTGATAAATAGGAATGTTTGATTTAGTATCATTCTGAATTAATATGTTTTGATTAACAGGCTGATTGATTCCCATTGGATAATGATTAGGATTAGATAAGTGTTGCATATTTGAATTTATTGAACTAGTTTGAAGGGTATGTTGCATTTGTGAATTTGGTATTACTGTATTATTAATGTTAGGATTATTTACGTTACTTAAATTTCCTACTGGTAAATTACAAATTCCATTTGCATTTTGCATCACACTTTGAGGCGTTCCTTGTAAAGAATTATTTGCCAATTGAACTTGACCGAGTTGTTGGCCAGTTTGAGTCACACCATTTGTAATTAATCCAGATAAAGATGGATTTTGTGACTGTGATTGATGTAAAATATTATGCTGAACGGGAATTCCTGACATAATTTGTTGATGAGGTATAACACTTATTGATGGACCTGGTTGTTGAATAAAAGCTTGTTGACTTATTTGAGTATTCCCAATATTTTGAGGTCCTGCTTGTTGAATCTAAAAAAAAATATGTTAGAAAAAATAAAAAAAAATTTTGACCATACTTGTTGTAGCGATTGTAGTTGCTGTGCACTTTGGGGATTATTAGAACGCTGATCATTCTGATATGAAACAACATTAATTGAATGTTGGTTTGGTTGTATTTGCTGATTATTCATATTTGCATTATCATATAGTCCTGTAGACATATTATGAATTTGCTGTTGAGTACCAGGAATCAGTTGTTGCATTGTTGTAGATGCCATATTCGTTTGAGGCATTTGTTGCATTGTAGGAAGGGAAATTTGTTGATTCGCGTTAACAGCATTTGAAATATAATACGGTGGTTGCATTCCATATTGCATTGGAATCGATTGTGTTTGATTATATATATTTGCTTGAGGCTGATGATATAAATTAGCTGACATTGTGTTTGTAAAATAATTTAAATGAGCTGGAGAAGACATCGGTGGTTCTCGCATTAAAGTATGATACAAATTAATGGCATCAACTAAGTCGCTCGATAATTGTGTTAATTGAGCATGTTTTCTATCAACTAGTTCTAACTCTGCATCAATTAAAGGTCCCATGTGATTTACTTCTTCTTCAAGTCGTAACATTTCGTCAGTATCCTTAGAAGGATCTTCAGGATTAGCTTCATGCAGCAAATGTAATAACCTATCTATTTTTTCTTCATTTATTTCCGTTTGAATTGTTAGATGTTCTAAATCACCGGCTAATATATCAGTCTTCTCATCTTTTTTACCTCCATCTAGGGAATTATTAATTTCATCTTCGAACTGAACTTTTTTTGACTTTTGCTGTTGGTTGATGTCTAACTGTTCAGGTTCTACGCTTAAATCAGCCGTAACAAAATTTGATGGAAACAAACCTTGTCCACGTTGATTATAACCTTTCCACCAATTAGGATCCGTATCATCTAATACATGAATTATTTCACCTTTTAAAAATGTAAGTTCATTTTCCTCTGCCGCTTCAAAGTCATATAAAGCGCGTACTTTACGTGCCTCAATATTTGATATATTAGTAGGCGAGGCAGCAGAATTAACACTACCTCCCAATGATCCAGAACCAAATGACGGGTATAGTGAAGGCTAAAATTAAGAAATTTATATATACTTTTTATATTTTTAAAAATAGTTTAATATCGTATTACTTACATAAGAGGCATTCGAAGACGATGAATTTGGTGTTTGTTTTTTGGGACTACTTTTTACTTCTTTTAAAGATAATTCAATTGCTTTTGCTATATCTTCTTCCTCTTGTTGGCTTGTAACTATATTGGGATCTTTTAGGGCGGCTACATGTGCTGCGGATGGTTTCGGCTGTTTTAGCTCGGAAAAATCATGTCCTTCAGTTTTTAGCTTATGATAGAATGATGGTATTAAAGCTAATTGCGGATCGTTCTTAAATTCATTATCTTTCCACTTTTTAATAGTCTGACGCATTTTCTACCATTAAAAATTAAAAAACCAATTACTAAAAGGCTATTTATAGTTTTAAATGATAACATACAGTGGCTACTGCTGGTGGTGCCTTCAGCAACAGTTTTTTATATTCTGTTTCGAAATCTCTGGATGCTACTTCGAGATGAAATTGTTTCCCACAGTTTTTTACACAAGCATCCAACAAAGTAACAGCTTGAAGGGCAACATGCGGATCTGTATGACCAATTCTTTTTAAAATACTTCTAAGACAATCTTTTCCATTTTTAGGATTTGATGTGATTTTATCACAAATATCCATTATTAAATTCCAAGGCTCTGATGTGTTCTTTTCGCTTGTAGCTTTTTCTATTAGATATAAAAATTAAATTTTGAATGTTTTTAATAAAAATTTGACATCCCATGTTAACCTCTACATATATGGGTATGATATGTATACATTAGTTAAAATTATAAGTTTTGATAAAAAATTCTTTAAAAATTTATATCCTTATGTATTTTCTTTGTTTGGTAGTAAGTAAAATTTGTACACATCGGACAACAAAGAACTTCAATATTTTTGTATGAATGTTTGTTTTGACACTGTAATTTTATATTGTAGAATGCAAAACTCTTCAATTAATTTTTAAGGACACACAATAATTAAGTACTAAATAATTTTTGCAATTACATACTGTCATAAATTTTCGAGCCATGAAAATATGCAAGTAAAGTAACTTTAATTAACAGACATTTTTATTCTGTTTCTTTCGACACAAATGTTTCGTTTTTTATATTACGAAATTTTTGTTTTCCGATAGTATATGGATAATTATTTATTTTTTAAACATATTTTAAATATTAAAATATCTTTTCTTACCAATATCAGCATCAAATGGCGAATTTTGCCCAAATAAGCCCATTTTGCTATCCAGAATGTTTACAAGATGTAAATGGGAATAATTAAATATTTTAATCCCGCAATTTGCAAAAAACTGAAAAGCTTTTTTAGCAAAACTTCGTCTGATATAATGATATTTAAATTTACATTTATTTCCGAAACATAAAATATGATACAAATTTCTCTAAAAAAAATGATGATTATGACTAATTTATTTGGTTGTCAAAAGTTTATGTCATTAAAAAATTGCAATCTGGTGGCAAATTTTAAAACTATAAATGAAAATATTTGTGAGTTAAAATTAAAATTTGTTTACTTATCTATTTACGTATAATATTGTAAGCATTGCAGTAAGAAACTAATTTCTCAATTATTAAAAACAACTTCAATTTTGTTAAATTGATCCGAACTTACTTAAATTGTTAGCTATTCCTATTATATATATTTAACGCAGGAAGCAGCACTTACTTTAAAGGTTATCTATCACCGGTCACCACACCACTTCAAAATGATGTTTTTTTATGAAAGGTATATCTATCAAAGAATATCTATTACAATATTCTTTGATTTCTATTTAATAATATGACATTTGTAAATTTTCATTTAAAGCAGAAAAATTTGAAAAAAATTGTATTATGGTGAAACTTAATTTAAGAATGTGAATTACTTTGTCTGAAGTATTGTAAAAATGACTTTTATACGAGATCCTTGTGGGATTGTTTGTCTTTTAGTTACATATTCCGCTATTTTTTATGCAGATTACGTTGTTTTTCAAATATGTACCCAAACAATGAAAGGAAAGTAAGTGTCGAATTAATTAATCTTTTACTTAGAAATATATTTTTGTTGAAATTTAAATATATTTTAGTCTGTGGGCACCAATAAATGTGGTTACATTTAATACAATTATATTTTTACTTGCTATGGCTCACTTAAAAGCCGTACTATCAGATCCTGGAACTGTTCCCCTACCACAAAATCGTTTAGATTTCTCGGACTTACAAGCAGCAACACAAAAAAATAATGACCATGGTGAATGGACTGTTTGTACAAGGTGTGAAACATACCGTCCTCCACGAGCCCATCATTGTCGAATATGTAAAAGATGTATTCGTCGAATGGATCACCATTGTCCTTGGATTAACAATTGTGTTGGAGAAAGAAATCAAAAATTTTTCTTACAATTTTTGGTTTATGTTGGAATATTATCAATATATTCTATGGTTTTAGTTGTTCTAAGTTGGGTATATCCATGCCAAGATTGCCATCTTAATCTAGCAGAAACACAAGCAAGAATGTGAGTTTATTTTATTGCTTGTTAAATTATTGTGAATTATAAATTTTTCTTTTAAATATAAATTTATGTATTTCAAGGCTTCATAGCGTAATATTGCTATTAGAATCCGCTCTTTTTGGTTTATTTGTTCTGGCTATTATGGTGGATCAGATACACGCTATTCTTTACGATGAAACTGGTATTATTAACCTCTTTTTTTTTATTTATTGCATTTACTATGTAAATACATATATGTATTTTAATTTTAATTTTAGCGGTTGAAGCAATTCAACAAAAAGGGTCCTATCGACCAAATCGTAGAAAAATGGCATTATTAGCCGATGTGTTTGGCAGAGGTCATCCGATGTGTTGGTTAGCACCTTGTGCAAATTTTAATACAAGATTAAAGTACACCGATACACCTTTATTGAGTCATGATGTTTAAAGGCTTTATTTAAAATACATTGAATTTAATGGAACGGTAGAGGGATTTATTTATAGATAAGATTTATTATTGTATTATATAACAAGATATTATTAATTACTTTCGTGCAATATTATATTTTTGCATTGATTAACAATCAGTTAAATAGACGGAGTCAAAACTACAAAAAAAAAAATTAATCGTGAAATGATTTTTCAAAAGCTAAAACTTGCTGATGATTTATATAAAATATAAAAATAATTTCAATTTATATATATGATCGATATTGCACTATTCTTTCAATATTGTTTTAATTAAAATAAAAAAATATTTTAAGTGAAACTACAACATTTGATTAGTGTATAATAATCAGTATATTATAATGATTTTCATTCATATTTTCGATAAATGATATTTACATTCAATTTTAAACTAATTTTTCTTTATAAAATAAAACAAAATCCTACCTATTTCTACATTCACTCGAATTGCATTATTTTAATTTATATAGCACAGAACTGAAAAATAAAATAATATAAAGTAGAAGGGGAAAAATAGAAATTAAAATAGTTTATTTATGTAACTTATCCGTAAAGGTTAAGTATTAATTATAATTTTTAATTGTTGGTTATAACTGTTTACCAATTATTTTTAATTTATTTTTTAAGTTAAAAATTTTGACATTATAAGAAAAACATAAAACAAAAACATATATCAGGTTAGAACTTTAATTTAGTTTTTGATTTGTAAATAGTTGAATAATTTATCCTTCTATTTAAATAATTTATTTTAATTAATCTTCTGATTTTATTACATATATAAGTAAAATTTTGATATTTAAAATTAAATGAATAATAAATTTACATATTATTGTATTCTGTTTTATTAGTTGTATGTTTTCTAATGGTATATTCCAAAGTCATAGATTTAAGAAAGAAAAAAATGACATTTTATTACATTATAAAATCTATAGGATAATGTAATTTTTAACTGAATTAAGTTTAAATATTTATTTTAGGCTTTTAATGGTAAATTTTTGATGTAATTTACACTAAGAAAATATAAAATGTAAAAAATGTATAATAAACGTAAAAATACAATACAAATAAAACAGGTGAATATTCCATACTTTTTAAAATTTCTTTACAAAAACGAATACATGTTTAGAATATTCAAATTGTTTTTTTTTTAGATTTAGAAAATGACAAGAATTTTACTTTTTGGCTACTTAAGTTACGTGTAACAATAATATTTTAATAAAATTTTTGTGTATTAAATACATAGTTCAAATCCCCTAGAAATATTTTAGTAGAATTTAAGTTCTTAAAGTCCTTTTTTAAAACACATATTCAAAGACAATACAAGATTGGCTGCACGTTTTAAATCCTAGAATTTAAAAAAAGAAGATTAATACAGATCTTAAAAAGTTTTTCATCACTTTAGTCATTAGTGTAAAACAAGCTATTTTTTTAAATAATTAATTTATTTAAACAATTAAATTAAATTCATAATTGTCATAATATATTTAATTTACATTCGGTTTCTTTTTTCTGTAATTTTTCGTTAAAAATTTTTTTTTCTCGTTTGGTTTTAAAAAAAAATTTGTGCCCTAAACAGTCATGATTGTCATCAAAACATTTATCTCGGCAACAATTTCTACACAATTTGAACTGACATTTTAAACCCTATAAAATAAAAAGGAACATATTTATATATTTTTATTAGTTATTAAAATACAAGATGTTCCCCGCAAATGCATCATAACCGAGATATGACCGTTACGGGAAGTATAATTTATGGGGACACCCTGTATTTTAAATGTATAAATTATACTGAAATTCTAAGTAAAAGTAAAAATAAAATTACTATTGGATTTGTACATATTGGACATCCTTTAATGTTTCTTTCATGTGATCCCTCAGGTTTATGTGGTCGACGACTTTTTCGTCGTAAACGTTTCATTTTTTTCCTTGAAATCTCATTGCCTTCTTCATCATAATATTGACGTTTTATTCTATTTGGATCTTCAGCAATTTTAATTTTTTCTTCAATTATCCTTTTAAATACTTCTGGTAATGGTCTTATATATGGTTGACAAAGCCATGGTGGAAGAACTAAATTAAAATTCTTTAGGAAATAAAATTTTATTTTAGTAATAAGCCGATTTGTTTTGCAAGTTCATAGCAATTTGCCGATCCAAATAAACTAAATTGTATAATTTTTTACCTTTATTAATTGATTTCCAATACAAGGATCAACTTCCTCATCAACATATAGCTTTACCCCATTGTGAAATGGTTCATATTTATCTTGAATTATTTTGACAAAAGCGCGAAATTGGGAAATTTCTCTAGCAACAGCTAATTCCTCTCGAATATTTGAATTAGGTTTTAAATTTAAACTAAGAGTTTTAAAAAAAAATAAATTAAAAAAAATATACAATATAAGATCAAATAGAATCTTAAACAAAAAGTACGAAACTTACAGGTGATGAAATAATTTGAATAAATGACCACGTATGAAAGATATTGGACATGGGTAGAGTTCAACAAAATCGAGATAGTAATTTGCCATATCCCATGTTTTAGGAATTATTTCACTAAATAAAGCTGGATTATGTAAATTACCTTCGGCTGACATTACTCCTTGAACCCCAGTCTCTTCAATACATCGTAAAACATCTTTCATGCACATTATATTACCATTAGCAAACATAGGAATTTTAATGGAATCTCTTTGAAAAAAAAATAGAAAATTTTTTATTTTTAAGAAAAAAAATTTTAATGTATTATTTCACCTTACTAGTTTAATGTAAGTCCAATCTGCTAATCCAGTATTTGGGCCTTTTTGATCTCTTGTTCTGCCATGAACAGTTAACAGTTGGCAACCGGATGATTCTAACATTTTAGCGTATAGAATAGTTTTTTCTTTACTTTCAAATATTCTAATTTTGCATGTAACAGGGACGCTTAATTTTTCGTGGAGTGTTTTAACTAAATCAAAAATAAAAAATATTTTAAAATAATTTCAATATATTAAAGCATTACCTATATCAGACAGAAGTTGCCAATCATCCTGAAGAAATGCTCCATAATGTCCACGTTTTGCTATTGCCTGTGGACATCCTAAATTTATATCAATTGCATCACAATACTCTTCTGCAAATAAGGCTGCCTCAAGAAATATTTTTGGATCATTCCCACAAAACTGAAATTGGAAATCTATTATTATTTATCACTTTGGAAATTAAAATTTAATATTAAATACTTGTATAATAAGGGGTCTATCACCAGAACATGTTTGTAAAGCTTCTTTTCGGTACTTTACATCTTTAGCAAATAAGTTACTATGGAACATAGGTGAATAACATAATTGAGCATTAAATCTTCGACATAGCATACGCCATGCTAATTCACTTTGATCAACCATTGGTGCCACCTTCAAAGAAATAGAAAATTACGATTTATTTAATTTTTTTAATATTTAAAATTTAAGTAGAATTAAAAAAAACTTACCACATATTTAGGAGAACCTAAGGTTTTTTCATAAAACTCCCAGCCACAAAGTTTTTTTTTTTTTTTATTTAAATCTGTTGATGATTTGATATGCGTTGAAGAAGCGTCGTTATTCATTATATTTTAGTTAATTTTCTAGAATATTAATAATAGTTAAAATGAAATATATAAAGATGTTTAAGTCATTAGGATAATTTTACAATATCTATCATATTAAATAAGCAATTGTTGCGGCTTACGATCAAAACAATTTTTAAAAATTTTAACCATTTTACCATAGATATTTTTCTTTCATATATTTTAATACTTATATCATAATTCATAAGTCAAAAACAACCGTAACATACGCGGTTTTAATATATTTAATTAAAAAATTTTTGTGATCTTAACCCCGTAATTTATAATATTATTTAAGTTAAGTAGTTTAACATTGAAAATAATACTCTGCTAAATAAAACTTTTAAAATTTAAATATTCGTAAATAGCGTGTCGTTAACTAGTCGGTTAATTTTAATATTTACGATTATGCACTTCTAATAAACAAATTCCTATCTAATAAACAATCGTTATTAAAAATACACTATCAACCCTATGGTAAATATTTCTATACCTCAAAATTGCATAAAACTGTAGTTGTTTGTACTACAATGTGGAATGTGGATTGTAAATACAACTACACTACTACAATGTAGATCGATTAAGCAGCTACAAATGTTTATAAACATAAAACACACATTTGATATTATCTTTTTATATAGGAATTAGGAATAGAAAAAATTTTCACACAATTTCAAAAATAAGTACGTGTACCGTTTGTATGTACTTACTAGTTTCATCGCGAATAATTACTTTTTGAAAGTGAAATTTAAAAATAACTGATTTTTTTTAAATTACTTTAAGGGTATTTTCGTTTTGGTTTCTGCTTTCCATTTTTTATTATGATTAGGTGAGTAAATTTTCCAAAAAAATGGCTTTATTTAAATAGAACCAACTTAAAAATCATATTATAATGCTAAAATTTTTAAATAATAAATAAAATTTTAATTGAGGGATAAAGAAAAAACCTTTTGATTCTTTATCGGAAACGTTAAGTTATCGGAAACAGAAATCAAAAACTTGAATGCAAAATTTTCTAAACATTTGTCGTCGGGTACTTTCAACACTCTGACTATGCGTTCACACGTTATTGATGTTGATTTGATAATTTGCAAAATAATGTTTTTTATTAGTTTTGCTTTTGTAGTTGTAGTAAAATAACAAACAAAGTAAAAAAAGGATTGTTTATTTTGATAGATCACCTCAACAGGTAGTACTTGAATAATTTTTGTTTTTAATTTGTATGGAACACTTTTTAATGTTCAATGTTCTTTGGTTATATGTACATATGTATCTATTATACAAATCACCTAACTCAAGAGAACCGAAAATTGTTATGAATTGAAGCACTTTCAAATTAGAATAAATATTCTTGATTTATCTCATGAAACTGAAATTGTCGTATTTGCATTCGCTATTAATAATATATTTTTAAATATATAATTAAAATATTTATGATCTAAGTATCTCTGATATGTGTTCTTTTGTGATTGTTCAGCAATTTAAAATAGAAGCATGACGGAATTGCAATATGAATCTAACTTTCATAGAAAGAAATAGATAGCTAAGTTAATAAAAAAACATTTTATATGTTTGCATTATAATTTGGTGTCATAGGTTCGATTCAATGTTTCTTAGAGTGCTTAGAGTAACACTAAAAGCAACATTTATACCCGTATGAGTCTAGGTAAAAGGGTATAATAAATTTGCCATTACGTTTGTGACGCAGAGAAGGAAGGGGGTAGATATAGACTCAAGTGTATGGATCGGATCAGAATCGAAAAACAAAATCGATTTAGTTATGTATATCCGTCCGCCTGTTCGTACGTCCACACGATAACTTAAAAACTAAAGGAGCTAGGATCTTGAAATATTCGCAAATTCGTTTTTTGCTATAGCCGTCATCGCTATTTAAATCCAGCAATTTTGGTCCATGGGTTCGGGTAGCTATTACAGCTGCGTGTCTGAAATTTTGCCAAAAGTAGTTTAGTTTTATGGCAAAAGTTTCTGCAAAATTTGGTTTGTCTACTGCAAAGGGTTCGAGTAGCTGCAATACAACTTCTTATTTTATATGAGCATTACTCTATACCTGTTAAAGCTGGGTGTCTGAAATTTTGTCAAAATTATTTTAGTGTAATGGCCAAAGTTACTGCAAAATTTGGTTGGTCTACTGCAAAGGGTTCGAGTAGCTGCAATACAACTTCTTATTTTATATGAGCATTACAAAACACCTAATAAAGCTGGTATGTTTGAAATTTTCCCAAAAGTAATAAATGTTTATAATAATAATGATATAATGTTTATATAAAGGTCATAAAGGAAGTTAATACAGCTTACTCTACTACATTCTTCCTCGTTATAATTGTAATTTTTAAAATGATTTTGAAACGAGGAAGAGTAATTTGTCAAGTTTAGAATACCAGTATATGAACTTAAAGATAACCATTTTATCCGGGTGATATATTATAATAAAACTGAATATAATCAATACATTATAACTTATAATATTCTGAGTTATACAAGGTGGTTCGCCAATAATCTTCCATAGAACTAACAGTTATTCTGGGGTTCAAAACAAAAAAAAAATCATTAGAAGTAGGTTCTATTATCTTTTGTTTGGGAAATATGGACCTTACAAAAATTTTTGGGTAACTAAATAATTAAATTTACCAACAAATTGAAAAGCTTGCTAAATTTTCTTTCTATAACTTTATCAAAAAATTAAATAAATAAAAATAATAATAAAAAAAATCGAAGCAATTTATGTCAAAAAAAAAAAAAATAAAAAAAATAGCTCCGAAATTCTGTTTTTAAAAAGCTCTAACAGAAAAATTTTCAAATATTCTAATTTTATATTAATTCATTTGACTACTATTACTTTTCTCAATATTTAAAAAAAAATATTTTTTATTGTTGTTTGGAAGCCACCAACAAGTCTACTAAATATGCTTCGTAGTTAAAAAAAAGATAAAAAATTCTTTACGTGTATAATTATAAATTAATTTTTTCGCTATCGTTACACTTATCCTAGTTATACGAGAAGTTTTACTTTACATACAGATATTTATTTCTAATGAAACTAGCACAAAATATAAATAAAAAACAAAAACTTCAGAGTTCAGTCTACTTTAAATAAATATACCTACCATTTACTTAATTTTTTAAAATATGTACATTAATTTTTCACTTCTAATTTTTTTACTAATTTATCAGTAAAAGTGTTTATTTTGTTTATGTTTTAGACAAAAGCTATCCAGATAGCTTTATTCAATTTATTGATTCTTATCTGAAAGACAAAAAATATAATGCTTTGGCCTTCCTTATTGTAGCCACTTAAGTCCCCTTCTTTTTTTTTTATCCATCAACGGTGTCGCTTCCTTTATTAGTTACAGCAATATTAAAGTGCATGCAGATAATATGAAAATTTAAAAAAAAAATACATTTATGAAAGATGCTAACTTACTGCAATCTGATCATAATAATTCTTCTTCTAAACGCTAAAGAATTTAATTTAAGGCTTAACTTAGAATATATTTGTCAAGCTTAGAATATACTTATTAGGTATGGCCCCCTTTCTATAAAATTCGAACGAGCCTGTTATTTTACCACCATATGAAAATAGATTAAACTTAATTCATCTAAATACCCCAAAACTAACGAGATAGGAAGCAGATATAGTTTTTCTAGCTGAAGTAGTAAATGGAGATATAATTTCACCTACAAATTCAAATAAAATTATTTTTAACACAAATTCCCGACTTTGATCTTCTAACATGGTTCTAACTACACGTTATACAATTAACCAAGCCACAAATAAATAATAGGTTGCTGCTGATGGATAATAAATATAAATCATTCATTGATCTTCATTCACTCACAAAAAGTTATTTTTTTTTATTATTTTAACCATACAATTTGTTTTTGAATTATAATTATATTTGAATAACTTTATATAGTAAGCTAAGCTAAGTAAATTGTAATTGTAATTTGTAATTTTAAATCATAAGATTTTCATTGTAAATTTGTTTGAGTTGAACAAATAAATAAATATATTTGATATTTAAATTATACGTGATGTGATCATCAAGGGGTTTTTGTTGAGAAAAGTTATTTTTTAATATTTTTTTTTTTTCAATTAACCTGTAACTGTAATGGAACCCGCATTCTCTCTGTATTTAAGCCAAATGCTTACTCACTACACCACCGAAGCACCTAGTCACCCGTTAATTTATAAAAATTTTTATTAGAGAAAAAAATGCCTTCTCTCCGTAAAAAATACATATACATTATTGTTTTCTTGCATAAAATTACTGATTAGTGATTATTCTATCAAATTTAGTAAAAATAATATTATACATTCTATGATATATCTATTCTTATTGAATATTAAACTAAGCAATAAACAAAATATGTTCATTATATTCTAACGGTATTATACAATTCAATTCAAAATTTAGAAAAAATTATGTGTTAAAAATAAAAGATTTATTCATAAATTGAACATGAAACAATGTATTAATAAAATAACTCAAACAAAATTTTAAAATTTATTAATGAAATTAATATAAAACAATTTTAAATAACTTTAATATAATAATTATTCATATGGCGAATAGAAATGATTTGAAATTGTAAAAAATTTCGCTCCAGTTATTTTGAAATAATTAAAAATAATTGCAATTTTTAAAATTATCTATGGTTTATTAATTTTTGAAATTGTTTTTTTTACAACGTGTGCAAAGATTTAATGCACCAAAAGGTTTAAAATAACTGTATATAAAAAAACAGTGGATTCAGTTTTTTTTCTTTCAATAATTAATTAAATTATAAAAATGAAAAAGTAAAGTTTGATTCATAGTTATTTTTTTAAATTTAAAATAAAATGGCTTAGTATTCCATTTCATCGTCATATTAAGATTAATAACTATTTTATGTTTAAAAAAAAATTGATTTATAATTTACCTATAGCTTGTATTGCTAAACTACATTGACAAATTTTTTTCGATCGTTGCATAAAACTAAGTTAGTAGATGGACCAAATCGTACCACGGAATTGGAAGGCTTCCATACAGAAACACCAGATTTTTCGAGAAATCTCGAGTTTTAACAATCGCAATTAGTTTAAATTTGGTACACATTGACTAAATTTGGACTAAAATTTGGTATCCATGAAGAGTATTATTATAAATTTGATTCTAGTATTATTCTAGGAGTTTTAGAAATGTCAGATTCTAATAATTCATCAAAATCTCATCAGATTTCCATAAAATTTGGTATGAATACTTTTGTTTGACAAAATTAAGAAAGTCTTCGCAAATGAGCTAAATGGGATCAAACAAGATTGGACGGCTCCCATATACAATAATCGGATTTTACAATACAAATCACATTATGAAAGAAGAAAAGTTTATACAATTCTTTTTGAGTTTGTTTTTAGGTTTTTATTCTATATTTTGCGGCATTTATATTCGAAAACACAATACATATATATATATATTAAAAAGTTCTACAGACATTTTCAATTACGTTTTTTTAAATTTCGAAATTTTGTGTAGTTTTATATGAGAATGACTCTCACATGTTTGCCGAGAGTATCCTCTTTAAAATCCTTACAAGATTTAACAAAAAGATGTTCGAATTATCAATAAAAAGTTTATAACATCACTGAGTCATCGTCACTGGTTCTATAAAGTGGAAATAAAAAATATTATACTAAAAATGCAACCTTTCCGAACGTTATCGAACTCAATCTCATTTATATACTGTAGAGCTTTTTCAAGCTGAAGCTCTGAAATATAAAAAATCTTTTATTCATATTTATGTTCCAATACTTATTACAATTCTTAGAAAAAATTCCAATGTCTCATTTTTTAATTTTACTGTGGAAGCGACTGACTTATATTCATTCAACTGCGACTGATTTACTTCGGTCATACTGTTTATTCTATAATTTTAGCTACGGAGAAGTTCTAACTACCAGGGGGTTTAGTATTCCAGATACCTTTTGACCGTTCTTTTCTACCTTAAAGAATGAAAGTCTATAAATTGAAATTATATTTTGATCTTAATACCACACTAAATTATGATTTGTTTTATATAATATCGAGCGTAGTTTGATAAAACACTTCTTAAAAATATTTGAAAAAATGTTTTTAAATTCATTTTGTTTTTATGACTTGAAATATATTATTAATGGGAACATATAAATCATATAGCGTGAAAATAGTTACATGACCATTTATAGTTAAAAATTAAACTATTTAATTGACAAAAAAAATAATGTATTAGGTATAACCATTGATTAAGAATTCTTAACATAAAGTTTATCTTCTAGTTCTTTTAAAAATACATAATATTATATAAAGCGAATATACTGTACAAAAAAAAAAAATAAAAATTAAAATGAATGGAAAACAAACATGCAATGCAACGTAGAGTAAATTCTTTTTTCTTTAATTTTGTAAAAAGTGCTTTTAAATTATTATATTTCTATCAAGTTTATGATAATATTTATAAACAATGAATGCAAAACAAACTTTCACTTATACAATCATTATAATGAGTCCCAAATAGTTAGTTGTTTGATGAAAATACGCTTCATACTATTTAAAGTTTTTGGTAAAATTAAAAATGTTTTTATAATTTAATTTTTTTTTTTTTTTGTTCCTTTTCCACTCCTTTAAGGAGTATATTGCATTCACCAAGTTTTTATTTTAAACTAGACTTTCAGTTTCTTTAATCATAATATTCACTAAGCCGTTGATTACTCGGCTGTAGTTATTGTAAAAGATTATGAATACACAAATGTTAATTTTGTGCGCCATCTATAATCTTACACAAGAATTATTTATATATTTTTATTAAATCTTATTTTCTATTACGATATAATTATACAATTTTACGATATTTTTTTATTAGATATGATCTGACCGTTTAACCCGAGACCATGAAAGACGGCGTCTTTACCACTGCGCCGTTGGTCAGATATTTATAATTTAATTAGGTATCGTTAAAAAATTGTTTGTTTTATCTTTTTTATCAATTAGTCATTTTAATGTTAAGTTTAAATTATTTTAAAAATAAATTAATGAAATAACAGTAGTTTTGGTTTTATAAGAATTTTTTCTTAAATTTAATTAATTAAATAAAAGATTTTCTTATACTTAATTTAATTTTTTATGAACATATTTCGTTTCTTTAAAAATTATAAAACAAAATTTTTTTTTGTTCAAATTTGTTCTTACAATATGTTTTTAAAAGTGTTTTAAAATTTGAGGTGGTTCTTTTTATTTATTTCTTAAATTTTTGCTTTGTACCTTTATCATTTTTAAATTTAATTTCAATTTTAATTATAACTTAGATAACAAAAATTTTTTTTTTTAATAAAACTTATTGGGTCATTGCCAATTAAAACGTTTTTTTCGTGTCTCACAAGTTTATCGTTTTATAAATTACTAAAAATATATAACTATACACACAAACTATAGTTAAATTGTAAAGTTTGATGCATTCAATAAAAAAAAACAATGTAACGACAAAATTTCAAAATTTTAAATTCCAGTTTACTCTTATCTTTTTACACTTCCCACATTACTCTCATGTAAAATAATTTGTCTCCATCAAAATTTTCAATATATTTTATAAAAAAAAAACTTATTGTTGTTCTAAGGTATAAAAATTAATAACTAATCGTAATAATTATGTTATCTACATTTTATGCATATTTATAATTATCTTATTGTCTTTTCCTATTAGTCATTTTTTTTGCATTTTAATTTTGTCTCAACTGCATAACATGAGTGTTATGTTTTTAGAGAATATTACAAAAATCTAATAAAATATTAAATATAAATATTTAAGAATAGTGCGTAGATAAATTTTAACTATTTAGATTTTAGATCTTAATATAAATTTTGATATAAAAATTTGTTTTGTAAAAGTAAAGATTTCGATAATTAAAACTTTTGAGTATGGTAAGTGCAAAAAATAAAACATGAGTGTTACGTATTTTTTTTTAAATATGTTTAAATATATAAATTAAATTGAATGCAAATTAAATACAATAAGTGCGAAACAAAACTTTTTGCATTATCAATTTTTGTATTTTGATATTACAATATCCATAATTAGAATATATCGTAAAAAAAAACATGAGTGTTACATCAGTATATGTAGGAATTTAAAGATAACACTCATGTAAAAAAATTGGACTTATTCTCTAAAATGTTATATATTTCGCTAACTACTTTTATAAAAGGTTCCAATTTTTATATCTAAGTAAAATAATAATTGTAGTATAGTTTCCAATATTTAAGACTTTAAAAAAAAATTAATTTTATTATTTCAAATTTTAAGACCGATAGACATTTTCGTTGCCAATGACCCTATTACTTTTATTTAACTTTTTATAAATTTAGTTTTTTTTTTTATTTTTAAGAGAATTTTTGGTAATAATTTATAATTTTAGAAATTTTTTTAATTTTTTGTAAATTTTTAATGTTGTTAATATACTATTAAATCAACAACGTAAATCGTAATTTAAGCATAAGAAATAGTTCAAATGATTCTAGGCTCGTTTATCGCAAGCATTTCATCGCGATGGAATTCATCGCAAGCAATTCATCGTAAGCAATTCATCGCAAGCAATTTATTATTATTTAATTATTTAACTTTGGTAGCCAGAACAATCGCGCGATTGTTCTGGCTACCAGAGTTAAATAATTAAATAATAATAAATTGAGTTAAATATTGAAATAATGATAGTAGTATACATGCCACTTGGGCATGGGAAAATATTTATGCAAATGAGGTATTATCCCAAGTTCAATGACCTTAACCGGCATCGTGATACCGGCATAATTAATTTCCGGAAAACACTTTTGTAAATAATCGACAAGGTCAACTAGATAATGTACAACAAGTAAGTGCAATGATCTTGTTGTGATAGTATAGTAAACTTGTTATTTGTATTTTAGTTTAAAGTAATTTTAAATGAAAAAAGAGGAAGAGTGTGGTAGAATAGACTGTGTCAACTCTGGGATACCCGCATGACCGTAACATATACATTATATCATGCGGTTATTTACTTTTGGCAAAATTTAAAATATTCAGCTTTATTAGGTGTAGAGTAATGCTTATATAAAAGAAGGAGTTGTATGGCAGCTACTCGAACCCTTTGGAGTAGACCAACCAAATTTTGCAGTAACTTTGGCCATTACACTAAACTATATTTGGCAAAATTTCAGACACCCACCTTCATTTGCTGTAGTGAAATCCTCATATAAAAGAAGGAGTTGTATGGCAGCTACTCGAACCCTCTGCAGTAGACCAACCAAACTTTGCAGTATCTTTGGCCATTACACTAAACTATTTTTTGCAAAATTTCAGACACCCAGCTTCATCAGGTGTAGTGTAAAGCTCATATAAAAGAAGGAGTTGTATGGCAGCTACTCGAACCCTCTGTAGTAGACCAACCAAATTTTGCAGAAACTTTGGCCATAAAACTAAACTACTTTTGGCAAAATTTAAGACACGCAGCTGCAATAGGTACAGAGAAATACTCATATATAAAAAGAAGTTGTATGGCAGCTACCCGAACCCATGAACCAAAATGGCTGGATTTAGATAGCGATTCCGGTTTTTGCATAAAAAAGAATTTGTGAAAATTTTATAATCCTAGCTCCTTTATTTTTTGAGTTATCGTGATGACGGACGGACGGACGGACATACATCGCTAAATCGATTTATTTTTTGATTCTGATCTGAACCATACACTTGAGTCTATATCTACCTCCCCTCCTTCTCTGCGTTACAAACGTAATGACAAATTTATTATACCCTTTGACTATACAGTCATACGGGTATAATAATTGGAGGTGTGTTATTAGTATCGTGATACCGGCATAATTAATTTTCCGCAAAACACTTTTGTAAATAATAGACAAGGTCAACTAAATAATGTACAACAAGTAAGTGCAATGATCTTGTTGTGATAGTATAGTAACATAGATTATTGTAAATAATAAAAGTTTTATTTAGTTTTCACGATCAACCAGTTATTGTAACAAATAAAATGCAGATATTCAACTTGTTATTTGTATTTTAGTTTAAAGTAATTTTAAATGAAAAACGAGGAAGAGTGTAGTAGAGTAGACTGTGTCAACTCTGGGATACCCGTATGACCGTAACATATACATTATATCATCCGGTTAATTACTTTTGGCAAAATTTCAAACATTCAGCTTTATTAGGTGTAGAGTAATGCTCATATAAAAGAAGGAGTTGTATGGCAGCTACTCGAACCCTTTGCAGTAGATCAACCAAATTTTGCAGTAACTTTGGCCATTGCACTAAACTATTTTTGGCAAAATTTCAGACACCCAGCTTCATTTGGTGTAGTGTAATCCTCATATAAAAGAAGGAGTTGTATGGCAGCTACTCGAACCCTCAGCAGTAGACCAACTAAATTTTGCAGTAACTTTGGCCATTACACTAAACTATTTTTTGCAAAATTTCAGACACCCAGCTTCATCAGGTGTAGTGTAAAGCTCATATAAAAGAAGGAGTTGTATGGCAGCTACTCGAACCCTCTGCAGTAGACCAACCAAATTTTGCAGTAACTTTGGCCATTATACTAAACTACTTTTGGCAAAATTTCAGACACGCAGCTTCCATAGGTATAGAGTAATGCTCATATAAAATTAGAAGTTGTATGGCAGGTACTCGAACCCGTGGACCAAAATGGCTGAATTTCAAACTCGATTCCGTTTTTTGCATAAAAACGAATTTGTGAAAATTTCATAATCCTAGGTCCTTTACTTTTTGAGTTATCGTGATGACGGACGGACGGACGGACTGACGGACGGACGGACGGACGGACGGACGGACATACATAGCTAAATCGATTTATTTTTCGATTCTGATCCGATCCATACACTTAAGTCTATATCTACCCCCCCCCTCCTTCTCTGCGTCACAAACGTAATGGCAAATTTATTATACCCTTGGACTATATAGTCATACGGGTATAATAATTGGAGGTGTGTTATTAGGTGTGTTATACTCTGCAAAAAATTAATAAATATTTTGTAAAAATAAAACACATAAGTTAAGTTTCATATAATATCATTTTTATTATTTGGGGGAGGTACAATAGTAAGGAAAAAAAGTGATTTATGGTTAACTGAAATATATTTTGAAAAATTTGTCCGTGTAAATTACTTTGTATAATATGCGGTAGATAATGAAAGTAGTTTAAAATAGACTTATTCTATTTAGGTGTAGCCAGTCACGAGTTTTATTTTTTAGTATTAATATATGCGTTAGATGGAATTTCAAACAAACTTTTTTAAACAACTATGTAAATTAAAATTTTTATGCTATTGTAAATTACTTTGTATGATGCAAAAAAAATTAAAAAAGACTTGTAAAAATAAAAACAAATAAATTAAGTTTCATATAATATCATTTTTATTTATCCAAGAATTGTGATCTTTATCAAAACCTAACCACTTAACAAAAACCTGATTTCCTTTTCTTTTCAATATTTTTTCAACAAGAAAAGTGTCAGGATTTTTGACTCGAGTAAGTTCAGGCTCATCGGAGTTCGGAGTTTTTGTATATAATCAAATAAATTGTAAGTAATTGGGTCTGTACGTTTTACTTCTTTAATTGTAAATATTTCTGTTTACCAGTTTGGCTGATAACCTTTTGAAAATCAAAAAATTTGTAAAATTTTAGAAAAAATAAAATATAATAATAAAAATTAACCATAATTTTTTTATTTTATAATTTAAGAGGTTTTTACAGGGGGATTTTTTTTTACTTTACAGATTTTTTTTTTTTAAATTTACAGGGTTTTAAATTTACAGTTTCAAAAAATAATAAAAAACTTTTACAGATTTTTTTAAAATCTTTTTTCTCTTTTTATAAAACCGAAAGGTACAGGAAAATAATTTTCATTAAATTTTCTTTTTTCAGCTTTTATTTTTGTATGTGTGTTTATTTTTATTTTTAGGTACAGTGATAGCTTGGTGTTCTGCTGTTCTTCTAAAATTTTTTGATAAAATGCATACACCATCCTTGTCATTAGTTAAAATCATTTCCTTTAATTTTTTCAAAATATTATTATTTTTGAAGAATCGTAATTTAGTCTTATTCCTTTTACTTTACAAACAGCCGATTCAGTTTGAGTTTTGGTAGAAAATATCTTATAGCTATAATTTTTAGGTCCTCCACTTACAAATTCTGTAATGTAGCTTCCAACTCCAAAAGACTCAAGCTCATCTGTCATATCTCTAATAAAGTTTCCCGTAGGAGGTTCATACTCGCCATCTTTTGAAATATATATTACCGAGTCTGTATTGTAATATAAAACACGTTCTTCTAATTTTTCAAGAAAACTATATAATTTTAGTGGAGCTTGTGCTGTTGTATAACAAGCTATACATACGTTGACAGTAGAAAGCGAATATACATCCTCATTTTTTGTATTTTCAATTTACCAAAAGTGTTTCTGTGTTAATAATCATTACATGTACAACATCTTTAAAAAAAATCCCTGTAAAAACCTCTTAAATTATAAAAAAAAAAAATTTAATCACATTCCCACATTTCAATTACCTCATATCCAGATGATTTTAGTCGCTCTGATTTTGCTACAGTAAATTCAAATCTAGCATCCATTGTATCGAATTAAGTTTTACTTACCGGCTCGTTACGCCTATAACGAAAACATTTTGGGTGACCATGATAGTAGCATCCATGAAATTCAAAAATTTGTTTTGTTTCCAAACACAACCCATCTACTTTTAATCCATTTACAATTCCTTCTCGTTGTTTACCAGCGTGACAAATATTGATGCATCTCTGATCTTCTTCCCAAATTAACCATTGAAGAGCTTTTTTTGATTGTATATCTGTAAGTCTATAGCCATTTTTTGGTATTAAGCCAATTATCTCTGTTTTAAAAAATTTCTACGGAAAACTAAATTGCATGCCTTCGATAAAAGGACACACATTGCTTTCTTCTAACATAAGATTCCTAAATTTTATACAAGCTTCCGTTAAAATATATACATCGTTTTTACAGTAATCTTCCAGCTCGGTTTGCATATTAAATTCAGTATGTTCATTTTCTTCATACCAAGCGATAAATTCTCTACGATCATTTTCTGTCATTGGATCGATACCATAATAGTGTTTAATGGCAATGGTCCAATGTAATTAGCATTTTCTCTAGTATTGAATAAATGTGGAAAATGACCTTTTTTATATTAACAGATAATTCAAAAGCTTTCGGAAGTTTAGCCAGTGTCATTGGCAAATAATTTAACGAATCTAAAAACTTTATGTTATTTATTTCCATTTGAATAATTTTTGTTCCTCTGATGATTAATTTGGGTTGTAAATTACTTTTAATCAATAGTTCATTTAAAATGAATTGATGATCAAAACTTTGTCCATTATCAGCCAAAACCGTAACTTTCTTAAAGTTTTTTGCTAATCCAAAAATATAATCAACAAAACCTGAAATTACATTTGTTTTTAAAACTTTTGTCCTATAACCACATTTTAAGCAAAAATAGAACTTAGATTCATTTATGCAACGATTGCATCTTGTAGAGAGAACACACAGATTTGGTTCGTGTAATTTAACATCTTGTTTTTGCTTTTGGTATATTGTTGTTTCTTGCATTGTTTCTAAATCATAAAATATAAAAAGAAAATCGTCAAGAACTGGTTTTCTTGTATCAATACTAATGTAACAATAATGATTTCTTTCTACAAATTTTTTACACTGTTTGCAAAACACAGTATAACATTTGTGTAAGCGACGCTTAACTGAATATAATTTGAAGCATTTCAGACATTTATGAACTTCTGAGCACATATTTTTAGAAAGTTTTCTAAAGCAGTTTTCTCCTCTGAAAGATCGTTTACATGTAATACACGAAGATAGGCTATGTCACTCCGAGCACAAAAATCCCATGTATTTTAAAGGGGGCAAAATTCAGATATTTTCCAGTGTGGCCGTTGTAGCTAAACTTTGCGGTACATGCTAATGTACTAAACTGCAAAGCTTTTTTCATTATAAATTATACTACCATGAAATGAAAAAGCTTTTTCTAGAAAGATTACATATCCATACATACACTTTATCATAAGGGAGAAAAAAAATGCTAAAGAAAAACGCCCGTATAAACTAAATAACAACAAAAAGAAAAAAATTTAAAAAATAAATTAAACCTATGCAGATTTTTTTTTACAGCTTTTTCTTGAACGATTTAATGTAAACTAGATTTATTACATTTCACATGTAGAGTAGATTTACTACATTAAAAACATTATTTGTAGCTTAAAAATGAATTAAAAGTTTTACCAGAAATTATATATAAATCCTAGTTTTACTAATAAGGAACATTTATGAATTATGAAAAGAAAATTTATTGATGTGTAACAATTGTATAGATATACATACATAGTTATATTAACTCAATATAGTGCTATTATAAGTTTTTGATTTATGCTAATAAAGTTTTTGTGATAAGAAAATGTAATTAATTAATAAAAAAAAAAAAAAAAATAAATAAATAAATGTACTAAATCTACTCTACATTTTTCTACGTATCATAAATAATATTATTGCGCTTTCAATTTGCCATCGGCAAAACATAAATTTTATATTTGTTAAAAGAAAAAAACTATTGATTATAATGAATCATGTGGCTTTTTCAATCTCAAATTTTTTGATTATTTTTGTTTATATTTTTGTTTTTGCTTTAAACTTTTATCACGGTAGATGTAATACAAAATGCAGGAAATGTAATAAAAATTAAATAGATATTGATGCATAAGTGATTGTTACCTAAAATGTGAAACGCATATTAATTAGAAACGTAAATATAATCGTATTTGTGAGCCTCTTATAAAATTTTTCATACAATATACTTTAAGCGCAATAGTTTAAGCACTTAAAAAATACTGAAATAATCATAATATAAAACAGAAAAAATATGTATAAAAGGTTTAACAAATTAATGCCTGCTCTTACGCATGCGCATTATATTCATTCTTAATACAGGCAACTAATTATTTCAAAACCACTTCCACTTTAACAAAATCTAATATTTTTTGAAATATCAATAAATTAAAATACAGCTTTTAAAAAACTTTATTCATTTATAATTTTATACTATTATTTAAGAAAACTTTAAGTCCTAACAGAACAATTTTTAATTTTAGTACCCCAAAGGCACCTTAATGATGGGAGTAGATTTAAAAATAGTAGTAGAATGGAGTAGAATTTCAATAATTTTATAAAGATATTTTCTAGAGCTTTGAAAAACATATATAAATATATATATATTTGTATATAATATATATATACATCTGTATAAAAAAAAAAAAATTTCCCCGGTCATCTTTATATTTGAAGAATAAAATCAAAAGAGTTTAAAAAAATTGGTTTTGACTATAAAAATAAAAAAAATTGCAGAGATATTTCAGGGTAAAAAGCGGTTTTTTTTAGCACATTTTCAAAAAATTTTGTAAAAATGTGCCTATATAGCTTCACTCTGTCCGTCCGTCCGTCCGTCCCTTTTTACCTACAATTGACAAAAAAATATCAGGAATGGGTAGGTATTGCAATAAAAGCAATTTAATGTTAAAACTTTTTTTTGTAGCCCTCCCCGTTACGGAGCTACAGCCCCACAAAGTCGAAAAAGCCCCATATTTAAACAGTTATAATTAGAGTTCTATAAAGTATATCTCCAACCTGAAAACGGTAACAGACAGCTGTTTTTATAAGCTTTAGAAATTTTTAAAAGTCAATTGAATAGGGTTACCATACGGTACTAAAATTTAGCGTTATTCAAAACTAAGTTTTACAAAATTTTTGGTCCCTCATAACTTCGGAACGGCTAAATCTAGAAACTTGAAATTTTGGGAGAAGTTAGATCCTTAGAAATAAGTAAGAGTCAGTTAACAAATTTTTTTTGTCACGCCCCCTCTTTAGGAGCTGTAAGGGGTCGAAAATTGAAATTTTGCTAAAAATTTAGCTTTTAAACACCTATAACTTGAATATCTGTCAAAATTTTTTTTTATTTGTATACAAAATTGAAAGCTCCAAAACGAAAGTTTCAATAAGTGTCAAAGATTTTTCTTAATTTTGACTTTGTCCGTCCGTCCGTCTTGTCCGTCCGTCAACGCCCGCCCCTTGTACGTGCGCCTTTGTACGTGCGCTCGTAAAA